>OX326998.1:10625000-11250000 GCA_946800695.1 Geum urbanum | reverse complement strand
ATTAACAGTAATGGAATCATGAGTGATTATGATATCTCCTCGCGCATCGCTGAAAGACCCTTTAGCTTTTGGAGCGGTCCATTTAATGTCAAACCTCCTACATTAGAAAGGTGGCAGACCAGAAGAACTATTAACATCATATGCAGACTATGGTCATCAGTAGCCGTATTATTATTTGAACAAAACCTCTAACAAATTGCAGAGAAAGCATATAGCAGAGATAGGTAATAATCCTGATCTTCAGATAAGAGGTAAGACCCAGGAATCTTACGGTCTCAGTAGGGATCCAGATAGTTTTGTTTCTCCGTTTAAATCCCCTAATTTCAGTGGCAGCAGTGGAAGATACCCAGGAAAATATCGATGCAGAATTTTATCAAAGCACAAACTTCCAGAAAAGTTCACATCCATCGATGTATCATCAACCTCACCCTGTGTAGAGGCATTACATGGTTAATTTAATATATATATATATATATATATAGGACTGGTCAAGTGTGTTGTGCATCCTCACAGCGGTTTGAATTACAAAAAAGTTATTCAAAACCCTCTCTAAGGAAAACTGACAGAAACTAAAACATAACAGTTTTCACCCATCCAAGATGGAACCATAAATGGCAAGGTTCACGGGGCACAGCAGGCAGTGAAAGCCAAGAATAAAATTCCCTCATTTGAAATTTTCCGGATAAACATCACAAAGAGTGGTAGCTGGATTGACAACCCGGATCAAACTTAATCCTTATGTGTCAGGATACATACCTTTTCTGAGAATGACTTATTGAGATGAACTTACAAAGCCTGGCTAAAGTTTTGGACAAACCCAAAAGATTATGTATAAGAAACTACATACCTCTGGGCAAATCCATGCATTTCCTGCCCCTCGAATTTCACCACAATCTACAAGGCTAGCTCTAATTCCGTACAAATCAGCAACCTACGCAAAAGTTCAAGATAAGCTTACAAGAAATAATACAACATGCATGAGGATATTCAAGACTCATATTTGGTAGCATTTTAGTTGTTCATTACTTACACAGCTATCAGTGTTAAAAGTGAAGTTGGCGGATACGCATGAAAATGGTACACGATCAAATGCTGCCACAGCACCAGCTTCTTTATTTTTTGAAACTGTTTCTGATGCTGCAGATGGAGGAAAATCAGAAACTGATTGGGACATCCGTCTAGATACCATTCCACTTCCCACAAATATAGGAGCATCCAATGGGCCTTGACAGTTAAACACTGCAGTCACTGAACCAGCCAGCTACGTGGGGAAAGATGGAGAAGTTAGTTTATAAACAACTATGCTTTATGACAGAAAGTGCTACTGTGGAAGCTTGAAAAGAGCAGCACTTGTGATGGGTTCAACTGTCTACGTATGGAGGGGATCAGGGAGAAGAAGAGATAACATCTAACTTGCAGCCTACTAAATTCACTTGATCCAATAAGGCAAGAGAAGAGATGGGCACGTCATATCAGACAGACTATTCAATAGTAGATTATGCACATACCACAAACAATCTTCACTCAAGAGGTCTCATCAAGGTACTGCTGCCAACTAACATTTACCCAATGGAGCAAAACAACAGATGACTCATTACAGACAATCAGACACATTAAACAACATCACGTACCGGAAACATGAGAGGCTTCATTTTGAAAGTTCTCATCAAGGAATTAACTTCCACGCAAGATACCTGGAAATAGAGTATTAAGATGACTACTAGATGACAATGCAGTAGAAGCAATGAAACAAAAAGGGAAATCAGCAAGTGATTTCAAGTTGCTGGCTTAAGCTTAAATGAATTGCCTGGTTGTCCAAGACATGGTTACAGTAGGAAATAAGAAATAGCAGAAACACCTTGTTGTACTAGCATAAATATATGAATATATTATAGCACCCTTCATTAGTGTTTTTTACTAAATAATTTATCTATCTACTTCTATATAGCTTAAACTTGGGCACAAACTTACAGAGTTTAGTACCGCAGCATTTTATACGATACATTGTTATTAAATACCTCCAATAGCACACCTGACACATAAGATGAAACTCTCCTTCCTCGGGATGAATGCCAAAATCTCCAGAAGCTTCCAGAGGAACATCACCAAACCAGCCACTTGCATTGTGTAAGAATATTTGCTGGCCACGGAAACATAAGCTTGCTGAGATGTCCTGCATAAATGACCAAATCAAAGCATAATCAGCATGATGGTTTAAACTGTATAACCTATGCATGACAAGACTCATAAGTTTTCATGTGTTGCCTACTATCACTCTGCTGAATGAGGCACAAATTTCAATACAGCACATTCCATGAATTCAATGGTAAAACTTCATGTGCAGAAGGTATTACATCCTTGTGTAGCAAAACTGAAATTAAATGCTTCTATAATCATTTAATAATTTCCGTTTGCTACCTACTAATACTCAAACTTCTCCTACTTGGGATAAAATAAACATCACTAGTACAAGCAGCAAATAGTCATGTAAATTCAAAAAAAAAAATGATTGCGACATACAGAAAATGATGATGGGGCATCGATCGTGTGAAAAGCCAGTCCTGTCACATCAAGCTGACCATGAAGATTGGGAAATGATTCTCCTCTTGACATGCACAAGTGAACCTGAACAAGTGAGTACATCTTTATCTCAAACAAACAAAGTAAGATCACAGTCTGATCAAACTAATCTGGACTCTTTTCCTCCCACACAATCAATGTACCCCCTCAAATTAGGCATAAATGACCCCAAAAACACATTGAAGTTAGAGAAGCACCTCACCAGTTGCTCTTCCTTTGGACCATACAATTGGAATTTCTAATAGCCGTTCAAAGAGCTGCAGAAGAAAGAAAGGCAGATCAGAAAACTTTGCAGCCCCAGATTTGAACAGAGAGATCTTGGCAGCCTCAAAGAATGCAACATATTACTCTCTAGTGTCAGCTTACCGGAACAAAAAGGTTAACAACTTTTAGGTTGGCATGCCATTTCTGTTCAATAATGTCTACAAATACATCTGTAGACAGCCAGCCACCATCTTCGGACATGACGTCTGACCTCCACATATCACAGTTGCCACTAAGTTGTACATGCACGCGACCATAGTGATTTTGAAACTTCACATGTCCATTGACATTCTCCATTTCTCTGTAGACATTATATGGAATCATAAATTCTCGAGATAATGCAAAGGGATGCTTCTTTTCATATACTTTATCATGCATTAGTGGATAAAATGTCATTCTACACAATATTTTCCCACTTGAAATATGTATATATGAGTTATCATAATCAGTACAGTCAACATCTATTCAACCTAAAATTATAATTTAAACAGCAAAGAAGTCTTTTGAACAAATTGAGCACAAGAAAAAAACATATTCATGATAAGATCCACCAATAGAATAATGTTATTATCAAGAGTAAATAGGCTCTACCGAGGTTCCCTGTCACCATATGCAAGTAGCATGAGTGTTCCTCCTTTGAATTGTACAGAATCAAGTGTAATTGGAAGCATCTTCTCGATGCCTTCAGGCTGTATAATATTGACCTCGTCAACAAGTTCTGCCACAATATCTTTGACTCTGGGGCGCATGCTAGATGTCAGCTTCAGAATGGATCCGAAGAGAGCATTGGATAATGAATCTCTTGTATTTCTAGAAAGAGAGGGAAAACCTAATTTCTGGCTTAAGGACCAGATGGGAACTTCATGATATGTTGCAACAGAAGGTAGTGTGGAAGCTGAACTCTGCAATGTTTCACCTCCTCGCATTTCTGATGTACCATCATCAGAATGAATGTTTACACCATTATTTCCTAAATCTCCATCTGGTACATTACAACAAATGGCATTAGTTTTGGCAACTTTTTCAGTGGATGGGTTACCGGACTTCCCATCTACAATGGACCTATCTGATGGATGATGTATGAGATTAAAAGTACTTGAATGGCCATTAACATTCCGATTTTCTCTAAGGGTGTGGTCAGCTGAATCTCCAGAACTAATTACGTTCCGGTTCTTATCTCTGACAGTCTCTTGATCAATATCTTTGACGGAAGTGTTGGAATTAGTGTCAACCTCATTCTTCATCAAATAGGTGTCAAGGTTCATCACATCACGTCCTGATGACTGTGAAGGTTTGTCAGACTTTCCATGCACCAAATCCTGAAAATACGCAAGTGCCCTTACTGCACTATGCCCAAGAATTCTTCTTTTGGTAGTAAAACCAGATGCAGTGTTATCATTCCCATAGCCTTTCTTTTTGAATTCTTGCTTTTTAGGCCCCTTTATCACTCTGGACCAAAACTTAAGCCCTGACCCCGGTATTTTTACACCCAATGACTTCTCCAAGTCTGCATGCTTTATATCATAATCGACCCCTGTGTCCATGCAGTGATCTCTCCAGTGCATCTTGTCATCCATGCATAAAAAAGACTCATTGGTTGTTAAATTTTCTGAAGGCCTATCACCTTCCTTTGAATCATCACCTTTGAATGGAGTGGAACCCTTGTCTGAAGTAATGCAACCCATCTCTGCAGCTTTCCTAGCTGCTTCATCTCTTTCTCTTTCCCAGAAGCCAGCTCCTTCCTCTCTAGCTAGCCTACGAGTTTTTGTTCGATAATCAATTCCTTCTTCTGTTGATGAGCGTCTCTGCAGACTACCATCAGATAATGGTATCCCTAACCAAGTATAATCCTTCTTCTGCGCAATCAAGACAGTTGGATGGGATAAAACTGCATCTATCACAATCCTTCCCCTCCTCAGACTTGCAAAGGGACGGAGGCAAAGTTTCATAGAAGGGACCTCACCACAAGAAAATTCCTCATTATGAGGGCCAACTGAACAAGATTCCAAAGTAATGCTCAGAGGTGACACCCTCCGAACTCTATCAAAAACAACTTCCCGCTGTATATAGTCACTGAGTACAGAGCAAACAGAGGGCAAAACCCTGGCTTCAATAAAACCCTTGGCCTTAGTCTGCCCATACCATACCAACAAGCACCACCCGAATATCACGGCTACAAACACAGAGCACCTAACTATAAGTAACCCTTCTTCTAACAGAGGAGATAAAGACCTCACCAGCGCCTTGCCTTGAGAAAAGGGCTCCTTAATACACTGCACCTTCCCATTATTCAGATCCAAACTTCTCCTCAACAACTCCACATTCTTCCCCCAAATCTGCGAAACTCGAATCGCTTGAGTAATCCAGTAATTTTTCTTTTCGCTCACGCACCTCCGAACAACCCTTCTTCCCCCATGCCTTGTGTCCCATTGAACCAACTTCTTATTATTCCCAACACCTAAACAACTGTGAACCGGAACCCCGAGAAATGAGCAATGAAGTTTTCCGCTCATTATCTCTCCTTATTCGTCAACGTCAAAATCGCTCCAGTCATCGGCCAGGGACCAAGAAACAGCTCTTAGTCCCCCAACAATTCACAATATCATGAAGCAGCTACAATAGACATAGACAACACTTTCAAAATCTGTCAGTATTTCATACAAATGACATCAACAATAGTAAAGACACAACAGTATTTACATTACTGCAGAAAATTAAGTTGAAGCAGCTCAACTCAAAACCGGTAAAGCTAATTCTTACTAACCAACTGGAAAAGCTGCATAAAACGGCGTCGTTGCGATCGAATAACGAGCCCTAGAACTCGTCGTCACTCTCTACTCGTTTTAAGCCCAAAATTGCAGTCCAAATTCCAGAATTTTCGGAACTATATTATCGGCGACAGAGTACGAATGCTTAAATTGAAGACAAGAAGGAAGAAATTTGTACCTGGAGTGATGGAAATAAGCATTGTCGTCCGAGGCTGGTTCAGTGTTGCTTGAGAGAGACGAAGTCCTTTTTTTGGCTATGCTTGCTTCAATTGCTGCTACTGTAATTCTATTTTTTATTTTTTATTTCTGATTTACTTCTGTTCATGGTGTAACTGACAACTGGGGACGTAAATTTGTGTGCTTGATTTCGGGTGTATTACGGAAATGCCACGAGGGAAGACGTGAAATGGAATGATATATAGCGTACAAGGGCATAATATGGATCAATCATCAATTCATCATCATCATCATCATCATCATCAATCCAAAGTATCTTTAGGCCTACTTCTTAGAACCATTCTTGAATCTATGGCCTTGCTTGAGGCCCCAAATGGCATTGAGACGTTTGAGAGAGTAGAGAGAACCAAACCTTAGTTTTGTCGCCGCAATCCCAAACTTCCCAAAAGTCTGATTGAAGCCTCTCGGCTTCATTGGACCTCTTTCCTTTCTTCGTCCTTGTTTCCCTCCTCCTCTCCTCGATGTGGTTGTTCGATCATGACGGAGGACACTGACGAGGTGGTTGACCGCCTTGCTGCGGTGGGTTTCGACCTGGAGTCGGATGAGTTTGAAATCGTCAACCTCGTCCCGGATGCAGATGTGGTTGATGATGATGCATGTCAATATGTCATTGTAAAGATGTTCGAGATAATGGCTTTGCCGGAGGTCCTTGAACCATCCTTCAAAGTGGCAATGGTGTGATTGTGGCATGGTCCTCTTGGCCCGACGTGTATCTCCTTCATTCGACGCGATCCCGATCGATTTTTTTGCAAATTCAAAGATCCTGCGGCCTTGCGTCGGGTGTTGAGGCGCAGCCCATCGTACTATCGAAACCAAACTTTGGTTGTTGAAGAATATGATGGTTTCTTGGCGATTGAAGTGGTGCCGGCGACCAAAGTCAATGCTGATGTGTTCGTGACGAATGTTCCGGATGTGGGCATGGATCAGAGTTGGGCCCAAAGATCGGTAAAGTCATTGGCACCTACCAAAATTATGATGAACCTCTCCTCCAAGCTGGGAAGATGAAGCTCTCGATGGATATCGATCTCCGACATGGTCTAGTGGTAACAAAACATTTTCGTTTTACCTCTTTGTGCATGGAGATGGTTGGATTTGACTACCCCGATTTAGGGGGTTATTGTGAATTGTGTGGCCTCTTTGTGCATGAGACGGAGGGCTGTCGCATTTTGCAGGTTCAGAAAGCCAAATTGGCAGTTGAAGCAGCGACGACTGCTTCTATGACTTTGGGGCCGAGCTCTAGGATTCTGGTGGCCCTTGTGCCACCCGAGTTTGAAGAAAGGCCGAGCATGGCCGCTCCTATGGCGGACTCCGAGCCACCAGTGGCGGCGATAGTGACGGATGGGGTGGTGGTTTCAATGATGGTCTTGAGTCTTGAAGCCATGCATGTAGACCACGTGTCTGCAGAAGCTCATGGAGGAGCCCACAGGACATGTGTCCTACATGCAGGACAACTTTTTATTTATTTTTATTTTGGAGGGGGGGTCCACTAATTTTGTTTGATTCTTTACATGTTTCTGATTCACCTAACAGTAATATTTCATGGCCAGTAGGAGTTGCCTCTACTACCTTTTTAGGTTTAGAGGTGGTCTCCAAGGATTTGGTTTCCTATGTCAAATTAGATCGATGACGCGCTTCAAGATCTCACACAGATGTGGCATCTTCGCTGAAGCGGTCTGCTCGAGAAGAGACGCCCCCGCCAAGAGCGAATGGGGTAAGTGGGAAGATCAAAGGGGCACACAAGTTGGACTCCCTTCAGAATAAGGTGGCTATGGACCCAAGGGCACTCGCGAAGATACAAGTACAGGAGCATCAGTTGACTTTAATGTAGTTTGGAGTGCATGGCTAGATATGATGTGGGGACCCCGATTTTTTTAGTTTTGTTTTACACTTAGTCATGTTTAACTATGTTGTTGGATACCCGTTTGAATTGTACTAGTGTAGGTTACTTTTGGAAGGTTCTTTCTACCGGACCGATAATCGGTATTCCTCGTAATTTATCAACTTCATATTTTACTGTTTCACTTCAAAAAAAATAAAGTATCTTTCCATCAAAGAAATAAGCATATAGTGTCTGAGTTTGAATCCTCAGATCCTCACAGTATTGTGTTTACCGAGTAAGTGAGCCATCACACATTGGTTAGCTTGCCGAACTAAACAGAAGAGAGGAGCAGCTGCGGTGGTCTCTTTGTGACACCGCCAGGTTACACTGCCAATAAATGCTACCAAACAAGGTAACGGATGGCCAAACTGCGGTATCAGATCATTCAGATGGCTAAAATTTTGACCGTGTTCAGTAACTATGTTTCAAAGGAGACTGGACTAAAACCAGGAAAAAGTAGTGCAATAATTTCTCATTGAGCCCATCCATTCATCCGGAACAAGTTTTTAACAGCAAAACATGGAGGTAGAACTACAATACAGAGATCCTCTGATATATCTAGTTGACTACTTTCCACGGAACAATATGCAACGACCAAAACTGGCAAATCCATACGTCTAACCAATGACAACCGAGTAAACAAACCAAAAAAGACCAAAATTAAAACTTCCTGTAGTCGACGGCAATACAATTAAGGTCATCTTCAACAAAACAAGAGCCAAAAACCCACTCTTTATTTCGCACAACTTGATCATATGAACAATGGAAAATTACATGCTCATATAAAAGGTGTTGAACGAAACTGGGCTTTTTACCGCACAGGCTGCTGGTTATAATGGTTCTTCTCTTTCTTCTTGGCTGCAACAAGTTTTGCTCTCCTAGCAGCAGCTTCTTGAGCAGCAGCTTTTGCAGGCGCATCCAACTCTTTAGAAGTTTTCTTCTTCTTCGCCGCTGCCATTTTCTTTAGTCGCTCTTTAACATCAATGGATGATGTATCCTCCTCTGAATGTTCAGCTGCTGCAACTTCACTCAGTCCATTAGTCACCACAGAGTTGTTTGATTGATCCTGTGATTCTTTCATGTCCTTGGCAGCTTTATCCTTCCTTTTCTTCTTCTTGGAGCTTTTGGACTCTGCATTCTGATTTTCCTTCTTTTCTGCATCTCCATTAAGCACACTTTCCTTGTCTTGTGAAACACCTGCATATACAACAAATCAGTTGTTGTCAGGTCCGAGATTATACTTTAGGTAATCACTCCTACTAAGGCTGATGCCACCAACTATTCTAATCGGCCATGTACTAGAAATGCATTAATACAACTTCACCTCAATACACGAGTCAATAAGCCTTATTGATAACCAGATGTATGACAAATGGCAGCAAAGAGTCGTGAATAGTTAAGAATCTCTATATAAACTATCAGATGAGAGCAATACAAGACTTGCTATGAAAGCATTGTGAGGAAAGGAAGAACACACTGAGCAGCAAAAGTTAACAAACACACAAAATTGCAGATCACAAAAGTAAATTAAGAAAAAGGGAAGACACTTGCCACTTGATTCATCTTTACTTTCACTCTCCTTCTGGGAGACTCCAAAGTCGGCTAGAAGAGCCTCAAGTTCTGCAAGTTCCTTTTTCTTTCTCTCCTTTTTCGAAAGTTGTTTTTCTGCCTCCTTGGGTGGAGCAGGAGCCTCAGCAGGTTTCTTCACCTCTGGCTCGCGATGCACTCGGACCTTTGGTTCATGTTCATGCTCTTCCTCATCTTCATCACCTTCATCAAGAATATCTTCTTCACTCTCACTTTCCTGGAACCAATCAGTTCAATAAGAACTCCATTCAAAACGTCCTTATAACATCTCACTTTCGTTGTACCATAAAACTGATAATATAAACCACTGAGCATGAAAGTAACTGAAATTTTTTAACATCAAACTTTTCCATAATCGAACATCTAACATCGATCACAATTGTAACATACAAAACAACAACCCCGCACACAAGATCCAAATCAACCGCTACTCGTTCCTTGAAGCACCGCATAAGATCCCACAGTACATATTAAAATATAGTAATGAGCTACATTGTTCAGAATGTTACTTATAAACCTCCCAGGGCAACCAACTCATAAATATAGATCATTCTCTAAACAGCTTAATCAGTTTCTACTTTCTCTAGCAACAACTATGTCAGTTTCTTCAGGCCAAAATATCTCAAACCTCAGTAATTTAGAGTTCCTATAGTCCTAGAGCAAACATCAATCATCAAATAACATCCAAACAAATCAAATACTCATCGAATGGCAAAAAAAAAGAGCACGGACCTCTACATGGCTAGCCTTGTGCTTACTCGGCTGAGGCTCAGACGATCCCCAAACCGGCTGAATCGGCGCGGTGGTGGCGTAATAGTCGTCATCGTCTTCATCTTCCACGTCAGCCCACGATTTGGCGTTTAAGGGAGCTGGTGCCCAAAACACCTGAGGCTCCGGCGCCTTGAAGGAGGACTTGTCCTTGGAGGTCTCTTTGGTCTTCTTCTTCTTCCTCAGAGTCTCCAGCGCAGCGAACACATTCGTGTTTTTGATGACGAGCGACCCCTCGTCTCTCCTGTTTCCACCTCCCATCACCACTCACTCAGATTCAGCCCGAGCAAAGCAAACAACAAAAACGGCGTCGTCTCTCTAGGGTTTCGAGAAAGGGAGGGAGGCCTACGTTTCGGTATGTACACAACGGAATTTCAAAGATGAAAAAAAGAGTTCCGAGGACTATTGATCCTCCTCCGGGAAATCGACCGACGAATTTAGGGAGATCGGAGATCGGGGATGGAGGTGGATTAAGGAAATTAGGGTTTGGGGGAGAGGTGGATTGGCGATTAGGAAAGAGGAGATGAGCTATGGCGGACGGAGCGAGTTGGTTACGTTTGCAAGGAAAGGAAGTAGGGCTAAAGTTTACTATATAACAAGCATCGCTTTCTACTGATCCTATTCATTCCTATTCATTCTACTATTGCATAATGCCCCTTATGGTCATTTTGGCAAAATCGATCGTGTGGTGCTTGCGTCCCTCTCCCTCTCCCTCTCCCTCTTCCTCTTCCTCTCTCTATTATTAGTCTCTCTTTTTTTAATATGGGTCTTTCGTAAGTCAATCGATCTCCTCTAGCTGTTCTCTCTCAGCCGACCTCAATCAATCGGACTCCGACGTGAGATCTGACTGTAGCTGTTCTAACTCAATCGATCTCAAGTATACCGATCGACGTTGATCGATCGGACTCCGACGTAAATTCTGACTGTAGTTGTTCTATCTCAATCGACCTCAAGTATAGAGTAAATCTGCCTCTCCTTTAATCAATTTTTTGTTCGATTTGGGTTCATCACTCACTGGATCTATATTTGCAGTCTCGCTTCCATTCTCCAATTTGGTCTCGGTTAATCGGACTTCAGACTAAGAATTGAGTTGAGTAAATCTTTGTCTCTCCTAATCAATATTTTGTTTGATTTGGGTCTATCGCTGACTCGATCTATATTTGCAGTCTCTTCGTCTCATTCTCGAATTCAATTTTGGAATCTGCTAACACATCTAGGCTTCGTCTGTGGTTTCCAAACTGGACGTAGATCGGTTGATCGGATTGTAGTCGTTGGGCTGCCTCTCTCTTTCTCTCTGTTATTGGTCTTTCCCAGCCTTTGGTCTTAGTTTACCCAGAAAGGTGAAATTTGACTTCAAATGTACGTGTTTTTAAATGAAGTAAAGATGGATTTTTTTATTTTTTTTATTTGGGTTGTTAATTTTTAGTTCAATGTTTTGATCGATGTACAGAATTTTGTGTATTCCAATTTGGAGGTTGGATAAGGCCAAGTCTTGTGTCATTGGAGCTGTGTTGTTTACAGGAGGCATAATCGCATTGTACCTAGAATCTGCTGTGAAAACTAGGCTTGAGATTGTGAGTTACTGCTGCTTTTTGGTCTCCATCTCCTTTTTTTTCTGCATGTTTTTTATTATTTGCAATGAAGATTTCAGTTTTTCTCTCTTAATTTCAGTTATTTTTAGATTGATTTGCATATTTGGTCGGTTTAAATCCAGGAGCTTGGTGTATTTTGTATGCATTGTTTGGGTTGTTTATTTCTTTCGTGTTCATATTTTCCTTTTGGCTAAGTTGGTAAAGACCATGCTTTCTATGTTGATTTATGATTTTTGAATGTCTTATTGCTTTATTTCAGTTGCTTTGTGTAGATCCATATTTTTGGGGCCTACGTGTGCATTTGTTTGAAAAGTTTTATGGCAGTGTATTATTGAGGAATTTTCTGGGGTTTGTCACTTTGGTTTTTAATTGTTGGATTTTGTGTTTTATGGCATTGATGGGAGGTAAGGGCTTGGTGTTGGAGTTCGGGCTAGGTGATTGAATGAAAGATTGGTGCTAGTTTTGGTGATTGTTGTTTGGCTCTTCATGAGTTCTATAAAATTGTCCAATGTAGGTCGGTCGATAAATGTCATTGTGAAATTTGATTCATTTAGAAGAGTTTTCCTACTTTTTAGTGGCCTACTGATGGCCTGTTGATCATGGTTGCTATCCTTAAAGTTGCTCTTGCCTTTTAAGTCAGGTTCTAATGTGGTATTTTGTGATTGGATTGATCGTCATTTGTGGCTCTTTTATTTATTTTTTTTCTTTCCTTTGATTTTGTTATCCATCGAAGGAGTGGTTGCTGAGTTCTGTATGGTTTTATGTTTGTTTGATTAGATTTTGGCAGAATATGTATGCTTATTTATGATTCAATTGTTTATTTTGGTTTTTACACTATGCGATGGTATTTCAATTTGGATTGTTTTTTGTTTTGATTTTCTTTATGTTTTGTGTAGGATTGAGTTGTATGCAAGTTATTTTGTGGTGTTTGGTGCTAGTGTTGCTTATCTGGGTGTTGCATTTTGTTTCACATTGTGATCAATTATTAGGTCAGCTATGATGCCGTTAATGTTCTTCATATATTTTGCTCTGAAATAGCTACAATCTTTTGGCATGGATGGTGATTGTTTTACTTTTATGGTTATGCTTATGATTATAATATTATTATAGTTTTGGTAGTCTGTGTGGTCATTGTAATTTGAGGTCGATCTTTGTACTTTATCAAACGATGTTGGTGCGATATGAGTTGAATCTTCTTTTGAAAACTAACTGATTTTTGGCCTATTTTGGTTATCAGTATAGCATAAACGCTCACTGTGATGAAAGAGTTGTTACATATGCATGAGTCTGTTGGGGACATCTGATGCCACAAGTATTCTGATTTTTCAAGGTATAGATCTGTTGAATTCCTGTGCGATCCGTTGTCCCCATCGTATGCAGTGTATATTGTTCTTCTTAAGTGTGCAACTGTGTTCTCTTCTGGACAATGGTTATTTAATTTTTTTTGTCAGAATTTTTCCTATTTGTTCCATCACATGATCAATCTCTATTTTGTTGTTGGCGAGATCTGAGTCTTCGCTTTTGGTCAAATATGATTTGAGCTTTTTGTTGGCAAATATGAATGTTAATTATATTAATTATCTCATGTATCAAATTTATTTATTTTTCTTATGGGTAAAGTTTATAAAGAGTTAACGTCGACAGCAAATGTTGGCGATCCGATTTCATTGCTTGATTATTGTATTTGTATTTGACAAGTTATAAATTTTTGGTAATTATTGCATGGTAATCTAATATTTGTTTTATATTTGTAGATTTTATATATAGTACACAGTTGTTTTCAATCATTTCTTCGTTGTTGGTTGATTTAAGTCAATAAATGGCAGACATGTGGTATATTTTTGGTTAATAACTGGTATTTGGTGATATGAGGATTGCATACTAGAAATTTGCATTTTAATTTCATTGAATGCAATGTGATCCATCTGTGTAATATTGTTTTCGGTTACCGAAATTATTTTACAGGTATGGGACAAAAAAGAAAAGTTGCTTCTGTTGAGAGTGTTGTGGGATTGGCAACACCTTCGGACTATCTTAGATTCGCTGGATTGGGAGAATTAGTCTCGGACAACAGGCGTCGTTTTGATCGACCTTTTGGTGAACAATCTTCCATCTTGGATAACATGGAAACACCATTGGAGCATCCATTGGCAAGCACATCAAGAACCAAAGTTAGGTCTGTTCGTATGAGATCTTTGAAAGGACATGCTGTTCAATCTCATGATAACAATGATCATGAAGATGCTATTGAAGAAAATGAATCAGGTAATTGCATATATATTTCATATTCCAATTCTTATATTAATTCTCTTCTGGACAATGGTTATTTAATTTTTGTTGTTGGAATTTTGGTATTTGTTCCATCACATGATCAATCTCTATTTTGTTGTTGGTGGGATCTGAGTCTTCGCTTTTGGTCAAGTATGATTTGAGCTTTCTGTTGGCAAAATGAATGTTAATTATATTAATTATCTCATGTATGAAATTTATTTATTTTGTTTATGGGTAAAGTTTATGAAGAGTTAACTTCGACAACAAATGTTAGCGATCTGATTTCATTGCTTGATTATTGTATTTGTCTTTGACAAGTTATGAATTTTTGGTAATTATTGCATTGTAATCTGATATGTGTTTTATATCTGTGGATTTTATATATAGTATGCATTTGTTTTCAATCATTTTTTCATTGTTGGTTGATTTAAGTCAATAAATGGGCAGGCATGTGGTATCTTTTTGGTTAATAACCGGTATTTGGTGATGTGAGAATTGCATACTTGAAATTACATTTTAATCTCATTGAATGCACTGTAATCAGGGGAATTAGTCTTGGACAAGAGACATTGTATTGATCAACTTTTTGGTGAACAATCTTCCACCTTGGACAACATGGCAACACCATTGGAGCATCCAATAGCAAGCACATCAAGGACAAATGTTCAGTCTGTTTGTATGCGACTTTTGAAAGGACGTGTTGTTCAATCTGATGATAGCAGTGATGATGAAGGTGTTATTGAAGAAAATGAATTAGGTAATTACACATAGATCTCACATTGAAAAGCTTGGGAATCATGTTCTGATTCTTATATTGATACACATTATATGCTGCAACTACATTTGATATCTTGAATAATGTATAATTAGAGTCAAATTTTGGAGATACACTGGGAAACCTGTGGATGACATACATGATATAGTGACAGTGCTGATATGTTGTTATGTAATAACAGCACTCATTTTTCTTCTTCTTCGTTGCTGTTTTGTTTTGTATGTTCAGATTGTTGTTTTATCAATCATCTTTTTTTTCGTTGTTGTTTTGCTTTGTATGTTCAAATTGTTGTTTGATTATTTGGATAAATCTAAAATTGCACAAATTAGTTTTCCATTGATATTGGTTCTTTGTTTTGGCTATACGGTTTTAACTGTGTAGTCTACTCCATTTGATATGGATTTATGGATTCATTAGGTAAAATCATGCAGTCATTTATTTGAATCAATCTGAGCTTGGTTCTTTTATGTGGATCACAAGTGTTCATGTAGAAATTTTTGGGCAAGCATCATATAAGCGGAGCTCTGCATATGAGGACAAATTTTGCTGTAAATCATCAATTACAAACAATTCATTATCAATCATTACTCATTTAACTTACACATTGTGACTATGATTGTAGGTGTCATTCTGAATTATAATGAATGTGGTGATGATGCTTATGCATGTCGTCATTGTGCTGCTTTCTTTTGGTTTGATGAAGCATTGAAAAAGAAAATGAATGACCAATTGATTTATACACATTGTTGTGAAAAAGGACAAGTGCATCTTCCAATGTCATATCCAACTCCTTATTTTCTTGATGAATTGTTAAATCCGAATAATTGTCAGAGAAGTGTATTTTTCGTGATAATATTAGAGTTTATAATTCTATGTTCGCTTTTACTTTCATGGGTGTTAAAATTGAGCATGTCATAAACACTGGAGGAGCTCCTTATATATATTCAAAATATGTGGACAAGTGCACTATAAAATGGGTTCTGTTTTACCTCCAAGAGAACAATGTCCTAAATATGCTCAATTATATATTTACGACATTCGGAACAAAATATTAAATCGTATAAATGTCATTGTTGGTGATGATGCAAATAAAAAAATTGATATTGATGTTGTCAAGAGAATAATAGAATTGCTAGATGATTGTAAGGAATTGACCAAAAGTTTTAGATCAATTAGAGAGAGTTTTGAGAATCAATCTTTGGGAAATTTTGACATGAATATGCTTAATTGCGAAAAAACTCATGGCAAACAATATGAATTACTTTCTGATTCTGAAATATGTGGATTAATTGTGGGTGATATAGGTGAATTTGATTTGAATAGAGATATAATTGTTCGATCTAATGATGGATTCCTAAAACGAATCTCTAGAATTCATCCGAAGTTAATGTCATTACAATATCCACTCCTTTTTTCATATGGAGAAGATGGATTTAAAATAAATATAAAGTTGAGATCAATGGAGAGTGACAATAAAGATGGGAAATTAACAATCAGCAAATTTTTGTGTTACCAACTTCACGATAGAGAAAATCAATCAAGCACTTTGTTAAAAAGTGGCAGATTATTTTAACAATATTTGGTTGATGCATATGCAATAGTTGAAGAAAATCGTCTTGAATATATAAGACATCATCAACCAGAATTTAGGTGTGAAACATGAAAAAAATATATCTACATTTGTTTCGTATGGTATTGTGGATGGTTCTAATGTTGGGAAAAACGTTTTTCTTCCTGCTTCTCACATAGGTAGTCCAAGAGATATGATAGATAATTACCAAGATGCATTGACAATTTGTCGAGAATATGATAATCCTGATTTATTCATTACTTTCACTTGCAATGTTAAATGACCTAAAATTTTAAGATATTTTGAAAAAAAACCTGGTCACAAACCAGAGGATTGTCCGGATATTATTTGTCAAATTTTTAAAATAAAAGTAGATAATATGATTACCTATATTAAATCCGGAGTACCTTTTGGCAAAGTTCATGCTCATGTATGTACTATTGAATTTCAGAAACGAGGGTTGCTTCATGCTCATATATTATTTTGGCTAAAAATTAAATACAAATGCTATACAGCTGATGATGTTGATTCCCTAATATCAGCAGAGTTACCTGTTAAAAATGTTAATCCGCGATTATTTGAATTAGTTAGTCAATTCATGATTCATGGTCCTTGTGGTCACATTAATCCTAATTCTCCATGTATGTGAGATAAAGTATGCACAAAATATTTTCCAAAACCATTTATCACTAACACAATTTTTCACATAATTAAGTCTCCTCAATATAGACGCTGTGATGATGAGTCGCGTATTGTAGTTAGAAAAGGGGTTCATATCGGTAACAATTTTGTTGTTCCTTACAATGCTAATTTGTTATTAAGATTTAATGCTCATATATATGTTGAATCATGTTCTCAATCTATGTTGATAAAATATTTATTTAAGTATATAAATAAAGGACCTGATAGAGCTCGCATCTTAGTCCGTGACAATATCGATGATGAAATCCAAAAGTATCTAAATTGTCGATATTAAATTCTACATGAGTCTATGTGGCGTCTATTTGAATTTTCTATTCATTCTAGATTTCATGCGGTTCATTTAAAAATTCATTGGTCCAAAAAATAATCTGTTTGTTTTCGTCAAAATAATTCTCTTTAAAATGTATTGAGAATTTCAGATATAGAAACAACTATGTTGACTGCTTGGTTTGAAGCAAATAAGACTTATAAGAGGGCAAAGAAGTTGACATATACCCAATTTTCCACAAAAATTGTTTGGCATCGTGATGAGAAATTGTGGACTCCAAGAAAACAATATCATGTTCTTGGTAGGATAGCATATGTGCCGCCAATTGCAGGTGAATTGTATTATCTTAGAATACTTTTGAATATTCAAAAAGGGTGTACCAATTTTGATTCAATAAAAATGATCGATGGTGTAACATACGCTACATATCAAGAAGCATGTTGAGCCTTAGGATTGCTAGGCGATGATAATGAGTGGATAGAAGCATTAATGGAATCTAGTTTTACCGCCACTTCTTCACAAATTTGTTATTTATTTGTTACGATTATTCTACATTGTAATGTCTCGGGTCCTCCAACTTTACTTAATACTTTTTGGATTAGCATGTCTGATGATATAGTAAACAAAATGAGATCAAATTTTAAAATGTCAAATCTCACCATACCCGATGAAGAATTAAAGAATGTTGTTTTATATGAGCTTGAAATATTGTTTAACATGTCGTCTAGTAGTTTAAAAGATCACAAATTACCAATGCCAAAAACACAACTAATACATCAATTAGACAATAGGTTTATTAGAGAGGAACTAGATTTTGATTATGAAATGCTAAAAGAAAAACATTCTAACTTGTTTACTAAACTAAATAACAGTCAAAATCTGGAATATGATGAGGTGATTAAAGCTATTGAAAAAAAAAAATTCAAGATCATTCTTTGTTTATGGTAGTGGAGGAACATGAATTTTTTTTTCGTAGAATACTATAATTTCTAGGTTAAGATCTGAAGGCGAAATTGTGTTAGCAGTTGCTTCGTCAGGTATTGCTTCATTATTACTTCCATTAGGTAGAACAGCTCACTCGCTTTTTAAAATAAAACCAATAATAGATAAAGATTCAAATTATAATATAAATAAACAAACCAATCTTTCTAATTTAATAGAAAATTCTGAATTAATTGTTTGGGATGAGTCTCCTATGTGTAGTAAATGATGTATTGAATCAATAGACAGAACATTGCATGTGATCCTGATGTGAGCTAGATTAATATACCAACAAAATTACTTGCTGATCCCACAATTCATCCCATAAAATCAATTTTTGAAGCAACTTATCCTGATTTTTTAACCAGATATAGTGATACAAATTATTTAAGAGAACGTGCTATAATCACTCCAAAAAATATAATTTTTCATGAAATAAATAATTATGCAAGTAAATTTTTACTTGATGATGGAAAATTATATCTTAGTTCAGATTCAATTTCATATAATTCAGGTAATAATGATAACATTAATCTTTTATATCCGATGAAATTTTTGAACAAACTTGAATTCAGTGGATTATCAATACATGAACTTATGTTGAAAATCGGCATGTCTATCATGTTATTGAGAAATTTAGATCAAATACGTGGTTTATATAATTGTACAAGATTGATTGTGACAAAGTTGTTTGATAGATTAATTGAAGCAAAAATACTTACAGGAAATATGATGGGAGAAAAAGTTCTTATTCCAAGAATTGTATTATATGCAACAAAAATTAAATGGTCATTTACATTTAAAAGACGTCAATTTCTTGTCAGACCATGTTACACAATGATAATAAACAAGAGTCAAGGCCAGTCACTAAATCAAGTAGGTAAATATTTGTCAGAACCAGTTTTACTCATGGACAATTATACATAGCGTTATCTAAAGTGACGTCAGGGTCTTAAAATTTTCATAAATAATGCCGACAATATGCCTAACAATATTACGAAAAATATTGTTTATAAAGATGCGTTACAAAATGTATAACATTATGTATTCTATAAAAATAATATGCATATTTTAACGCCTTTACAATTGCTCTAAATATATATGATTTCATGTTTTTCTCTATTTTCCGCGATATTAAATTATCTATATAAATGCATATATAGTTACTTAAATAGTTTGTATATATAGTGACGATGTTGGCTACTCACAATTTCCAAAAAAAAAAATTATATGGTGTTGCCTGAAAACCACAAAATTGAGATTGAGATTGAAATAAAAATGGAGGATGGTAGAGCTACATACATTCGACAAGTAGGTATCTAAAATCTACAATTTCATAGGCTATAAAAGAGTCAATGGTGGTTACATTTTTTCCTAAATATATATTTGCTGATTTACTCACAGATATATACATAAAAAGTCATACTCATCGTTTCACTATTTTAGCCATGTGGATTAGATTTTTCTTAAGATTCTGTGGGGCGCATTTCATTTTATCACCCATATTTTCTTACCCCCATCCCTCTTCTCCGTTTTGATGGAGATCACTACCTCAATCATGGCAATTTTCCAACCACTTCCTCTCCGTTTTTGGTTCATTCCTCTGCAATCCAATTCTAGATTACGTTCATACCCAAATCTCTTCTCACATAATCAAAGCAATCACAATTTCTTTATCAATTATAACCAATTGTACGTTGAATTTAAGTCCTGTCTTAGGACATGCGATTTCTGAAACCCGAATATGCAATGGGGGATTTCTTCAGAAACATGGCAAGGTGCCATCGCTCTCCACTGGTGACAGAGAGCAGTGGCCTTGGCTCCATTGCGTCATCATTAGTACAAAGGCACTGTTCGGCCTATAAAAGGACGTCTCCAAAAGATTTTTTTTCTTTCTGTTTTGGTGCCAGCAAGAAGAATTATCATTGGACTGAACTAGGTCTCTATTTTCTTCTTTTTTGCCTCTTCGTGGTTTCTTATTTGTATTTCCCTCACATATTGTTGTGTTCATTCTTTCTCCATTATTTGGACTGAATGAGTCTATGTTGATTGCTTTTTTTGTTTTTTATTTTTGGTTTTCAGATTGTCTTTTGTTTGCGGAGAATCGCAGTTGCTGAAAACGTATATGTTTTTTTTTTTTTCCATTTTCTGTTTGCAATGTGCTTTTTGTCTATATATCTATCTGTGATTGATTGTCTCATTGAAAGGATTACAGTATGAGTACAGTGGCCGCCTTCAATTTGGAATACAATGTGGTTATTATATCATCTGCGTAATCTTCGCTAGTTTTGTATCAATTTTGAATATATGCGGAAAATGTAGTTAAGTTTCATCAATTTTATTGATTCATATGCTACTATTTTTTATTCATATCTTTGTCGTTTGTTTTATTCATTGGCCAAAGTCAGAATTTAATCTGAGCCTCTTGATTTGTGATGTGTTTTCCTGTTTTAAGTTTGAGTTATTATTTATATGATATTCTTTTGCCCTTTATAACTTATTGATTTTGAGGCTATGCTTTCTACTCTGGAGTCTCTGTCAGCGTACTTTCTCGCTACATGTCTGCATTTTATTTTGATTTACATTACTCATATTTTCTATTGTTATTGCTAGACTGATTGAAGATGACCAAGTTCATTAGGGAGATTCGGTCATTTGCTGCCATTGGTATCACTATTAGAGTACGTGCTGCATTACAATGGAGGCCATAGCTATTTGATAGTACAGATTATAATGGACACCATTATTTCTTGGTTGATGAAGAGGTAAATTATCTTTTATAGACATGTGGAATTCTATTGTCGATGTTGTATTTATATTAAGGTCTCTAATTTTTATTAACTTATTGACATTTGTTTGTTGTGTCATATTTAGTTTTTGGATTATTTGAATGTCCATCATTCGTATTCTTTGTTGCTGATCTTCTGTCACATCTTTCTATGTATATTTCAAATGTATATATCTGGGATATTGCGATATAGTGTCTCCATGATGTGTTCATTATTGGATTCTTCTCAAATGTGGGAATTTTTACTGTAGGGTTCCTCGATACATGCTATGATCGAGGAATGTTATTATGGACACATGTCGATGATGATGCAAATAGGGAAGATATATGATGTGTCAAAGTTTGCTTCAAAAAATGATACAGCTAGACACAAAGTTGCTAATCATGATGCAATTATGTGCTTCACTGGGTGCACTTAGTTTGAGGAAGTTAAAAAATAGTTGGCCAATTTTCCAAGATATTCCTTTAACTTGCGAGAATTTGGACAACTTGTTGCTGAGGCACAACAACAGACTCTCCTTGCAGGTCAATAGTTATTCCTCTTTCCTCTGTTCATGTGAAGACATTTATAATTTAATATTCGATCATACTGATAAATCTGTTTGGGCTTCAAGATTTGTATGGATGCATTAAAGCTATTAGAGCACCTCAAGTGGTTGCTGTCGACAACCCAAAAGAGAAGGAAACCAGGATTGATGTCACCATTGAATTCAAAGGGTATTACACATATGACTATTTTTCTTGTTTAATTACATGCACTATATTTGTAAAAAAAAAAATGTGGTCACGATATGCATAAAACATGCATGAGAGAGGAATTGAGAATCTCTCTGTGGGCTGATGTTGCAAGATTATTTCCTGTGCAAGAAATCAACGAGCTGCCTCCACCGGTGCTTGCGGTTTTCACTGGAATGCGACTAAGCATTTATGAAGGTATCCCACTTCAATATCTTTGTTTTTCTGTGTTTTTTTGCCTTTCCAGCAATTTTCTTGCCTTTTGTCTCAGTCAAATGGTATTTTTTGAGCCTCAACAAGCTTTATTGAATAGCCATCAGTGACAGTTGCGAGAGGGCAACACCAAAATCTAGAAAAACATAGGCGAATCAGTGCATAGACATATTTATAATCAGTAGTAGAGCTTACTCACTATCATTATTGAAATTCACAATTCATTTGAGCAAGAATTGTTTGTTAACTATGAATTCCTTATAGTTTACATGAGTTATTCAAAATTATGCAGGCCATGTTTCCGCATATAGCACACCTTATACATGCTTTGTGATTAATCCAGATATTAAAGAGAAAAAAGAATATGAGGCTGAGTAAGTTAGCTAAAGTTTTCCAATCAAAATTTGTTACAAATCACATCACTTTTACGGATTTTATACCATACAACTTTTTCTTGATGTTCAAAACTTTTTTTCCAGGTTCTCAAAGAATGGGGACAAAATGAAGGTGTCCGGTCCATTCTCCAGCTTTATGTCAACATAACTAATTAATGAAGAAGATAAGAGAACTGTATCTGAATTGAAAGAGCTTAATCCAACTTTGGACGCAGTATTCCATCGTCTCCTTTATCTTTCAACATGGTTTAGAGTGAGAAAAATTTTGGATGACAAAATGAGTATGTTTGTGTATTATAAGGAATATGAGTTGCCTATATAATTGTCCACTATATGAGTTACCTTGCTCTTTGCTCTATAGTCATTCAAATTTTTTAGATCATGTTTGATATGATTGAATCATATCTGAGAATAGATTTTATTTGGTCCTTGGAAATCCAATATATAGAGCAATTAAATGTTAAGCTTGGCTAACTAATTAACAACTGAATCCAACATTCAATTGCCTGTTATTTTATGATGACTTTTGCATGCAAAAATATATTCACTTGTCGCGTATGCATTTGTGACTTTATTGAATTTAACATGTGTTTCAGATTAAGTCAGTATACTGTTCCGCTGTTGCGAAGAGATTTTTTGTCGAGAGGGGATGGTTTTACAGATGTTGTCATGTTGACAAATGCTTCAAGCATATGGTCAAGAAGGAGGGACCTGATGATCAATATAACTGTATTGTCCATGGTGAGAAAGAGCCAAAATTAAGGTGATTAACACTCTGTCAATTGCAACTTTCATGCAAATATTCACTGTCATTCAATGATAACTTGAATTGAATTCTTTCTATGTTGCCATGATCTTATGCAGCTGCAGGGTGGTGTTTATGATCATTGAAGATGACCATGATCAGACAAATGTGACAGTAATGGGAAAAACAGCAGAAGAATTCTTTGGAGCAACATGTGAGCAACTCTTGGAAAAGACACCATATGCTCCAAAAATAACTCTTTTACCACTAATCAACTCAAAAGTTGACCAGAAATTCGTGTTTGAGATAAAGATCGGGCAACGCGGTGAACTCTTTATGAGGAGCTGTCGTGAATGTGAGGAGCGTATTCGAAGAATTGAAGGAAGCAGCTCTGGAAGTGAAAAAGTTCCAAACATAGTTGAAATTAAAGAGCCAACCCTGGAGACTCCTGATAAAATTGTGTATGAGAGGAAACGTGAACATCAAGCTTGTGCAAGACAACTGTTTAGATTAGAAGGTGAAAAGAAAGCCAAAAGGTATAGCCATCATTTATTCCATGTTATTCTTTGATGGATTAGAATGCCTGCAACTATGTTTTATCTAAAAATTTGAATCATCTATTTATGGACCAAGACGCTGGAATGTCATCCGCAAAAACTGTGGCAGAAAAAATGACACTCAATGTGGAGAAGAAGCTTAAATGAGGTGAACTTAATCTTCTTTGACGGACCTAATTCATTGACTTCCTTCTTGCTCATGAGCCTCCATGAGAAACTAGATTATGATGCAGACTACTGAATGGCTTATTATGTAGACCATTATTTTATGCATAATTCAGTAACAAAGATAACAAATGAGATCATATTTTGATTTCACTTCTCTTTCATATTTTGAATATATTTTAGTTGTATAAAGTGAGAAAACACAAGATCAAATTTGAGAAAATAAATGTATTTATTGATGAGCTATGTTAGAGATATTCTATATCAGTTTCTTAATCTGCATCAATGATGAGCTATACTGGAATGATACTTTTATATCAGTTTCTCACATATGTGTATCTTTAATGATTCTTCATCTTTGGACTCCTTTCACAAATACATTGGTATAATGTCATTCATCTATAAAGGATCATATATAGCTCAGTGCCTATCTTTTGGTTTTTTTATTATCTTTTTCTAATTGTTGGATTAAAGAATCAACCACTCATTCATTTGCTTATGATGAGTCTGTTTTTGTTGTTTTTTGTTTGCACCTATCAATCATATAATCAGATGGATTCGCCTACATAGTTTAATTTGCAGCCATGAATGTTTCTATCTGTTATTATTATAATACAAATTTGTATGTTAAAGAGATTATATGTAGTGTTTCAATTTTCTTGCATGCATCATTCACTCAATTGGTTATGCAATGTTAAACAGTGTCTTGATTGCTACTATTATATTCACATGTTGAACTGTAAATCAGTATTGTAAATATAATGAAGAATTGTATTTTGTTAGAGACGAATCTATTTTGCATAGGAGCTATATGGAGTCTGGCAATGTCTTTGCTTAGTTATGTTGGTTTACAATTAAATGGATGCTGGTACATCCATTTTTGTTATTATGAATACAAGTAAAGTTAGCTAATGCTGTGATCAAGAATCTGGGAATTAGCTCTTTTGTGTGTTCACTTATGTAATCAAAATCTACTGTTTATCTTGGTATGTAATATAAAGACATGTATTTTATCTCTGGTATGTAATTTCCGCATTATGCCTCATCTCATCTATGCTTTCTTATACCAAATCTGTGACCACTAGGATTCTTCTTTAGCTTTACAAATTTAATATCCCTTGGACTCTTAGGCAGTATTTGAGCCATAATGTTATGTCACAAGAGTGCAGTAATATGGATTACATGTCTGTGAAATCTATGACCACCAGGATTTCTTCTTTATCTTCACATATTTCATATCTCTTGCATTCTTATTTCGCAATGTTTCAGCCATGATGTTGTGTCACAAGAGTACTGCATGCACACACCCATAACAAAGAACAACAAGAGCCTTGATATCATTTAACTGAAAGACCAATTGATTGTCAAACAAATACACAACCTAAAATTTTACATCACAACATATGTCACCATCTAGCTAGCTAACTACATATATACATTTCATTCTTATCAAACAAGTACTACCACTATAGTTAGTTGATCCTAGTCGAAACGCTTACCTCCTCTTTCGATTGGTTTCCCAAAATAGTAATAAAACCGACCAGGAACTTTTGGTAGGATCCATGCAAGTGGAGAGCTTGATTTCCCTCCTCCCCATCAATGGTAGCTCTGTGATCACAACAACACATCAAAATTGAAGGATGAACACAATTTAGAAAATCACCACGATATATAAAAAGTCACTGAAAATCAACAATAGAACATCCATAACAATTCTATACCTCACTTTTGCAGATTCAGCTGTAGGGTGTTGTATACATTTTCTGATGAAATGAACTTTCATCTGGTCTTTATAATAAAAAATAAGCTGACCAGAAGAATACATAACACAGTGGTTAATCCCAACTTAATAGCTCACAAATCAATCACTTATTGGGAGGAGAACTTGGAATTGCCTTTAGTAACAGAAATGTTGTCACCACCTGTGATCAAAAGCAAAGCATTAATTAGAGAGTTAAGATTATTTGATAACTAGAGTCCTTGGTAGATGTGATACCTTAAGGATATCCGACAACAACAACAACAGGAAAGGAATGTCCCCTAGGTGGAGAGACTTCATACCCTCCCAGAAGCTATCACTTTGAACACTTAAAATGGCTAAATCACAATCATGACCAACAACTTCAACTTGAGCTTTATACTTGGTAGGAGAGCCATGCTTCCGAACAAGTACAAAGGTACCATCAGCAACTACGTGAGCATTTGTGACAATTTTTTTGCCAGAGATGACGAATCCTAGAAACAAACAAGGAGATTGGAAATTGAGAGCAGTATGCATATATATGAGTGATTTTTATTATAAAATAAATTTGTGCCAGAACCCATGGTCTCTCATTGGGACTTGTTCTGCCATGGAAGAGAGTAATTAAGGATGTTGGCCACAATAAAGATTTTGACCACCAAATTCAATGCCAGCTCTATTGCACTCGTTTCCCCATCTTCTTCTTCTCTTCTCCTCTGAATCTGAATCCGATTACTAAAACGTTGTCGTTGCCTGATTATGTTTCTCGCATTCCTGTGTACAGCTACTACTGCCCCATTTTCTTCTTCGGGTGGTGAAGAAGAAGAAGACGAAGATGAAAAAGAAGCAAATTGGGTACAACTAATAGGTGGTCTCCTCGGCATTCCTTTACTACTGCCTCCTTCTCAATGCACCCAGCATTTTGAATTTTGACAAAAGAGTTCCAGTCTCAATTTAGTACAAGAGAGAGTTGAGGCTGCGTTAGGGATTTGGGCAGCTTTCTTCTTTTTTGAAAACAACCAAAAGTGGGCTCTCTTTTTTCACAAAACTTTTTCACGCGAAGTACTTGTATTTTCTAATAAGAAACATCTGATTGTAAGAAACACAACTTAATATTAAGATTTTAAGTACTTTGACCATTACTTATAGCTTATACTTGAAATGAATGAACACTCAAGAACTAACCAAATTCATCAAAATCTGTAGTAAAACTTTTAAACTGTATATACAATGCAGATATAAAAATGCAAAAAAGTATCATTTTCGGTATTTGATTCAACATGTTTCATCATCAACAACCAAATCAACCTCGGTATTCTTCTCGTCTTTCTCAAAGACCATTTCAACCAGAGATACCTATAAACCAACCAAGTATCAAAATTCCAGAAATTCATCAACATTAATACACTACATGAATGTCAACTGATGAAGGCTTCACTCCATGAACATACACTACAACGGATGCAACTTTGAGCATTCTATGAAGAGCAAAATATCTTAAACCTTATCAAAGTTACTCCATAAATGTTTACACTATCGTATATTTCACAGTTATTCAAGTTTTGCATTTCATTTCAATACCCAAACTTCACACATGTATATACACATAAACGAAAAAACAATCAAAAGTTCAAAACTTTACCAAGCAATTTTGAGGAGAGACAAAGGAGGAGGGCAATCACAGTTGCAAGGAGAAGCGCCGCCGCGAGCGGTGGAAGTTTTTAGCCCGAACCCTAAATTTCTAGGCATTGAATCTTCCTCAAAACTAACTTTTGAAATTGGCTGGGTTGCTCAATTACTCGCTTCGGAGTCCTCCAATCGCGTTAGTAGCTTAAAATGGTGGCGTTGGAATCACGGTGCAGAGGGTTTCAAATCCCAGAGGACGATCGACCTCGCCTTGGCCTGAAATGACCCACCGGAGAATGAGTTCGGTTCCTCTTCGATGATTGGGTTTATGTATGTGAACTAGAGGTAAGGAGATGAGGGCTATTGAAGAAGATGAAGAAAGGAAGAAGTTGAGATTAGGTTACTGGCCAGAGATGGCCTGAGGGCAACAAAAATGGCTGGCGAGGCCGGTTGGGTTGCTGCCTACGGTTGAAGTCGAGTGAGTTGTTATTTTGAGAGAGAGAGAGAGCCGATCTAAGTCGAGTTTTTTTTTTTCCAAGTGTTCGAACAATTAATGGGAGGTGGATTAATTGTGTGAGAGAGAAAATGAGCGTAATAATTTGCTAGGGTTTTTTTGGTATGAAGTTGTATGAAGAGTACGAATTTAAACTCTTATCAGACAACTGAAATGAATATTAGTCGTTTGAACATTTTTCTAACAAGTTAAGACAACTAAATTTTTTATTTCAGTTGTTTGAATTTTTCAACAAATCTCAAATCTTTTTCAAAGATGGATCCACATGAAAAAATAATGTTTAAACAACATTTCAAAAACTGAAGCACCTAAAACGCAATTATCTTCATTTTGGGACAACAGATTCAAAATATTCAGTTGCGTGAGTACAGTTGACTGAGACAATTTTTGTACCAGCTAGTGAACTATGAGCACATAGCTTAATGACATTGGACAGACAAATATTACTCGCTTTCAGGTTACTAGTATTATCAAAATCACCCATTTTAGAAGCATCAAATATATAGGTATAGCAGGTCCATAATCATGATGGTAATACCTTTCAGTGCTGGGTTGCTCATCACCTAACACAATTAGTTGCTTGGTGCTCCCAATAGACACGAGTTCACCATTGCTTAAAGGAGGCTTGAAGTCGAGCAACACAACCATAGCTACAGATAACAGAGTGGGTACTGAAACCATTTTGTCAGAGACATTTTCGCAAACACCTTGTTTGCCCTCCTTGAAGGACAACTCAGTTTCTTGCAACCTCATCTCGTCAATTTGAAATACAGATGCAGTAACACTAAGTCCCCGAGCCATCTCCTCAATGTCATTTTTTTTCTTCTACAAATTGCTCATACGGTGACAAGGTCAACTTGTGTTACAAGTCCTGAAGATAAACCTTTGACCTCCACACCGCAACTCATCCTCGAAAGATCGTAAGACTTCGACTCATGAGCCTTAGAGAGCACCGAGTCTTCACCATATCCCCTCTTCTTAACATTGGTGTCATACTTCTTCTTCAGCATCATCATCATATCCACCAGCTGAGTATGGCTCACATTCACCATGAATGTTTTCTCGAGAAATTCATGGAATGAGCCCAAATTCGCAAATGGGTCTAATCCTTTCATCTCGTAGTACATCATTCCTTTCCCGATTCCAATCTCTTCCCCTTCATTCATGATGGGGTCGTTTGACCCACCCTCTGGACGTGGACGTGGTGGTGGTGAGACGACAGGGTTCATGGAAGGTGTTACGGTGGTCTTGCGGCTTCTCTTGTCCACGAGATCTTGCACCGTCATCTCGTTCGTTAAAGTTGGTGCGATGAGTTGTGCTTGCCAACCCAATATTAATTGTTCCAGTCAGTCCAATTTCTCACGAAATTGGGAATTTTGCTCAAAATATGGTGGTGCGTTATCGTTTGGTGGTGGATAGTTGTTTGTTGGGAGCGAGTGCGAGTAGTAGGGTGGCGGTGAGTGTATGAGTGGGTGTACAGAGGAAACCCACTGTATGCACCATAGGAATTACCAGTCAACACTGTCATATTCGGTGGAGCAAAACCCTGAGGGACAAGTTTAGGCACCATCGCATGAAACCAAAGCTGACGAGGGTCAGGACCCCAGTGATTAGGAGAGAACGCCAAACCTGATATAGGTGGCGATACAAACCCTAGGGACGCTTCTATCGAACCTGGCTCTAGATACCAGATGTTAAGACCCCAAATCTGGGTTCTTGAAATTAGAGGAAAATGTAGAAAATAAGAACAAAAGGAAGAACGTGCAAAAGGAAGATAAAAATAGAAGTTTTGATATTTGATTGATGATTCCAGTTCAGTATATATTTCGGGATATATAGCTAAGGCAAGCCTTGAATTGCAGGACCATAAGGGCATCTTCAACAATGGAGGTCTTATACCTTATAGTAGAACTTTAAAAAAAAAACTCATCTCCAACCCATAAAAATTTGGGCCTCATACCCTATATCTAGGTCTCATACCCTATCCAAGGTTCTAAAATAGAATCCAATATGAGGTATAGGACCTTGTATATTTTTGTGGGCTCAACTGTTTTAATGAAGAGTATTTTGTTGTTTTCTTATAATGAATTAAACTTTCATTTATTATACACTCACTTTTATTAATAGCACACAAACTTAAAGGTCAATACAACACACCAAATTAAAAACACACAACAACACACCAAATTTAATTAAAAAATTCAATTATAGATTATTTTAAATTAAAATAGTTTGAGAAATTATTATAGAATACAATATGTATATTTTAATATTAAAAGAAATCTATAATAAAGATTATGAGTTTTAAGGTATAACGTATAAGACCCATGATTGGAGATGAGAAAATGAGTTTTATTATGAAGTATAGAACCTTCATTGTTGGAGATGGGAAGGTCCTACAGTGAATAGTGATTTTACAAGGTTCTATTATGAGGTATAGAACCTTCATTGTTGGAGATGATCTAACAACGTGTCCAATGCTCACCAACTTAGTTAAAGACAGTAACAAAAGTAATATTCACCTTTAGCTAAATACCTACATATTGGGCACCCTAACATCGTCTAGGGAGGATTTGATGTACTGAAACCTGGGTCCTGCTTCACTATTGTAGCGCATGTATTGTTTCTTCTCCTTTGATTGAACGCAAACGACCCCGCTATCAATGCCATACGCTGCTCTTTGAATTGCTAGCAAGCTAGTAGTAATAAACAGCTAGCGTAGTGAAATATTAATGTGGCAAGATAGAGCGAGCAAGAGATGTGTTGCCTAGTGTTTCTACCGGATTACGCGCGGTACGTAATCTAGCAGAAGCAAGTACGAGTACTCCTTCTCCTTCTTGTATGTCCGAACGTTGGGGCTGTTCGGATGGTCGGGCACTTCTTCTCTCCTCGGGTGTGCAGGTACGGGTACACGTGTTCGGGTATGGCTGTTAGAAGAATACAACAACAAACGGACAGTCAGGGGTCGAGACAGGGGTGGCCTGCCTTCAATGCTCCGATGCCTAAGTTAGAAGATGTATTGGATATAACAGTCAAGCGAACGTGCGTGAGAGTAGGTTGGAGTGTTTAATGCTTGGATTCGAATTGAATGCGTTGGGTTTAATGTCGTTACCTGTAATAAATACCTTACATATATAAGTGGTTGAGCTTGGTGCTTGATGGTTTTCTTCGATGTGGGACTGGTCTGGTTCTGTTGATGTGTGATCCGCACATTCGGGTATGCGCCACACGGGCGCGTGCGCGCTCAGATGGAGTCGGTCTTGTGAATGAAGTTGTAGCCTTGCTGGTGGTCTTTCGGGTGGTCGGGTAGGTGTTGATTGCCTGCTTAAGTGGATAAGTATATTTAATCGGACAACTAATGATGCTATACTAACAAGTCCCCCAAGTCCCCAAGTCAAAGAGAACTTTCTTGACTGGGGAGTTGAAAAAGGGTTCGTACGATTAAACATGAATACTTATCCGATTGAGCAGTGGTGTATGATCCTGTAACCCCCAAGTCCCCCAACTCTCCGGTCAAAGAAGGGCTCGCATGACGGAGTGGGTACCTGCGCGTTTGATGGTGTACCTGAGCCTGTATTCTGGGCCCGGCGTCTAAACGGATCTTGCTGGTTTGGAGCCGCGCGCCCGTGGGGTGTTGCCTGGTAAACATAAATAAGTACAACATAGATATATAGGTATGCAAATGTGTGAATGTATGGTATGATGTGTGAATGTATGCAAATGTTTATCGTAACGCCAACGTTGGGATGCCGTTGCGTACGTCGCACGTCAACGGGGATGCCGTTGCGTACGCTGTATCATCAACGGTGGGATCAAGACTGCGACGTACAATTGTTGCGGCGCGCACGAACGCGTACCCGTGCCGCCCATCGGACTTAGCGCGCGCAGAGGCATCTGTCGCCTAAACCGGGTAGATTTCGCGCACGGAGAGGACGGACCCCACACCCGGAACGCTCATCGGTCTCAGAACATACAAGGAGAGGACGGACCCCACACCCCTGCCGGCTGAGTAGGCGAGTCGATCGTTAACGTTACGCACACGGAGGGGAAGAACCCCACGCCCGTGCCGCCCATCGGCTTAGCGCGCTCAGAGAGGAGTCGGCCCCATGCCTCTGTCACCACAGCCGGCTTGTATTTTCTCGCACGGAGAGGACGGACCCCACACCCGGAACGCTCATCGGTCTCAGAATGCGCAAGGAGAGGACGGACCCCACACCCTTGCCGGCTGAGTCGGCGAGTCGATCATTAACGTTGAGCGTACGGAGGGGACGGACCCCACACCCGTACCGCCCATCGGTTTTAGCGCGCGCAAAGAGGGGACGGACCCCATGCCTGTGTCGCCTAATCCGGCTTGCTAGTTCTTACCGGTACGCGCACACGTAGGGGAGATGCCCCATGCCCGTGGCGGTGATCTCTGTGTTTTAGCGGTTGCGGGCGTGCGTGGTTCGCTGGTCGTGCGGGTGGTGTATTCGCCAGTACGGATGGCGGGGGACGTGTCGTGTCTTGCCTTGGGTGGGGTGATGCTTTGACGAGGCGCTTGAGGTGACATTCCTTTTGACTGCTCCTTGGGAACCGTTGTGTAATAAATGCTAGCCGTCATAATTAATGCTGGCGTGCCCTGGGCATTAAATGCTGATGACGTAGTAACTGCTCGAAGCTCATGCGTCAGGCGCGTGGGCGCGTGTGGCGTTGCATGAGTGACACGTGTCGAGCCGTGGGAGACTGTGCTAGGGTTTGAAACCGAGGCGGGAAGCTGAAGGGGAGTGCGGTTACTTAGGCGGGCAGGTGAACCGCCTCAGGGCCACGTGTCGTGATCTGACGGTGGATACGCGAAAATGGACGGCTGGCGTTCATTGGCGTGCATCGTGCGATCAGTATAAATAGGGGCTCTGGTGTCATCTTCCTCATCACTTTCACATTTTACCGAAACGCTGCAGAAATTACTTCGCATACTGTTCCTTTCTGATCTCTGTGTTCCTTGCTCTTTGCCGAAATCCTCCATCGACGTTCATCCTCTCTACCTTCAATCTCGATTTGGTGAGGCTCTTTGACTTGTTTTTGCTCTTTTCCGTTTTGGTTTGTCTTTGTTTTTGGTTTTTCTGGTTTGTGGTTGTTTCTGTTCTGTCACGGTTTCTGGGTTTTTGGCCTTTTCTGGGTTTGCATCTCAAGAACAAGGCGTGTTCTTGAGGTGTGCCAGGTTTGATTTTGTTTGGGGTATGAATTTTGAGTTTTTGGTGTTTCTGGTAGTTTGTTTTTTTTTGCTAAGTGTGGGTGTCGTGTGCGTGCGTCTAGGAATGGAGCCAATATAAATTTTGAGCGGGCAATCGCGTGAGCGTATATACGTATCGGGGGTGGGGTGGTTAAGTTGTGGTTCGAGCGGGTCGAGTACATCATCGTGCGAGTCCGTGATGAGTGTGACGCCCCTGCGATTCATCCCTAACGCTTCTCCTGTGGTGCAGCAAATGGATCCCCAACAAGCGCACGCTACCGCAGGGTTAGGGGAATCGTCGGGCGGATCCTCGTCGTCCGGACCATGGGGTGAGGAGCGCGTGCGACAAGATCAGCCCGTGACCCAGTTTCCGGAGGGCGGGCGAGTTAACTGGGTGCTCCCTGACGGAGTGCCGGTGCAAAAACCCGAGCGGGCGCCTAGCGTCAAAGAGATGGCGTGGTGGGCGAGGGACTACCACATTCCTTCGTCTGTCAAGCTGAAGATACCGGGGAGGGGAGAGACGTTCACCCGACCGCCTGCTGGCCACGTATGCGTCAGCGAGTTCCACCTGAAGGCAGGGATAAAGCTGCCTCTTCACCCGTTCTTCCAGTACATCCTGGCGCTCCTCAGGATCTCCCTCGGTCAGTGTGGGCCTACACTGACCCGAACGTTGGTGGCGTTTTTCAACATCTTTCGTTCGAGTGGGTTAGATCACCCCACACGGGCGGAATTTCTTCACTTCTTCCGTCTGAAGTACTCCTCCCGCCGGCGAGACTCGGGCACCTTCACCGTGGAGCCAAGGGTGAAGTGGTGGCTGATCGATCCTCCCAGTTCCTCCACCAGTTGGCGTACGATCAACTGTTTGGTCGGAGGTGACTGGGAGTTTGGCGCGCACGCCCCTGAGATCGCGGCCAACGCCCACCGTGTCCACCGAGTCCCCCAGCGTTTCCATTGGTTGGACACGAACGAGTATCCCTTAACGCCCGAGGAGGAGAATATGATAGCTCGTCTGAAGTTTGTTTTTGACCTTAGGCCCGATGCGAGACACTTCTGGGCGGCGTGCCATTGGAACTTGATCGAGAAGAATCGCCTCGCCCGCACACCTGGTCTGTCGGGTGGCGCTTATCTGTACTGCATGTGATGTAATTTTGATCGACTGTTGCTAACCTGTACGTTCTCTGTTTTTGCAGTGAAAATGTCCAAGTCCAAGGCGAGCGACCGAGATGCTGACCAGCTGCGCCGGCTGAACATGCTGCTGGAGGGCACAGACACCGTACGCCGTGTCATGGTGGATCGCTCGGGCGGAATGCGGGTGGGTGAAGAAGTTCAGCCCACCATGTGTGCGCCAGCAGTGAGTGCGCATGCCTCCCCCGTTCGCCAGCGTGCGTCAGGCGCTGGCCCGTCTGTTTCCGCTGCTGCTAACGTCGAGCACCCAACGTCCATTCCTTCTCCTCCTCCGTCGACCAATCGGGGCTCCAGCAGGGCTGAGCGGGACAGCCGCCATCGTGAGAAGGAGCAGCGACAGGTGGATCGTGATCAGCGCCGGTCCGACCGGGTGGAGCAGAGGGACAGGCGTGATGCTGTCCGGACGCCTCAGTCTTCAAATCCACCTTCAAGTCCTCCACGAGCGCCTGAGCAGGGGGGAGGTGAGGAGCGTGCGCAGAAGCGCCCCCAGAATGAAGACTCCTTTCCTGGCCCCACACCTGGGACGAATGCTGACATTGTGGATGCTCTGCGTCGTGCGTTGGTGGATGGCGCCGCCTCGCTCGGGCCCCTACTGCAGCCGCTGGACAATGCCGCCCCCGACGGGCTGGACGCGGCCTTCATTGCGTGCGCCCGGCTGCAGCACCAGCTCTTTCGTGTCCGTTCGCGGGAGAATCTGGAACTTGCACGCCTCAGGGCCGAGGCGCTGAAGCACCGGAAGGTGGTGGAACAGATGGTGGCCAGCCTGGATAAGGCCAATGACCTGGCCCAGCGGTATACCGCCCTCGCAGAGGAGGCGACTGCCCGGTCTTCTGAAGCTGCTGCCCGCAAAGCTCTGGCGAGGACGGAGCGGGACAAGGCCATGGCCGAGGTGGAACGGATGCGCGCTGAGCTGGAGCGCATTCGTGCTGAAGCAGCCGCCCGGGAGGCACTGTCAGAGTCCCGGATGAAGGAGGTGGATCGCGTTGCTCGCATGGATGCTGTAGCGACGTTCAAGGAGTCCGACGAGCTCCGAGAACTAGTGCGGGCTGAAGTGGATGAGCAGTGTTGGTGTCATATTTGCAAAATTTCAACTTAATCGGATATGTTTTGACCATTTGATCACTATGTCAAGCTAAATCGGACAATTTGTGTGCATTGTTAAATTTAAAATATATATCTATATATATATATACAGGAAGCTTCCACTCAAGTATATCTGAGTGGAAGCATTTTCAGGTATTTGGCATTACGTCAACTTTTTAATCATATTTTACCATCTACACTATCCAACTACTAGGTTTATATGAGTAGATCATTCCTGTAAATTTTCAGTTAAAATGGTGATCGTTAACATATTGAACTAGTTTAAATCAATGGACGGACCAAATTTGTCAAACTTGAACAGTTCTTATTTGTGAACTTCAATTGCAGTTTTGAATACCTTAACGATCACTATTTTGGCTAAAAATTTACAAGCTTGATCTATACATTAGGACCTAAAATCTGAACGGTGGAGATGGTAAAATATGATAAAAAAGTTGACGTAATGCCAAATACCTAAAAATGCTTCCACTCAGGTATACCTATTTTTTTATTATCATTTTCAGGTATAAGGCATTACACAAACTTTTCGATCATATTTTAACATCTTCACCATCCAATTATTAGGTCTATATGAGTAGACCATTCCTGTAAATTTTTAGCCAAAATGATGATCGTTAAAGTATCGAACTAGGTTAAATCAAGAGACGGACCGAATCTACCAAACATGAACCGTTCATACTTATAAACTTCAATTGTAGTTTTGAATACCTTAATTATCACTATTTTGGCTGAAAATTTATAGGCTTAATCTACACATTAAGATCTAAGATCTGAACGGTGAAGATGATAAAATATGATTGAAAAGTTTGTGTAATGCCCTATAGCTAGATGACCAAAAAAATGTATACCTGAGTGGAAAGGTGTTGTATATATAGAGGGCCCTTCCACTAAGTTGGTCATTTTTAGGTATAAGCCATTACATAAAAATTTTAATCATATTTTAACATCCCCACCGTCCAATTATTAGGTTTATATGAGTAGATTATTCATGTAAATTTTCAACCAAAATGGTGATCGTTAAGGTATCGAACTAGGTTAAATCAAGGGACGGACCGAATTTGTCAAACCTGAACCGTTCATACTTATAAACTTCAATTGCAGTTTTGAATATCTTAATAATCACCATTTTGGCTGAATTTACAGGGTTAATCTACACATTAGGACCTAAGATCTGAACAGTGGAGATGATAAAATATGCCCTATACCTGAAAATGACCAAAAAAGGTATACCTGAGTGGAAGGGTGTTGTGTATATATATTATTATTTAACTGAATTTCAATTTGTTCTGACTACATTTGGGATTGCATTGAGGGATGATCTAGAGGTGATTGAGTTAGATCTGAATAATCTACTCATTTTGGTAAGGAAAAGGGATGGCTTAACTCAATTTTTAAGGATGAAAGTAATGAATACCTTAACCTAACGCCTTATAACTAAGGTTCTCTCTACTCCGTTCACGCCGCATCCACTCACGCCTCTCCTTGGGCCTTACTGTTTGGACCTGTCCTTACTGTTTGGTTGGAGAGGAAACTCAGAAAAAGGAGGATAAGAAAAAGTAATATTACTAGCCAGCTTAAAAATTGAATAAAGTACCCAATTACTTACTAAAATAAACAGAAAATAAAAAAATCAACTCAACAACCTTACCTAAGCGGTAGTTCGCCATCTGGGGATCGAGAAGTTTTGGAAATAAAACCCAATTTTAAACTTAGATACCCCTTCTAGGCAGTAATCTGCCACCTAGAGTTTGAGAAATTTTAATAATTATCATTTTAAGGCTTACCTACTGACCTACTGATCCTTCGTCCTCAGATTTTTAATATGCTTACCTTGGTTATTAAAACGAGCAACATCAGCGTTGTTAATTGAAACCTCGGTCCAGCTTCACTGTTGTAGCGCAAGTATTGCTTCTTCTCCTTTGATTGGAATGCGAAAGATCCCGCAATCAAGACCACACACACATATATATATATATCCTATCAATGGTGAAGCTTTGCATTAAAACTTCGGTGTAAAGTTTCATTTTATAAAAAATCGACAAAAAAATTTGAAGATTGAAATCACTCATCCTTTATATACATATGCAAGGATCATACTTGCAAAATTGCAGCTTAATCAGAGATGTTTTGACCATTTGATCACCACGTCAAATTTTAAGCTAAATTAGACAATTTATATGTATCGTTAAATTTTGAGATATATATATATATATATATATATATATATATGTACTAGCTAGCCTACCTCTGTTAAGAGTTTAGCGTCAATGAAACTGAACTTCTCTGTTGAGCTAGGAACTCTCTAATGGGATTCTCTGATGTTTAATTAATTAGCTCACTCGACGAAGGAGCTAGGACACTTACCAAGTATTTTTATAGGAGAAAAAGACCCCAATGATGCCCAAGTGTGAATGAATGAAGGAAACAGATTCTTCTTGCTATAACAAAAGAGAGGAAACAAATCTAGACCAAATTTCCTTTGCTTTAACGAAAGAAACACCTACTCACATTTTGTATTGACATAAAATCGTCTGCTTGTTAGCCAAAAGTTGTCGGTTATAGTATAGTCGACAAATCTCCGTCGATTATAGTACCGTCGGGAATAGGTTGTCAGCTATAGTATAGTCGACGACTTTTCATCAAAATCGTCGGTTATAGTCCAAACTATAGTCGACAACAACAACATTGTCGGTTATAGTTTGAACTTATCCCTGATGATTTTCGACAAAAAAGTTGTCGGTTAAAACTTTCCCTCTGGCCGAAATTGTTGAACGGAGAAACTATAGCCGACTACATTGTATATGAATGTCGTCGGGTATAGTTCCAGATCTGAAAAAAAAAATGCAGATCTGGATTTCTATTCCCAGAAATCCAGATATGTCAATTCCTTCACCAAACTATCAATAAAAAAACTAGCTAATTAAATTCACCAAACCATAATCACAATTTTATTGAACCAAAATAAAATTACAACCAAATTTACAACCAAAATTTACAACCAAACCAAATTACAACCAAATTTTTGGGGTGGCGGCAGCGGGACGGAGAGGGGCAACAACGACGGTTGGACCTAGAAAATTTTAGGATTTTTGAGGCGACAACAGAGAGGGAGAGGTACGGCGGAGAGAGAGAGAGAGAGAGAGAGAGAGAGAGAGAGAGAGAGAGAGAGAGAGAGAGAGAGAGAGAGAGAGAGAGAGAGAGAGAGAGAGAGAGAGAGAAATTTAGGGCTTTTGAGAGAGGAGCGAGGACATAAACCCGATAACTATACCCAATGATGTGTAATTATGCATCGTCAGGTATACTATAACCGACAATGTGTTTTTATTATAACCGACGGCTACAACTTTTACCGTCGGCTATAATACTATAACTATTATAGTCGACGGTAAAAAAAAATTATCGATAACATTTTTTACTTTCGATTAAAGTACATTATAATCGATGGTAAAAACAATCATCGACTTATTTTTTCACTTTTCATCGACTATAGTGCTTATGGTAGAAGTGTAACCAATTTAAGACGAGGCGTTTCTAGAATTTCAATCATGCATGCCTGAAATACATGCACAATGAGAAGGCATATCACATACGTACAAATGGTCCTATTAATTCGTTACGCCCCATGGGCAATCAATGTGTCATGTTTTTTTAAGGCAATCAATGTGTCATTTAGCTAGCTCAATTACAGTTTTGTTTTATATCGAATCAATTTCGATCCAAATGGCTATACAGTATATTATAATTGAAGAAGAAAAACACAAGACTATCATGATCGATCGTAACAAAAGAGCATTAATGACAATCGAAAAAACAAACAAAAGAGCAATAATGTCAAGCTTTTGAGTAATATATATATATATATATATTCATTTAACTAAATTTGGAGTAAGGTATGTAGTTTCATTTTAAAAAGTCACATGCATATTGAATAATAATACAGATAACACTCATGATCGATTTTTAAACGTCCCTTACAGTTTAATATTGACATGCTTTCCACGACTCCACGTATAATATTGTAGTTCCCCCAATTGTTAATATCGACATGTGATTAACGCCGCCCATTTTCTTAAAACTAGTACGTATTTCTTGACCATCATCGATTTTGGTTCTAAAATCAGACGAAGCCGTTTCCATAAAAAAAATAGAATAAAAATAAATCAGATGAAACCAAGCCAAATTACTACTGTACGTTGAGTAGTCGAGCACCCACTCTCTTTGCCTCTCTCTAGCAAGTGGCATTTGGATCGATTACTCCATCACCTGTGTTAAAGTAATGCGTGATTGAGATTTGAGATGAATAATAAGTAATTTCGATCACATGAATGGTCGTTTGATTCTAATTTTATGATGTACTATTGTTGAACGTAAATTTTTTATTTTATTTAATTCTTGTCGATCATGAGGGTACCATGTACATATAACGTACTTTGAGATAAACTTTAATTAATGTAATGTACAATAACTAGTTTATTATTGTACAATAACTAATTTATTATTGTACCATGTACAATAACTAATTTATTATTGTAGCAGTGATTTTTCTATTTGTTTAAGGTTGATGTTACTTTTTTCTAGTAACAACTGATGTTTAGTAATAATGATTATTTCTATTGTTGTTACTGCAATATTAGTATCTATGATTGTAACTCGAGTAGTAATGCTCCTTTTTAATGTCTTTTTTTCCAGCAGCATTGTGTTTTTTGTAAAGAGGTGTGTTATTTTCAGTAGCACCTAGTGTCTTATTTTTTTTGTATCAGTAGCAGCTTTCTTTAGGCTGCGGTGCAATGGTACGCTGCTTAATTTGATAGTTAATAAGAAAATAGAAAGTAACATGCATTCTTAGTATCAATGCATGTTACATGTTTTTAGTATCAACGTGGCTTTTTGAAGACTGTTCAGTGATTTTTTTCAGTAGTATTGCATTCTTAGTATCAATGCATGTTACATTTGTTTAGTATCAGTGTCTTCTTTGTATCAACGCGGCTTTTTTGAAGACTGTTCAATGTTATTTCAGTAGTAGTGGATTCTTAGTATCAATGCATGTTACATTTGTTTAATATCAGTGTCTTCTTAGTATCAACGTGGTTTTTTTAAAGACTGTTCACTATTTTTTTTCAGTAGCAATGCATTCTTAGTATCAATGCATGTTACATTTGTTTAGTATCAGTGCATATCAGTGCATCTCTCAAAGTCATGTTTAAAATGTATAGTAACGGTGATTTTTAGCTTTGTTTGAGGTTGATTCTACTTTTTTCTAGTAACAGCTGATGCTCAATAGCAGTGATTTTTTCTGTTGTTGTTGTTACTGCAATATCAATATCTATGGTTTTGTTTATGTTTTAGGTTTAATATACATTATGTTTTTTGTCTCAGTAGCAATGATTTTCTGTTGTTTGAGGTTGATTATACTTTATTCTAGTAATAACTGATGTTCAGTAGCAGTGATTTTTTGTTGTTGTTACTGTAGTGTCGGTATTTATGATTTTGTTTATGTTGTAGGTGTAATATACATTATGAATGTGTTTTTTTTTACTGTTCAGTAATAGATTTTTCATATGATTTTTTTTTTTTATGTTTTTTGTCTCAGTAGCAGTGTAAGGTTTTATACTTTTATTTAGCTGATGTTTTATTTTATAGTAGCAGTGATTTATGAGAATCCATGTGTTTTTGTATGCTCCTTTTGCATTTTTTGATAACAGTATGCTTTAGAGTTGTTGTTCGCGGTGCAGCGGCATGCTGCTTGTTTTATTTCAGTTTATATGCATTTTTTGAAATAAATCAGCAACAATATGAAGTGACATTTTTGTGTTTCATTTTTTTTGTAGCAATGTTAATTTTACAGCTTGGAAAGTTTACTTATGGAATGCAGAGTGTGCTAATCTCAATCACTAAGGAGACAAGGTTTGACGTACATGTTGTGTAATCAATTATGTTCCAGGTTTCATAATTTAAAGTTGGGGAAGTTCATATTGAGGTACTCGTTCAACGATTTACCTAATACTCTTTTGGATTCAAATGAAGACATCATTGCAATGGTTGAGTTATTTGAATATCTGCCAAGTGCTAGTTGGATAGATATTCATGTTTTAGATGTTAGTTCTGGATGTGAATCTAGTGTAAAACACCCATCTTGTGTCGATACTGCTTGTGGGGCTTCTGCTTCTTCTTCTTTGAGGATCACACATGATAAGAATGAAAATGTTGCTGATGATGATCAGTAGCGATGACTCAAATTACGAGGAGGACAATAACTTGATATTGGATAATTTTGTGTCAAGGAATAATAAGAGGAATTTTTTTGTGCTGAATGGGCAGACTATATACTAGAGGTTGGGTAGTTCTATAATGGCAAAGCTGTTGAGTTCATGGACAAGCTGTGCAAGTTTTCTGTTGAGAATGGTTTTGAATTTGATTATGTGAAGAATGACTGGTTTCGCGTTACAGCTGTTTGTGCAAAGAGGGAGAGTGATCATTGTAAGTGGTCTGTTCATGCTACTTGGTGTGTGAGACTAATGGTTACTTTTATCTGAAGAAGCTAGATGCTGATCATACATGTGTTTGTGAGGTTTCTCATAAATTTCCCAAAAGGCTTGGTGTGAATGTTGTTCCTAATATTGTCGCTGATAAAGTTCGATCTGAATGATAATTTTGGTTTGAAGATTCACTACCACACGGCATATCGAGCAAGAAACTTTGCCAATCGAGCTCTCAATGGTGATGAAGCTACTGGATATGCCATGTTGCCATGGTATACATAAGCATTGAAGGCAACTAACCCTGGTTCTCATGTTGTTCTTGAAGATAGTGGAGGAAGGTTTTTGCGTTTTTTTTGTCTCCTACCATGCATCTATTAAAGGGTTTCAGTTTTGTTATCCAATGCTTTTTCTGGATGGTACCTTCATCAAAAACAAATATAAATGGATGCTTTTAGGTGCTTGCGCAAAAAATGGTAACAAAGGTATGCTTGTTTTTTGGTTCTATTTTTTTCAGCATAAATTATGTAATCAGTAGGCAACATACAGTAGTAGCAGTAGCAATCCCCTCATATTTTTTCTTTTCTACAGAAATATTTTCAGCTGGATTTGCTATAGTTGATGCTGAAAATAAAGAAAACTGGAGGTTGTTTCTTGAGCAGTTGGCTATTATATTGGCTAAAGATTATCAAAACATTGTTTTCATGACTGATCGTGGAAAAGGACTTCTTGATATGGTGACTGAGGTTTTCCCAAATTCTTTTCACTATTACTGTGATAATCTGAATGTGAAGTATTCTAGTTCATTTGGTGCTGATTTCAAGAAAGCAATTCTCAGGATGTTTAGCAATTGTGTTTATGTAAGAACCAGAGATATTTTTGATCGAAGAATCGAGGAATTTAAAGTTGCTAGTCGTAGTCCAGCTAAAACTTCCTTGAAAACTTGCGGCCTGAAAATTATGCTATTTCGTATTTTCAGGGGAAGAGATATGGTGAGATTAGTAATGCCCTTGCTGAGAGTTACAAAAATATGATCAAGGATGAGAGGTGTATGCCACTACCTCTGTTGGTTGAGAACATCTGTATCAACTTGATGGAGAAACTTTCTCATAAGAAGCATGTGTCTTCACAGTGGCAAGGTGTCTTATGTCTGAAAATACAGAAAAAGCTTCATAAGAGAATCGGCACTGGAAGAAACTGGAATGTGAGATTCTTTTCAGTATAAGCGTTTTATTTTTGCTTTCTTTACAACATCTCATTGACACTTAGTAGCATTATTTTTTTTGGATTTTGTGTAGGTTATCCGTTCTAGTGAGGATATTTTTGAGGTTATTACTGAGGATAGTAGCTTTATAGTGCATCTTGCTGAAAGGACTTGCTCGTGCAATTGGTGGAAGTTTTGATGCTTTCCCTGCTCTCATGTTGTACAAGCTATCCAAAAGGCACATCGTCTTACTTACTCATATATTGAAGACTACTGGAAAACTGAGTACCATCGGCAAGCTCATGCCCTCCCCATCTATCCAGTTCCTAATTTGGATAAACCTTCCTCGAATAGTTTCGGAGATGGTACATTGTTACCTCCTATCACAAGGATGCCTCCTGACAGACCGATGATGAGAAGAATCAGGTCTTTTGGAGAATCATCAAGGCCTATGGTGTGCGGTCGATGCCGTCAGCTTGGACATCATAATAGTCGTTCGTGCAATGTCCCGCTCTCATGAATAACATACAACTGTCTGCATATTTTCTGATTTTGTGATTGATTCATATTGATTGATGTTATGATAATAAGTTTTGAATTCTGATTTTTTGGCATGGTCTGCTTTGATTCAGTAGCAGTGGCATTGGTTTTTTTGAATTATTCTGCTTTAATGAAGCAGTAGCGGTAATTTTTACTTTTTATTTTTTTCATGTGTAATGAATCGACATATTTTTTCTAGTATCAACGACGTATTTTTTTACTCTAGTAGTAATTCGTCTTTTTTATGCCTTTTTTTTCAGCAGCATTGAGTTTTTTTGTGAAGAAGTGTGTTCTATTCAGTAGCAGCTAGTGTCTTATTTTTTTTAGTTTCAGTAGCAGCATTTTTTAGGCCACAGTGCAGCGGCACACTACTTAATTGGATAGTTAATAAGAAAACAGAAAGCAGCATGCATTCTTAGTATCAATGCATGTTACATTTTTTTAGTATCAACGTGACTTTTTGAAGACTGTTCAGTAATTTTTTTCAGTAGCAGTTCCTTCTTTAGTATCAATGCATGTTACATGTTTAGTATCAGTGCCTTCTTAGTATCAACGTGGCTTTTTAAAGACTGATCAGTGATTATTTTAGTAGCAGTACCTTCTTAGTATCAATGCATGTTACATTTGTTTAGTATCAGTGCCTTCTAAGTATCAACGTGGTTTTTTTTAAGACTGTTCAAAGTTTTATCAGTAGCAGTGTATTCTTAGTATCAATGCATGTTACATTTGTTTAGTATCATTGCCTTCTTAGTATCAACGTGGCTTTTTGAAGACTGTTCACTGTTTTTTTCGGTATCAGTGTCTTCTTAGTATCAACGTGGCTTTTTTGAAGACTGTTCACAGTTTTTTCCAGTAGCAGTGCATTCTTAGTATCAATACATGTTACATTTGTGTTAGTATCAGTGCATATCAGTGCATCTCTCAAAGTAATGTTTAAAATATATAAATATGTATTAGTCCATATCAGAAGTACAAATTGACTAATCTTCAGTTTCACTTCAGTAGCAGCTGAAAATTGATTTAAGTAGCAGCTTCAGCAGCAACTTGAGCATGATAATAGTAGTATCAGTCTCAAATGTTAAATTTTCTACATACATTTATATATGTACTACATTCTACATACTACAGTACTAGAAGTTATATCCCATGCCCCATGTACTTCGACATATAGCTCTCTGGTCATCCATGAACTTGGTCAGAATCTTTGTGCGATATTTGAGCACATCTTGTTTTGGAAATGTTTCTGGAATTGGCTTCCATTTTGAAAGTTTCTCCATAAAGTTCAGCAAAAAGATTCCACAGTCTTTACTGCAAAATACAAATAATAGAATGAGTTGGTGGGGACTCAATGTTTGGTTTTGTAGCAGTACAGAACAATATCAAAGGAGAGATATTTTTTCAACTACTTACGTTGGCCCCTGCCTTGCACATGTCTGATGATTTGTGATTGGAAAAAAAAGTGTGTTTTTCATCCAGTTTATGCAAGCTATTTAATTTTTCATTCTCATATTGTTGGGACCAAGACCATTTAGTTTTATCTTTCTGCAATCATAAATAAAAAAGTATTATCATAATTTATTCAGTGGTAGCATTGAACATGCATATGTTAAATAAGTTCCATGCATAGCACTGTTATTGCGTCCATTGTCTAGTACTTGTGTCAAACACCAATAGACTAAAGTGGTTATCAAACTTTGTGTGCATAATTGGGAAAAATAGAATTTCCTTCCCTTCCAGACTTGCCCTAATCTTTGTTCGAATCATGTCCTTGAAAACGTGTTCATAGTCCTCATGTGAATTGCTATGTTGCATTATCTGAAGTAGCATAGGGCATTTTTTATACCGCAAGAAGTCAGTAGGAGCAATACACACAGAGCAACACATACATACCATAATTTTTTAATCTCAACCATTTTCAAATTACAATAATTTAACAAAAAAATTTAGTTGCAATGTCACACAAAACTTACAGTGTATCACACTTCATGTAGAAACAATAATTTTTTTGGCGTGGATGGAAGTCATGTAAGTGTTGATGATGAAGTTTGAAATTTCATCATCCTTCAACAGATACTCCACGCCATCCTGAAAAACCCCCGTTATGAAAGGTAGGATGCGTAAAATGAACACATATTACTGTCAACTACATATTTTTGATAAATAGATGCTATATAACTATTTTTTTACTTACCATTGGTCCTTATTTTTCCAGTACTCCTTCAACAAGTACTTGTGCTTCCCATCCAATTTGCGGTAAACATGGCAATTCTTCCATTTTAAAGTCGCTCCCTTCTTGCTTGGCTTGTCCTTGACATCATTCTTCACTACTTCTTCTTCGTGTGTCATATCTATAACCTCTTTCTCGGCTTTTCTTTTGCTTGAAATTGTGACCTTGAACTCTGGCATCGTCTTCTCCTTCTTGTCTAGTCTGGTTTTGATCCTTTTGATGTATGACTTCATTATAGGTTCATTTTCATCAATGTCAACTTTCCCAGTAGCATCAGCAGCGTCCGATCTTGCAAGATCCTCAGGTGTCCTCTCAATAGTAGCAGCACCTGATGTAGCAAGATCCGTTGAATCCTTCTCAGTAGTAGTAGCAGCATTATCAATATCATTATTCATCCACTTTTTTCGTTGAACCAAGAGTTTGACTCTGTTCCTTAGTCCGTCCAACTCCTTGTTCTTATGATTCAACATGTTCGTCAGAACAAGAGTTCTGTTTTTGTACTCTTCCTTTTCCTCCCACAATCTCTCGATGAAATCATTTTTCCTTCTGCAAGATTCTATTGCACAGTGGACCATTTCCTGTGTTAACTTGGCCTTTTCTTGCTACCCTACAATTGTGGTTAACAGATGGTATGTAGAGAGGTCTAGTGGGGTTTCGAGGTTGGCTTCACGCAGTAGCATCTCCTCCCATTCGTCAGTTTCCTCTTTGGTGCATGTCCATTGATCATTGTTTGGGATCTCGACATTAGCTTCTATGTTTGTTGTTTCCAACCCCTATTTGAGTAACTGAGAAACCAGGGGACTTGGTTGAACCAGTAGACTTGGGTGTGGATCGTTGAATAAGTCTAGGTAGTTGTACTGTTGGGTTGAATCATCGTCAAGCTTGGCTTCAGTACCAACCTTATATGCTTCAGGAAGGTTTATATCAGCATTCTGAGTTGCTGCAGGGGCTTCAGTAGCAGTACTTGTCTTGTGCCATGCAGAATGTTCAGCAGCAACCATGTTTGATTCGGGATCCTCAGCTGCAGCAACTTTCTGAGGTTCTTCAGTAGCATGCGCATCTTTTCCACCGATGTTGGAATTGGAAGTAAACATGTCTTTGGTGATAATGGGTGCTACTTTTGCTAGGCTATCCAAGTCAAATTCAGGAAATACCAAGCCATCATCATGATGATCAGGATCATCATCATCATTGCCTGTCTCAACTCTAATAACAAGTGAGGATGGTTTCATTTTCTCAGTATGAGCTTCATGATTCGGAGGCACTTGCGTGTCAAGGTAAATGTCTGATACCGTTTCATTATCATCAGATCCTTCACCATCTTCATCTTCCCAGGCTGTCTCTACTGCAGGACTTCGGGGAGGACTTATTGAACATATCGGCTTATCACCACGCTGTTTCACATTACACATCTAGGATTAAAATTTTAACAATCATATATTTAGCAGCAAGTCACAATGTAGACGCATAATACATATAATGATTGTTAAAATTTGACAGTATAGTTAATTTTCTTAATCACAATATATTTTAACATATCTGCTAAATATATGATTGTTAAAATTTGACAGTATAGGAAATTTTCTTAATCATATAATGTCAAATCTACTTCTCTGACTTCTTGTTCTTTTGTTTTTTTTGCTACACTCAGATTTTCTTTGTCGGCGTGTCTCCTGTTCAATTTTCAAAAAGTATTGATCAGTTTTACTACAAACATAAATGAGAAATGGAAGTAGCAGCTTGTAATATTTTTTACCGGAACACGCGCTTCCTTTTACTTTTGCCTTTTCTTAACCTTTGTTTTTTTTTTAGTTTTCCTCCTTTGTCACGACTTTCCGTTTTTTTAAAGCCGGAGTTACAAAATCATCATCATCATCTTTAGTAGTAGGGGTCAAAAATTTTGATGCCTTGCTAATCGCTGAATTTGCGAGTTGAATTTTTTTTTATTTTTTAATTTGATCAGTATGAATAGAGAATATTACTATTAGGACTAGTAACATTAACATTAACAAAACAATTTATTCTTTTTTTCATCAAGCTTAATGTCATCAATGTTCGTCGTCTCCATCTTTTTCCATAGTTTTCCCAAATCCCACTTGACAAAAGCAGCATTGATCGGTTCATCTCAAGCATTAACTTCAACTTCTTTCTCCTCTATCAGTGTATTGTTCTCGCAAAGCCAATACTACAAATAGAATCAAACAAACATATCAGCTCAATATTTCATGCCTTATTTCTATTTTCCCAGTAGCAACAAATGTATCTTATTTTTTTGAATAAGTTTCAATACTTACAGCTACTAGAAGAATACATTCACTTGGATTTTTGTCTTTTTTTATGCCAATCAAGTAATTCATCAAGTACCTGAGGATAGCCTCTGCCCAGTTATATGCCCCCAAGTTGTCAAGATTGTCAATCAGTTTTACAAATACCACGCCAATGTGGATCCAGAGCTGGCAAAGAAGAAAGTGCAGAACAGATATGTTAGTATCAGCTTTGTTGCGTCCTTTACCTAGTGCTCGTTTTCGGCACGTGTTGAAATCACATTGTCCAAAGCATCTTGTATGGGTTTCCTTAGTGGACGCTTGACAAAATAGCAGTTGATAAACCGACTATCTGTTGGTCTGTTACAGTCAGTTTTGTCTATTGGGATGATTGTTCCTAATGATAATAAACAAGTAACCAGTAGCAGTTATCAATCAACAAAAATTCAAAACAACTCCAAAAATTTATTCATTTACCTGAGTTTATAATGTCGAACATATTTGCCATGTCTTTGGGTTGGGTGTGACCCATTTCCTTTCCGATTCTGAACTTCTTTTGCTTCTCGTCAAAGCTCTCAAGAAGTTTATGCATCAATTTTGCTGATTTCTTCTCAGCAACATCCGTTTTTTGTTCGTAAAATGCTCTGAGTATGGTCTTGAAAGGTGTGGAGTAAAGCTTATCCCTCAGTAGCTTTTTTCTTGCTTCGTCTGTTCCAAAATCGCCTTTTACACCAATCATTAGGTCTTGTGTTGCAGATGTCGAGCATCTGTGTTGTGCAACTGGGTCTGGAACTCTTTTTTTCGCTTTTACTACTGTTGTTTTATTCATATCTGCTAGCCCTCCATTCAACTTCGTCATTTCTATGAATATAAATACGCAATATGAACACTGCAATAGCAGTACAGTGAAACAAACACAATATAACTCATTCAAAAACATGAAAAATTCAATAGCAACAACAAAGAATCAGATGATTGTTCAATTTTTTTTCAATAGCAATGCATTCTTAGTATCAATGCATGTTACATGTTTAGTATCAGTGCCTTCTTAGTTACAACATCGCTTTTTGAAGACTGTTCACTGTTTTTTTCAGTAGCAGTGCCTTCTTCAGTATCAATGCATGTTACATGTTTAGTATCAGTGTCTTCTTTAGTATCAAAGTGATTGTAGAAACAAACACAATTATCAGTGAAATCAAAGTTACTTTTATTAATACGAAAACATAGTATAATATACATATAATCATTTACCAAGAACAATGAAACACAGTATGATCTCATACTGAGTTTCTTTGTGCATGCATTTACAGTTTATGAATTGAAACCACATTATTAAAGCAGAATCATTAGAACGAAGACTGATCTCTACTGATATACAAGTAGCAACAAGAAACACATTATCATTTTTTTAAAATCCGTTTGTGTTTCCGAAGCTTTCCCTCCCAAAATTGAACACTATATCATCTAAAAACCATTGAGAAGAAAGCCAAAATGTGTAGAAATTTAACAATAAAAATGTTATTGCATCTAGACAAAAAACCCTAACTGAAATAATCGATTTCTTAGTATAAAAACACAGTAGCAAACCTCTTTTTGAGATCGAAGATGAACAAGATGATATTGTTGTCCCGAAGCGTGGGTGAGATTGATATTTTTTGAATCGTTGCCGGTGGTGAAAAAATGCAGTTTTCAGATGTGTGGAGTTGGAGTAGACGAGAGGTTTTTGTAGTATCAATGACACTGGTTGGAGAAGTGAAGCGAAATGGCGCGATTTTCAGTGTTATGTTGGGTGTATGAACGTCTGTTTGATGAGATTAATGGGTTGGGCCGGTGTTATGATGAGGTTAATAGGTTAAACTGGTTAAGTAACAGTCCATTTTACTCAATAACATGTTGAGAATCAAGACATTTTACTCAGTAGCAGTTCACCATTTTCTTAAAATTGATTTAAAATGTTGTATTTTTAAACGAAGAAGTCATGATTGAAAAGTAAGTAACACAATACTAGTAGTAGTTGTTTAAGTTTACATAGCATAGTTCCTAATTTCTATTCCTAATTCACATGAAAATACATTGTACATTAGCAGTCTCAGTTGCTTCACTATCCTCTATCTCAGTATTAGTGTCTTCATCTGAGGGCTCCATGTCTGTATCACAATCATCAAGCTCAATACCAATGTCTAGAACCTTCTTCATTTCTACAGAGATTAATACACAAATAAGATTATTCGCCATTTTCCCCAAAAACAAATATGGAGTCAATTTTTATCAAGTGAGTGAAGAAAAAAAACAATTTTCAAACAAACAACAAACAACCATGAGAAATGTGATTCCTTTTTTTGGTGAGTACAGTAGTAGTGGAGAAAACATATCTATACCTACATACAATATATTAGAATTCAAAATAAAACAAACATGAAAAGTTCAGTAGCAACAACAAATAATCAGATGACTGTTCAATTTTTTTTTTCAGTAGCAGTGCCTTCTTCAGTATCAATGCATGTTACATGTTTAGTAATAGTGTCTTCTTCAGTATCAAGCTCCACAACTTTTTTCACTAGTAGTGCATTCTTAGTATCAATGCATGTTACATGATTAGTATCAGTGCATCTCTCAAAGTTATGTTTAAAATATATAGATATGTGTTAATCCATATCAGAAGTACAGATTGACTAATCTTCAGTTTCACTTCAGTAGCAATTTAAAATCCATATAAGGATGTGCAATTTATATTGATATTCAAGTAAGAACAATGAACACAGTATCATCACAAAATTAAACACAGTATCATCTCAAATTCAACAAAAATAATGTCAAAATCGAAAGTCAACATTCTTGGAATTCCAACAACCTAAACGTAGTAGCATTTTCTGATACAAATCCTTGCTGAAATAGACAATTTCTAAGTTGAAAAAATGTAGTAGCAGCGCAAACTTTTTTGAATCGAGACTGAATTTTTGAGCCTAAACCTCGTATCGAATCTTCGTTCCGATTCAAATCTTTGTTCCTATTCGAATCTGATACTGAAATAGAATGTGCTTTCCGAATCTTGCATGATACTGCGATTTAAATCTGCGCAGCCTAGTGATCTTTGATGTGAGCTCGTGATCGAGACGGAGAGGCTGTAAGCGAGGTCACGACAATGAGGAATCAACGCCGAGGTTCAGGCAACCGGCGACTGAGTTGACAAAATCGAGAGAGGGCGGCGGCATAATTCATACCAGTTGCTACTACATTTCTATTTCAAAGAGGGAGAAAGAGAGAGAGAGAGAGAGAGATTGTTACTACGTTTTTTGGGGTATATTGATTATCTTTTTATTTGTTAAATGAGCTGGGTATATTGATACTACGTTTTTGAGTCTGGGCCCGTGTCCTTAGTTGTCTAAATTATGTTGTAGTTGAGTTTTTTGTATTTAACAAACTTACCTTGTCTTTGGCTGTGTTTCTCTCAAAAGAAAAAGAAAGGGAGAGAGAAACTGAATTCTATTGGGCAAACATTAAATTTTACAAGTTTTTTTTTATGAATATACAAATCTTGAGTTTTCTATAAATATAGGGATTCTTTATCCATTTTTTCTATTTTCTATAGAATACAAGATGGTTTACAAGAGTTGTTGGAGCTAAAAAGATGTATTTTTTTTCTTCCATATAAAATAGAGATAATTGAAGGTTTAAGATCGAGTTGTTGGAGATGCTCTAAGTATTTTTATAATTTCTTGTTTAAGAGCTAATATTGCTATTACTATGAGGAATTAGATTAGCAGTTATTGGAATATGCATTCGTTGCAAGACTTCTCTGTCTCGTCCTATGTTATTATTACTACACGAGATATGAGATTGGCAACCAAAGAGGTATTTCGAGACTTTGATTGTCAGTGAATGACCACCTATGATTCTATTATGTACGTATAGCACAACTATTCCTACGTTGTTGTTTGATTCACGACCCAAGTCTTCCATTGATTTACCCGGTGAATATTGATCGAAGAAATCCCGTTCTTGGTTTCAGAATATCGTTATTAGGATACCAGAAACTCTTCTTGAAGCAGATTTTGCTGTTTCGAATGTACTTACTTGACTACTTGCTTAATGAAAGTTTGCATTTATCTCAAAAAAAAAAATACAAAACACCAAAGCCATTATTCATATTCCAAATATTTAAAGCTCTCTCAACAAACTAGCTACTAGCTAGTTTGAGAAGGTGAAAAGGAATTAACACACAACTTTATTTTGATTCTGGTATTTCTTCCACATAGTGATGCGTGGTAAGTTTGAAGTAATTGGTGCCTTTGAAGATTCCATCCGACTTAGTTGTTTGAATCACTTTGCCATTGTAGAGATGGTCAGTCTGAGTATAAGAGTAGGGAACGTCGCAATGACCCTTTGAGGCAAGCTTTAGCACCACTAGCTTATGCTTTCCCGGCACATGATACTCATCCGTCTCCTCCGTCTCTTTTTCCTCCGTTCTGGTTTGTCCCAACGCATACGTTTTTCCATACTGAGCTGAAAGCTCAACGGACAAATCGGAGACGAATGGAATTGCATCGACATGAATGGCAGTTGTGACCCCCGCCGTCCACGAATTGGTGGCATCCCAAGTGGTTGTTACTTCTTCTTTGAATTTGAGTGTGACGTTTTTAGTGATTGCTTCAGTGTCATGGTTATAGTGTTCAAAGCTGGTCATGGTGACTGGGATAATGTCGTATGTCCTCGCGTCGTTAAGGCGGTAAGTGACAGTGATGGTCCTTTTCATAACAGGCTCTTCCACTACAAGTTTCGCCGCTTCCGTGATGCTAGTGGCATCGGGTGCCAAACCGTCTGTAAATTTGGAAATAACACCTCGTACTTCGGTGTCTAGCCTGCAGAATTTGTTAGTATACAAGTTTCTGAGTGCTATTACATTACCGTCGACCTTGAAAGGCTGAAACAATCTCCTGGGTATGTCGTCGTCGCCATATGTCGAGTACGCAGTAATCCAAGTATAACCAGGGTATCCGGGGCGATCATATTTTGCAATATCAGTGGTGACACACCACTCTTCTACCAGGGGGTCAAACATTTGATAGGGTTTTATGCAGACTACGTCTCCATCAGCAGTGGGAAATATCTCTTGCGCCACCCCTAGTTCACCGATGTCACTCGTATTGAAGAACATAAAATATGGATCGGGTCCGCACCGAAGATATCTTCCATTGTTGCCTTTGAAGGCAACGTATTGCGGCAATATCACCAGGGTTTCCCAGTTGAATATTTTGTATACATCTGCAGGTGTTGGAGAGTTGGCAATCATGCATCCTTCGTAGTCCCCGGAGCTGCCGTATAACTGTGTGTAGTGTCCGAGTTGAACGTGACGTAGTTGGATGAAGCTAGTGTTTTGGTCGTCCCCTACTTTGATTGGTTGGAACAATGTGCATGACCATTCCGACGTGTCCTCCTCCTTCTTCTCGGCCGCGGCCACAATCCAGTGTTGTGGGCCGTTGTCGAGCCTCCTCAGATACTTGTTGTTGTAGGAGGATCTGATGTGAACGTATGATCCATCTCCGGCGGTTGCCTTCTCCACTTCGAACTTTATGTTAGGGCTCCTCACGTCGTCTATGGAGGATTTGATGTACTGAAACCTGGGTCCTGCTTCACTATTGTAGCGCAGGTATTGCTTCTTCTCCTTTGACTGGAACGCAAACGATCCCGCTATCAATGCCATATGCTGCTCTTTGAATTGCTAGCAAGCTGGTAGTAACAAACAGCTAGCGTAGTGAAATATTAATGTGGCAAGATAGAGCGAGCAAGAAATGTGGTGCCTAGTTCGATCGATCAATTAGGTTAAATAGAGAGTGATCATTATGTCAAGGTTCATTCTCCACCACAATCGAGTTGCTCATTCTCCAACGGTGGCCGTGCATAATGGAGATAAGATAAGATGAATGAAGCCAAATTTTGATTGATCGATTGATCTAGTTAACCTCAGCACCGGCCACGGCATTTATGTTCTTGCTAAAGTCTGAGTTTCACACATGCATGCATGAAACACATGCACTACAAGACGGGACGTATGAACGTTTCACTCATACAATCTAGGAAAAACCAACTTTTCCTCAACTTTACGTTAAAAAATCGATGCGACTGATGGTCCTATATAATACGATATTGTTTAGCTCCCCGACATGGGGAATGAAATGAGTCATTTAGCTCAATTACACTTTTGTATCGTAAAGAATCAATAGCTCAAATATATAATTGAGAAGATCCAAAATACTAAGTGTCAAGATCGATCGCAACAAAAGGGCAAGAATGTCAAGCTCTGAGTTCAATTAATCAAATATGGAGCTAGTAAGCTAGGACGTAGGGGTCACCATTTGGCCCATATGTTCGAAATTTTCGTGGGTGGTCTAAGGTCTAAAAAGTTCAAGTCTGGTTCGGCCTGAATTTAGGCCTGAAAATCTCGGCCCTATGAGCTTAGGGCCGGGTTCGGGCCGAGGTCCCAAAGTCCACGAGCCCAAAAAAGCCTCCATTGTATATATATTATATTATTTTATCAATATAAATCTCCAAACTCTCTAATTTACCTTAATATCATTCATTTCTATACTAATGATCACTTTATTTAAGCTTATATATTATTTAGTGTATATAATTGTTGATATATTTGATAATTAGACAATATTAATTTCTAAAAAAAATCATTTAATACGAAAAATTCCAACCCGGCCCAATGGGCTTAGCCTCATCCGCCCGAAAAGCCTGACAAGTTTTGGGGCCTGAAAATGATGGAGATTTGGTTGTGGTTGTTACTTAATTGGCTAGTAAGAATTAGTCAAAATAATATTCGTTCAAGTTAGGGATTTGTGGTTTAGTATTTATTTGGCCTGAAAATCTCGGCCCTATGAGCTTAGGACCGGGTTTGGGCCGAGATCCCAAAACCCAAGGAACCAAAAAAGCCTCTATTGTATATATATTATATTATTTTATCAAAATAAATCTCTAAACTCTCTAATTTACCTTAATATCATTCATTTCTATACTAATTATCCCTTTATTTAAGCTTATATATTATTTAGTGTATATAATTATTGATATATTTGATAATTAGACAACATTAATTTCTAAAAAAAACCATTTAATACGAAGAATTCCAACCCGGCCCAATGGGCTTAGCCTCATCCGGCCCGAAAAGCCCGACAAGTTTTGGGGGCCTGAAAATGATGGAGTATTTGGTCGTGGTTGTTACTTAATTGGTTAGTAAGAATTAGTCAAAATAATATTCGTTCAAGTTAGGGATTTGTGGTTTAGTATTTATTAGGCATGTCAATGACATGGGACAAATCCGGATTGGATCAACCTACACCCGCATCTGTTTAAGGAGAGAAAAAATTAGACCTGACCCGCCCTGTTTATCCAGTGGATCCTTAATAATCAAACCCGGATCTAGATCCGACGGATCAATGAGTCAACGAAGCGGATCCTGACCCGTTTTTCAATGTGCTAATTACTAAATTTATTTCTTTTATCAATATGTTAATTATTACCAATGTGTCACATGACCTCTTTACATAACTAAAATATTTCATTAAAACAAACTAGAGAGACCAAAATAAAAAATCTCCATTTATATCGAGGAATTTGACAAGAAACAAACCATTTTGGGTTTTTAATATTTTAATATTATAAATAATTTTATATAACTTTACTAAAAATATTTATATTTTATTTCTAAAAAAGAGAGTTTTAGATTAAAAACATTTTTAAATAAAAATAAATTATATTTAATAAGTTAAAAAAATAAATGGGTCGGATCATAAACGGATCGAATTGCTTGTGATCCGGATCTGATCCATTAAATAAAAGGGTCAACAGGTCCAGGCCACAAACGAATCAACTGGTCCAAAAACTAGATCCAGATCCGCCTAATAAGTACGGGTCTGGAGCGGGTTTGGGTCAAACCCCCCCCCCCCCACCCCATTGATAGGCCTAGAGTTAATTGATTCTTTCCCTGTTGATTTACCACATTTAGACGTGGGCTACGTTTGATCTTTTCTGTTAAGTTTGTAAGGCGGAGTTCTAATTTGAATAAAGGTGAAGTGATTTCTTCAGATTGTTGTGTTGTTATTCAAGTTCATATTTCCTTGAGTTGTCTACTAATTCTCAACAAAAAAATCCTTAAAGGCAAATTTAAAACACGTCCCGGCCCGGCCCATTGCCGAGTCCTAAGCTAGATCTATTTTGATCATTTTGCACATTCAACCAGCCAACGAGTGTATTGGGCCTGTCATAATATATGAATTTCGGGCCTCGGAGGTCAGATACAGATTCCAATTCGATATTGGAGCTACGGCCCAAGAAGAAGATGACTGTGGGCTTAAAATCTACTAATAAAGTGATCTGATCCGATCCGACCCGACTGACCGACTGGTCCTTCGTCCTCAGATTTTTATTATGCTTTACCTTGGTCATTAAAGAGAAGACATTCTACTTGTGAATACAGAGGAAACTCGAAAGCAGATAAATTTTGACATTTATATTGTTCACAACAAATTTTCCATTTTTTGTGTGTATTAGTACATATATATTACAGTACTAGGTAAATCATCTTGCTCATGAAACAGATAGAGGGCTTAACAACACTAAAGATATTCAAAAAGATGCATTCATATTCTTCCTTTTCAATTGTCTCTGCAATGACTATTATGCCACAAAAAATAGGAAAACCATGAGGAAAAAAATCAATATAAAGAATATCTTGATCATCAGCCACCTATTTGATGACATGCTATTCAGATACTTGAGCAGTTGCCCTTGTGCGCCCTCGACATTTGCAAGTGTGTCTTCCATGTTTTCATCAATCCTGCAGCACATGATACACTAATCAATATTTTAATTCAAGTACAATCACTTTGATATATTATTTAGAGACTGAACTCTAAGATATTCTGCATCAATCAATGTAATAAGTGTGATTAGAATTGAACCTTATGGCAACCTCCCCTTGCTCAGAAACCAATGTCGCCAGCTGGTTGAAAATATTACTCAGCTCGTGAATTGTGGACTCAACATTTTGCAAAGCTTCAGCTCTACTCTGCATGAAAGTATCTTGATATGGAACCATCTCCTGTTGTTGCTGCTGCTGCTGCTGCTGCTGCTGCGACTGTTGTTGCTGGAGCAATGGTTGACTCTCCCCATCTATTTCCTTTCTACAAAATTAGGAACACGAAAAAATTTAAAATGATCGCAACCTCAAAAGTTGATATCTGAATTAAAACCAACACATTAGATACCAAACAGAAAATGTAATTGGAAGTTTGAAATCCAAATTCATACAAGACGAGTTAGACTATTTTAAAGTTCAACTGTAAATCTGCAAATGAGTTAAGAATTCAATAGTTTACATTAGGACACCGATGACCCAGAATGAATAAATATACTCAGTATTCTCTAAGATGCTCAAGATTGATAAATCAGGATTTAGAGCACAGCACAAACTCTAGGAAGAGTTATTGAAATGATGCATATACAAATCCTATGCAAAGTAGTTCACAGAAAGATATTTCATGATTTAACGCACAGCACAAACACTGCAATGAGTTATTGAAATGATAGAGAAATCCTATGCTATTGGATAATGAATGCTATTGGAAAATGATAAACCATAACTATTCACACACTTAAGGGGATATGTACTAGTCAATGTTCTATGACTAACAGCCAAAGACAATCACTTACTTTGGGAACAACTGCGATGAAGATGCTGATCCATTGGCCCATGGAGGAGGGGCGGCACTTGAAGAACTAGCAGCAGCTGCTCTGGTAGCCAGTGGGCGCTGCCGAACAAAAGGATTTGTGGATTCCTTGGAGGCGCCAGAAGAAAACAATTGTCTTCTATTCTCATGGACCTTCAAATTCTTCATGAAGCAAATAAAATAGCATTAGTCTTAGAAAACAATTGAATTAACAACTTCCATAGAAAAGTTACATACAAACATCAAGCCTGAAGGGCACATGCAACAAATACATTAGGACTTACCTCAGTTCGCATGGTGAGGACATCTTTAAACTCTTTTGTGGTGCTCATGAGCCGATTTTTCAGATCATCAACAACTGTGGTTGAATGACTAGTTGTATCACTAGATATATTCCCACTTTCATTTCTGGAGTGAGATAGGAGCTGAAGGTCTACTACTGCAGAGTTGAGTGCAGTAATATCCTGCTTAATTACTGCTGTCAGCTCCTGAATTTCCCTTGTAGGATCATCAAAGACAGAAGTCCTCTTTGCCACTATATGCCAACACCAAATACACTCGAATAAATAAACTAGACGTTTTCTCAATCACAATTCTTTATAGCAACAGCAATGTAGAACAAATCTAGTAATTTGAGTATCAAATCTAGCTCAATCATCAGCTGAAAGTTCCACGAAGGACATAAAGAATGGCCTAAGCTCCAAATATACGAACTAGACGATTGACACTAGTAACAGCAGCATATCTCAGTGCAAAGATATCACACAAACTCTTCGTACTAAGCAACAACATCACAGCAATCAACAAATGCTCCAAATAAAATAGATGCTGCATAATGGCATTCAGCTTTTTATCTGTATAACTCCAATCACCAACACATAGATCAAGCTGATTGCAGAAAAGTAACACATTACTATCATCATTAACTTACATTTTGCCAGATTGCCAAGCTTCTGGGACGTCTGATGTATCCCCAATCCAATTCTGGAGGCTCTTTTGTTAAACTCGGAGTGAATCGCCACCGCAGATCGTTGCTCCTGGAATCTCGTTCCACCGCTCGGCCCATTCTGCGTCGGTCCTGGCGCCGCCGACGATGAAAATGACTTCTTTAGCCTCTCCGCTACACTATGAAACTCCTGCGTCCGGTCACGAAAAGACGAATGTGCCCCCTTGGAATGCATCTCTTCTCTTCACAACCCTAGCTTCTCACAATCGAAGCTCCACGATAACATAACCACCTGAAAACCGCATCAAAATCTACTACTTCAATACTACGATGCAATTTGATAGATTTCATCAGAGCGTTCGATTCCGAGAAATAAAATAAAAACAGACGGAGCCCGGCGAAATTACCTGGAGGCGTGCGAGATCTGAAACCCTAGACCCGGCGAGGTTGGACTTTCGTCGGCGAATTGAGGAAGGCACGAAGCGAAACGGCGTCGTGTGAATCAGGATCGCCGGAATGTGAGTGTGACTGTGTAAAAGGCCTCGAGGTCGAGATTGAAATGATTTGGTGGTGGTGGATCTAAATGGGATTTGATTAATCTCTGCGAAAGAGAGCTGGCTGCGTTGTTCTGTGGGAGACTTGTTATGACGCGGAAGGTTGCACCTGGGATTGATAGGGTCGTTGTCGGTCTTTGCAGAATAGTCCCTGTGTTTTTCTACCTAAATGTAACTCGCCCATGGTTTCAACTTTCAAGTTTGGATGTCACTATTGTTAGTTTTTTAACTTTTTCTCTCATGAGACTAAAATGAGTCAAAAACAAAAGTAGATTAGTGAATTTGCTCAAATTCCATTCAAGTTCGACAAATATATTGATCAGATGATCTAACACGATGAGTGCGCATCATGCTGAAATGGTTCGAAATTCCATTATTAGATACCTAATAATTTTTTTAATGTCGCAAGTGATATAATAGTTGAGTCTCTAGGTTTAGAACTTCTAATCCGAATTTAAATCACGATGTCGTTAAGTTGTCAGATATTATGCGACAATGCATATATAGTTGAAATATAATTTAAATATTTCACATGCTTCGAAAGCTTTATCTTGAGCCTAACAAGATTTTATGCCTTTAACATAATAAAAAAACAATCCCTGTTGTGATTAGTCGGCAATAAATAAGCCACTTCATTAACAATAAAAAATTGTATGTGATCAATCGCTCTATAACTAAAGTATTATGTTGTTTTAAAAAAAGTATTATGAATTTATGATATTGAAAGTAATGATATATTTTAACGACCTCAACGGCCTCGACCAATAGGTAACACTTTAGCACAAATATTTTAAACCACATTAATGACATTATACAACGCAAATATAAGGGTAGAATATTGAACCTCATAGATCAAACAAACATGTGTAAAAATCATATGACAACATATGCCCTCTAAGTCGATGAGAGAACTCTCGTACAATGATTAGCAAGTCACAACCGCATCCCAATAACGGTTTAGAAAAATACAGGCATACCATATGACTCAAGAGCTTTTTTTTGTCGATACATCTTAAATATACCTTTTTTTTTAATCATCGTTATTGAATATCTCAAATATGTGTAAGGTATTATGTTGATATATCGGTTTTCATCATTGCATACCCTGTTATGTAGCCTTATTTTATTTTTGACAAAAATGTTGGATTGCATTAGATCATTAGACAGATACATCGAAAAACACCTAGTATAACCATTTCTAACTCAATGAGAGACAAATATAGACTAAACAATGATGCATCATTGTAACACTGGAGTATCAAGAAAAGAGTTGCCTAGCCCTAGGGTTTTGCCTCCGGACGTGTAGCATCCTCCTTCTATGGAAATCTTAGCTTGGAGTTGCTGCGGCTTGAACAATGATGCTGCGAGGCAGGCTTTGCTTTGCGTTCTACGCCAAAAGCGTCCAACTTTCGTCTTCCTAAGTGAGACCAAGATCCATGACATGGAGTACATGAATTCTATCCGATTGGAAATAGGATACTTAAACAGTGAAGCAGTGTCGAGTGAAGGGAGTTCCGGTGGTCTAGCCTTGTTCTAGGGTGATGACGTGTGTGTCAAATACCGTGATAAGTCTACGCATCATATAGACATCGAAGTCTGGAGCACGGAGAGCTATGGTGTAAGATGGAGATGGATAGGGTTTATAGTCATCCATCCACTTTGGAAAGGTATCAGACCCGAAATCTAATCCAAGAGCTCAGTGATGAATCATCGCTGCCATGTATGTTAATTAGGGATCTCAATGAGTTATTGAGCGCCACGAAACAAGACGGAGGAGCTACCGGAAGGGAATCCCAGATGCAGGGGTTTCAGGACGCTTTACGCTATGCTCATCTTGTCAACTTAGGGTTTGTTGGAATCGAGTATACTTGGCAACATGGTGATGTCAGGTCCAGACTTGATAGGGCCGTCACTACACCTTCTTGGAGTGATATTTATGGAGCATCGTGGCTAGAGCACTTCCAACCTATTCATGGAGATCATACTCCAATCCTACTGCATGTTCTGCAACACCCCTCTCCCGGCCAAACTAGGAAACCTTATAGGTTCCGTTTCAAGAGCTTATGGGCGGAACATGATGGATGTAAGCCAGTTATTGATGAAGGTTGGGAGTCACCTGTGGAAGGAATGCCCACATTCTGCACCATAGCGAAGATTAAATCAACATGCTTAGCCCTCACTTCATGGCAACGAAATATCTTTCTGAACCGTCATAATGAGATCGAACAACTACAGGCTAGACTTGCTGAGCTCTTAGCATCTCCTCTGTCCCCAGAGACTCAAGCTGAGAGCGTGGTGTTACATGAGAAATTAGACTCATTACTCACAATCGAGCATGTTTCTACCGAATTACGCGCGGAGGCGTAATGGGGCAGAAGCAACAAGAATAAGCTTCCTCTTCCTTCCTCGGTCGTGCGGTGGACCTCCCCTTCTTGGTGCGTCCGAACGGTGGGGCTGTTCGGATGGGCGGACTCTCCTCTTCTTCCTTCTCTTCGTGCGTGCGGGCTCTTCTTGCGGGTGCCTCCTTCCTCGGGCGTTCGGGAGCAACTGTTAGAAGAATACAACAATGAAGCAGGCGGTCAGGGGTCAAGACGGGGTGGCCCGCCTTCAACGCTCCGATGCCTAAGTCAGAATATGTACTGGATATAACAGTCAAGCAAACGTGCGAGTGGTGTGGTATGAAGTGTGAATTGGTGTGCTGGAACATGAATGAGTGATCGAATGGAATTAGATACCGTTCGATGGGATGATCTTACCTGTAATAAATACCTGATATGTATAGGTGTCTGAGATTGGAACCTGGTGTTCTTCTTCGATGTGGGACTGATGGTTCCTGCTGGTGTGTGATCCGCATGTTCGGGCGCGCCCCCCACGGGCGCGTGCGCGCTCGGAAGGGGTGGGTCCGGTGAGTGAAGTTGGTGCTTCCTTGGTGGTCTTGCATGTGGTTGAGTAGGTGTTGCTAATCTGCTTAAGTGGATAAGTATGTTAATCGTATAACTAATTATGCAATACTAACACAATACTAACAAGTCCCCCAATTCCCCAAGTCAAAGAGAACTTTCTTGACTGGGGAGTTGAAAAATGGTGGGCGATTAACAAGAATACTTATCCGGTTGAGCAGCGGTCACGATCCTGTGACCCCCCCAAGTCCCCCAACTCTCCGGTCAAGAAAGGGATCGCATGACGGAGCGGGACCGGGGTGCCCGAGCGTGTACCTGTTCGTGCGAGTGGTGTACCTGTGTTGTGGACGTTGATGCTGGTATGGGCCCGGCTCGTAAACAAGAGTTGCTATGTGTTTGGAGCCGTGCGCCCAGGTGGGTTTGGTTTTGAAAACATACACAAGTGTGACAGATATAGGTAGAGGTATATAAGTATAAGCATACATGTATAGTTTGTGCAAGATGTGCGGGTGTATGGTATGATGAATGAATGTGTGTGAATGTTTTTTTTTTTTTTTTTTTTTTTTTTTTTTTTTTGTGATGCCAGCGCTGGAATGGTGTGGTGCACCGCGTACGTAAACGGGGATGCCGTTCCGTTCGGTATAGCATCGACGGAGGGATCAAGACCGCGACCTATAAGTAACGCGCTACGGAGGGAGCGAACACCGTACCCGTGCCGTTCTTCGGATTTAGCGCGCGCAAAGAGGGGGCGTGCCGCATGCCTTTGTCGCCTAACCCGGTGTTGCTGTCGGCGTCCGGGGGGAAACACCAACTCCCGCGACGTCCATCGGTCATCGGTACGATCAAGGGGGGGAACACGACACCCCCAAGCTGTCCGAGTCGGCTTGTCGTTCGGTAACGGTGCGCTCACGGAGGGGAACACTAGACCCCATACCCGCGCCGCCCATCGGTCTTAGCGGAGAGAGAGGACCACTCGACCTCATGCCTCTGCCGCCCAAGCCGGCTTGCGTATCGTTATCGTTACGCACACGGAGGGGAAGAACCCCGCGCCCGTGCCGCCCATCGAGCTTAGCCCCGCTAAGTCGGCTTTCGTTGTTGCGATCGTCGAATGAGGAGCGTACCCTCCATTCGCGTCGTTTGTGTTGCCTATAGGGGGGGCGGACCTCACGTCCCTACTAGGACTTCAGTTGGCACGGAGGGGAAGAACCCCACGCCCGTGTTTTGCCTATCAAATTTCGTCAGGAGAGGGGACGTATCCCATGCCTCTGCTTTGGAATGAACTGGTGAACGGGGAAAAAGAACCCCACGCCCGTGCCACCATTGGCGCGCGCAAGAGAGGGGACGGGACCCCATGCCTTTTGCCGCCCATTTGTTGCCTGGGACACAGAGAGAGGGCGGACCTCATGCCTCTGTTGTTTATCCGACCTGCGCTGTGTGCGAACGGAGGGGACGTGCCCCACACCCGTCGCCCGTTGGTTCCAGGGACTGCAAGGGGAGGACGGACCCCTGGCCCTTTCGTATAGGCAACCTGTATCTTTGCGTACGGGGGGGGGGGGGGGGGGGCGTACCCCGCGCCCGGGCGCGCGTTTACCCTCGGCGCCTGCAACCTGCCAGGGCCGAGCTGGTGTGTGCGTGTAGCGGCGTTTACCTTGTTTGGACGTGTGCTTTGTGATCTGTCTCTACCGGTCGTGCGGGTGGTGTGTCTTGCCTTGGGTTTTGGTGGTGTGCTGGTGATAAAACGGTTTTGAGATGACATTGCCTTTTTCCTTGGGAACCGTTGTGACGAATGCTGGCCGTCGTATTTGATGCTGGCGTGGGCTAGGCATTAAATACCACTTTCGCTGTGATTGCCGGAAGGGCAGGCGTCGCGCGCGTGGGCGCGTGAGGTGGGGCATGGGTGCCACGTGTCGAACCGTTGGAAGTCGTGCTAGGGTTGTTTTTTTTTTTTTAGGTGGGGAGATGATGGGCTGGCACGGTTACTGAGAAGGGCAAGTGAACCGGGTGATGCCATGCGTCCCAATCCTACGGTGGGCATGATGGAACGGACGGCTGGCACCGACTGGCTGATATCGACCGATTAGTATAAATAGGGGTATGGGTGGTCTGTTCCTAGACTTCCATGGTTCACAAAAAGCTCTGCAAAAATTTTCCTGTGGTCTGCTCCCCTTGAGATTTGCCGTATTTTGTCCCCTGCTGCCGGAGTTCGTGGTCGTCGTTTGTACCCAGTAGTGCCATCCCAGGCTGGTGAGTCCTTTATCCTTGATATTTGTGTACCTGTCGGGTTTGTGTGTTGTGTGGCTTCTGGGCTGTGTTTGGGTTTTACTGGATTTTTGTTGTTGTTTGCCTAAAGAACAGGGTTGGTTCTTGAGGTGGGGTGGGTTAGATTTGATTTGGGTGATATTTGGTGGGTTTTGGTGTTTGTGGTGTTGTTCCTCTGTCTGCGGCCAAGTGTTTGGGTTGGTCGCCCAATGGGGTTACATGGGCGGAAGTCCCCCAGTGTACATGCGCGGAAGTCCCCCAGTGTACATGCGCGCTCAGTGTGGGCGAAGGTCTAACGAGTGCGGGCGTGACAGTAAGTAGAATTCAAATGTTGCGAAAGTGTTATCTGGTTTGCTAACATGTCTGCGCGTGTGTTTGTAGCGAAGAAGATGGATGGAGTGAGCAAGCGTCGAATGCTTAGGTTGCTGGGTGCCGGGGCGAAGGTCCGCGCGGTGGCAGATGATGCCAAACGTGCGCCCCCGGTGGGCGGTGTGGGTGCCCCTGCTCCATATGTTCAAGTGCCACAAGCGGATGCTCCTCTTCTGCCGGCGGGCGATGTTGCTGGAGCCGAGACGCAGGTCGAGGCAGAACGTGAGCAACAGCTGGTCGTGCGGAGTGGTGGTACGAGTAGGCGGGAGGGTGGTCCCGCGCTGGCACCGGTGAGTCGTGCGCTTGTTGTGGGGCCGTCTCCAAGTCGGGCGGTTGTCCCAGATCGGTCCCCGAGTCCTCCCCAGATTTCTTGTTTTCCAGATCCTCCTCCTCTGGTCTTGGAGGTGCCAAAGTCTCCCTCGCACGGGAAGAGTGGAAAACGTGCGCGGAAGAGGGCGCGGGCGGAGGACGCTTCTCCTGGCCCCGCTTCTGGGTCGGGCGATGATGTTGTGGAGAGAGTGCGCCAGTCCCTGGAGGATGATGCTGCTGCGCTCGTGGTCGCGCTGCCGTCGGTGGAGGAGGCTCCCGCTGATGGGCTGGATGGGGTTTTTGGTTCATGCGCTCATCTGATGCAGCAGGTCTTCCGCTACCGCTCTCGGGAGATTGCGGAACTTGCACGCCTCAGGGAGGGCGCGCTGGAGCACCAGAGGGCGATGGACGTGGTGGTGACCGCCAGGGAGAAGGCCGTCGATCTGATGCGGCGGTACGTTGCTCGTGTGAATGAGGCGGATATCCGGGCGGGAGAAGCTGCTGCCTGTGAAACTCTGGCCAAGATTGACAGAGATAAGGCCGTGGCCGAGGCGGAGTGTCTGCGAGGTGAGCTGAAGCGTGTTCGTGCTGAAGCAACCGCCCGGGTGGCGTTCCTGGAGTCTGAAGTCGAGAGGCTGTCGGGCGTCGAGGTTCCTTCGTACGAGAGAGTGGCGGGGCCTTCCAGGGGACGTGCTGAGGCTGAGCTGGAGCCAGTGGTCAGGCGGGCGGGGCCGGGCGAACAGGCGGAAGCTGAGGTTGCGGTGACATCGGATGAGGGTGAGGAGTTGGATGTGGAGACGGGGGCGGAGTAGTTGTTTCTTTGTTTGTAATAGAGTAGGTGTTGTAATTTTTGGACTGAGTGGAACTGCTTGACCTCTCGCCTGTGCGGCTCTTTTTTTTTTTGGCGCCTCTTTAAATAACTTGTGCGAGTATGTAAAGCAGTGCCTTCGTTCGGTGGCCTATCCCCAGTCCCCCGAGTTCATGGGCGGGCGGGTCAAGGGCAAACGAACGCGCAAATATAGGCTAACGGAAAGAGTAACAAGTATAATGACCGACAGCAACAATACTTCTCCAAATGTTGGGCGTTCCATGGGCGGGGCGTTCCCCAGTTTGGACGCGCCCGTCCGGATGATCGGGCGGTCCGTTTCCTCGCCCTTAGTAGATTACTCGTGGTGTTGCCTTGCGCCGCCCGTGCGTGGATCGTGTCTCCAGATCCGTGGGTCCTAAGGTAAGGACCTCCTGCCTGCCTCGAGTCTCCGTGGTTTCCTGCTGATTGTATCCTTGGACGTGGCCGATCCCATGCTCAGTTGGGAATCTTCCCAAGAGCAGGTGTCCTGCGATGATCAATTTTAATTTGCAGATTCCAGGCCTCCCGAGTATGGCGTTGTAGGGGGAGGGGGTGTCCATGATGATAAAGTCCGTCCAGATCTTGCCGTGCGGGGAGTTGGGCGCGCCAATCTCGACCCGCAGGTTGTCACTCCCGATAGGATATGAGGTCTCGCCCGTGAAGCTGGAGATGCATTCATGGTCCTGCGTCACCTTGCTGGCGGGTCGGCCAAGCGCCGCGTATGCGTCCAGGTAGATTATGTTGACAGACGCCCCGTTGTCGACTAGTACCCTCTTCACAAGGAATTGGTCGATGATCGCGTCGATCACGAACGGTAGGGTGCTGTCCCTCGGATTTTCTTCCTCGTCCCCTGCTGTGAAGCTGATGGTGGGCGCCTCCTTCCGTCGTGCCCCGGGCGCTCTCCTTGCCCCGATCGCTAGCACATCCCTGCTCGGGCGATCGGGCGACGATGCTCTCCCCTTGCGCTTGCCCCCTGATATCGTGTTGATGGTCCCACGGGTCCTGGCGCCTGCCTGGTGCTGTTGTCCTTCCGCCCTGGGAGCATTCGTCCGTTCGTCCTCCATGTCCTCGAGGGCCTTCTTCAACATGATGCAGTTGTTGGTACGGTGGGTGGTGGCGTTGTGGAACTCGCACCATACGTCCGGTAACTGGCCGGCCGGTACCCCCGCCTTCGCCATGTTGTTCGGCGGCGGTATTCGGTGTCGGTTCAGGCGGAGCAGGTGCTCGGGTGACTGCCCGTCGACTGTGAAGACCTCCTGTATCGCCGGTCGATAGCGTGGGGCTGGCGGAAAACGGGCATCCTGCGCCTGGTTGTAATTGTTGCCCTGATATCCGCGGAAGACGGGCCTTTGGTAGTTCTGCTTGTATGTATCCCGGTTCCTCTTGAAGCCCCCGGTTGGTCTCCCGCTGTCCGTCAGCTGTTGTGGTTGAGCGTCTGTTGCCTCGGGTCTGATGGAACTAGGTTCGGAGGCGGCTCCGTACACCCGCGTTTCCACCAGTGCCTTCTGCACAATCATGTCCATGATCTCGTCGTAGTCGAGATGTTCCTTCCTCACGAGTTTCTCTACGAATGGGGTGGCGAGCAGGTTGTCCATCAGGGCGACCTTGGCCACTCGTTTGTCAAGGTCCCTGCATGTGCTTGCGAGCGTCCTCCATCGATTAATGTAGCTCGACAAACTCTCGTCCCTCCCCTGGCGGACCTTCAGGAGGATGCCCGTGGTGTTATACTTCCCCTGGAGCCGATAGCGCTTCTGAAAACTCTCCGCCAGCTCGAGGAACGAGTGGATGGACCCTGGCGGGATCTCGTAGAACCAGCTCCGTGCCTCCTCCGCCAGTGTTTCCTGGAACAGGAAACACAACGTTGGGTCCGAATATCGGGTCCCGTCCGTGGTGGACCGAAACTCGTCCACGTGCGCTCGTGGATCCCCGCTCCCGTCAAACCGGGCAATCTTCGTTATCTTGGCGTGGGGATCCCTTCCTCTTTCCAGTATGTGCGCCGAGAACGGGCTGACCCGGGGGGCGAACGTCCCGCCCTGACCTGCCAGCTTGTCCTTGCGCAAGCGTGAGACTTCCTCCGCCAGCTCCTCCATCCTCCGTAGGATCAGGTTGTTGTTTGTCGGGGGTGATGACTCCTCCACCGGTGAGGGCGCTCGGGCGTTGGTTCTGGCGAACAGAGGGCGCACCTCGCTGGCGGTCTCCTGCGTCTCTTCGTGCTGCTCTATCTGCCGGCCGATGAGCGCCTCCAGTCGTTCCTCCATCTTTCGGCGGATTTGGCGCTCCTCCGTTCTCTCGAGTGCTGCCTCCCGCAACTCCTGGGCCATGCCGTTGATGCACCTGTCCTTGTCGTCCCTGTCGGTTGCCTGTGCGTTCCGCTCCATCGACCCTGGCGGAGTCCCTCCTTCAGGTGTGTTGCTGTCGTTAGTCGCCGGGTTGAGCATGTGGACCTTTGGTTTCGGTGGTGTTTATACGAGGTTTGCAATTTGTAAGTTTCCCACAGACGGCGCCAGATGTTTCTACCGAATTACGCGCGGAGGCGTAATGGGGCAGAAGCAACAAGAATAAGCTTCCTCTTCCTTCCTCGGTCGTGCGGTGGACCTCCCCTTCTTGGTGCGTCCGAACGGTGGGGCTGTTCGGATGGGCGGACTCTCCTCTTCTTCCTTCTCTTCGTGCGTGCGGGCTCTTCTTGCGGGTGCCTCCTTCCTCGGGCGTTCGGGAGCAACTGTTAGAAGAATACAACAATGAAGCAGGCGGTCAGGGGTCAAGACGGGGTGGCCCGCCTTCAACGCTCCGATGCCTAAGTCAGAATATGTACTGGATATAACAGTCAAGCGAACGTGCGAGTGGTGTGGTATGAAGTGTGAATTGGTGTGCTGGAACATGAATGAGTGATCGAATGGAATTAGATACCGTTCGATGGGATGATCTTACCTGTAATAAATACCTGATATGTATAGGTGTCTGAGATTGGAACCTGGTGTTCTTCTTCGATGTGGGACTAATGGTTCCTGCTGGTGTGTGATCCGCATGTTCGGGCGCGCCCCCCACGGGCGCGTGCGCGCTCGGAAGGGGTGGGTCCGGTGAGTGAAGTTGGTGCTTCCTTGGTGGTCTTGCATGTGGTTGAGTAGGTGTTGCTAATCTGCTTAAGTGGATAAGTATGTTAATCGTATAACTAATTATGCAATACTAACACAATACTAACAGAGCATCTATACTAGTCATAGAGAGCTAAGGTCCATTGGATGACGGAGGGTGAAGAAAACACAAAAAAATTTCATAGGAAGGCATCGAATCGGCATCAAAAGAATCAACTTTCTGGTTTGTTTGATGATAGTGGAGTTTTCCAAAAGTCACTAGAGGGTATGGAGGGAGTTGTGAAGGGTTACTTCTCCTCTATGTTTGAATCGGTCCCAGCTCCACACCTTCGCAGGCAACAGGCTATCCAGCTTCTACAGCCAAAGGTGTCCGATGAGGTTAATGCTATGCTATGTGCTCCTTATTCAGCTGAAGAAATCAGAGTGGCTCTTTGGCAGATGCATCCAACTAAGGCATCAAGGCCTGATGGCATGCCTCTTATCTTCTTCTAAAAATATTGGGAGACTGTTGGGGATGATGTAGTTGCAGCAATTCAAAACTTCTTACATACGAGACAACTGCTCAGTGTCCTCAATTTTACACATATATGTCTTATCCCAAAAGTGGAGAAGCCTACTAGGGTGGCTGACCTAAGGTCGATTGCCCTTTGCAACGTTCTTCACAAGATTTACTCTAAAGCCATTACAAACAGATTGACGAGGATATCCCCTTTTTAGAATGCTTTTATCCCAAAATGACTCATTACTGACAATGTCTTGATTGCAAATGAGGTATCACACTATATTCATAATTGTCAAACTAGTACTGATGGTGTTTTTTCTCTTAAGCTGGACATGAGTAAAGCTTACGATCGAATGGAGTGGAGTTTTCTAGAGGAGGTATTGATTATACTCGGATTTGCAGAACAGTGGGTGCATATAATCATGTAATGTATCTCCACAGTCAAATACTCCTTCTTATTAAATGGGCAACCAAAAGGGCATCTCACACCTTCCCGAGGTCTCCGTTAGAGCAATCCCTTATCCCCGTACCTTTTCTTACTCTGTACCGAAGTGTTTACAGCATTATTGGACAAGAAGGTGAGCAACGACGAGCTACAAGGACTCGAGAGCCTTAATTTGTCGATACATCTTAAATATAATAATCATAATCTCCTCATTATTCATGTGGATCAGTAGCACAAACTATGCCTTTTTTTTAATCATTGTTATTGAATATCTCAAATATGTGTAAGGTATTATGTTGATAAATTGGTTTTCATCATTACATACCCTGTTATATAGCCTTATTTTATTTTTGACGAAAATACTGGATTGCATTAGATCATTAGGCAGATACATCGAAAAACACCTAGCATAATCTTTCTTAATTTAATGAGAGGTAAATATAGATTAAACAACGATGCATCATTGTAACACTGAAACACTTTTGTAGATAAGCCTTGTGAATTACACAGACTCATCTATAGATTGAACCTAGGTCGGGTTGAAACCCCTAAAAGACTAGACTGGGTCAAAGCCCTAGAAGATGATCCCTAGACACAAACGCGCATAAGGATACCAGAAAATAATAACTAATCTCGGTCAAAGCCCACTAGAAACAAGATATCTAAAAAACTAGAAAAAACTTAGGCTCAAACAATAACAACTGAAATCAAGCCCAATATTCTAGTCCAACAGCTCTCTCCAGCCCAAAATTTGCAAGGCAGTCGCCTCTGAACTCTGGTCTCAATCCTCCACCAACCACCGCCACCACCGTAACCGAACAAGCAACTCCATCATCAAGCCTTACTGACTCCCGCCTAGCATCTCCTAGTCAGACTCGCCGTTGAGGCCGCCGCTCAACAACCAAAACGCCCATAGTACGTCACATCCCCAAGCCAGATCGCCTGAACCAATCGAAATCAGCAAAACTAGACACCAAGAAGACCATATCGATCTGCTCCAAGACCGTCACCCAAACAACACTGTGCCACACCCAATCGCCCAGAGAAACCTACAAAGAAATCAAAACCATCGACCCCAAAAAACCTCAAAGATGTCAGAGCAAGAGCTCTCCGTCCGGCAACGAAGCCACACGGCGAGGCGTGACCAATGGCTAGCCCAAGCCAGGGACACCACCGGATGAAAGATACAAGGAAGAAAAGCCGCTGCTAGTTTTCGAAACATAGAGAAACTCTTAAGTAGGGTTTTTTTTTCGACTTCTTATTTTTGTCTTCAATTCATCTAATATGTAGCCTTATTATTTTTAAAGCTCTAATTAAAATGCCATGTCATAAACCGAAATTGTCCACAACTTCTTCGAGCTAATGCAAATCAAATTTTCTATGAACTTATCTATCTCCCATCCAGTGATTCCAATATCAATATTTTGGCACTAGAACATTTCATATATAATAGAGTTGAGCATTTCCTATATAATAGAGTTTGTGTCACTATTTCTTTTTCTGTTTATGCTTTCAAAACTATTCATTCTTTTCAAAATGAATAGTATGCTCAGTGAGTTTTCACGTGCGAGCCAAGCCCAGCGAGTTTTCATATGCGAACTAAGCCATGCCGTCTCTCTCTGCATTTTCTCTCAACTACATAGCCATCACTGCATCTTATCAAAATCATCGTTCTCTCTCCACTTTGTTTTCTCTCTCCAAAATCATTGTTTCTTCCTTTGGTCGATTGTTGTCGGTATCACTTCAGGTTTGTACCCTCATTTTCTCTGTTTTGTGAATTATAAGTTCGTCGATTTGGTTTGGGCTGTGTGGTTCTAACTGTATCTACGATTGATATTGGGTTTGTGTCCAGTGTAGTGATCAATGGAAGTTCTGTAGACAACATCAAGGTTAGATTCGATTCGGTTTTACATTTTGGTTTCAAAGGTTTTGGGCTTTGAATTTTGCTGTCACTTTGAAACTATGTGAAACCCATATAATTGGGTTTTACATGTAATCTTTGAGTGCCGAGCTCAGATTAGATCAGTTGATAGGTGATTGGGTTGGTTTGGATTATATATGTTTATAGGTCATTGGGCAAATTGGTGTTGGACTGTTGGGTTCCGATTGGATGAGTAGATGAGAGAATGACAAAGTAATGATAGTGTAGAGAGATATTCTAATCATCAAGGGATGGGTTTGATCTTTAAAAATTATAAGAACTTTGATTGTTTATGACCTTCATCTTTGTTTTCTCTCCATCTTGCTCAGCTTCTTCATTTATATTTTTCTTTAGTTTTAGGTCCAGCTTTCTTCATTGTATCTGGTTTTGGATCCTGGGTTTGGTCTCAGGTATAATTTTTCTTATCTTTGTTGATGCCAATTTTGGCCAAGCTCATAGCTAAGACATGATGTATGTTGGTGTCCTATGTTGTTGGCCTATCTTGCTTGCCTAGCACTTTGATTTTAATGTTTATAACCTTAGTTATTTGGCTCTTCAATTTGATCGATGTGGTCCATGCTTGTTGAGATTATTTTTTCAGATTGGTTAATTGAGGTTCTAAATATTATCTACGTCTTTTGCAAGATTTTTGGGTTATATGGAAAAATACTTGCCTGCTTTGTTGTGCTGTTGTGTGTCTGGAAATTAATCTGCTTACTTTCACATTCTCACCAATATTCAGATGCCAATATTATTGTTAGGTTATTATCTGTTGTATTACTTTCATAATTGATTATTAAAATTTGTTTTGTTTCGTTAATTTTGTTTTCAGCCATGGGGCGAAAGAAAATTTAGACAGTAGAAGTGCAAAACCCTCGATGTCTCTTGACACAACAGCACAACCAAGGAGCAGCGTTGGCAAGAGACTTTGTCTCACTACAACAAATATCGTTGATGATCAAGCTGTTTGTGAGAAGATATCCGACAGTTTCTTGCGTATTGTGTTCATTTCATGAATGACTAGATACATATTTGTTTATCATTGATACATTATGTCTATTTTGGTCTACTGAAAATATTTTTTAGGAACCAAGCAAGACAAGTCTTTAAGCAAAAGACAACGCTTTTTTCAAGCTTCTCTTGATGGATCCTCGCACAACAGTGACGCCGATGGAGATCTTCATCAAACTATTGCATGTAGTGTAATGTTGGCTAAAATGGTGTTGTTGAATTTTGAGTTCTTCGTTTGAATTTTGTATGGAACTTCTTAAATTGGCATGCCTATTATGGTCACTATAATACAATTGCTCATTTAATATGGTTTTGAATGAGGAGGAATGCTTAATGTAGAAGCTAACCTATCATAGATGCAAACATTTATTCATTTCAGAGAAAAATTAATTTTTTTCTTTTGTAGCGGATGCCAAGAAGAAGCCAATCAACCACTGGCAAAGAAAAAGAAGGGAGGATGGTCATCGGGGAAGTCCAGGAACCCATAGAAAATGTTTGACCTATTCCATTATTGAGTTTTATTTATTTTTTAGCATTATTGATTTTTTTTGTAGAAAATGTCAAGATGTAACGACCCGAACCCTGGAATGTGCCATATTGGTCCGAGCCGTGATTATTGTGAATTAATCGTACTCGTGGATTTGTTAATGACTAAATTATCGGGCAAGAATTTGGTTTGACTTCCTTCACGAGAATTGTAGAGGATTTAATTTCGAGATCATGGGAATTTTCGGCGAATTTTTCGGATAAGCGAGCAATATTTTATCGAGTCTTGAAGTCGGTTGGTGAATGTGGATTTAATCGTGACCGTCCGATTTGGATTAGATTGAATTATAGCCGTTGATTTGGGGATGGTATGTGTACGGTATGTATACATTATAAATACGTAACAAATTGGGAAACTTTCTATTTTTAGAAATACCCGTTGACCCGCGTTGACCCACGGGCCAAAATTGACCCGTTTGGGCCGTGACCTTCTCGGCGTCGGTGTGCCTTATTTTGGCATCTTTTGGCCGTAGTTCCTTCATGAAAGTTGTTGGGTTTGAGCTCCTCTTTCTTTTGATAGGTGGATCACTCATTTTGGTTACCGGATGAAGAAAATACGACACAGTGAAGTTTGGAGAATTCTAGCCGAATTCGCCAGCGACGAAGGCAGCTGAGATGGAGGTCAACCTTATGGAGGTTTTGAAGCCCTTAGGATGGTGAGTCTATCCCAAGTGGTTTCAGCCCTTGTCGTGCCCGGTGGTGGCTGATCGGAGAAATTGAATTCCAGCGAGGTTTTCGAACTTCACGGTGAGTTTTGGACCTTTTCCGGTTAAAATTGGGCTTAGCTTTGAACTACCAAAGTTGTTGGAAATGTTGAGATCTTCAAACTGATGTGTAGGTCAAAGATTTCTGAGTTGGTGAATGTTTTGGCGACCGGCGGCGGCCCCACGCGCGGCGGATTTCTGGCGAGGTGGATTTTTGGCAAGTTTTATGTCGTTTCGCTTGTTTTCGCCTGCCGAACGCAATGGTGAGGTTTTTGAGTTGAGTTGAGTGTTCTGATTTGGGACGAGGGTTGTTTGGGTGTATTTTGAGAATTTTGCTATCCTCGTCGATATTTTGAGCGATACGTCTTTCGAGAACGCGGGGTTCTTGACGTATTAGCTCTGTATGTTGTGTTTCAATATGTATTGATCGTATCCCTGTTATTCAGGTGATCGTGATCGAGTGTTTGGCGAGGGATCTTCCGCCGGACCTCAGAGTTAGCCTCGTACTGTGAGTAGACACTTTATTTTCACAGTTGATTTGCGAGTCTTGATTATGCATTTACGTTATGCATTTATGATTATACACTTTACGATTATGCATTGTATTTGTATGCATTTACAATTATGCACATACAAGTATGCATTTTATGATTTTATTTTTCGATTATGCATATGCATGGAAAGTATTTATGATTTGGTTTATACAAAGTACAGTCTCAGATATAGAGGTAGTATCGATGCTTTAGCTTCTCGGCTGATCCCCGAGATGCTCCGGAGGGGACAGTTATCCTAACTTGAGGTCTTTCAGACTTATTAATCACAAGGGGGTCTGGGATCCCGTGATTAGACTGTACTATGCGAAGGAGTCCATGAGTGACCCCGCAGGATTTTACGTGCATATTTATGGATCAGGGAACATATACTTGGTCAAGATTTTCATGTGTATTGACTCGCATTATGCTTTTATGAGCATATATTTGGGAAAGACATATTATTATTTTTGTCCACTTACTTTAACGATTTTATTTGTCTTCTCCCGGACTTTTCGGTTTCTTTTGCCCAGTTTGCAGTTTGAATTCCGGGGTTGCACGTCGACGGTGGAGGCGTAGATTTTAGGTAACACTTCAGTTCGAGTAGGTTCTTTGTTCAATCTACTAGTTGTATATAATGTATATAGGAATCGCTCTGAATACTTATGTTTGTTTTCAGTTGAGTTTACTCCTGAATGATTTCTGGATTTCTTGTAAACCTTGTGGTTTACTATATATATGATGTTGAGAAATTCGGATGGGGAACGGAGCCCCACGGTTTGGTTTTTGTGGAATATTCGAAGTGTGATTTTCTTTGCAGGTTCTAATATTGGCTAACGTTTTTCAAAGTAAACTATGACAAATTTTTTTTAAGGTCATGTTTTCGAAGGGGTTTGATTTCAGTTTAGGCAACTAAATCGGAGTCGGGTCCTTTCACAAGAATAGGTCAATGAACAACCAACAAAGAAGGGGAAAGGAGGATGACCAAAGGGAAGGGCCAGAAACAAATAGAATAGATTCCACTTATTCCATAAATATTGAATTTTTCTTTTTCATAGTTGTATAACATAATTTGAATTAAAAATAATAAGAAAATCAACATTGTACCTTATTGCCTATATAAGAGTTCGTGCTTCCTTGCCAATTTTTAGTCCCTACTTCAATTAAATGTGCATCATCATTCATTTATGCTGTAAAATTGGTATGAATAGGGGCTGCAATAATGCCTAGTGTTGTATGAAACAACCTTTATTATCTGTATGCTTGCATTGATCAACTCCGTAGATATGATCTATATTGTTTTACTTGACTAAGCCTTGGCTGTATCTACAATTTATGTAGAATAATAACTTGATAGGCTTTATGCCTTTTTCATAAGAAATTTGGGTTCTACCTTCGATCATCGTTGCATCATCTAATTTTGGTTGCATAATTCCTCATCAATTATTCTACGTAGATGATTCCTAACAGAGATACTACTGATTTTTTATTTTGCGGAAAATTGCAAGAAGAGACCAATGAAGAATCGACAAACAAGAAGAAAAGAGGCTGACCAAAGGGGATGAAAATGAAGCCATTGATGCCTAACTTCAATTGGCATCATTCGGTTGGAGAGATCTCGGCTCCAATGGGAGGAGAGGCAGCAACGAAGGCAACACCGATGGTTTCGGAGCACCAACAAAGTCGCCACATTGCTGGTCTCAGAGATTTGTTGATGCAAGTAAACAAGCTCAAACAAAATATTGAGCAGCTCTTGACCTCTGCATAAGGTAGCTACAAACCAATGTATCTCTTTTCTTCCAACTAACCCAAAGAATGAAAGGTCTCTTGGTCTTGGTCTTGATCAATTACCTAACTTTTCTTCATTTTTTTTGTTTTGTTTACCGGGGCTTTTTATGTATATAGCGGCATACGGATTTTGTACATACAAGACGAGAAAGGAGATTTCTTTTTTCAACTTTCAGTCTACTCCATCTCATCTTCTTTTATTGATATAAAATATAACATCTTAAAATGTCTAATTTAGCCTTCTATTTATCCGGAAAACTGGAGCCTTTTGATATGATATGTCTTAATGTTCGTACTGTATGCTTATAACTACAACAATATTTATTTTGTATTGTTGTCTGTAGTATAGGTTTGCAGTGATATTGTTGTTCTATGTAGGCTTTGTCTTCCCCTCTTTTTTACTTTTCTTACTGCAAAGTTGAGTATTTCTATCTTATCGTTGGTGTAGTATTCATATGCAATCACATATCATTCCACAACAATCTTTATTATGTAGTATCTCTATAAGTATAAGTTTGTAATGATATTGTTGTTCTATCTAATGTATCTCGCGGACATTTTTATCTAAGGTTATAGTTTTTATGTTTCTTTGCTCGACTAATTTGATATCAGCCATACCAATATAAGTTTGTATGATGATTAAGATATTATTTCTGCTATGTTATGAGATCAATCCATGGTCATGAAACATTTGATGTGAAGCAACCAAATCACTACTCAGTTAATAACCTTAATTTGTTATTCGATCACATTTAGTATCTTCAGTATCTTGTGGTTTAGAGGCAAGTTATCAATAAAGCCCAAATTTGAATAGTTTTCCCCTACTTTATCAATACCATGAGTCCAGTTAGTGAAATCTTATCTACTCCTGTATCAAATCTGTGAGATAGGAAGTCAAGAACAATTTCCCTGCAAACAAAACCAGTGCAGTTAGTACAGATTCAATGTAAAATCTCTATGTATGTAGTCAATCTCAACATTTTCTCTTTAATGCTCATTATTATTATTATTATTATTATTATTGTAAGTAGTCAATCTTCGGTCAGTCCATAGCAAATTTGGTTAGAGGATGAGGGTTCAAATGCTATCAGCACTAGGCATATTTTTGTGAGTTAGTTCTTCTGCCAATTTATGATATATTTAAAAAAAAAAAACATAACTAGGACTAGCTCATCGTCCCGGCACAAAATTTATTAAAAGAAATCAACGAGTACAAAATGGGGACTTAATACCAAACCAACTAAAACAAAGCATACAAATAAGCAAAGCCACAAGAACAAGCAAGGGCTATGAACAAACCAACCTAACTCAGTGAAAAGACTAATCAAATCCTTACAAGTCTATCTCTATACCGAATGATATTTTCCAAGTCCCTGTTGTAACAGAGTTTGACAAAATCAGGCACCTTCCTCCACCACACTGCTCCCCCGTTAAAAGCTCCATAACGAGCAAGGCCATCAGCAACACCGTTTCCTTTTCTAAACACATGAGTGAGACACATTCATTTTAGAATTTATACTCGTAGAGTTCAACCAAGCAATTTTTAGTCTCCAAGCAATTTGATGCAGGAACTTCCAGAAGTGAACTACCGATTCAAAATCAGTTTCTAACCACAGGTTTAACCACTTCTTCTCCCAAGCTACATTCACCGCTTCCATAACAGCTAGATGTTGTGCTAGAAACAACACCAAATGAGCCAGACTAATAGATAAATGAACACAATGGCTAGAGAACCAGAATAGATCTCAGCAACAACCTAAGCAACACATAAACAATAAGAAGACAACAACAAGAAAAATAAGATATACGTGGTTCGATAATAGCCTACGCTCACGGAGCAGCGAGAGATTTTTTCACTATCAATGGAGGTTACAAAAGAGAGAGTGGGCTACAAAGTAAAACCCTTAAAAACTCCCAGAGGGAAAACTACTCACACACTCTCTCACCAACACTTAACTTACTCGCCAAAGACACTGTTCCTTGCCAAGGACCATCTAAGCTTCTTACGTACACTTCGAAACCAACCAAACTTCTAGCACATGACTCATACTCCACACGTGCACATCACATGGGTCAAGCTCGCGAGAGAAGGCGAGCAGGCGAACGCGAACAAGCAAACGCGAACAAGCGAAGGCGAGCAAGTGTGAAACCCACACTCAATAATCTCCGCCTTGGGGTTCACACGACTTTACATCCCAATTTCCCACTGCTCAAACAACTCTTCAAGTGTGAAGATTGTGTACCAAGTTCAAGCAATGCTCAAACTTGACAGCACCAACAACCTTTGTTAACATATCAGCTGGATTGTCTGCAGTACCAACTTTCTTCAACGCAATATTCTTTTGCTCCACAATATCACGCACATAATGGAATCTCGCATCTATGTGCTTGGTCCTTGAGTGATACATCTGGTACTTAGCCAAGTGTATGGCACTTTGGCTATCACAATGGACCTCCACATTCTTCTGATATATGCCTAACTCATTGATGAGTCCAGATAACCATAAAGCTTCCTTAATACCTTCAGTGAGCGCCATGCACTCTATCTCTGTGGTAGACAAGGCCACTGTATCTTGCAAAATAGACCTCCAACTGATTGGTCCATTTGCCATGGTAAACAGATAACCAGTAGTAGACCTCCTCCTATCCAAATCACCAACATAATCAGAGTCAGTGTAACCAACAAGAAGATTACCAAATGCAGAACATCTCTCAAAGCACAAACCAACATCTCTAGTTCCATGGAGATATCTAAGTATCCACTTAGTTGCATTTCAATGCTCCTTTCCGGGATTGTGCATATAACGACTAACAACACCAACAACATGAGCAATATCAAGTCTAGAATAGACCATAGCATACATCAATCCACCAATTAAATTAGCATATGGAATATTTTTCATCTCCTGCTTCTCTTCATAAGATTTGGAACATAACAGAGCATTAAGTTTGAAATGACTCGCCAAAGGAGTACTCACAGGTTTAGTTGAACAACAAATACCAAACTTCTGCAGTAGCTTCTCAATGTATTGCTTATGAGTTAACCACACCAAACCATCTTTCCTGTTGCGAGTAATCTCCGTCCCAAGGATCTTCTTGGCCTCGCCAAGATCCTTCATTTCAAACTCCTTCTTCATTTGCTCTTTCAACTTTTCAATCTCCATCACATTCTTTGAAGCAATTAGCATATCATCAATATAAATTGACAAGTAGACGAATGAACCATCACACAACCTCTTGAAATACACACAATGATCATTCATACTGCGAGTGTACTTCTGCCTCTTCATAAACTCATCAAATCTGAGGTACCATTGTCGCAGTGATTGCTTCAAACCATATAGAGATTTAATCAACTTGCACACCAAGTTCTCCCTACCATCATCCTTGAAACCATCAGGTTGAGACATATAAATCTTCTCCTCTAAGTCTCCATGTAAGAAGGTTGTCTTCACATCAAGTTGTACCAACTCAAGATCATACTGTGCCACTAGTGCTACCAACACACGGATAGTACTATGCTTCACAACTGGAGAGAAAATTTCATTGTAGTTTATCCCTTCCTCTTGCGAGTACCATTTGGCAACCAATCTAGCATTGTACCTTATGCTATTGTTGTCGCCACCAGCATCCTTCTTTGCATAAACCCATTTGCAGTAAATAACTCTCTTTCCAGTAGGTAACTGAACTAGATCCCAAGTCTTGTTCTTCTCAAGGGATCTCATCTCTTCCTTCATTGCTTCATCCCAATCACTGCTCTCTGGACTTGCAACAGCTTCTTGAAATTTGATGGGATCTCAGCACAAATAATGAGAAAGGTATAAGCAACACAGTTGCTGAACCTTGTAGGTTTCCTGACTTCTCTCCTTTGTCTTCTCACTGCAATGGATTTAGGATCAGGTACATGATCTTGTCTCTGCCTTCTAACATGTGCCTTAACATATTCTTGGTCATGCACATCTTCATTGTTCTGAACTTCAATTTCTTCTTCACTTCCAAAGTCACCATCCACATTCTGGTGAGGAGAAACATCCTTGGTGACAACTCTGTCCAGCTCCACCTATTGAACATCTCTATCATCTTTTTCTCCATCTGTACCCTTAGCATTAGGGAGAAGCATGCTAGCTTCATCAAAGATAACATCCCTGCTAAACATAAACTTCTTCAATTTTGGATACCATAACCTGTAACCTTTCACACCACTCCTGAAACTAACAAATATAGCCCTCTTGGCCCTTGCATCAAGTTTGGTTTCAGTTACATGAAAATATACATGACTACCAAAAATATGCAGATGATCATAATCATCTGCAGGTTTTCCAGACCACACCTTAATAGGTGTTTTACCATTAATCGTAGATGATGGTAAGCGATTTACAAGGTGACATGTATAGGTAACTACCTCTGCCCCAAAACCTTTACTCAAACCAGATTGTTGCAACATACATCTCACCTTCTCCAACAAGGTTCTGTTGAGTTTCTCAGCTACTCTATTTTGTTGAGGAGTCTCTGGAACAGTGAAATGTCTCACTATCCCTGCATCTCTATAGACTCTATGAAAAGGATCAGATGTATACCCTCCACCATTGTCAGACCTTAAGGCTTTTACCTTTCTGCCAGTTTGGTTTTCAATCATCTTCTTCCAATCAAGAAAGATACTCAACACACCTCATCCTTGTGTCATTGTGTAAAGCCAAGACCTCCTAGAGAAGTCATCAACAAAGGTTACAAACCAATGCTTACCACCTATGGAAGCATTCTTTGTAGGTCCCAAAATATTGGAGTGCACATAGTCGAGGATCCCTTTGGTTTGATGCACATCGGTTCCAAACTTCACTCTATGTTGTTTACCCAAGATACAAAACTCACAGAAATCAATCTTGCAAGTTTTGGCTCCTTTCAAGAGCCCTTGTTTCACCAAACCTTGCAAGGCCTTTTCACCAACATGCCCAAGCCTCATATGCCACAATCTAGTAACATCATCTGTACAATCTCTAATTGCAGCAACATTACCAATTACTGTTTCATCTTGCAGTATATACAGATTCTGATTTCTCCTTCCTTTCATCACCACCAAAGCTCCTTTTGTCACCTTTGTGACACCATTCTCCATCGTGATCTTGTAGCCAGTAGAGATCAAATTGTTGTCAAGCATAGGAACATACCACACATTAGTTAGTTTCCTAACTACACCATCATGGAGCTTCAACTTGACTATTCCTACTCCTTTCCTATCATGAACAAAGTTATCACCTATAAATACACTTCCGGTGACACATGTATCTAAAGTAGCAAACTAATCCTGATTTGCACACCTGTTGGGAGCAGCCACTATCCAATAGCCATGAATCAGGTTCATCTATTGATGCAACACAATTAGAAGCTACAGTGAGAATAAAATTAGCTTCCTCATCAGTAGAAGCCACATTTGCATGAGGGCCAATGTTCTTATTTTGCAGCTTCGGGCACTCATGCTTCCAATGACCATTTTCACAACAAAAAGCACACTCATCTCTTCTTAAATTTCTTCTGCCTTTGAAATTTCCTCTGGTGGGAGAATGAGACTTTCTCCTGTTGTTGAAACTCTTCTTTTCAACTGCTCTATCTCTAGCTATCAAAGCATCCGATGTAGAAGCACTACTCCTCTTGTCTGCATGTCTAATCTCATGATTCATTAAGGCACTAGACACTTCTTCAAACTTAATAATCTCTTTCCCATGAAGCAAAGTGGTAATCAAATGTTCATACGACTCAGGCAAGGAATTCAACAAAATCAAAGCTTTGTCTTTATCTTTGATATCTTCATCCAAATTAAAAAAATATGCAACTAGCTTATTAAAAGCATCCAGGTAGTGGATCATTTTCGTACCTTCTTTGTACTTGAAATAGAACAACCTCCTCTTCATATGCAGACAGTTTTTGGCACTTTTTGACATGCAGTTGTCTTCAAGTTTTTGCCACAAATTCTTTGCCTTTGTCTCCCTCATCACAGCAAAATTTTGAGGCTTTGCAAGACACAAATGAACTGACGAACAAACCATCTTGTTTATCTTGTTCCAATCAGCATCTGACATTGACTGGGGCTTATCTTCCAAAGCAACATCCAACTTTTGCTGTGTCAACATATCTCTTACCTCACATTGCCACATTCCAAAGTTGTTTGTACCATCAAATTTCTCCACCTCAAATCATGCATTCTGAACCGTCATCTTCATAACCTTCGAGCTCTCAGCTCTACCAAATGGGTTGACATCTTCATCTCTATTATCTGCCATCTATCTCAACTAGATCTAAGCCGAAGCTCTGATACCACTTGTTGTGCGCGAAAACGCACCAAATGACCTATGAACAAGCATATAGATAAGAGAGATAGCTAGAGAGCCATATCTTAACAGCAACAACCCAAGCAACACATAAACAATAAGAAGACAAGAGCAAGAAAAACAAAATATACGTGGTTCGGCAATAGTCTACATCCACGGAGCAGCGGGAGATTCTTTCACTATCAATGGAGGTTACAAAAGAGAGAGTGGGTTACAAAACAAAACCCTAAAAAGCTTCCAGAGGGAAAACTATCACACTCTCTCACCAACACCTAACTTACTCGCCAAAGACATTGTTCCTTGCCAAGGACCATCTAAGCTTCTTACATACGCTTCAAAACCAACCAAACTTCTAGCACATGACTCATACTCCACACGTGCACATCACATGGGTCAAGCGAGCAAGAGAAGGCGAGCAGGCGAACACGAGCAAGCAAAGGTGAGCAAGTGTGAAACCCACACTCAATACTGGAATCTCCGTATCAAAAGCAGCCTCAGCCTCGACATTATTAGAAAAACCACCATTAAAACAACCATGGACATCTCTGAAAACTCCACTAGAACCAGCTAAACTTGGACCCATGAATGAACCATCTGTGTTCCCTTTGATCCAACCACAAGGAGGAGCCAACCAACGAACAAGAATAAAGGAAAGCGCCATGCTTCGAAGAGGAGAAACCCCAAGAGTACTAAAAATGTCATTCCCTTCCTGAATTACTCCAGTCGGAGTAAAAGAAACCACTGCCACTTCCTTTAAACTGAAAAAGAGAGGTTCCAGAAACTAACCCTATTAAAAGAAGCTCCTTCATGACGAACCTGATTTCTCATATACCAAATACACCACAATAGAGTAGCTGCCGCCATTCTCCAAAGCTTCTTCTTAGATTTTGATGTCGAAACCAACATGACTTGCTCATAAATTATCAAGCCTAAGACTGTCATCATTACCGACTCCAAACTTTTCAATAACCACTTCCAAAGCTCCACCACCGATACACAATCCCAAAAAAGATGCCTAATTGACTCCCCATGATTACTGCAAAGAGAACACTGGGAACAGAGAATTGCTCCTCTCCGCTGTAACACCTCATCAACTAGAACCCTTCCATGTAAAACTTTCCAAATCAAAATACTTCGACGCGGAGGAAGCTCTATAAGCCAAATTTGAGTACCCCAAGTCTTGTCTTCTAACAATGGTAACAAATGTAAACAAGCATCAGCAGCTATGAGGTTTTCAGAAGTCGAATTAGGCCAGATTAGCTCATCTTTCGTTCCCTCAAGAGGTGAAGTCACAAGCTTGATTCTTTCTGCAACCTCAGGAAAATAGTTAACGAAGTCATCAGGAAGCATCCAAGTATCACTCTCTATATAATCAGAGAACTTATCTTTGAGAGAAGGAATGATATCAACGTCCACTGGCAACCATGCATGTATAGGAGTGCCTAACCAATTGTCCTTCCAAAACAACACCTTATTTCCCCTCCCAATCAACCACCTTGCTGTAGCAACAATCGTAGACCACACATTCCTAACACCAGGCCAAATTGAAGATCTTTTATAACTAGAAAAAAGAGTCAAACCATGTTTAATAAAATGAGCTCTAAGAAACACATCAGATGAAGAAAAACCATTGAGAATATTCCAAGCACGTTTCATTAACAAAGCATCATTTAAACTCTTCAAATTTTTTAACCCAAGACCACCAAGCCGAGTCGGAGTACAGCAAGTCTTCCAATTTATAAGAGGAGAACCAACCTTTAACGGATCCCCCGTCCAGAAAAAATTCCTTGTCCATCCTTGAACCGTCTGAATCAATCTCCGCGACCATTTATAAATTTGGAAACTATACAACAAAACACTTTGAAAGTTTGAATCACCGAAGATATTAACTGTAGTCTTGCAGCTTGAGAGAGCTGAAGACCCTTCCAAGAAGAAAGCTTTATCTGGACTTTATATGCAATACCCTGTAATGGTCTAGTTTTTGGAGCTCCATAAAAATAGGAACTCCCAAATATGTAAACGGAACAGTGCTTTTTCTAGAGCGTGAAAAATCTCCCAAATACACTGATAACTCTGCCTTATTCACCTCTTGGCCTGAGTTAAGAGCATACTCCTCCAAAAACTCCATCAAAGCCTTAATCCCTCGCTTATTACCTTGCATGAAAATCATTACATCATCGGCAAAAAGAACATGTGAAGGAGGACATATATCTTTCTGGGCTGCGATACGCTTGATCTTCTTGCGCTCAACTAACGATGTGATTCCTCTGCTGAGGACCTCTTCAGCTAAACAAAATAAAATTGGAGAAAGCGGATCTCCCTGACGAACTCCCCTAGAGCAATCAAAGAAACCACAGGCAGTGTCATTCACCATAATTGAGAGACGAGCGAAATGAAGAATAGCCTTAATCCATTCCACAAATTGTTCACCAAAGCCAAACGCAGTAAGCACGCGGATTAAAAAGCCCCAGTTCAAAGAATGGAAAGCCTTTTTAATGTCTAACACTCTAACTTAATACCAATGTTACCACCTTTGCATTCCCGGTCAAGCAAGTTCACACATTCCGAAGTTAAAGCAATATGGTCAACAATTGAACATCCTCGAATAAAAGCACTCTGATTAGGAGAAATTATTCTTGACGCAATGACACCCAGTTGATCAGCAAGAATTTGGGTAATCACCTTACACACAAAATGTGCCATGGCAAGAGGTCTGAAGTCCATAAGACTATCTGCGCCATCCCGCTTTGGAATCAAATTCATTAGATTTGAATTGAAATTCGGTAACACAAACCCAGTACTAAAGAAGCTTTGAACTGCCTTGATAACATCAATGGAAACTATGCTCTAGCATGACTGAAAGAAGCAACCCCCAAACCCATCAGGACCAGGAGCGCTAAAACCATCCATAACCTGCACTGTATTTCCAATCTCCTCTGATGAAGGTATTGAAGTATCAGTGTATTAACTACAGATGCTTCAACATGAATGCGGGTTTGCGGTTGTCTCTGGTTGGACGGTTGCTTCTCGATGAAGCAACTGCTTCTGTTTTTTGGTTTGATCCTTAATTCCTGGTGCTCCATTCCAAGACAGGAGGGCAGGTTTTTATTTGTTAGTTTGGTAGATTGTTTAGGTTCTTGGCTTTGCTGTGTTTTCTTTATAATTTGTAACTTGCTCCTGTAATCTTTATGATTGAAATACATTGAATTTAACTCATCAAAGCAGTGATGAAAGCAGTGTTTTCTACACGGTATCAAAGCAGTGATCCCTCAAGGACCTGCCCTATGTTCATCCCAAAATTCCTTCAAATCCAAACCAGTTAATCCTTTATGGCAACATCAGCTGAAAAAGAAATAACCCCTACATCAACCCCTGTTTCTTCAAATGATATCAATCCAAATCAACGTTTGTGTTCTGTGCTCCTAAACGAGTTCAACTATCTTCCTCAGTCACGAGCTATTACCCTCGCACTTGGAGGATGTGCAAAGCTTCCTTTCATTTTAAGGAACGATATCAGGCCCGAAACAACTTCACCAGATTATGCAGCATGAGTGTCCCAAGATCAACTTATCATGTTTTGGCTGTTAAATTATATGGAACCAAAGATGACTGAGATTTTCAATTATTATGAATCATCTAATCAACTTTGGAATTTTGTACGAGACATGTATGGGGATCTAAACAATGCTGCACGTGTCATCCAGATGAAGAAAGATGTTACAGAGTTACAACAGGGAAATCTCACCTTTATTCAACATCTTGGCAACTTGAAGGACAAATGGAATGAATTGGATCTTTACAGACCTCATACCACATACACTACCATTATGTTAAAACGTGTTGGAGAAGACAAGGTGTTCCAATTGCTTGCTAGCCTTGGACCAGAGTATGAAGATCTTAAAAGTCACATCTTGATAACACCTGAGCTTCCCACCTTCCAAATGGTCTGCAATGCTGTCCAACACGAAGAAGTAAGGAAGAAGGTCATGAATGCAGATGTAGTCATTGGAGAACCAGATTCTAGGCCATCAGAAGCGAGAGCCTTCACCTTCTCCAGACCTTACAAGGGAAAAAGATCAACCTGAAGTGTTCTCACTGTGAGAAGATAGGTCGTTCAAGAATTGGTCACATAAAAGAAAAGTATTGGATTCTTCATCTAGAAATCAAACCCAAGTTCAATGATGATGGAGAGCACTAACAAACCAAATGAGGCCTGCCTACACTCCCAGAGAAAATCATGTTTGCGAGAATATCTTTAATGATGTGATCAACTCTTCCTTTAATCCTATTACTCTCATAAATGATTTTGCTAACTTCTGGCAACAGAAATAAGAAAACTCATAGCATGAAAGTCCCTCAGCCATGCTAGGCAAGTTCGCTGGTTTCCTCGCACAAACAAGTTCTGTGTCACAAGATGACATGCCAGGTATTGTTGTAACTATCTCCACTGCCTTGGATCTTAGTAGTAGTCATGATTTTGGATAGTAGACTTAGGTGTGTCTGACCACATCACTAACGATACATCTTTACTAAATGAATTTCAAAACTTCTCCACTCCTTCTTTTGTCTTTGTAGCTAATGGCACCAAAGTTTGTATTGTAGGAAGAGGGAAACTGTGACAACCCGAACTAAAATCTACGTATTAATCAGCACGAAATTGAATTATCACAGATTAGTCGCATAATTGGGTTTGTTAACGACTATTTCACCAGGCAAGAATTTGTGTTGACTTCCTTCACAAGAATTGTAAAGTATTTAATTTCAAGATCATGAAAATTTTTGGGGAATTTTTTGGATAAGCGAGCAATGTTTTATCGATTTTTGAAGTCGGTTAGTGAGAATATACAAAAGTGTTATTTTTATTGTTGATTTAATCGTGACCGTCCGATCTTGATCAGATTGAACCGTAGCCGTTGATTTGGGCTATATGTGTACATGTATATATATTGTATAAATACGAGATATTAATGGAAAGTTTTCATTTTGGGAAAATACCCGTTGACTGAGTTGACCACGGGTTCAAACTGACCCGTTTGAACCGTGACTCTTCTCAACGCCGGTGAGCTCGATTCCGGCCACCTTTGGCCATGAATCCTTAATGAGAAATGTTGGGCTTGGGCTTGGGCTCCTCTTCAAGTTGATAGGTGGATTGCTCACGATGGTGGCCGGAGGAGGAAGAACCGACGTGATGAAATCCGACCGGAATAGGTGGTTTTTCGTCGGTGATAGAGGCGGCACGAACGGCAGAGATGGGGGATGCAACCATAGGGGTTTTGAAGCCCGTGGAAAATGGTGAGTTGAACCCATGTGGTTTTGGGCCTTGCCGTGGCCGGACGGAGTCGATCGGAGTATGAAATTTTGGCGATGGGTTTTCAACTTCACGGTGAGATTTCGATGTTTTTCCGATTAGAATTGGGCTTAGCATTGAACTACAAAGTTGTTGAAAATGTTGAGATCTTCAAAATTTTGTATAGGTCGAAGTTTTCTGGGCCAATGGGTGAAAGGACTCAACCTCGATTTAGTTGCCTAAAACGGAATCGAACCCCTTCGAAAACACGAACCAACAAAAAAATTTCAAAATTTCGGCAGAGTTTCGTTACTAGCGTCGAATTACCATTACCTGCACGTGGAAAATACACTTCATCCTATGCCACAAAAAGTAAACCGTGGGCACAAATCCCATCCGGATTTCTTAATATATCAACAATAAAGTAAAACGATAAATATAACTGTACTTTACTGAAATCCGGAGTAAAATCGTATAATATATACAATAGGAAACTCAGAGCGACCTCTAATATATAAACTCATAAGTATACCACAGTAGGTAGAACAATAAACCTACTGGAAGAAATAAGGTAGCTCAAGTACTATGCCTCCGACCACGACGTGCGACTCCAGAGTCCGAACTGCAAACTAGGCACGGAAACCGAAAAGCCCAGGGGAAAGGCAAATAAAAACGTTAGAGTGAGTGGACGAAAATAACATATGCCTTTCACCAGTTTATACACATACTCAATATAAAACAGTGCGAGTTCGGAAAACACAACACATATAAATATATACGGAGGTTGTCGGGCGACCTCTCAAACCCGACGTCAGGTGAATCGCTCAAACCTGACAGTGATAGGCCAGGGGACCACTCAACCCTGGCGGCACGCAGGGGACCACTCAACCCCGCCCAGAGGAATCTCTCAACTCTGGTCCAGAGGAATCTCTCAACTCTGGTACATCGATGTAAATAATGCCATCACAAATAAACATATAACAATACCTCCGAAAACTACATATATCACAACATCGTATAATTTAAATACGGAAATCATAAAATCCACGAACTCGCAAACCAACAGTGAAAATAGAAACTTGTCCACTCACATACATGCGTAACGCAGTTCGCGTTAACCCGTGATCCGGCGGAAAGTCCATCGCCAAACGAACGACCACGAACACCTGAATATTCACAAAATCTATTCCTCAAAATCATAACTCGACAATACAAGACAAATCACGAGAAACCACCGTTCTCGGAAACATATAATCCGAATACGACGAATCGTCGAAAATTCGATATGTAACACCTCATTACCTCGCTTTACGTTCGGACGCTCAACTCGAAAAATGAACCTCCCCACTGCGATCGGGGCGCGATTTCGAGTCAAATGACATGCAACTTGTCGAAAGTCCAAAAAGTCAAACTTTGACCGCCGTTGACCGCCGCCCACGGCGGCGCCGCCACTGACCGAAGAATTTCACGGCGGAGCAACCCTTGTTCCACTCAAAATCACCCACTGAGCAACTTTATCAACTGCACCGAAGGCCAATTCTCACTCTAACATATCCAATTTCAAGTAAAACCGAAATAGAACACAAAATTCAAATCAAGAATTCTCTAAACACAAACCGAATTGCAACTCCAAACCTACGTGGTTAGATTCGTGGAGGGAAGAGCTTCAAAGCCCACTCCATTCATAGCTCAATTCCACCGAAATTCATGAACCCGAATTCGTCCAAAACCTCACCGTTTTCTCGCCGAAAATTTCCTCTCCACAACCACCCTCGCCGTGAGGGGTGGCCGGAATCACCCTCCTGACACCGAGGCGAGTTGAATGAGACCGGGAGCAAGCTTGGAGGTGGCCGGAAAGCCCCTCGCCGCCATGGAGCTCAAAGTCACCGTCGAAGTCTCCTCCACCACTCGGTCAAACAAGGTCAAACTTACTATTTCCATCTTTGACTTTCCCAAAGGGGAAACTGCCATATATAGACTTTCCCAAAACGGAAACTCATAATTATCTATTTAACGAACTTCAAACGCGCGTAACTTTCTAGTCGTATATCCGATTCTGATAATTCTCGCTGCCACAAACTCGTCTCGACGTACTCTTCAATAATCACCCAAAGTCAAACACATCGGCCAAACGGATAAAAAATCAACCATACAAAGCAACACACATTAAATCGACTAAACAATCACAATCGGAAATAATCACAACTAAATCTTTGTAACTCAAAATCATGCTCCAGAAGTTCCCACGAGCTCAAAATTAAATTCTGACCAACTTCCGTGAAGAAGCCGAAACCAAATTCTCGTCCGGTAATTTAGTCGTTAAGTAGCCCACCATTTAAATCCGAACTTCAAATATTCATAATTAATTCCTCGGTCGTCCAAATAACGATCCGGAACCGCCCACAAACTCATAATCACACGTACAACGACTCTCGAGAAGAGACCCAGTTCCAATTCTCGGCCAATAATTTAGTCGTTAAAAAATCTGGCGATTCCAACAATTGTCGGAACTCTGCGATTACGCAGTAACTCACGTACATAGCTGATCATACTGGTGATTCTGGTCCGGGTCGTCACAATGGGATTCCGACGGCGACGGCGAAGGCCACACGCGCCACCGTGTGCGGCGGATCTCCGGCGAAGTGGAACTTTCGATGAATTGTTATGTCGTTTTGCTCGTTTTTGCGTGTTAAACGCAATGATGAGGTTTATATTCGGATTTGAGTTTGTTAAATTTGGACAAGTATTTAATCGGATAATTATCAGTTCACGACAATATTAAAGGACACTTTGATTATCCGTTTACTTGCGAGTCGTTTGATATTCAAGATTTGTTTGCGATTCTTAAAAGTGTGGGATTTCAGGGAATTGGATTTAGAATTTGGTTGAGTCAGTAATTAAACAGAAAATACGTTATTTGAGTATACGAGATTCTCGATGTTATTACTCACCAAATTATGATCTTAGCTATGCAGTGTGAACCCCGATGATCAGATAATAATTTTAATCGTGGTTTCAGGATATTAATTTAGCGGGCGTATCAGATAAATAATTGTGCCGATCGACAAGGTTTCAGTTTTATGTTTATCTCGGCAACCTGTGAGTGGACACTTTGACTTTCATAATTGATTTGCGAGTCTATGATTATGTTTTTACGATTATGCTTTTACGAGTATGCATTTATGATTATGCATTTTATGAACATACATTGGTTCAGAGGCACATATGATTTTTTTTTTTACACAAAGTATGGTTATTATGGATGCATTGATGTTATGGCCTCTCGGGTGATCCCCGAGATGCTCCTAGAGGGTTATGACAAACACCTGACCCGTGATTACACAGCACCCAGGAGGGTTAGGACAAGCACCTAACTTGGACATGTTTGTAACTTGAGGGAAACGTACTCAAGTTACTGCCTCCACACATACATAGTACCCAGGAGGGTTAGGACAAGCACTTAACCTGGACTTGTTTATTTTCAGACTCGCATTATTTCTATGTATATTATTTATGAAGGCATATTATTTACAGTTTCAGTTAAAAAGTGAAATATTATTTTCGTCCACTCACTCTAACAATTTTTATGATTTTATATGCCTTTTTATTGGGCTTTTCGGTTTTCCTTGCCCAGATTATAGTGTGTATCATAAGGGTGCTGGATGTCATCGAGGGTGTCGAGTCCACCAGTCAATTCCTTCAACAGTAGGTCCTTAATCACTGTCAGTATGTCTCTTGTGTTATTGAAGTCACCTTGGATACTAGTTCTGTAGTATAATCTTAGTGAGACTTTTGTGAATAGGTTGTCACTTGTATAGTTGTCGAGTTGAGCTTCTTTGTATGCGAATCCGTATTTACAAGAAGTATGCTTTCGAATTCTGAATAATGCATCATGTTTAATTTCAGTTTTATGTTAAGAAATCTGGATGGACATCGGTGGTCCACGGTATTGTTCGTGGGTTTATCTGCGGAGTGTCATTTTTTCTTGCAGGTTTTTGGGTGCCTCTTTTATAAGGGAAGTTATGTCAAAATTTTCACAGAAATTCGTAGGTTAGGGTCAGTCGTTAGGGCTTGATCCTAGATTACTAGTTAATCTAGGGTCGGGTCCTTTTAGAAACTAAACATCTTTTCTAGTAAAAAAGAGTCTCTTGTCATGCATGTCCCCTCTTTTCCTTTCAAGCTGCTATCAGTAGGAAGAATAACACAATTGCTCAATTGTCTTGCAATTTTTTTCACTCACTGTGTGATTTTTCAGGATCGTGTTTCGAAGGAAACAATTGGTAAACGGTTCTTCCTCAATGGACTGTACTATGTCAACTTCTCTTCAAGTTTTCCAAAGAGCTTTTTTGTAAACTCAAACACTGCAAACCAGGAGCAGTTGTGGCACATGAGATTAGCTCATCATTCTTCACATGCCATGTCTTTTGTTTTTCAAAGTTCACAAAGTTACCTTTCCCTTATGCACTCTCTAGAGCTACCAAAACTTTTGAAATTGTTCATTTTGATATTTGGGGACCTGCAACCTTAGAGTCTTTTGATGGTTACAGATTCTATATGTCTTTCAATGATGATTTTTATAGAACTACCTTTGTGTATTTACTTAAATTTAAGCATGAAGCTTTCCAATGTTTCAAAAAATTTCATAACCTGGTTAAAAATCATTTTGATTCTAATATTGGCATCTTGAGGTTTGATAACGGATCAGAGTACACTTCCAAAATCATGACAATCTACTTAAGTGAGCATGGAATTTTGCAACAAACAAATTCTGTAGGAACACCACAACAAAATAGAATTTTAGAAAGAAAGAACAAAGATTTTCTTGAGAAAACTCGAGCACTCATGCTGCAAGCAAAAGTTCCAAAAAGGTTATGGTCTCAAGCTATACAAACTGCTGGATACATCATCAACCGCCTTCCTAGCAGAATCCTAAAATTTAAATCACCTGCTCAAATTCTTAAGGGGAGGAAAATTGACATAAGTCATCTCCGTGTGTTTGGATGCGTATGCTATGTACACATTCAAACCATTCACAGAGATAAACTTGATCTAAGGGCTATCAAGTGTGCATTCCTAGGCTACTTAGCTTCTCAAAAATGATACAAATGTTATGATTCTAAAACTAGAAAGGTGTGTGTATCCCGGGATGTACATTTTGATGAGAGAAAATGCTTCTTTCAGAAGCTTGATGATGAACCTCAGGGGGAGCACTCATATAAATTGTTTCCCACTCCTCTCATTCTTGATACTCCCAGGATGTCAACACCTCACAATGGAGCTGTTGAGATTGATCCAGCCCTTGAACATGTTGAAGTAGCTCCTAAACATGTGAAGTCAGATGATGACGAAGTTCTTCACCAAAGGAGAGAGTCTCAACTTGAACTACCTCTTACTCCACGTAGGAATCCTTCTCGAAATAGACAACCTCCAATCAGGCTTGATGATTCTGAAATCTACACGCCTAGACACCCTATTGGCCAGGTGGTTTACCATAGCAAGGTCTCTCCATCTCATGTTGTCTTTGTAACTGAATTGTCTCGAAACTCTGAGCCTCGATCCTTCAAAGAGGCAAACCAATCCCCTGTATGGAGGTGTGCCATGCTTGAAGAACTGAAGGCACTCGATGAAAATAAAACTTGGACCATCGTATCTCTGCCAAAAGGTCACCATGTGGTTGGAACAAGATGGATTTACAAGATAAAATTTCACTCTGATGGAACCATAGAGAGGCACAAGGCAAGGTTAGTTGCAAGGGGCTTCACACAAACTTTCGGGGTGGATTACAAGGAAACATTTACTCCTGTGGCAAAGATGAACACGGTTAGAGTGTTGCTTTCAGTGGCTATCAATTCAAACTGGTCTCTACATCAAATGGATATAAAAAATGTTTTCCTACATGGAGAGTTAGAAGAGGAAGTATATATGCGCCTACCACCTAGTCATGAACGGGAGAAGGAACAAGGAATGGTCTGCAAGCTTCACAAGGCCATCTACGGACTCAAGCAATCTCCAAGAACTTGGTACTCCAAACTGAGCTATGTACTTATGTCATCCGATTTCAAACGAAGCAATGCAGACTCTTCAATGTTCACAAGGATTGGTACACATGGAAGATTGGTGGTTCTTGTTTATGTTGATGATCTTATTGTCACAGGGGATAATCCAGAAGAAATAATTTCTCTCAAAGCCACCTTACATGCACATTTCCAAATCAAAGATCTTAGCAGACTCCGGTACTTCCTTGGAATAGAAATGGATCAATCTCCAACTGGTCTGTTTCTAAATCAACAAAAGTATGTTCTCGATCTCTTAGAGGAAGCAACCATGCTACATTGCAAACCTGCCAAGAACCACTACCAACGAATTTCAAAGATGAAGCCTCTGGCGTTCAGCTTGCAGATGCCACAGAGTATCAAAGGTTGGTAGGCAAACTTATCTATTTGACCATAACCAGACCTGACATTACTTATGTAGTTAGCTTTGTTAGCCAGTTTATGCATTCTCCCTCCACTCATCATCTGTAACTGGTTAAAAGGATCCTTCATTACTTGAAAAGCTCAACGTCAATTGAGATTTTTATGAAAAACAACAAACACTTCACCATTGAAGGATATACTGACTCTGATTGGGCCGACAACGTTATTCATCAAAAATCCACAACTGGTTACTGCAATCTGGTTGGTGGTAACCTCGTTACATGAAAAAGCAAAAAGCAATCCGTTGTAGCTCGATCAAGCGCAGAAGCAGAGTACAGAGCTATGGCCTCTACTGCATGTGAACTTATTTGGCTACAGAGTTTGCTTCGTGACCTTGAAATCTTCTCCTCAAAACCAGTTCTTCTTTACTGTGACAATCAAGCAGCTATGCATATTGCTGCCAACCCTGTCTTCCATGAACGTACAAAGCATATCGAGGTTGACTGTCATTTCGTCCCGCCATTATGTTCAGTCCAAGATGTTACAAATTGTATTTGTTCGCTCCAGTGATCAACTTGCCGATATGTTCACCAAGCTTCTTCCTTCTGCTCAACTGGATCATCTTCTCTTCAAGCTTGGATCTAGAAAATCTCTCGATCCAATTTGAGGGGGAGTATTGAAGTATTTGTGTATTAACTACAGATGCTTCAACATGAATGTGGGTTTGATGGTTGCTTCTCGATGAAGCAACTGCTTCTATTTTTTTGTTTGACCCTTAATTCCTAGTGCTCCATTCCAAGATAAGAGGGCAGACTTTTATCTGCTAGTTTGTTAGATTGTTTAGGTTCTTGGCTTTGCTGTATTTTCTTTATAATTTGTAACTTGTTCATGTAATCTTTATGATTGAAATACATTGAGTTTAACTCAAATATCAGCTTCCTGTTTTCTACAGAAGGCATAATAGTAAGAGATAATTTTTTCTCTTCAGTCACCAAACTCGGAATTAACCGTTCCACCAAACCTGTACAACACACACTTTCATCCCTAGAAAAAGCTTTTTAAAATTGGGCAACTACCTGATCGGTGATGAGTTGCTGATCTTGAAGAACTGAAGATCCCACCCGCAAGGAAACCAAAGGTTTTTGAAGCTTCCGAACTTTAATCATATTGTGTAAAAAAGAATTGTTCCGGTCCCCTCCAACAACCATCTAACTCTGGACTTGCTACGCAAGAAAGAGTCCTGAACTTCCAAAGCTTGTTGAAACCTCGCTTCTGCTAAGCCTTCTCGGTTGAAAAGCTCATCATTTGGCCCACGTAGAGAAATCTCATTTTGAACCAACTCAAGGTCAGCACGTGCTTCTTCCACATCCACATTAACATCACCAAAAACATTAAAATTCCAATCTTCAAGAATAGCCTTCAGTCCACGCAATTTTGATGCCAAAACAAACATTGGGCATCCATAAAATTGAGCACCTGACCAATAATCATTCACTAACTTCATAAAACTTAGATGTTTTACCCAAACATTTAGAAACCAAAACGGAGGTTTCGGGTGCACAAGAACCTTCGAAAAAGTAATTAGAAGGGGACAATGATCCGATTTTGACATGGGCAAAGTCTTATATACCATTCCTCCATCCACTCCATGTTACATAAAGCGCTGTCCAGCCTCACAACCGTTCTCTTGTTAGTCCATGTATAAGACAATCCCAAAGTAGGTGTATCAATCAACTTAAAAGCTATACACCTTCTTTGGAAGTCAATACAAGAAGAAGCAATGGGCAAACAACCACCTCTTTTCTCATGAGCACCTAGAACACAATTAAAATCTCCAAATACTAAAGGTCGACCAAGACTCCAAGAAGCTCTAACTCTCTCCAGATCTGCCCAAAGCTCTCTCCTCCCCATTATAGTAGTCTTGGCATATACAAGTGGTATTGAAGGTTATAACATTGGTTATGGAATTTATAGCATGTGTTGACTCATGTGGCTGGCCTCCTTCATGTTGTTGGTTGAACTTCACGTTGCTCTTCATGTTGCTGTATTGTCTGTCTGCAAGCATTTGTTGCCAGAAGACTTTGGTACCAACTCTAGCAGTCTAGGATACTATAGATCATTAAGTGTTAGATTTACTGTTGGTTTTCTTTTGTGCATATATACTTGCATTTCTTCCTTGTAAATCTCAATCAGTATACGAGAGAAAATTGCTTCACATCCTTTTGTGTTTCATCTCTCTCTCTGGTTCAGTTTTCAACATGGTATCAGAGCAGGAATAACTCCTGTTTCTGTAGTGTTGCTTCCGAATTGTTTCTTCCTTATGAAAAATTCTTGTGTTTTTGTCTAGACTTGCTACTTCAAATGCCTGAGGGTGTATCTTCTGAATTGTATCTTCTAGTTTAGAGATTGAAAACCTATTTGGGAATTCAAACAGTTCTGATACAAGTGAGGTTGATGCAAATACAAATCAAAGACTTTACTCAAAGTTACTCAATGAAAAAAAAAATCTTGGTTGGGCTAGAGCAGTAACTCTTGCTCTTGGAGGAAGGGCTAAGTTTGGCTATGTCAATGGAGTTATCAAGATGCCATCTTCCCCTTCATCTGAAGCTTATGAGGCTTGGCTGTGCAAGGACTAGTTGGTCAGATCATAGCTTCTCAACTATATGGAGACAAGTGTGGCTGATATTTTTAGCTATGCTAGCTGACTCTGCAAGAGATCTTTGGGAAAGTGTAAAGGAGATGTATGAGAATCAGAATAATGCAGTCAGAGTATTCCAACTGAAGAAAGATATCTTAGAGCTATAACAAGAAAGTGAGAGATTCGTAAAACATCTGGGATCCTTGAAGAGCATGTGGAATGAACTTGATGTCTACATGCCACCTACAACTGATGCTTCTATACTTCAAAAGCGTGCTGAGGAAGATTTAAGAAGTCATATCTTGATGAACCCCGAGTTACCTTCCTTCTCGAGTGTATGTGCCACTATTCAAATAGAAGAACTAAGGAAGAAGGTGATGAATGTAGAAACCAAAAGCTCTCTCACTGAATCTAGAGCTTATTCTTCAAAGTCTGTTGAAAATAGACATTATAAAGGAAAAATGCTAGATTTGAAGTACAACTACTGTAATGGTGTTGGTCACATTCAGGATACATGTTGGCTTCTCCATCTTGATTTGAAACTAAAATATGGTCAGGACAGAGAAGCAAGGGCTGCTATCAAGACATGGTCTCACAAAGCCAATATAGTGTCTTCTACTCCAGAGAATGCAACAATTGCAGCTAGCTTTACTGCTAATCTTGTCACTCTCATCAATGAGTTTGTTGCCTTTCTTCAGCAAAAACAACATAATGAAGAGGGGACCAGTAGGATTGGAGGTGAAGGACACACTGCTTTGCTTTGGCAATTTGCTGGTCTCTTGGCTGATGGAAATCATGTTGCTACAACTTTAAACTTAAGTGTTAGACACAATTATTGGATAATAGATTCAGGTGCTACAGATCATATGACAAATCATAGATCTAGTCTCAGTGAGTTTAAAGAAATGAGTTCTAGTGTCTTTGTTGCTAATGGCAAAAGAGCTTTTGTTTGTGGGATAGGAAAATTCAAAATCTTGTTTGATCATATCCAATCTGATGCTTTGTTTGTACCTTTTTTCCCATGTCAACTACTATTTGTAGGGAAAATCACAAATCTCTTAAAGTGTCTAGTCATTTTCTTTCCTAACAAGGTGTTCTTTCAGAATTTGATCACTAAGAATATGATTGGTGAGGGAGTGTTTATAAATGGATTTTACTAGCTGCCAGTAAAGTCCAAAGCCTTGCAAGCATTCTCCAACCCATGTATTCCTTCACAAGATCATCAACTCTAGCATCAAAGACTAGCTCATCCATCTAACAAAGTTTTGTCATTTTTGTTTCCAAAAGTTTGGTCATTTCTCAAATCTACTAGACTAGCTACCTTTTACTGTATCTGATTCTAGAGCTAGTAATCCATTTCAAATCATCCATTCTGATATCTGGGGAACTGTTTTAGAGTCATTTGATGACTACATATATTTTGTAACCTTTGTTGATGATTTTACGAGGATTACTTGGATTTATCTATTGAAACGTAAGTGATATCTTTGAAGTTTTTAAGGATTTTCATCAACTTGTCATGACCCAATATTCTGCAAAAATTCAAATTCTAAGATCTGATAATGGCTCTAAGTATATGTCCAATAATATGTCTCAATATCTTAGTTGTCATGAAATTATGCATCAAACAAGCTGTGTTAGAACCCCTCAACAAAATGGAATTGCTGAGAGAAAAAATAGGGATATTCTGGAAAAAACAAGAGCTATCATGTTTCAGATGAACATTCCAAAGAAATTCTGGTCCCAAGGTGTGTTCACTGCTACTTACCTCATAAACAGGCTACCTAATAGAATTTTAGAGTTCAAATCTCCTCTTGAAGTTTTGAAAAATAGACCAGTTGATCTGTCTCATTTGAGAACATTTGGATGTGTTTGTTTTGTGCATTTACAAGCAAAACATCGAGATAAATTGGATCCAAGAGCAATCAAATGTTTATTTCTGGGATATTCTTCTTCTCATAAAGGATACAAATGCTATGATCCATCTTCCAGAAAAACTATAGTGTCCAGGGATATGAAATTTGAAGAAAGTACACCTTTCTTCACCAAAAGAATGGAAAACAATAGTAAGGGGGAGTATTACTCTTTTATGTTTCCTATTTCTGGCTCTAACTTGATTGAGGAAGATGATGACGACAAAGTTTTGCACCGTGAACCTACTCATGCTCCTGATAATAGTGATGTGATCATTGACCACAATGTTCCTGAAGTCATAGAAGAAGTTGTTGAACCTATTATTCTTGGTCCTGTCATGACAAATCCTATTAGGGAAAGAAATAAACTTGTAAAGTTGAAGGATTATATGACCTTTGTCTCAAAACATTCTATGATGGATGTCATTAGCTATGACAAGTAATTTGATCAACATAAGGCTTTCTTAGGAGCCATTGATAGCTTCCATGATCCTCAACATTTTGAGGAAGCTTTGTTACATAAAGAATGGAGAGCTGCCATGGATGAAGAATTGAATGATCTTGATGAAAATCAGACATGGAGTGTGATGAACCTCCCTAAAGGAAAAAAGGTTGTGGATTGCAGGTGAATCTACAAGACTAAGCTTCTCCGGTCTGATGGTAGCATTGAGAGACACAAAGCAAAACTAGTAGCTCGTGGATTCACTCAAACCTATGGGTTTGATTACAAAGAAACCTTTGCACCAATTGTAAAAATGAACACTATCAGAGTGTTATTGTGTATTGCTGTAAATCAAGGTTGGTCCCTTCACCAAAGGGATGTGAATAATGCCTTCTTTCATGGTGAACTTGAAGAAGAAGTGTATATGAAGCTACCCCATGGTCATCCTCAAGCTAGTGATCTTGAAAAGGTTTGCAGACTTCATAAAGCGATATACGGATTAAAACAATCACCTAGGGCCTGGTGTGCTAAGCTTAACTCAGTCCTTGAAGGTGTTGGTTTTCTAAGGAGTAATGTTGACTCATCTATGTTTGTGAAACATAAGGATGAGAGTAAGCTTGTTGTCCTCATCTATATGGATGATTTGATCATTACTTGAGAGATAGTGCAGATGAAATCAATGCCTTGAAGATAGTTCTACACAGTACTTTTGCCATTAAAGACCTTGGACCTCTTAAATATTTTCTTGGCATTGAAATAACATCTTCGAGTAAGGGGTTATTTTTGAATCAGAGAAAATATACAGTCGATTTACTTCAAGAAGCTGAGATGTGGGATTACAAGCCAGCTAGGTCTCCCCTTGATAGTAAATTCAACTTGAAGACCAAAGGTAAGCCTCTACCTGACATCAGTGTGTATCAGAGGCTTGTTGGTAAACTAATTTACCTTACCATTACAAGACCTGATATCTCTTTTAGTGTGAGCATCATCAGCCAATTTATGCATGCTCCAACTGTAGAACACTTAAATGTTGTTAACAGGATCTTAAGATACCTAAAGGGCTCTGTTGGAAGAGGGTTGTTGCTCAAGAACAATGGTTATGCTGATATCAGTGGTTATGTGGATGCTGATCGGGCTGGAAATGTGCTTGACAGAAAAAGCACTACTGGCTTTTGTACGTTGGTTGGAGGAAACATGGTGACATGGAAGAGTAAAAAACAAACTATTGTTGTCAGGTCCAGTGCTGAAGCAGAATATAGAGCTATGGCATCTGCTACTTGTGAATTAACCTGGTTGAAGAGCTTGTTATGTGATTTTGGATTTCAAAATCAAAGTCTAATGTCTCTATACTATGACAATCAGGCAGCAATGCACATTGCAACAAATCCAGTTTTTCATGAAAGAACAAAACATATAGAGGTGGATTGTCACTACATTCAGAATCAAGTTAAGTCTCAAGTCATTGATATTGTGTATACCCGCAGTTATGATCAGTTGGCTAATATCTTCACCAAAGCTCTTCCCACTGCTTAGTTTCTTCAGATTCTATCTGAGCTTGGCTCAATCGATCTTCTTGATTAAGGAATTTATAGCATGTGTTGACTTATGTGGTTGGCCTCCTTCATGTTGTTGGTTCAAGTTGTTGAACTTCACGTTGCTCTTCATGTTGTTGTACTGTCTGTCTGCAAGCATTTGTTGCAAGAAGACTTTGGTACCAACTCTAGCAATCTAGGATACTGTAGATCATTAAGTGTTAAGTTTACCGTTGGTTTTCTTTTGTGCATATATACTTGCATCTCTTCCTTATAAATCTCAATCAGAATATACAAGAGAAAATTGCTTCACATCTTTTGTGTTTCCTCTCTCTCTGGTTCAGTTTTCAACAATTGTCACCAAATAAGACACACCCTCAATGCCGCATTGAAAAGTAATTTGTTGTGCAGTGACATCCACCACACTTATAGAGAGATCATTGTGAACACCCAAAGATTTGGATCCAAGATACCTCGATCATTAACCACACCAGGAAACAAACCCAAAGATCTCCAGTATCCATCCTTTATTGCCGATATAGGAACAAAAGGCTACACAAACTATTGAAGGACGATACTTACATACCATGCGAGTCAAATTCCTTTGCGTATCGGGGTTCACAAGTCCCCGAACATTCCAATAACAACACGTCATTAAAAATGACAATGCTTGGCCTCTTTATTAACAAGGGCCTTCAGAGGAATTGGCATAGTACGACTTTTCTCAGCTTTCTTCTCCCACTTCTTGTTACGCTTAGTTACATAAGGAGTGAACTCTCCCTCTTCTTTCGATAATGCATCCTTCACCAATTGCAACGAATTCACCTCCATCTCATCACTATTCAACTCCAACGAAGGAGTAGTCCTAAGCACAAAAACTGGCCTATTGACACTTGAAGCCTCCTTCGTGAAACCTGGTGAAACACTCGCAGTGGAAGAGGACTGAACCTGCCCTATATCAGCATCCCCAGGGACCTGAACCTCTAGAGCAAAAACATTACCAGCGGCAACCACACTCTTATCCAAAGGCATCTGCTCCATAACCACTGTATCATTGCATTGCATCTCCTTAGTTACATTCTTCTCAATCAAACCCATCTCCTTACTAGCCTGCACCATATCTGAAGCCAGCAGCAATAACATCATCATTCACAAGAGTCTTCTTCACCGCATTGAAAGATGAACTTTGTACAATTATAAGGTGTTGGCATTAAGTTGAATTTTGGACAATGTAATGAGAGTCACAAACGTATAAGTAATCCTAGTATACATGTTATTAACATATACTGATTACATTGTATAAGGAATCCTATGTATTATAAGATATGGACACACATTTAAGGAAAACTGTGTTTGAGTGCAACAAGGATTCTTCTATGGGCAAGACCTTGTTGCATCTCTATATATATACATGTGTGAGACTTGTCCCTGTTCTCTCTACTACAAGCATACAGCTCTAATCCCATACGAGAGGCTAAAGAACAGAAGAACAGAAGACAGGAGCTCGGTAACAAGATGGCAGTGTCAATTAACGCAGCTGGTAAGTTCCTAATCTTCTACAGTTCATGTTGATTGTGTTTACATGACTTGATTGATCTTCAGCATTATGTTTTAAATTGGTATCAGAGCCTAGCTCAAAATCTCGCATGTAAATCGCTTAAGAAAATCAAACATGGAAATCCTATGTTCTTATGGTTATGACTCAAGCAACAAAAAAAAATTTCGGAAAAACGGGCTAGATCAATTTCAGGTGTTATTGGCCCATTCAGAAAAACTTACCTGGGCCTGATGGGCTGCGTGACCCGAGTTGAAACCCGTTTGGTAGAATACCCAAACTTTGGTCTTTGGTCAATAACTGACCGTTATGATAACGGATTGAATTTTGGGATTCTGGGTTTTGAAGCTCGTGGAATCAGCATGCACAGGTTCGTCTCAGGAATCTGTTTTTCGAGGATTCAATCCTTGATGCTCACCAGGTACGTTTAGGAATGCAAGAAAGAACCTAGTTGCACATCCCGGCGTGCACATAGGATAGGATTGTTTGCTAGATGGGGCCGGATGGAATTTAATTTCAATTCTCTGTATGTTCTGATTGCTTGATCATGATTGTGTGCTGCATATCTGTGGTTATTTTGCTAACCTTGCAGCGCTGTGAGCAGAGGCTAAGGTATGTCGTTTCTTTCAGCTGTGATCAGACATAATTCAAGCCATCTGTTCAAATTGTAAATTGATTGGAAATCATGGAATGATTGGTTTTGTTTTGTCTCCCATATACAAGCAAATACAATTTACAAGAAAAGGAATCTGGTTTAAAAACTCTTCAGGAATTTCTTAAAAGTCTTGAATTCTGCAGACTTGGATCAGCATGTTGCACATAGCAAAAGCTTTTTCATGTTTACAGAATATTCATAAGGAGTGAAGACTTAAAACTGGTGTTGTTGGTTTTAAAATTTTGTGCCTTATGGCTTCCATAGAAGCATCTGTATGAAATCTTTAGAATCAAAACAGATACAAACATAGTTTCTGAACTCATATTTGGTTATTTTAGAAGTTTTTCTTCTGCCATTAGGTGATGACCACTTCTATCATAAAACATGAGGTTATTTACTGTGGTTTGTACTTCGGATCTTTAGTATTGTTCAATCTACTGCTATATAAGTGTAGTTGGATAATGAACTTCAGTCTTTTGGGATTATTTGGTATGTATGTGTTGGTTATGTGTGATGATTGATGTTATTTGTGATTTTGTATTTTCAGTAGGTATAAAACACAGAAATCTCACAATTCTAACAAACAAGAACTAATTTTGTGAATTCTGATTGATCTCTAGGTGTTCAAGTTGTCACCCTTAATCAGATTGAACTATTAACGGGATCAAACTATTCCACTTGGAGAAGACAGATTGATATGTATTTTTCAATAAATGGGGAATTAGATGATTGCCTTATTGGACCTGTACCAGAAGCTATAGAGGAAGATGAGAGAGATCAGTATAAAGCTCAATATGATTACTATGTACTTTGGCATAGGAAAAACACCACCTGCAGAAACATCATAAAGGCCACCATATCAGATACCATAGCTGGAACCTTACCAGAAATGGATTATGCTTATGATTACCTTGAGCTAATTCATGAGAAGTTTAAGAAAACTGATAAAGCAGAAGCATCTAACCTTTCAGTACAGCTTAACTCCCTTAAGTACAATGGAGTTTGGGGTGTTAGAGATCACATAATGAAGCTGGAAACCCTATGTGCAAAACTTAAGAACCTTAATGTAGGGCTTCCTGATGAATATGTGGTGCACACTGCTCTACATTCTCTTCCATCATGTTTTAACCAGCTAAAGACTAGTTATAATACACAGTCTGAGAAATGGACACTCAATCAATTGATTTCCATAGCTGCTGAGGAAGAGAGTAGGATTAAGAAAGAAGATCCAAACTATGGTATTATCAAGGCTTCAACAACTGAGGCAACTGTCAACTTGGTAGGCAGGAATAAGTGGAAGAAGAAGCTAGGTGCCAAGAAAGCAAACTTCAAACCTCACTCAACCAAAGCATCTACAGGACCATCCAGCTCCAACAGCACTTCAAACTTTAAGTTTAAGTGCTATTTTTGTAAGAAAACTGGACATATTAAGAAGGAATGTCCAGGATTTAAGGCCTGGATGATTAAGAAGGGTAAGTCTCTAGCCTTATCTGAAAACCTTTCCTTACCATCTCTTTTCTTTTTAGAAGTTGATTTAATAAATATAGAACCAAATACATTTTGGCTTGATTCAGGCTCTCCTTTACACATTGTTAACTCTCTACAGGGCTTCACAAAGAAGAGGAAACCAAAACCTGAAGAAGCACACATTCGAGTAGGAAATGGCATGAGAGTGGTGGTCAAGGCTTTAGGCAGTCTTAGACTTGATTTAGGCTTAGGGAATTTTCTTTTTCTGGATAGTGTTTATTTTGTGCCCTCAATGAAGAGGAACTTGATTTCTTGGGATCTTTTGATTCAGACAGGCTGTAGTTTTCTTTATGATATCAATGGAATAAAGATTTTCAGAAATTCATTACTTATTGGTTCTGCTACACGTTTGAATGGTTACCTACAGCTGCAATGTAGCCTATCTTCTCCTCAACCTTCTGTATATAATGTTGAGCTTTTATCAGATGATTCAAATACCACTGTAGGTATTAACAGACCCTTATTTAATGATAAGTCAGCACAACTGTGGCATAGAAGGCTAGGTCACATCTCAAAAGATAGACTGAAATCATTGATTAAGTCTAAAATACTACCAGAATTGGATTTCTCTGACATGAATGAATGTGTGGAATGCTGTAAAGGAAAAATGACAAATAAAAACAGAAAATGTGCATACAGATCAAAAGAGTTACTAGAGTTAATTCACACAGATATTTGTGGACCATTAAGACATCAAACCATCTGTGGAAACACTTATTTCATAACATTTATAGATGATTTCTCCCGTTTCTGTCACATTCAGTTAATATCTGAAAAATCACAGTCTTTAGAGGCATTCAAAATCTTTAAAACTGAAGTAGAGCTTCAGCTTGAGAAGAAGATTAAGACTGTTAGATCAGATAGGGGGGGAGAGTTTTATGGGAGGTATACTGAGAATGGCCAGCAAATGGGTCCATTTGCACTGTTCCTTCAGGAACATGGCATTAAAGCCCAGTACACTACCCCTTACAACCCTCAACAGAATGGAGTAGCAGAAAGGAGGAATAGAACTCTTTTGAATATGGTTAGGAGTATGATGTGTACATCAGGTTTACCTAAATGGCTCTGGGGTGAATCCTTAAGAACAGCAAATTACATTTGCAATAGGGCTCCAAGCAAATCTGTACAGAACACTCCTTATGAACTATGGCATGGTAAAAAGCCAAGCTTACACCATATGCATGTTTGGGGTTGTAAAGCTGAAGCCAGACTTTACAATCCAGATTTAGGAAAACTTGAATCAAAATCAGTGTCTTGTCATTTTGTAGGCTACTGTGATAAGTCTAAAGGATACAAGCTGTATTCTCCAAATCATTCTCCAAGAGTTTTTGAAACTCATCAAGTAAAATTTTTAGGAGAAACAACATGTAATACTGCTTATATTGATTTAACAGCAGATTTTGAAGAAACTTCAAATAATCCTAAAGACTCAAATCACCTGCAAAACATTTTTGTTCTACCAATAGGTTCTGATACAGCTTCAGAACATTTAGAAGAACCTGAAAACTTGAATTTTGGGGAAAGAACTAACAAGACACAGTTAAATCAACATTCAGCTGAGAATAGGAACACTGAAATTCAGCAGGGATCTTCAGAAAACATTAGACCTGAAGATAATTTTGGAGTTCCCAACTCTACAGAACCTATAGAAAATCAGGAACCTCATCAACCAAATCATATTCCAGACCCTGTACCAAGAAGGTCTTCCAGGGAAAGAATTCCAACATCTGCAAGACTAAGTGATTATTATGTGTTTTCTCAAGAAATTGAAGACTCATTAAATGATAACCTTGATCCTGTAAATTTCAGTCAAGCCATGAATAGTGAGGACTTCACTAAATGGTATGAAGCTATGACTGCAGAAATAGAGTCCATGAGAGAAAATGCAGTATGGGATTTGGTTAAAACTGATGATAAACAGAAGCCTATAGGTTCTAAGTGGGTTTTCAAAACGAAAAGAGATGCTAAAGGAAACATAGAAAGGTTTAAAGCTAGGTTAGTAGCTAAAGGTTTTACACAAAAGGAAGGTATTGATTTTACAGAAACCTTCTCTCCTGTCTCTACAAAGGATTCATTTAGGATAGTAATGGCACTTGTAGCTCATTTTGACATGGAATTACATCAAATGGATGTCAAAACAGCCTTCCTAAATGGAGAACTTGAAGAGACCATATACATGAAACAACCTGAAGGTTTCATTGCTAAAGGGAAGGAACAATTTGTCTGTAAGCTTAAAAAGTCAATATATGGGTTAAAACAAGCATCTAGATAGTGGTATAGGAAATTTGATTCAGTAATCTCAAAGTTTGGATTTACAGAAAACATTGTTGATGAATGTGTGTACCTTAAGACAGTAGGAAATGCTTTCATTTTCCTTATTCTGTATGTTGATGACATTCTCCTAGCTGGTAGCAATCTCAAGCTGCTTAAAGACACTAAAATCTTTCTGTCAAAACATTTTGACATGAAAGATTTGGGGAAAGCATCATTTGTCTTAGGTATTGAGATTAAAAGGAACAAAAAATGTGGCCTTTTGGGTTTGTCACAAACAAGTTACATTGCAAAAATTCTGAAACGTTTTGGAATGGAAACTTGTGCTGCAGGAGAGGTTCCAATGTCCAAAGGGGATAAACTGAATAAAAACAAACTTCCTAAATCTGAAGCTCAGAAAGCATATATGGATTCAAAGCCTTATGCTAGGTTGGTAGGCAGCTTAATGTATGCACAAGTGTGCACAAGGCCAGACTTAGCATTTTCAGTAGGCATGCTTTCTAGGTTTCAAAGTGACCCTGAAATCCAACACTGGAATGCAGGGAAGAAAGTCCTTAGGTATCTGCAAAGGACTAAGAATCACTTGCTTGTTTATAGAAGAGTTAAAACCTTAACTTTAGAAGGGTATACTGATTCAGATTTTGCTGGTAACTATCCACACTCAAAGAAATCTACCTGTGGCTATGTTTTCATGCTTGCTGGTGGAGCTATAGCATGGAAAACTCAGAAACAATCCCTGACAGCAACTTCTACTATGCAAGCAGAAGTGATTGCACTGTATGAAGGGGTATGTGAGGGTCTCTGGATAAAGAACTTTCTGGTAGAGACTAAAGTGCTTAAAGATATAATTTCTGGAAAATTAACCATCTATTGTGATAATGAAGCTGCTGTGTTTTTTGTTAAAAACAGCAAGAGATCTATTCATTCAAAACACCTTGATCTAAAGTATTACAGTATGAAGAAGAGAGTTAAGGATGGTGAAATTCAGGTTTTAAATATTGGAACTGACAATCAGCTTGCTGATCCCTTTACAAAGGCTTTAGCAGTTGGCGTTTTCAAGAAGCACTGTGAGAATCTGGGTGTGCTTAGTGAGTTAGATTCTGGTGTTTAGTGGGAGTTTTGATTTTCTGGTTACAGTTCAGATAATAGTCCTAGTTCTTGTAATTTTTGTTTTGTTCTGAGTACAGCTCAGAATTATGTAACCTTGATTCACCTTGATTCACCTTGATTCACCTTGGTTCTTGCAAATTGCTGCAGCATATTGTGTATGAGTTTTCGTTTTCTGTTACAGTTTACTTATATCAAGGATTGTATATCAGATGGATAGTGATGTATGGAGTTGTTCTGTACATTGGTTGTTTTTTCAATTTTTCAGTTAACGAACACAATTCCATCTGTGTTTCAGTGTGTTTGTACTTTTGGAGTTTTTTTGTGTAAAAACCATTTGGTGGACTTGAAGTTTTGACAAAATGCAGTTTGTTTTGGTGTATATGTTGTCATTAAACACTTCACTCTAGTCATATATGAGTTCGTGTATTGTACAGCTGTTGTTGCAGTGGCTTTTAACTTACAGATTTCATAAGAATCTGTTCTTAGTTCTAGGTTCTGCGGAAGTGGCTGTGTGATGACAGAACTGTGGTTTTGGATTTTCAGTTATGGATTTTAACTTGTTGTTGTGATTCAAGCATGCCTTTAGTCTTCATTACTTGTTCTGAGATGGTTCATTTGTTGCATATAAGGTTGTACAGTTCAGTGGGAGATTGAAAGATGAACTTTGTACAATTATAAGGTGTTGGCATTAAGTTGAATTTTGGACAATGTAATGAGAGTCACAAACGTATAAGTAATCCTAGTATACATGTTATTAACATATACTGATTACATTGTATAAGGAATCCTATGTATTATAAGATATGGACACACATTTAAGGAAAACTGTGTTTGAGTGCAACAAGGATTCTTCTATGGGCAAGACCTTGTTGCATCTCTATATATATACATGTGTGAGACTTGTCCCTGTTCTCTCTACTACAAGCATACAGCTCTAATCCCATACGAGAGGCTAAAGAACAGAAGAACAGAAGACAGGAGCTCGGTAACAAGATGGCAGTGTCAATTAACGCAGCTGGTAAGTTCCTAATCTTCTACAGTTCATGTTGATTGTGTTTACATGACTTGATTGATCTTCAGCATTATGTTTTAAGTCCTTTGCGTATCGGGGTTCACAAGTCCCCGAACATTCCAATAACAACACGTCATTAAAAATGACAATGCTTGGCCTCTTTATTAACAAGGGCCTTCAGAGGAATTGGCATAGTACGACTTTTCTCAGCTTTCTTCTCCCACTTCTTGTTACGCTTAGTTACATAAGGAGTGAACTCTCCCTCTTCTTTCGATAATGCATCCTTCACCAATTGCAACGAATTCACCTCCATCTCATCACTATTCAACTCCAACGAAGGAGTAGTCCTAAGCACAAAAACTGGCCTATTGACACTTGAAGCCTCCTTCGTGAAACCTGGTGAAACACTCGCAGTGGAAGAGGACTGAACCTGCCCTATATCAGCATCCCCAGGGACCTGAACCTCTAGAGCAAAAACATTACCAGCGGCAACCACACTCTTATCCAAAGGCATCTGCTCCATAACCACTGTATCATTGCATTGCATCTCCTTAGTTACATTCTTCTCAATCAAACCCATCTCCTTACTAGCCTGCACCATATCTGAAGCCAGCAGCAATAACATCATCATTCACAAGAGTCTTCTTCACCGCATCAAATGATGCAGCTTTCTTGCTGCCACTACCTAGACGTTTCTGACGAGCCTGAGCAACATGACGCTCTTTCTCCGCATCACTACTAACCACAGCTGCATAGATGTCCATCTGAACTCGACACTTTGTCACAGAGTGACCCACCAAACTGCAACGGCCACAGATCTCTGGATGATCCTCAAAACTCACCTCAATCAAAGTTGTCTCACCACAAGCCCTAAAAACCCTCAAACGGGAGATCAAAGGCTATGAGAAATCAACATCCACCAATATCCTGGCATAAACCCCGTACGGGGACAAATTTGCAATGGAATGCCAACACCGCAGCAATCTCGTATAGATTTTTTCCTCCCAAAAGTCCATTCCGAGATCCCAAAACCTCACCCACACTTGAGCAAAGGTGCTTTTGTATGTGGAGGGAGAGAAACCTGGATAAGATTTGATCAAATGCAACAAGCCTTGTCTGAGCTTGACCGATCCCAAAGCCCATGTCTTCTGCATATTTTCAAGGGTATTAAACTGCAACATAAAAAAACCCTTACCAAGCGGAGCAGTTCCAGCCAGACAAGGAAGGCCAAATGGAACGTAATTGCGCTTCTATCTCATGAGCACGAAGCATTAAAGCCCCTCGAGACAATCATCTTACCAATAAGATTTTGTTTACACCGTAGGAGTCCACGTTGATACGCATCCTCCGAAACACAAATCGATGCGCAGCCATTAACCAATACAGGCGCCGCCAAGTTATCGATGTCAAAGTTTAGAATCGGGGTTGAAGCCATAAGTGAAGCAGTAGAAGGACGCGTTTGTGCAACAAAAGAAAATGGAGGGTTTAAGGCGGGCTGCACTGCCATGGCATTCGCCGCCAAAGAGCTCATGCCGGCTAGGGTTTTAAGGTTTTCAAAATTTGGACAATAGAAGAGAGTGTTAGGATTTAAACCTGACTCGTCAACGAATAGTTTGACGCCTTGGCCATGGAGCAACTCAAATTCTCAATGGGCTGTTTTTGTAGGAGATAATGAGTTATAATATAATAACCCGGCTTCTCCCCAATCAGGGAGTTTTGCCAATTTATCAAATTGTTTATATTCTTTTTATGTTAAAATTTGGATGGTTATTTGTTCAATGACATCATTAACATGTTATTGATGTTAGGTTCGTGCTTTATTCTTTTGCAGAAGGAATAATTGAATTATTTTTTATCAGAAGATGTGGAAGTGCTTTTTAGGCAAAGTGGTAATGGAAGTGTTTAAGATGTGGTTGTACCCTAAAGTCTGTTATTGGATTGTTGTATCATTTTAGGATAAACATATGTATATAAGTTTGTAATCGTAGATATCAAGATGTATATATCTAATTGACTAATCTCCAGTATAGATAAAAATTTTACTCTCCATAGAACATAAGTAAGCTACTATATCCTTTTGAAAAGGTAAGATGAGTAATTGAAGGATTTTAAAGCCTAGACTGCGGTCTTTCTTTTATCAGACCAGTTGAGTGTACCAAGCAAGTGATTTCCACAATCTAGGCAAAAAGTACAACCTACAATGTACTTGTCACTCCAGTTAATCAATGTTCGTGTTTTATTGATCTTCATAACTTTAACAACCATAAAATGTTCTTAAAATTTGATTTACTGTATAATACTTGATTCAATATGCTCAATGGTTTGAAATAATATAAGACTGATTTTATTTCACTAATTGATTATGTATAACTGTTGTGTGATCAATATATCTTCAGATTTCTTCAATTGGCCAGTGAATATCATGTGATAATCTTTTGGCAAATATGAATAATATAGGTGGTGTACAAGCATAAAGATATCAAAACTGGATTGATAAGTATCGAAACTCGATGATGTACAAACGCTCTGCTTCATTCTTTTCACCAGCATTGATAAATTGTCAGTTTTGGCCAGTTATGATATAAACAAATGCAAAAATATGAGCTAATATAAAAACTATGCCAAGAAATCTATTTTCCCAACAATCCAACAATAGTCATATTTAACTTGCCATATTACCTAGGAATATCAATTGGCCAATTGCAATTGCGTAAAAAAAAATATCAACCAGCCTATAAGAGCATTAATCAATTATTTTGATTGCCACATCGCTTCAATGTAGTTTCAATCCTTTGCATTCATGCATACTATAAATAGATCGTTGGTTTCCAGAGGCAGAGCTATAACCCCCCCCCCCCCCCCCCCCCCCCCCCCCCCCGAAACTAATTATATATATGGTATACACTATATTATATATATTCTGTCAAGTAAGCAATTAATAATGTAAAAATTGTTCAAAGTCTTCATATGTATACAACTGGCACGTAATAGAAAGTATATGAATATAAATAAGAAGTTGTGTTACTTTTGTAAGACAAAACTTATCACAAAGTTACGTACCCTCTTGTCTAATTATGAAAGAATTTTATTTTTCTATTTATAATTTTATAAATAGGCCATTAAACCAATTTAAATTTAGCTTATTTATTAGTTTTCTGACAACCTTGTTTATGGACCTGTTTGGTATAGCTTTTGAAATTCTAGATATAAAAAAGTACTTTTACAATTTTTGGAGTGTTTAGTTGTATACGAAAGTTCTTTGAGAAATTTTAGGAATTCACTTTTTAGTCTTAGAAGTAGTTTTGGAAGAAGCACTTTGGGAGGTGCTTCCTCTTGAAAGCGTTAATTGGAAAAATCACTTTGATAATCAATCCCAAACATGCACTATATCAAAATACTATTTTTGGTATGGAGAGAAATTTAATTTCAAAATAAAAAGGAAACAAAAAAATCATGTAAATTCTGTAATCGAAGAATCATTTTTTTTAAAATTCAATATCGAAGCGGGATACATATCCGTTATTATCAAATATTTTGAGAATATAGAACCTTGGCGAAGACTTTGAGCGTTAGTATTAATACTTTTACGAGCATAGTTTAATATTTATAATTATTAAATTTAATATTTATCTATTTAATTCTAAGTTTTAGAACCACGATTATAGCCCTCCATAAAATTGAATTCTGGCTCCGTCATTGCCTCCTATCATCTTTTATTTTATCTATTATATACATTTTAATGCTAATATTTACGGAAACAATTATAGTAAGACCGCCCGTTGGCCAGCCACCTAGTACACTACAAGAAAACTGCACCTAGACCATGGACAATTTCCGTCGTCTAAGTGCAGTTTTCCGTCGTCTAAGTACTTGGACGACGGAATCTCCGTCGTCCAAGGTCCGTGCTCCAAGTGCTGTCGTCCAAGAACCTGGACGACGGAGAATTAGTTCTCCGTCGTCCAAGTTAACTTGGACCGCAGACATTATCCGTGGCCCATGTATGCACCTGGACGACGGAAACGCTAATTCTCCGTCGTCCAGGTGACCACATGGGCCACAGATATTGCTCGTTTCTCCATGGCCCACGTGTTCACCTGGACGACGGAGAATTAGCTTTTCCGTCGTCCAGGTGAACACGTGGACCACGGATAATGCTAGCTTCTCCGTGGCCCAGGTGTTCACCTGGACAACGGAGAACTAATTCTCCGTCGTCCAGGTGAACACCTGGGCCACGGAGAATGGCAGGGTTTAGGGTTTAGGGGTTAGAGGTTAGGGGTTTAGGGTTTGTGCACCTGGACGGCGGAGATTATGTTCTCCGTCGTCCAAGTGAATATTTAATTTTTAAAAATAAATAAATTGAAATTAAATATTATTAATTTAATTTATTATTAATTTAATTTAAATAATGAAAAATAGTCGAAAATAATTAATTAAACTAAATTTTTAATATTAATTAATGTATTAATTAAATAATTAATTAATTTGTACATATATACACATCCAAATTAAAAACCCACAAAAATTATAAAATATTGTTCGGAACTCGGAAATAAAGAAACGCGATAATTAACTAGCTAGCTAATACACTGGAGGAGCAGATGCGCCGCCGGGTCCTCCGCCTCCAGCCGGGTCGTTGTCGTTGGGGTATGGGTTCGGAGGAGGTTGACATACTTCTCGATTTTGGTTCATGAGCGCGATGAGTTGGGCTATTTGTGCTTGTTGTTCGTCAAGTCTTTGCCGCATTGACTCGTTCTCCTCTCGTGCCAGTCGAGCCTCTTGAATGGCTGCTTCGACGGCCGCTGCCTGACTCCTTCTCCGCTGCCCCGAACCTCCCATAGATGATGAGCCGGAGGTCGTCGACAAATCTCGTACCACCCTAGGCCCAAAGTGCCTAACCTCCTTGCCAGCTCTACGACCGTAGACCTCATCCGCGATTGCAATTTGGCTCTCTAAGGATAGAGGAGGCAGGTCTTCCGGCGGCACATCTGGGAACGCAAGCTAAGTGTTAGCCAACTCTTCATTTGCACGCTCTATCACCCTTGCCTACAAAAGAATAATTAATTTATTATAATGAAATCATATTTAAATAATAATTACTATAATTAAAAGCACATAATTAATATATCACTTACGCCGCATTGACTCGCTTCATTATCGAGCCCAGACGTCACGTACGCGCTTACGCTTGCATCAAGATAAGGGTGTTTGGAGCCCTTATCCTTGTGCTCCTTGGCTATTTGAATGAACTGCTTGGCGCCGGTAGTATGGTGTTTCTCCTTCTTCCCCCGGTTGGCCTTGTTGACACCGGAGAATTTCTGTTACACAAAATAATTAAATCATTAAAAAATTAATAACTACAATTTAAATAATTCAATTATCTTAATTGAAATAAAAAAAATTAACACCTTAAATTGTTCATCGGCAAAGTGGTTACACAACCACTCCCACTCATCTTCTCTATCCCCTTGCAGCTCTACCGGGGGAGGCACGGGACCGACATCTTGGAAGTACTTATGGAGCTTGTACTTCCAATCTTTGTAGATGGAGTTAGCGGTTTGGTTGATATGCCTCAACATGGCCGGTGTCGGATCCACATCAAATTGTTCCTATCAAAAATAAATAGAAAATTATAATCGTATATATTATGAAAATTTAACTAATATTAACAATATTATATAATAACTAAATTGGACGTATTACGTACCGAAAGATCTTTGAAGACTTTCGCCTTCTCATGATCCGGCGCCTCCTTCCAAGTAGGGGCAGTGATACGAACCCGGTTACGGATGATTGACCATATCCCATGCGCCGAGAGACTTGCTAGCTGAGCTGTGGGAGGGCCACCGGTGAATTCGTCGTACGGTAAATCGATCTTTTTTCAGGTCGCCTTGCAAATACGCTCCGCTTTTCCCCCTTTAACGAGACCCCGAGTCCTTTTGGGTTCCGGGTCAGTGGGGGCCCTCCTTTGCCTACGGCGGGCGCTGTACATGATTGATTCGGCGGTCGAGGATGCCTGAGTACTTCCCGTTGAACCGGGCGTCGGAGATTGGAAGGGGTCGACGTCATCACCGCTCGAGATGAATGGGGGAGCGGGAATTTCCCCAGAGGGCGCTACGGACGGACCAGATGATCCGTCCGGATTGAGAGCGTCGTTGCCCTCCTGTAGAACCCAACCGACTTGGGCCGCCAACATTCGAAGCATGGCATCTTCTGCCTCCTGTTGGGATTTCTTCTTGCCGGATGTCGTCTTTGGCGGAGCCATTTAAACCTAAGAGTACGGTGTTAAAATACCTACTTACCATAATAATTACAACTTAAAAATTTACGCTAATTAATTAAGTACGTTCAAGATTTAAATAGAGTACACTAGCTTGGCATTTTCGGTCGTTCAATGGACGTGCGACCCGCGCGATAAAGTGTAAATTTTCAATTAATCAGCCTTGGTTAAATCGAAAAACATGGCCAGTTAGGGATAGAGATAACGCGAGAGGCAGGACTAATTTCGACAAAAGTCTTTCTTAGTCCAAATCCTGTCACCAGTCATAACCCGTTTCTAGACACCATGTCCGACATTCGGCCAATTTTTCGAAAATTTACACTCCCTCAAGTCCTTTGCAAACTCCGCCCTCAACCTCGTGTCCATAACTTCACTTAGGTTATGGTGTGCGGTGATGAAATCCACACATCACGAGGGGTTAAGGAGATAAGCAAGGAAAAGAGGACCCATCTATTCCAAAGAGTGCGACTTAATAAACCAAGCCTATGTACTAAATTTAAATCGAACACGTACTACTAATTAATTTACTAGAAAATAAACATAAATATTAATTAATAATTTTTAATTAGATGCAATAATTTATATTTATTTATCATGCATTTAAAAAAAATTGATTCATTTAATAAATTATGAATAATAATTTATTCATTTAATAAATTTAATAATAAATTCATTTAATCATGCAACTAATAATAAATAATTACAATAATTATGATTTAATAAATTAATAACAATAATTAATAATTTATTAAATATTTAAACTAATTAATAAATTAAATTCTACTAATTAATTATATTTAGAATTTAATTAATTAATTAAATGAAAATTATTTTAATAAGGGAAAAATAGAAATTTACCGAATCGGAGTTTTCAGGAATTTCGCCGGAGTTAAGTCGTCGGAGAGGAGGAACCACGCCGGAAAAAATGTCGTCGGAGCGTCGCCGGAGGAGAGGAGAGGAGAGGAGGAGATGGAATGATGAGAAAATGAGGGGGGGTGCAACTCTATTTATAGAGTTGCACTTAGACGACGAAGCACTATTCTCCGTCGTCTAAGTTCACCTGGACGACGGAAACAGTGTTTTCCGTCGTCTAAGTGGCGGTTTCAAAAAATTTCAAGCGGCGCCAATTAATCGGCGGGACGTTCTGAACCGCCATAATTTTGGACTTAGACGACGGAGAATTAATTCTCCGTCGTCTAAGTGAAAATTCAAGCGGTCCCAAAAACGGAAGCGGTAAATTGAACCGCCATAAAAATTGGACTTAGACGACGGAGATGGTCAGTCTCCGTCGTCCAAGTGAAAATTACATGAAAAAAATAAACAAAAATAAATTTGAACCGCCATGGTTTTTGAACCTGGACGACGGAGATGGTCATTCTCCGTCGTTCAGGTTAACACCTGGACGACGGAAAATGACCATCTCTGTCGTCCAGGTTCAAATTACGTAAAAAAAAATTTTAAAAATAATTCGCTAGGAATTTAGCGATCTGTCATTCGAGTGAAATAGTCGTACAATATCGATGAACGCATCGTATATATGAACAGTTAAATTTGAACCGACGATTAATTTTACGTATTGAAACATGTTAAGTATCGATCGACTAATCTTTACGACTTCAGTGTTCATGAGTAGACGCTCATTTGCAGCAGAGTATTAACGAAATTGAATTTGGACAAAACAACCGTTGGATATGTTCGTCGTAACATAATATATAATTGTCTTCAAAGGACCATAAAATAATAAGTTCGGGAAGGGTTTGATCGGCACAGTCAACCGCAAAACCGATAATTTCACAAACCGGAAACGTGGATACAAGGCATTTCGCAACTCCCATTTTCGAACCGTTGAAGCTCACACACCAAGAATTGTTTACTCTAAAGTCTTGATGAAAAGACTTTGCATTGGAAGAAGGTCTAGATGGTCGTTGTCTTAGAAAAAATTACGATATCTGCACCTGGACGACGGAAATGAGCGTTTCCGTCGTTCAGGTAATCACCTGGACGACGGATATGAAGTTATCCGTCGTCCAGGTTCTAACCTGGACGACGGAGAATGACGTTCTCCGTCGTCCAGGTGTATAGACCCTGAATTCAGGGGTTAGGGCCTTACTGTTTAGGGTTTAGGGTTTGTGAACTTGGACGACGGAGAATGACTATATCCGTCGTCCTAGTATGTACCTGGACGACGGATAATGACCATTCTCCGTCGTCCAAGTTCTAAACCCCGATTTCAGGGGTTAGGGCCTTAGGGTTTACGGTTTAGGTCGTCCCCGGTCATTTGTGTGTCCGTTCAATTATTCTGATTCAAAAATATAATTAAAAATTGATCGATCGATCCGAACTGCTAGATTTAGGGTCCAGGATTTAGCTAGGGTTTTATATGAGATTGAGATTTGGCGACAACCTGCAATTAATTTCTCCGTTGTCCAGGATATATAATTCGGATTAATTTCTTACCGTAAACCGGCATCGATCATATATATATTACAATAATTACAGTAATTAATTACCAATTAATCTCCCTCGTCGTATGACCGTACTCTTCGTCATAATCATCATCGTCCTCATCCCCGTTAGACGACGGCTCATCCTCGTCATCGTACTCAACATCGTCCGACGAATAACCTGAGTCCTCGTCCGCGTCCTCTTCCTGCTCGTCTTCTTCATCTACCTCATCGATAATCTCATCTTCAGTTAGATCTGTACAACCATCAGGCATGGGTAACCGTTCACCATCTTGAACCAGGTCCATTATATCGGAGCGGACCATAGAAATATTAGGCTCTTGATAGGCAGGAATGTCTCTTTCTGGTTCAGCAGCATCTTCAGTCGTCGCCGGTGTCCCTTCAATTGTCTCTGTATTCCATATTCCTCGGTGAGAGATATGGTTCACTATTTTCCACCCTTCACCGGCTTTCGGATCGTCGAGATAGAACACCTGCCGAACTAAGGTGGCGAGAGCGAAAGGCTCATCCTCATACCAGTACGAGTTTGTATCGACTGATAATAGTCCCAGGTCTTCCTTTGTACGCTTGAACCATCTGCACTTGAATAGGAAAACGTTGACATCATTCCCGTAACATAGCTGAACCACATATACATTAGCCCCGTAATATAGATCATTGTCTTTCCCAACCGCTACCCCACTGTTTTGTGTTCTTCTTCCTTCGTCTCAGGCCAATGAATGGAACTTTACACCGTTCACAAAACATCCGGGATAAATATAGTGTTTAACCGGCTTCCCTGTTAGCAAGTGCTTTGGCCATGACCACCACCCTCCGTGGTTATCAGATTTTTGCAGATCAATCATCTGCAAAAAAGGGCAAATTAATATAAGGGTTTACTTTCTACAAACATGAGTGATATGTATTTAAATAATTAATACCGAGACGTACGTACGTACCCATTGGAAGAAATAATCGGGAAACTTCTTCTTAACCATTTTCTCAATCCACGCCGAACTCTTGTTTTGATTTAACGCCTGAAGCCTCTCCCTGTATGACAACATGTACGGCTCAACTTCGTCACAGTCTCGCAACACTACCCAATGTGCCTCAATAAGTTCTTCCCGTGTTAACGATTCCTTTAATACTCCTCTAAACGGTCGGACGACATTTCTCACGACAGAAAGATTGATGCGGGCACTGCGATCGGAGGCAGTGGGAGGGGGTGGATCTTTGAGGTACCTGTTGCAGTAAGTAACACACTCATGCATTAGGTATGTCTCTGCTATGGAGCCATCCGGGGCCGACCTGTTTTTGACGAATGACTTATACTGTCCAAGCTGTCTACAAAATCAAACGTACACATTACATAAGTACATATAGCTAGCTAGTATATATATAATCTCCAGTGGAACAAATTAATTAATTAGTTGTACGTACCTTTCTTGAGGATACATCCAAGTGTACTGGACCGGACTAGAAATGAGCACCTGCTCGGGCAGGTGGATCATTAGGTGAATCATGATGTCAAAGAAAGCAGGGGGGAAAATCCTCTCTAGTTTGCAAATGATGTGCACAATTTGTTGTTGCAATTCCACCACATCTGACTTCTTTAATTCTCTGGCGCATAACCTCTGCCACCACCTGCACAATGCTACTATTGGTTCTACGACGTCCCGAGGCAAGTATGGTCAAATTACCACTGGAATCAGACGTTGCAGCATAACGTGATAGTCATGTGTCTTTAGACCAACAAACTTGTGTTGCACCTCGTCCACTGCTCCAGTTATAGTAGCTGCATACGTAGCCGGATAACGAACGCCCTTAAACCAGTGAAATACAGAACGTCTAAGCGTCGGCTTCACTGTGTAAGGTGTATCTGGCATCTTGTTGTACACTCTTTTTCTATCCCTCCTCAACCACAAGGGACGACGTAGATTCATTGATTCACAATCTTTGCGCGCTTTGGGAGTATCTTTAGTCTTGAACTTAATACCGAGAATTGTTCCCACCACGCTGTCACACACATTCTTTTCTATGTGCATCGCGTCCAAGTTGTTCCTCAGCTTCAACTTCGACCAGTAAGGGAGTTCAAAGAATATACTCTTGTGATCCCAATAGCTCAGATCATGTGGAGGAATTGGATTGCATTTCTTTACATCCGCGTCATTGCTCAACACACCAAAGTCGAAATAGCTCAACCTCTCTAAAATCTCTTCGCCCGACCAACTACGGGGTTTATGATTGTTCTCTACCGTACCGTCGAAATGAGCTTCATCCTGTCGCCACGGGTGGTCGTGAGGAAACCATCTACGGTGACCCAAGTAACACACCTTCCCCGCGTGCCAACTAGAGTTCACGTCGTCCAAACATATAGGACATCCATTATATCCTTTTGTCCTGCAGGCTGCCAACATCCCATAAGCTGGAAAATCGCTGATCGTCCACATTACGGCAGCCCTCATCGTGAACATCGTGTCAGTGAATTTGTCATAAGTTGGGACTCCATTTTCCCACAACAGTTTCAGCTCGTCGATCAAAGGTCTGAGGTAGACATCTAAGCACTTCGATGGAGATTTAGGACCTGGAATTAGTACGGTAAGGAAATTAAATTCCTTGTTCATGCACATCCACGGAGGCAAGTTGTACGACATCAGAATAATTGGCCAAGTGCTGACGGCGGAGCTATTACTTCCCCAAGGATTGAATCCGTCTGTAGATAGGCCGAGTCTAACATTTCTAACCTCTGAAGCAAAGTCTCCAAATTCTCTGTCGAAATGTTTGAAACCCTCCCCATCCGCGGCGTGTCGCAGGACATCGTCATCTATTCGCTTTTCTGCGTACCATCGCATTGCCTCTGCTGTGTGTAGAGACATGTACAGGCGCTGCAATCTGGGAATCAAGGGAAAATATCGAACAACTTTCACAGGAATTCTCTTTTTCGAACTCTTCCTATTCAACTGGAATCTGCACTGGCCACATACGGGACAATAGTCCAACTCTTTATACTCTTTGTAAAATAGCACACAATCATTCGGACATGCGTCAATTATCCTGTACTTTAGGCCGAGGCTGCTCAGGATATTTCTAACCTTATAATGAGATTTAGGAAGATTGTGATCATCAGGAAGCAACTTACATATTTGCTCCTGAATTTCGTCAAAAACACTCACTGGCATTTTGTGCTTCACTTTTATCTTCATTTGCTCCATCACATATTGCAACACATTCTCTCGACATCCAGGGAACACCGGGGTCTGCGCTTCAAGTAGCATCCGGTTGTACTTTTCCATCTCACTGGTGTCAGTGGCCAAGCTAGCTGCGGGGAATGTGTCATCATGCTCATTAGTGGTACTGTAACCTCCGTCTTGGTGTTGGTGTCCACTATGACTACATCTCGGAAACGCATCATGGACCAAATCTGCAGTTGGGTTGCAAGCTGGGGGTCCGGCACCACTGCCGCTGGATGAGGCACCATGGTAACTGTACCCTGAGCTGAAGTTTGCTGCGCTGAACTCTACTGCTTCACCATGCTCGCTCCATGTAGTGTAACTCCACATCATACCATTTTCGTACAGGTGTTGCACCATAACATTAACCTCCGCATACTGACAATTAAGACATTTCTGACACGGACACCTGAAACGTTTCTTTCCCTGACCATGTTCTATCACAAAATTCACAAATTCGCTAATTCCATCCATATACCGGACATCACATCTATTCTTCAACTTCATCCAACTCTTGTCCATACTGCTACAAAATATTATAATTAATTAATTATTACATATATATATATTTGTCTATTAATTTACGCTTAATTATACGTACTCGATCTACATCGATCCATCAATTACGTACGTACGTAATTTAATCGATCTGTACATATATATATATAGCTAACATCCTTGCATGTATGTACGTACGTTTTCACTAAATATATATTAATTAAGCAAATTTTAACTGCATACGTACGTACCTGCTGGCCTTCTCGATATCTGTACGTTAATTAAGCTAGCTAGCTAGTCAGCGGAGATCCCTTATCGATCCTGATTCTTCTCGGCCTTCTAGCTAGCTAGCTCCCTTCTCCTTCTTCCTTCTCCTTCAATTCTTCTTCAAATGGAATGAAGAGATCAAGGAATGAATTCAGTTTGGCATCGGGCTTATATAATGCTTCACTTAGACGACGGAGGTGTCGGTACGTCGTCTAAGTGGAAGTACGTTACGTATACTCGGACGACGGCGTGTCGGTCCATTGTCCAGGTAATCACCTGGACGACGGAGAATACCATCTCCGTCGTCCAGGTGATCACCTGGATGACGGAAAAGAATCCGTGGTCCAGGTGACCACATGGACGACAGAGATGGTATTCTCCGTCGTCCAGGTGGTACTTGGACCACGGAGTCTTTTCCGTCGTCCAGGTGTCACTTGGACCACGGAACAATTACGTTTCCGTGGTCTAAATGTTGTTTTCTTGTAGTGGTAAGACATATGACATGACCAACTGCATCAACTTCTTTTTTAACCTCATGAAAAAGAAAAACTTACTTTTGTTCTTTCCTTTAATTCGTTTTACCACGTCACCTGCACTAAGTTCACGCGCCTAATTTTTAACTTTCTTGGCTGCATCAGCTCCAAGATGGCTACGTGTTATTCTGGAGGGGGCGTTGTTAACCAACAAATACTCCCGCGCTTGGCTACTGTTTTGCCTTTTTGGCGCCTAATAACTCAAATGCGAAAATGGCACTTTCGTTATTCCACTAGGCCTATTACTTAAACCGTCTAAGAGCATCTCCAACAGCTCTTGTAAAAACACAAGAATTGCTATTTTATTGAAAAAGTACATCTTTTTGGCTCCAACAGCTCTTGTAAACTGTCTTGTATTCTATAAAAAATGGATAAAGAGGAGAGAGAATCTCTATATCTATAGAAAACTCAAAATTTGTATAACCATCTAAAAATTTCTAAAATTTATTGCTCACCTACACAATTCAATCTTCTCTCCTCAAAATATGAACAAAAACACATCAATTTTTTTTTCTCTCCTACAATTTATTGACTTGATTTGAGAAATATCCCTATACTCATTAAATTATAGAGATTAGCATTTATTTTTTAAGAATAGAATAGAAGAGCTGTTGGAGTTGACCCCAAACAATTATACAAATTTTGTGTTTTAGTCTTGTATAATAGAGATTTTATACAAGAGCTGTTGGAGATGCTCTAACAACTCTTCCTGCAGATTCGGATCGTCAATTTAAGGAGAGTCCTAATTGGACCGTCATATATCTCGTGACATTGCAAATGTCCAGCTTACTAACATACGCCCGCCTGCAGCAGAACCAAACCCCCACCAGCGACTCACTAAACGAACATTCCTGATTTCGCCACGTGTATTATCCAAAGGGGCACAGCTTTTTTTCAATATAGTGTTTTTATTTTATTTTAAATTTCTCCTTATTTTCGATCCAAAACCTTATTTTTCTCTTAGAACCGTAAAGAGGAAAACCCTAGCTCTCTATGGTCCGTCCCTTCCGGCGAAAAATTCAACAAATTTCTGAAAATTGAATCCGAAAAGGTGCAATTGATTTAGCGTTTCTCGTCCGGAGCTCGGATTCGAACTCTAGTTCATGTTTCGGCTTCGTGATCTTCACCGCCTGCACCAGAAACCGATGATTCGGCTCGTTACGATTGAGGTACGCATGTTCTGAATCTCAAAGTTTTCAAATTTCTGCTGATTTTTTTTTATAGTTTTAGTCTATACTGATCTGAATGCACGAGGATTAGGCTGTGATCGATTTATTTCCAGGCTGTTTTAGAGTGATTTATCTATTTTTTTGTGATTTTTGCCTTTTATTTTTGGTGGTTCAGATCTGAAAAATGTATGGGAGAATGTGTGATGGAATGTGAAGCTTGGTGCTTGTTGGTTTGGGTGTTTGTATTGAGGAATTGTTGATGGAAAATAGAGTAGAGATTCCACATGGCACTGAAAGTCCCCTGGAATCGAAGTCGTTGGAGTTGGATGGTAAGAGTGTGTTTAAGTCCAACAGTGAAAAGGAGGAGGTCGAAAAACGGAGCTTGAAGAGAAAAGGGAGTGTGGAGGATGGCTATGAGAGTAAGAATAAGAAGAGTAGGAAAGAGGTGTCTTTGAGTATTCTGAAAAATGTTAATAGTAGTAGTAATAGCAAGAAGAGTATAGATGAAGTGTATCATGGAGGGTTGAGTTCTGGTTCACACGATGCGGATGCGGATGCAGTGAAATGTGAGTCAAGTCAGAAATTGGATGGCAGTTGTGGGTTGAATGGTGTTTCAACACTTAGTTTGGATAATAATGGTTTTCAAATTCCGAAGCGTAAGAGGGGTTTTGTGGGACGGAAAAAACCTGAAGGTAGTAAGGTGTCAAAGCTGTCTCATGAGTCTGCCGGTAAAGTGAGTCTTGGTGATCAGAATCATCAAATAGCTAAATTAGATGGTGATGATAATTGTATAAAGGCTGAGCACGGGAAGGTGAAAAGAAAGAAAAGTCAGAATGGATTTAAAGAACATTTAAAGAGTGAGTCAAATGCAGCTCCAGTTGCAAAGAAAGAAATTGTTCTCGCATGTCGTGCAGTTGTAAGCAATGATTCATCTTTGAAGAAGCCACGGAGGAATTGTGTGAAAAGGAAGGACTTGTCACCAGATCGTAAAACTGCTGCAAATGAAGCTAGGCCTGGGGTCAGTGGTTCTACTAAAGCACGTCATGCTCTACAGGAGGATGAGGAGAATCTTGAAGAGAATGCAGCAAGGATGCTTTCATCAAGGTTTGATACAAGCTGTACTGGGTTTTCACCAAACAACAAGGCTGCTGCGCAATCTTCAAATGGGTTGTCTTATCAGTCATCTCTTGGTCAGGAATTTGATAGTCATATGTCAAAGTCATTTTCCGGATCAGAATCTCCATCTGTTGATAATGCTGGTAGAGTTCTAAGGCCGAGGCGAAGGAGGCAGCAGAAAGAAAAGAAAAATATGAGGAAAAGGCGTCACTTCTATGAAATATTCTTTGGGGACTTGGATGCTCAGTGGGTACTGAACCGTAGGATCAAGGTTTTCTGGCCTTTGGACCAAAGTTGGTATTATGGTCTTGTGAGTGACTATGACACAGGGAAAAAGCTTCATCATGTCAGATATGATGATCGTGAAGAAGAATGGATTGATCTTCAACATGAGAGGTTCAAGCTCTTGCTTCTTCCCACCGAAGTTCCTGGAAGAGCAAAGCAGAAGATGCAGACTACAAGTCGCGAAGAGAAAGAAGGACACTTGAATCCCAGAAAAGAAAAGAAAAAGAGAGACTTGATGTCGGAAGATGACGGCAACTGTCTGGAATCTGAACCCATTATTTCATGGTTTGCACGAGCTGCCCGTCGAATCAAGTCTCATTCTCATGCCGCGAAGAAGCAAAAAACATCTAGTAACTGTGGCAGATCATCTGATACTGCGAGGCAAGATGAGCATAGTGCAGAGGGGTGTGCTAGCCCCAATGATAGTGACACACCTATTGTTTATTATCGGAAGCGGTTACTGAAGACTGGCTCTGTACTGGCTCAAATATACAGGGATGAACATGCTTCTATGAGTGGACTTCGATGTAATACATATGTTACTCCTGTTGAGGAGGTCTGGGACTTGGAGGAGCCAGATGAATTTCTGGTCATAGTGGATCGCACTTGGCCATTGTGGTATACTGATAATGCAGGGTTGCTAAGATTAACTCATGCTTGGATAGAATCAGGGAAAGTTTCATTTAAATGCCTCCCACTGCATCCAGTTATTAATAATTCTTCTGAAGTAGAGTTGCTTCAGTTGTTACATGATGCAATGCTTCTTAAGAATGGTTCATTGGTGATCACATGGCCAAAAGTCTATTTGGAGATGCTTTTTGTTGATAATGTAGCTGGGCTGAGGTTTCTCTTGTTTGAAGGTTGCTTGAAGCAGGCGGTGGCCTTTATTTCTCTGACCCTGGCACTGTTACATCACCCTAATGAACTGGGGAAGCCAACTGATTTTCAGTTACCAGCAACTTCGATCAGGCTCAGATTATCCTGTGTTCAGCATCTTGGAAAACAACTTGTATTTGCATTCTACAACTTCTCTCGAGTTAAGGATTCTAAGTGGATGCACCTAGATTCTAAACTTAAGAGACATTGTTTGTTCTCCAAGAATTTGCCTTTGTCTGAATGCACTTATGATAATATCCAGGGACTTCAGAAAGGAATAAATCAGTCACCTTTTATCACACTTTACGGGCAACCCTCTTTCAAGGTAATTTTTTTTTTATGATTTCTGGATATATCATGACCTTTGCGTTCTTAACAATTTTGGTTTCTTCTTAAATGTCATTCATAATTCTGCTTTTAGATAGACATGAAAATGTTAGTATATCTCTTCAATGTAATCATTTTGTGGTTTTGTCTCCATCAGGGTACCCTGAAGAAGTCCAGGCAAGGCATTAACTTCATGTCCACTTCTAAGGAAGCTAGTATTGTAAACATCGGCCATTCTGCTACTCGGTCTGATGAGCTCCACAGAAAACTTCCCCCACTTGCCCTATCTTTCGCTGCTGCACCTACTTTCTTCATTAACTTGCATCTTAAGTTGCTTATGGAAAACCCTGTTGCTAATATCCGCTTTCGAGATTCAGAAATCAGTCCTGAGAACAATCAGAAGGCTCCAATGAGTGAAGCTACTTCTGTTGGGGCCTGTACTAAACTAGTAAAGGAAATTGATCAGCCTTACCAAGACTGCGTTGTAAATCTTGCTGGGGCCTCTTTAACGACTGTGGCTGGCAGAGACAAATCCGATACTGGTTCCCATTCTATTGTGAACACGCTTACTGTTGAAATTCCATCCTTCGACCAATTTGAGAAGCCTATGGAGAGGGTATTTCAAAGTGCTCAACAGCCATTGAATATGAATGGTAGCATTATCCCAAGTCCCAGCCCCACTGCTCCGAGAAGTACAGGGCAGCAAAATAATAGTATGTCATCATTCGGGAATCTTTCACATGGTTGGTCTGATGGAAAAGTGGATATTTTTCATAATGGTTTTGGCAATGGACCAAAGAAGCGTCGAACTCAAGTTTCGTATACATTGCTTCCTGGAGGTTTTGATGCCAGCTCCAAGCAACGAATAGCTCACAAAGGGATTCCTAACAAACGAATAAGAAAGGCTAGTGAGAAGAGATCAGTAGATGTTTCTAGAAGTTCCCAAAGAAACTTGGAGCAACTATCCTGCGAGGCAAATGTGTTAATTTCTGCAAGTGACAGAGGGTGGAGAGAATCTGGGGCATCTGTAGTATTAGAACTCTTTGAAAATAGTGAGTGGAAGCTCGCTGTTAAAATTTCAGGGACTATGAAGTATTCATACAAAGCACATCAGTTTTTGCAGCCTGGGTCTACAAACCGCTATACTCATGTTATGATGTGGAAGGGAGGAAAGGATTGGATCTTGGAATTTCCAGATAGGAGCCAGTGGGCCCTTTTCAAGGAGATGCATGAAGAGTGTTATAACCGGAACCTTCGGTCTGCATCAGTTAAAAATATTCCTATTCCTGGTGTTCGTTTAGTAGAAGACATTGATGATAATGGAACAGAAATGTCATTTCTTCGGAGTTCTACCAAGTATTTCCAGCAGATAAAAACAGATGTTGAGATGGCATTAGATCCATCTCGTCTTTTGTATGACATGGATAGCGATGATGAGCAATGGATTTTGAAGTTTAAAAATTCTTCAGAAGTTGACAACACTAGCTCAGTAGAGATTGATGAGGAAACATTTGAGAAGACGATGGACATGCTTGAGAAGGCTGCATATGTTCAGCAATGTGATCAGTTCACATCCGAAGAAATAGAAGAGTTCATGACCGGAGTTGGGCCCATGGATATGATTAAAATAATTTATGAGCATTGGCGTGAGAAACGGTTAAAAAAAGGAATGGCTCTAATTCGACATCTGCAGGTACTTTCTGAAAATTCTCTGCTCATTATATATGACATCTTAACATGTTTACTGTGACGTTACCACTTTTAGTGGTAGTATTGTTTGTATTTGGTTCTACACTAGTTCTGATCATGTCATTAAATTTTGTCAATTGTAATATAAAGTAGTACTAGTAGTCCTATATCAGTTTTGTATTTGAACACTAGATCATTTGAATTTACACGTGTTTTTCCTATTCGCTGTATTATCTCTTTTCTAGCTGGAACCTCACTCCTGCCCTGGATCTTGTTAATGCTGGACTTTATATGGAGCTTGTTTCACTTGGTATATGCATTTGGCAGGATGTTTTGTTGTCTTTTAATTACTGTCCACCTTAATAGTTATTCTGATGATCTATATTTCTGGGTGGTGTTTTCTAAAATTTTGAATCTGTAACTAATAAAACATCTTTCTTATCAGCCACCGTCATGGGAAAGGTATCAAAAACAAGTGAGAGAGTGGGAGCAATCTATGACCAAGATGAATGCCACACTTTCAAATGGATGCTGGGAGAAAGCTGCACCAGTTGAGAAGCCACCAATGTATGCTTTTTGTCTGAAACCACGGGGCCTGGAAGTTCCCAATAAGGGATCAAAACAACGGTCACAGAAGAGGTTTTCCCTTTCTGCTCATACCAATGCCGTGTTAGGAGATCAAGATGGTTTCCATACTATTGGTACTCCTTTTTCACTCTTATTAAAGACTTGATTGTAAGATTTGTGGCTGATTTTTGAAGCTATTATCTTTATTCATGTGGTTTTATCTCTTCACTCAGGAAGGAGATCAAATGGGTCAGCCTTTGGAGATGAAAGATTTGCGTATCCAGGCCATAACTATGAATTTTTAGATGACTCTCCATTGTCTCAGACGTCACCAAGGGATGCAGCTAACATCTTCATGAGCCATGATGGTTTTGAGAGGAACCATTCACATAGAATTGAAAGAAGCAAGTCTAAGAAGTATCGGACGAGTGCATCTCCCGTTGAACCTCAGATGGTGTCTCTGTACAGTCATACACCGGTACGAAACAGAAATGGAGTTCATAGAGGAAATATTGGTTACTCTGAGTGGTCAAGCCAGTCGTATTATCAACCAGATCCGTCTCCGAGGCTCGTAACACATGGTTTTGATCATGAAGATTATAGGCTTCGTGATGCATCCAGTGTGGCTCAACATGCACATAAGATAGCCAGGCGTAAGAGAGACAATGCTTGCAGATTGTTTTACAGAGCCGATCTAGCAATGCACAAGGCCGTGGTTGCTCTCATGACTGCGGAGGCAATCAAAGCTTCTTCGGAGGACTATGACTATGGCTATGACTCCGAGTCTGACTCTTTCACTGTCTCTACTGACATGGTTTCGGATAGTGACGAGTAGAACATCATTATAAAATGTCAGCATGGAAATTTTTGCCCATCCCATTCAGCTTGGTGTTCTGCAGTCCAAGAAGCCTGACATGGAGTCGGACAGATGGTCTTTAGTAGAATCAATCTGGTTCTACTTTGTCAATAGCGGTGGGATTCTTTTTGTCTGTTTGCTGTTAGCGTAGGGAAATTCTAACATTAGAGACCGTGACTAGTAAGGGTGAGGCGAGGAAGAATCACAGCTCCGATGAATTGAATCTGCAGACTCCTGATTCTTCTACATGCAAGATTCTTTTTCCAGTTTGAGGGCCACTCTATTCACATTCAGTCGGTGCCACTGTTATACTGCTCGCGCAGGGGGTTAGGGGTGTAGAATGAAATTTTGGATGCCAGTCTCATTGTACAGATCTTTTCTTCTTTTCTCCCCATAACCTCGGCTTTTAATATGCTTAGTATGAAAGGGAGCAAGTTTTTGCTCTATTAATGCAGCATTGCTTCGAAAAGAAAAAGAAGGCAAGTAGTAGTAGTATTTACTGACTATTCTATTTTCTTATTAGTTTTCTGTGTCTGGGAAAGGCAGCAGCCACTAACTAGTAGGGAAATTTCAAATCAGTCTCTTCATATGTGCCTTGTTCATGTTGAGCCCGTTTAACCCCAGCTGCCTAGCTTTATAGCTCATAGGCAGTCGTCACCTTGTTCATAATCACAACTTTCGGTGTAGTGATCACCGGCTTAATAACACTCCCGAAAACAATGTGTTGCAGTAGTGTCATAACATCGTGATCTGTACACAGTAAGGGTTTAACACCACGAGGCTCACACACTAGCTAGGTCACTTGCATTGGATTTTGGATTTGTATTTGTATTGTGGGTCATTTACATTGGATTTCTATTATGCATTTACGCATGCATATATATATATATATGTGTGTGTGTGTCTCGATTGATTGAGTTTTGGTTACGTAGGAAAGAAGCTTCCTGTGAGCACTTGCCGTTAAAGAAGCTTCAAAGTCCTCGACGGCTACAAGAGCACACGCCTTTCCGTTATACCCGGCAGCGTTCCCTCCCTCACTTTCTCTAACCGAATTTCCAGCGTTTACGTAAATAGTAACATTTCGATCCTCAGCAAATCTTGTGTTTTTCATTCTCTCTCTCTCTCTCTCTCTCTCAGCTCCCAAATTCTAGGGTTGCAACTTTAGCTACGTTTCGATGCGATTGAGCACAATTCACATTGCATTGCATAAAGATGACTAGATGACATTTTTATCTGGATTGGAAAAAGCAAGGTGCAAGATTTCCTCCTGTAATCTTCTCTTGCTGTTAATTTGGTGGGAAATATAAGATTAGTGATTGGTGAATTGGGTTGGTTCGAGCAATACATACATAACGTACTCTATAAATTGTTGTTCTCTTCAAGTTTAATTTGCTAGCTAGTTTGTGAGAAATGGGTAATCGGTTAAAGGAGGAGGAGAAGATTGAAAGAATAATTCGGGGTCTTTTGAAGCTTCCTGAGAATAAGAGATGCATCAACTGCAATAGTTTGGTATGTTCTTAATCTTCTTATCTCTTTCGTAACTCCCTATATATATATATGTTGTTATTTTCATCACATGCATGCATGTCAGGGATAGGCTTCGGTAGAGATTAATTAGCTATATTCGAAATGTAATATCGTAGCCAGGGGAATGGTTTAGGGTTACAGGTAGATATATATATATATAGATATGAAATCAGACCAGGACAACATTGTTCAAATTAACTTGTAAACATGGTTTCTTTACACAGGGACCGCAATATGTTTGCACTACCTTCATGACATATATTTGTACAAACTGTAGTGGCGTACAGTAAGTATTCGTATCCAGTTTTATAATCATTAGTTACCTCACCATGATCCCAGTACTTAACCTTGTTATGATGTCTTGATTTTCCAGTCGCGAGTTCACTCATAGAGTTAAATCAGTGTCCATGGCTAAATTTACACAACAAGAAGTTAGTTCTCTCCAGGCAGGAGGAAATGAGGTGAGGATGCATATATACTACATGGTCTCACTGATGTTCTCTGCATAGTTCATGATGCATGTATATTTATGACTAAAATGTTCATTCACAGCGAGCAAGAGAAGTATATTTCAACGAATTTGATCCCCAGTACCATACTTCTCCTGATGGCAGGTGACTAAGCATATACATATTCATTTTGTGAAAATAAATTTCTATGTACGTTCTTGGTGACATGTTGGAAATTCATACGTGATAATTTTATGATTCTTGTTACTTTTCATTCCAGTGATGTCAATAGACTCCGGGAATTTATCAGACATGTCTATGTAGATAGAAAATACACCGGTGAGAGCAGTGTTCCGAAGCTCCCAAAGCTGCGAATGGTGAGCTCTAGCTCTCTATCTCTATATATACATTTGCTTTATGCTTCTCATGTGGAGACTTGGCAGTTTCTCACATACATTGTTGTTCATATTGTACAGAGCGAGGATGAGCCCGACGAAAGGAGGAACGTTGGTCCATACCGAGGTGGATCAAGGAGCTTCCGCGATGATGAGAAGAAGACTTCTGGTGCATATTATAGTGGATCCGCTAGGAGTTTCCGTGATGAGGAATGGAAGGTTGCTGTACCTTATGGTGGGTCAAGAAGTTTCCATGATGAGGAATGGAAGATTGCTGCACCTTATGGTGGTTCTAGGAGTTCTCGTGATCATGAAGACAGGTACAGCAGGAATTATAGTCAAGGATTTATTCCTAGTGCTAGAGGAGATTCTGCCCAAAATGTTGTCAAGTATTACTATGATGAAAGAAGAAGTCCTCGTTATCAAGATACTTCAAGAAATGGTGGTTTCAAGAAAAATCATCTCCGTTTTGAGGTTGTTGACAACAGGATTCGGGATGATAGAAGGGCACGCAGCGGCATTTCAACTCCCAAGTCCCAAAACAGGTCACCTGAAAGGAAAAGAAACTTGGATATCTCCTCTTCGCATGCGTTTCCTTCACAGGCCGATGGTTCTGCTTATAATCAGGTCAGTAGATGATATATAATGATGTGTGAGTGACATATATTTACTTGAGTACGGGTGTTTCTGTTAATGTAGGTTCTATGTACTTGAATAAGATCCTGCTATTAGAATTTCAACTTATGAAGAAAACTGTCCACTAATGTGTGTGCTTCTCTCTGCAGAAAATGAAATCTGCAAGTAGTAGCCATGATAGAAAAGGAAGCCTAGAAACTTTGATTGATTTCAATGCTGGTCCCAAACCCCCAAATGATAGACTAAAATTACAACCGCAGCAAACGCCTCCTCCCAATAATGACAGCAACCGGGCCCCATTCGAATCATCTATGACGGTGAAGGTACCTCAGGCTCCGAAGCTAGGCACTTTGGAGGCTTTGCTACTTGAGTTGTCGAGTCCCACATCGGTGCCTGACATTACTGCAGCTGAGTCACCATGCAATGATGCTGATGCTCTTTCAAATGCTCTTTCAAATGCTGATGCTCTTCCAAATGATGCTGATGCAGGAGGTGTTGCTCCTGAGGCTCCTCCTTCAATGGTGTGCACAAACAACGCGCCTGCAGGCAATGTTGCACCAGCTGAGAATATGCTGTCATTGTTTGAGCCTGTTGGTGCTTCTACATGTACATTAACTAGTACTAGTGTTCCATTTCAGCCTTCTAATTCAGATGCTTTGCAAGATGTACTTGGTGATACCTCAGCAAGAGGTACTGATGCTCAGCAGTTGCCAACTACACAGCAGGATCAGTCTTCTCTAAGCTTTGCTGCAGATAGTGTTTCTGTTTCACAACAGATAGTTACTCCAGTTGTCGCTTCTAGTGATTTGGTAAGATAAAAATCTTTTTCTTATTAGTACATTATGAACTTTTGCGATTACTTAGGATGGAAGCTCATACAAGAAAGCTCTAGTTGTTGCTCTTCTCTTATCTGCACACATGGTGTTTTAACACTGTTTTCCTAATGCACACATCTACAGTCAAGGACTTCGTCATTTGCACCCAACACAGAAGGATCTCTCGGAGTTTCTGCTGATGTACCTTCTCAGCAATCATTATTGCGAACACAATCTCTTCCGGTTGTAGCAAATTGTAGCAAGAGAGAAGAGCTTCCATTGGTATGAGACTATTTTATGTTGTATCACCCCTTTTGTCTTATAAAACACTGTCATTTTCAGTATTGAATTTCACTGCAGGACCTTTTTGCTGCAAATTACTCATCAATCCCTTCACACACTTCAGCTTGGCACCCTGCTCCACTTCATGGAATGGGATACAACATGCAGTACTATCCAAACTTTGCGGTATATATATGCTTTAAAGCAAATTCAAGACGTTGGTTATGTTCGCGGATTTCACATTGTTAAATACTGCTCAATACATGCAACCTAGTGATATATATATTGGTTTCTTTTGCAGCCAACCCCTGCATTTACAGGGTCAAGGCAACCAACAAACCCGTTTGATATTAGTGATGACAAGAGTTTAGCACATTCCACACATGTATGCACAATTTTTGGACTGGCCTGTTCTTGTTCATTATCTGCTTTAGAGACATGTCTTTTCCTTGTTGATTTTCTGTACAGTCCATTTTAGTTTTATCACCATTGTGATGAAGAAAAAAATATATAGTTTTTACCTTGAATTCCTGTATTGTTTTCGTTTGTAGTTTCCATCCATGTCATCATTGGAAGGCGCTCTACATAATGTGTCAGTACCTCCAACCATGATGCATACTTCCGGCCTTGGTTCATACAATTCACACTTTAAGCCACCTCAAGCTCCATCTCACGATTCCATGGTTCCTTCATACTCGCTGCCTTTTTCTCCTAGTAAGTGCATTTTGTTTTTCTTCTAACATCCTAGCTTTGTTTATCAGATCATATCTAACTAGCACCATCATTATCAGGTATATATATGGGGGACCAATTACATAATCATCCACAATCTTTAAGGTAATTTATTTTTCTTGGTTATACACTGTTGTTTACTAGAATCTGGTTTCTCAATTGACTACAGAGATCAAGTTTGAAATGTGTGGAGTTTGTTGAAGATATTATGAGCCATATCAGCTGACAATTCATATCATATCTTCATGTTTTTGTTCAACTGTGATCGCAGACCGCATGAAATCAGTGGATTTAGTGGGAATGAAGCTGCTGCTACATTTAGCACCTTAAGCACAGATCAACAACAATTTCAGCATCCAAGCATCAGATACCCAGCACCCGGCAACTTGGAGACTTTTTCGTCAATGGGAGGTAACCCTTTTGGTTAGATGGATGATACATTTCTCATTAGAGTTCAGTACTCTTTTGGCTTTTCAACATCTCAGAAGAAGCAAGAATATATAGCACGTTGTAGATTGTACTAGCTCCAAAAGAGTCCAAGCTATCTGTGAATGATCACTACAGATTCACTATATTATAAAGTAATAGCACACATAACAACTGTAATACTGTATAGCTATAAACAGTACAGAATATATTCAAAGAACTTGTGCATTGTTTTAGGAAATAAGAATATGGAGAGAATAGTTTGAAGCAATGAATTCTGTGTCTTTATTAATGAAGGAGCAACTCCTATATATAGGAGAGTACAAGAGGTATAATCAGGAAAGTAATCCTATTACAATACTGGATAAGTTATACTTGCCATATCCTGTAATCTCCACCATAACTAGGAACATCAAATATCCTACAACACTCCCCCTTGTGCCGGTGTATGGTGGTGATGCCTCTTCATGTGCTTCATTGATGCCTCATCAAAAACCTTTGTAGGAGAAAAATCGGTCTCGCCAAGTAAAAAGAGTGCAGATCGTCGTAGACAATGATATTACACATAGCTATGTTGCCTAATTAAAACCTTGCTAAGTAATAAAAATCCAGTGGGATAAAAACAACCTTAGTCAAGGAAAAAGAGTGCAACGTATCCTTCACATTCAGAAACGCTCATGTGTATGCTAGACTCCCCCTGATGTCTGCATCTATCATTGATACCAATAATCAAGGTAGCTTAGACAAGCTGAGCAACCCTATGCTCTTCATATGCTTCTGGGATGTAGATTTGGGCAATGACTTAGTAAATAAATCTGCCACATTGTTCTCAGATCGAACTTGGTTAATCTGGATCTTGAGAAACTCTTGTTGTTGCTGATTATAAAAATACTTAGGCGATATGTGCTTGGTATTGTTGCCTTTGATGTAACCTTGCTTCATCTGCTCAATGCAGACAGCATTATCCTCATAAATGCATGTAGGTTCATCAGTAGTGGATCCCAATCCACAAGTCTCACGAATATGTGTAATAATGGACATCAGCCATATGCACTCCTTAATTGCCTCATGAAGAGCAATAATCTCAGAATGATTCGTGGATGTAGTGACTAGGGTATGCTTTGTAGACATCCAAGATATCGCGGTGTTTTCCATAGTAAAGATATATCCTGTTTGGGAACGACCTTTATGTGGATCAGAGAGAAATCCAGCATTAGCAAAACCTGTCAACACATCACAAGGATTGTTGGTATAGGGGGTAAATGGAATGACGTCACCATCTTCAATGGCACATCCTTTCGATACGGTGGCTTTCCGTTTTGTCTCTCTGTAGGGATAAAATAAGTCCATATCTATCGTACCCTTCAAGTACCTGAAGATATTCTTAATGCCTGTTCAATGACATTGCGTGGGCGCTGAGCTAAATCTAGCTAACAAGTTCACAGCAAATGAGATGTCCGGTCTTGTGCATTGAGCTAAGTACAGTAATGCACCTACTGCACTTAGATAAGGCACTTCAGCCCCTAACAGTTCCTCGTCCTCATCCCTTGGATGGAATGGATCCTTTTCTGGATCTAGGCTGCGGACTACCATGGGGGTGCTAGCAAGATGTGCCTTGTCCATGTTGAACCTTCTCAACATCTTGTGGACATAAGCAGCCTGGTGGACTAATATTCCACTACTACGGTGTTCTAGCTCAAGGCCTAGACAAAACCGTGTCTTCCCAATGTCCTTCATCTCAAACTCGGATTTCAAGTACTTCGCAGTATCCCTTAATTCATCAAGGGTTCCGATGAGATTCATATCATCGACATAGGCTGCTACTATTGCAAATCCGGAACTTGTTCTTTTAATGAACACGCAAGGGCATAGCTCGTTATTCACATATCCCTTCCCAAGCAAGTATTCACTTAGGCGGTTGTACCACATACGCCCGGATTGCTTCAATCCATACAGTGACATTCTCAATTTTATAGAGAATGCGCTCCGTGGTTTAGAGCTACTTGACTTGGGTAATTCGAATCCATCAGGGACTCTCATGTATATCTTTGAATCTAGATCCTCATAGAGATATGCAGTAATCACATCCATTAGCTGCATGTCCAGTTTTTAGGAAACTACCAAACTGACAAGGTAGTGGAATGTTATGACATCCATTACGGGAGAATACGTCTCCTCGTAGTCAATACCAGAGCGTTGTGAGAAACCTTGCGCCATAAGGCGAGCTTTGTATCTTACAACCTCATTATTCTCATTACGCTTTCTAACAAAGACCCATTTATGTCCTACAGGTTTTACACTTGGCGGGGTTAGCACTACCGGGCCAAACACCTGTCTCTTTGTTAGTGAATCTATTTCAGCCTGGATTGCATCTTTCCATTTGGGCCAATCTGATCTCTGTTGACACTCTTCAAGAGATCGAGGTTCGATGTCATCATGTTCTATGAGTTCATGTGCAACTGAGAATGCAAATGCATCGTCAATGATCATAGATTCTCTCTCCAAAATCTCATGTATGCTAGCATAATTCATCGAAATTTCTTTATTCACTGAACTAAGATCAACCGTTAGAACTCCCTCCAAATTGGTTGTCTCAAGAACATAACTGTAGTCAGGAATAATTTCATGAGATGGATTCTGAGAGTTGATGAACAATGGATCTTGTTGTGCCGATCTCCCCCTCTTCCTAGGGTGAGTATCCATCGAACCTACAGGTCTCCCCCTCTTCCTTTGGGGAACCGTGGCCTCAGCCACCACACGTCCACCATGTGTGGCGGTGCTGCTCTCTCCCATCATAGGGGTAGCGGCATGACATCTTCCCTGTGGGATGTCAATCCTTCCAGGCACATTTGCAGCAGGTATATGTGATCTTGTCACTTTAGCAAGGTCAGCAAACGTATCAGGCATCGAATCTGCTACGTTACCAAGCTCTATAATTCTCCTTACTTCACTATCTACTAGTGAGGAGCGGGGATCAAGATAAGACAAGTTAGGGACTGACCATGACAATTCCTGTCGTTCATGTGTCTTTCCTCCCCCTAACGACGGGAAGTTTGTCTCATCAAAGTGTCAATCCGCAAATCTTGCGGTAAATAGATCGCCTGTCAAGGGTTCTAAGTAGCGGATTATAGTTGGTGAAACAAAACCAACATATATGCCCATTCGTCTCTAGGACCCATTTTATTGCGTAACGGTGGTGCGATTGGCACATAGATTGCACAACCAAATATGCGTAGGTGCGAAATATTCGGTTTATATCCAATAACCAACTGGTACGCAGAAAATGGTTGTCTAGCAGCGGGTCTAAAACAAATAAGCATTGCTGCATGTAATATTGCATAAGCCCAAGCAGAAGTGGGTAGGTTGGTACGCATGACCAAAGCCCGTCCAACCATTTGAAGTCTTTTAATGGTGGCTTCTGCGAGACCATTTTGGGTGTGTACATGGGGAACTGAATGCTCGACATCAATCCCGATGGACATGCAATAATCATCGAATGTTTGCGATGTAAACTCCCCAGCATTGTCGAGACGGATCGACTTTATAGGATGATCGGGGTGATGAGCCCTCAAACGAATAATCTGGGTAAGCAGTTTAGCATATGCAGCATTTCTTGTGGACAATAATGCGACATGTGACCAACGTGTCGAAGCATCCACCAATACCATAAAGTATCTAAATGGTCCGCATGATGGGTGGATGGGTCCACAAATATCACCTTGGATACGTTGTAAGAATGAAATATTTTCTTTGGTGTCTTTAGCGTAAGAGGGTCTCACTCCTACCTTGGCTAAAGAGCATGCTTTGCAGAACGAGCGATGAGCACTAGACATCACCAGTGAGGATGCTGGCATTTTCTCAAGGTCTCCATGGACCTGAGAAGCATCATAGGGGACGAGAGCACCACTCTTGGTGTCAAGTCGTCTCCTCTTGGGTGAGGAGGTGTCGGTATGAGGCCGACCATGGATGGTGGCGCCACCCCTCTTGGTGCCCACCTCCATGTTTGTGTGAACCACTCTTTGATTCTTGCTTCCTTTCGCTCGAAAGAATGGATGTCCGTTTGAATTCTTCAAAATTCGAATAATCATATCACGACCTGGGTGTCCCAGCCTGTCGTGCCAAAGCATATATGTGTCTGAGTCCCATAAGTCATCTCTTATGACATGGTGTGACTCTACAACTCTCATAGTTGTAATACATAGCCCATTTGGCTGACACGTGAGCTTCTCTAGTATTCGGTTTCTGCCAGAATCACTAGAGATAATGCATATATATTCCATTCCATTCTCACAATGAGTATTGATATGAAATCCATTGGCTCAGATGTCTCGACTACTCAGTAGGGTCATGGGAGCCCTAGGAGCATAGAGAGCATCATCAATGATGAGTTTTGTTCCATTTGGCAACAAAAGTTGGGCTTCCCTCGCCCTTGGATCAAATTCGAAGACCCACCCATCGATCATTGTGGTTAAAGATGTTCGACAAGGCATAAAGTCAATGAAGAGTTGTCTGTGACGAAGAATGGTATGTGTGGTTCCGCTATCAATGAGGCATTCAAGCTTTCCTGGAAAGATACCTACAAGAAAACAAGTCTTGTATGAGGAAAGATCGAAAAATTAACTCCAAAATTTTTCTAGGGATATGCCTTCTACCCATCGAAGCACCCCATCGGGTTTTCCTCAGGTTTTGGCCTTCCTCGGGGAAACTGACCTCCAAGTACTTAAATAAGCATAACTTTGTCTAGAAAATAACTTTTGATGTTCCGAATGAAGTTCTAGAAACTAGATATCTGTAGCTTTTCGAGAATATAATACTCATATGCTGGATCGTTCTGAATCAATCCCAGATTCATGTCAAAGCTAAGCAATCTGCACAGCCAAATACGTTATGCCGGTTTCAGACCTCTGTCTAGTAAAACGGGCATAACCTTTTCTAAAAAATAGATATCGACGAGATATACATAGTTCTAAAAACTAGAAGTCCGTATATTTTCATCCATATGCCATCAACATGTTGGTTTATTCTGGACAAATTCCAGTTTGTCGTCGAAGTCAACTGATCTGCAGAGCAGATTCTGTTGTGCCCTGTTTCTGACATTTGTCCAGTAAAACAGGTATAACTTTTTTTTAGAAATTAGCTATCGACAATCCAGAGGTAGTTCTAAAAACTAGACATCCGTACCTTTTCAGCCATATGCCACTCATATGCTGAATATTTCTGGAAAATTATCAGTTCGTTGTCGAAGCTGGCTGATAGTGCAGCAGATTCTGTTTTCTGCGTTTTTGGGGATTTATAGCACTCTTAGCTATCCCAATAGATACATGGACGAATTTGCAAGTTTGCTAGGACATCTAAAGTCGTTTGGGTAGCTCTTTTCACTTATGACCAGGTGAAGAGAGATCAATGTAGGTGAGACATAAAGTACGCTCAAATACCTTTATCGAAATCTCTTGTCCTAGACATCACAAGTTACTAAGGTGAGCCCTAGTAGACGATAGGTTTGTAGCAACCACAAAACATGTATATTACACAGAAAATGTAGATAAGCCTGGTATTAATAAGCCAAAATAATGCCTTTATTAATAATGCCAACGAGTTACATCAAAGTTTACTAATCCAGAAATTTGACGAATTACAATGTCAATAATAAGACTTAGGCCACATGCCTTTATTAATAGAAAACATAAAGCTCTAATCAAAATCCGGTGTCTCGAAAATTGAGTCCCTGCCAATTCTGAAGCTTGCTTTAACGAGATTAGCCTCTGCTCCATTTCTTTCTTCTGTTTCATTGTAGTGAGCTTCTAATGCAAGCTTTTCACGGTGGGCTTTGTAGTGATCTGCAAGTCCCTTGCTTGCTCTACAGTTCCTGAACCAGTGGTCGCTTGCTCCACACCTGTGGAAAACGCCATCATCGTGCTTTTCTCCCTTGTCTCGAGATTGTTGGACTTTGGCCTTGCCTTTGTCAACAGTGGCGCCACCTCTTTGGCTGCCACGGCCACCATGACCTCCACGGCCTCTGTTGGTGGCTCCCCTCTCACAGTTTCCACGTGATCCGTGGTCCGTCTCTTGGCAGTTGTAGGGACCTTGACGTCCCTCACGTTTTCCCTTTCTTCTAGGGTTCCGCTCCTTGCGCCTTGCGCTTCCATAGTTCTCTTCAGGAACTCTCTTTGTCCCTAAAGGCCTTGAACTATTGTTCACAAGTACACTATCCTGCTTCTCTGCAACAGACAGAATCTATATAAGCTGATTGTATGTTGTGATATTCCTGTTCCATACCTCATTACGATATTGGTTGGCAAGTATTCTTGCAGCGACCAGGAATGTAGAGAGGGTTTTCTCGAGCATATCTGCTTCAGTCACATCCTCATTACAGTATTGAAGCATGGATCGAAGCTCGAGCATTTCAGCATCAAAATCTGCTATGCTCTTGAAGTCTTGGAACCTAATGTGGGTCCACTTGTCCTTCAGATCCGGGAGTAAGGTGTCTGCGATATTTCCAAATCTCTCAACGAGGGCCGTCCACAATGCTCTACGGTCATTCACGTTCAAGTATTGCCATAGCAGTGGTGCCTCAAGGTGGCGTTTCATGATGATGATAGCTTGCGCATTCGCAGCTAAAGTTGGTGGAAACGCGAGATCTGGATTATCTGGCTCAATCGTGGGGAGTATAGACTTTGTTGTCAACGCATTCTTGACATTTCTATACCAACGATGATACTCGACGCCTCTTTGGTCCAATTTACCAAAATCGAGTTTTGTTTCAGACATCCTGAAAATAAACAGAATATATATTAGTTTCGCAGTCGTAAAAGACTTCCTCGAAAACTAATTAGTTTTCCAATCGTCTTTGGATTAGTATTTCACTTTGAAGTATGAGGTCTCGCGAACAATCTTTGTTCGTCTTAATCGATGTTTTTCTTTATGAACACTCTTAGTTCAAATCGATTATGTGAACGCTCTTAGTTCACTTATGAACGCTCTTAGTTCATGTGGGAACGCTCTTAGTTCCATAAATGCCCACCTTGAAGAAAGGTGCGGTGTAGAAAGGAGGGATGAGATGTTATCCCGAAATCCCTACGGAAAAATCCAAATTTCCCAAAAGAGTAGGTTATTTTGAAAAAGATAAAGTTGAGTTTATAATACTTACTTGTTGTTATTACAGAACAATTCTTTTTCTTCCTCTTTTTCTCTTTGGGATCACAACAGCGGTCGACGGCGGTGGAGTCGGCGGTGGTGCTCGATTTTAGGGCTTCGTGCTGATAACGTGTTTTAGGAAATAAGAATATGGAGAGAATAGTTTGAAGCAATGAATTCTGTGTCTTTATTAATGAAGGAGAAACTCCTATATATAGGAGAGTACAAGATGTACAATCAGGAATGTAATCCTATTACAATACTGGATAAGTTATACTTGTCATATCCTGTAATCTCCACCACATCAAATATCTTACAACATGCATTAATTTTATCAAGCTGGCCAAGCTGTACCCTAATCCCTAAATCCCCCCCCCCCCCCCACACTGAAATTTGGGGTACAGATAGAGAGCACATATGTATCTATTTTTGGAAAAAGCCTAAAGAAGCCTCTACTAGACAGCACTGGCTATAACTCCAGCCAAATGGATGGTTTGTCAACTCCAACAAGCATTAGAGAATCTCGTAACTGTCTCCCATTATTCTAGCTTTTAGACCATCTCTAATGGTGGTGGTTCTATACCTCATAATAAAACTTTTGGAAAAAAATATCATCTCCAACCCATGAAGATCCTAGTGTTATACTTTAAAACTAAGTCCTATACCTTATTTTGAGTTCTATAATAGAACATTGGATGAAGTATAGAACCTTACAAAAATTGGTGGATCTAGAGAAAAGAAAAACATGTGGGGAGAGAGAAAGATGATTCTTAAAATGAGGTATGAGACCTTGATAGTTGAAGATGAGAAAATCCTATAATAAATAGTAATTTTACAAAGTCTCATAATAGGGTATAAAATTTTGATGGTTAAAGATGCTCTTACAGTGATGTATTTTTGTGACTTTTTGTAAGTTTGATGGTGATCATTTCCATGTCACGTACGGCCGTACAGGAATAATACAATTAATTTTACATCCTACTAAATTAGAACGCCATGATGGATGGTTGTGAGCTTGTGATGTCAATTCAAGTTTCTATGGACCATGCATAGATGTCCCAGGAGCCTGAGGAGCAGGTCTGTCTTTGCAGCCCAACTTCCTTGGCCAAAGTAGCACATAGGCAACAATGCCCACCATAAATCCAACTGCTGCACTTGAATCCACTACCGACACACCAGTGCAAATAAGCACCACAAAGTAATCTTGTCTAGTATGCATGTCCCTAGCACACATCGCCAGTTCAATCCCAGCAAACAAGAGCAACACCCCCAAAACTCCCACATGAAATTGGTTCAAAATGGTCACCAATGAAGTCCCCAAAGCCAAACCCAACACCAGTTTGGCTGAGCCTAGCAGTGCCACACACCGTGACAACTCGGCAACCCGCCCGCACCGTGACAACACGGCTTGGCTCCGAACCAAGACCCCACCACGTTCATCATCCCCACCGTGACCGAAACCGACGACCGAGAGATGTGCTCCTTCTCCGGGAAGAGATCAGAGGACAGTTTGCACACTGCTATCACTGAGTTCAATATTGACAAGGGTAGCTGTGGAATTGCGCCCTGTTTCCATGCATGCCTACTAATCTTCACTATGCCCATAGCAGACGGTCCAAACTCAATTTCATGCACAATTTGTGGCTTCCTTATAAAAGTCAAGACCACACCCAACACAAATATCAAAAAAGCTGAAGGCAGTGAAGCTACGAGTTTCCTCCACCAAGGTATTTCTTCTTCTTCTTCTTCTTCTTCTTCTTCTTCTTCTTCTTCTTCAACCTCACCACCTTCGGTCACTTTTCGATCATATTTCTCACCTGCACCATTGACAATTAGTATGAAACAAAGACAAACAATAGCCAACGCCAACCCATCTAGCCCTAACCAGTGCCTCTCCCCAAGGGCCTTAGACTAGGCAAGTTCTGGACCTTCTTGACGTATTTGACCGCAGTCAACGCAAATGACAAGCCTTGTGCAAGTTGGATCCCCCTAACCACGCTTAGAGGGATCAACTTGTAGACAAGTTGCATCAAACCGGTGACACTCAAGACAATGAGGATGTCACCGGTTATGATTCCAACGGCCATGATTTCAGGCACGCCAAAATCCGGGTTGGCCAGGGCCAAATTACCAATGGTGATAGACCAAATTGAGAGTTTAGTCATCCCTAATCGAAGATTCTAATTAAGACCATGTAGCTAGCTAGGCATGACCTCAAAGGAATGTTCTCTTTAACGTACATCCTCAACACTAAGCTACATTGTTTTTGGTTTTCATCATTTTAGCTCTTGATTGATGAGTTTAGAACATGCATGCATGCTGAAAGTTCTCATCGATCAAGTTATTCTGAGTTGAACTTTCAAGTCCGACCAATAGAATCTAAGTCCTCAAAAATGGAAAGGAAAATAAACAGGATTAATTTTCTTTCGATTCTTTCTGCTACAGAAATGAGATTGAACTTGAGATGGTGGGCGACTTTAGTAGCCGGAACGTTGGCTCACTCCGATGAATCGGTCGTGTGTTGTTGAGGACGGTTTTGGGACTCCATGATCAATCTGGTAGAATTGCAAATGGCTGGTTGACTTATGTAACATGCATATATACCATAACTTTGTATATTGGAAAATTCTGGAATGCACCTCAACGCTATTCACCTCAGAGCCTAAAATTCAAAATGACACGTGTCACAGTTTAAATTGTCAGTTTTGTTAACTATTCTCACCATTGACTGAGCGTAGAATAAGCTCACACAGGTGATGCTTCTCCATGCTCAAAAATCAATTGTCGTCTCCGAGCTGTATTATCTCCTCGTCGCCGCGCTGCACTCCTCTGCACGTTCACCTCAGTTCAACTTTGACGCAATCAAGAATAACTAATAAAAACTAGATTACTAGCTAGAGCATATTGCATTCAAGAAACACTAAACCACACACCTTCATATCTCAGTATTGACTATTGAAATCTAATATGGATAACAACATCGCAGAACAAAAACAATGAAGACATATCAATTAGAGATGCAAATGTTGCATTGTAGTCATAAACCAGATCACAAAACACATCCTATTGTAAGAATTCAGAAACAGAATTGAACATATAAACCAAAATATACCTTGATTCATGTTCATCTTCTCTAAGCTGCAGCACAAAAGATCTTCTGAGTAATTCTCCAATTCAACTGTGAAGTGAAGTGTTTCAGAACCTGTATAGGAGCTTACTCAGGGACCCTTTATATACTAGCATAAGGCAACAGTCTTTCTACTCATAAGAAACCACCATCCCACTTATGTAGCAACTAAAAACGTGATAACATATAGGCTTTGAATTACCAGATATGAGTTTCAAATAAATATCTCCAACAGATTGACTAGATATTCATTAGACCAAGTCAAAACATTTTAATCTCATTTACTTATTTCACAATATGTATATTACTGTTGGACTTGATGGAGAAATTACTGTGTCCACGTTAGAATAAGTTCCAAGAATCTCCCACTTGGACCAGGAATAGCTCCAACAACATATAACATACTTGATCTGAATGTAGTAAATCCTTAGTGCACAATGAGATTTAAATGATAAAAAAAAAACTCATAACTTTGATCTGTAAATATGCAGATGTAATGCAAAACCAAGAAATTAGTTGCATCATAATGAATATAGCCTTTTCAAGACCACTGCAATAGCAACTTCATACAACATCAATCAAACACAATTTATCACCTGTAATTACATGTATGCTTCCTGATATATTTGTCATAACAACATGTAAATTGATCCTCTTCATGATTCTGTATGCAAAGAATCTGATACAATCTTCTTACAAAGATGTCTTTATGTGTCCTTGAAATTCTGAAAAACATATCGTCAAAACAGACAACATAATGATCATATAGTCATATATCATAAACTAATAATCAAATTATGCAATTGAAACAATTTTGGAACTTTATTCAATCAACAAAAATGATACGAAGTTGCAAAACAGAATGAAATATTCCAGTACTAGCAATTGAAAAACATGAAAAGATTGCAAAAACATTATGAGTAAGAAAAAAAAAATCTCCCACTGCCTTATGCATCAATGCTTGGTAAGACACCAATATCAGATGTATGTTTCTGAAAAGCAGCTACAATCAAGGGCTTTGTAAAATGGTCTGCTAACTGAGCCAAAGTACCTATTTTGATGACTTCCAGCTCCTTATGCTTAACCCTCTCTCTAATATTGTAATACTTAAGATCAATATGTTTAGAATTAGTTGACCTTTTATTGTTCTTGCTGAAGAACACAGCTGCAGAATTGTCACAGTATAATTTCATTGGATTTCTGATGATGCTATCAACTATGTTGGTCTGAATTAGAAAATTTCTCAACCACAGACCCTCACATGCTCCTTCATAAATAGGTATAAAGTTAGCTTACATTGTGGAAGTGGCTGTAATGGTCTGCTTCATTGTTTTCCATGTAATAGCACCTCCTGCCATAGTAAAAATATATCATGTAGTAGATTTGCTTGAACTAGGATAATGAGAAGCAAAATCCGCATCTGTGTTGCCAACAACCTCAAGCTCTTTCACTTTTCTGTAAACCAAACAATGACTCTTGGTACATTGCAAGTATCTGAGAATTTTCTTCCCTGCTGTCCAGTGTTCAATACCAGGATTGGATAGGAATCTTGATAAAATTCCCACTGCATAAAACAAATCAGGCCTAGTACACACTTGTGTATACATGAGACTCCCAATGAGCTGTGCATATGGCTTGTTCTTCATTTGTTCTCTCTGCAAATTATTAGTAGGACACTGTAGCTTATTCAACTTATCACCTTTTGACATTGGAATTATTCCAGCAGAACAATTCTGCGTATCAAATCTTTTCAGCACTTTATCTATGTAACTTTGTTGTGACAAGCCAAGTAGAAAACGTGATCTGTCCCTCTTGATTTCCACTCCCAACACATAAGTAGCTTCTCCCAAGTCTTTCATGTCAAACTTTTTAGACAAGAAGGACTTGGTCTTCTTCAGCAAACCCATGCTTGTACTAGCCAACAGTATGTCATCTACATACAAAATCAGAAATATGAAGTTCTTTCCTTCTAATTTCATGTAGACACACTCAACAGGACTGATGTGGCTTTTATCTGAATCGTCGATTGGGTCGGTTCATGGAGTATAAATATCGAAATAGTCAAAAAATTGTCGAATAGTTGCATTTGGGCCGAGTTGACCGAGTCAACTTAGGGTTGACCGAGTCAACTCGGGTTGACTCACCTTGTTCACCATTTCAGGCTGTGACTTTGTGAACGTCGATGTGCCTTATTCCGGCCACAGTTGGTCGTGGTGTCTTCATGAAACTTGTTGGGCTCGTGCTCCTCTTCGATTTGATAGGTGAATCGTTCAATTTGGTTGCCAGATGAAGAAGTTACGGCGAAGCAAAGTTGGAGGTTTTTTGGCCGGAATCGCCGGCGACGGTGGCAGCCGAGATGGTGGTCGACCCTATGGGGGTGTTGTTGCCCTTGGGGAGAGGAAGCTTTGAGGTTGAGAAGTGGTCTTGCACCTTGCCATGGCCGGTGGTGGCAGATCGGAGGTGGAGAATTCCGGCGAGGGTTTTCGACTTCAAGGTGAGTTTTAGAGGTTTTCCGGTTAAAATTGGGCTTAGCATTTGAATTACAAAGTTGTTGAAAATGTCGAAATCTTCAAATCTATGTGTAGGTTGCAATTTTCTGGACCGATGAGTTTTCCGGCGCGGCGGAGTTCCGTCCGAGGTGATTTTCGACAAGTTTTATGTCGTTTTGCTCGGAATCGCGCATTGATCGCAATGGAGGATCGTGCTCGTGTTTGTAGCGAGGAATTTTTCGCCGGACCACAGGAATAACACGTTTAGTGTCATGCTTGTCTCTGAGTGGACATTTATTTATACTGTCGTAGCGAGTTCTTGGTTTCAGTATTTATTTCCAGTACAATATTCAGATTATTTATCATTTTGGAGGTATTGTTTATTTTATTGGTGATGACATTTATTTATTTAGCATCAATGCATTGGCTACGCGGCTGATCACCGGTAGTCCATCTATCATGCTTGAGAGATTCGCTTGATATGTCGACTAGGCTTGAGAGAATCGCCTAGCTAGTCTATCACCGTCGGGCTTGAGAGATTCGCCCGACATGCTACTCTGGCAGGAAACTCCGCCGGAGTGGCGACCTCCATTTATTTTAAGAACTCGCATTATTTTTATGATTATATACATGGTGAAAGGCATATGATTATTTTTGTCCACTCACTCTAACGATTTAATTTGCCTTTCCCCTGGGTTTTTCGGTTTTCTATGCCCAGTTTGCAGTTTGGATTCAGGTGTCGCACGTCGAGGTTGGAGGCATAGTATTGGAGCCACTTTTTTTTTTCTCAGTAGGTTTCTAGTTTGGCCTACTGTTGTGTATATATGTATATACTAGAGGTCGCTCTGAGTACTGTTTATATTTATATTTTTTCATATGATTTTCCCGGATTTCTGTAAAGCTTACAATTTTGTTGATTGCTTTACATTATGATATGTTTTTGAGAAATCCAGATGGGATTGGAGCTCACGGTTTGGCTTTTGTGGCATTGGATGAAGTGTATTTTCTGCTGCAGGTTAATGGTAATCACGCGTTATAGAGTAAACTCTGTCGAAATTTTTGGTTTTTGGAAGATCACGTTTTTAGAAAGGGTTTGATTCCGGTTTAGGAAACTAAATCGGGGTTGGGTCCTTTCAGATAAACACTAGGTTTTCTATTATTCCATAACTCAAATGGTGTTTTAGTAACAGACACTGACTTGGTGGGAGTCCTATTGGTCAGATAATTGGCTGTTTTAAGGGCTTCTCCCCATAGAAATCTAGGAAGACCTGAGGTACTCATCATGCTCCTTACCATATTCATAAAAGTTCTATTTATTCTTTCTGCTACTCCATTCTACTCAGGTGTACCAGGTGTGGTGTACTGAGCTAAAATCTCATTTTGTTCTAAAAACAGTGCAAAAGGTCCCTTGTGTTGCCTAGTTTCAGTGTATCTACCATAGTATTCACTCCCTCTATCACTCCTAACACACTTGACTTCTGTATTTAATTCCTTTTCAGCCTCTAAATTAAAGGTCTTAAACTTGTCTAAGGCCTGACTCTTCTCTGATATTAGGTAAACATAACAAAACCTGGAGTAATCATCAATAAATATGTAATACCTATTCCCACATATGGTCTGTACTGCAAAAGGTCCACATATGTCAGTATGAACTAGCTGCAACAAACCAGTACTCCTAGTGGCTCCCTTTTTAGGTTGTTTGTAAAGTTTTCCTTTCACAAATTCAATACATTCCACAAGATCAGAGAAGTTCAACTCAGGTAAGATCCTTTGTTTAACCAGCAATCTTAATCTCTCTTTTGAGACATGTCCTAGTCTCCTAAGCCAAAGAAAAGCTTATTTCTCATTGAATTTTCTTTTAATCCCGGAAACAGAAGCTACATCACTCTCAATCAACAAAATTTCCTTGTGGCAAGTATTGGGCAAGGTCCAGTAATCATTAATTAGCTTAGCAACACCAAGATAAACAGAAGCACGATTTATTTTCATTCCAATTGAGTCAATGACAAATTGATAATTGTTCCTAACTAAAACTGCAACTGAAATTAAGTTCCTTGACATGGTAGGAATATAATACACTTGCTCTAGAAAAATAAAAACTCCTGGCCTCAAAATTAACTTAACAAAACCTACAGCTTCAATTCCTACTTTCGTGCCTTCTCTTACATGGATTCTGATTTCATTTTTCCTTGGTTTCCTCAGGTTTCACAACCCCTATAAAGAGTTCGTCACATGGACAGGTGAACCAATGTCAAAACTCCAACTATCAGATTGAACACCAATTAAGTTTACCTCAACATAAAAGCTAATTAATGATTTATTACCTCTCTTTGCTTTCCATGCCTTATACTTGCCATAGTCCCTCTTCTTGTGCCCCTTGAACTTGCAAAAGAAACGCTTAAAGTTTCCTTTGCCCCCACTTCTCTTCATGGATTTACTTTAGACCCCTAATTTCTTAGGGGAGCTAGGTTTGGTTTCTGGTTTTGACTCGGCTTCCTGTGGCTTGGTCTCTAGCAGATAAATAGTGACACTTTTGATCATTTCATACTCCTGGACACAGACAACTATGAGTTCATTCAGGGACCACTTGTCCTTCTGTGCATTATAGGCAGTCTTAAGCTGGTCAAACTCTATAGGCAAGAATTTAAGGACTAGCAGAACCACCATGTCATCACCTAGTGGCATATTAAGGGCAGTGAGTTTAGCAGCTATATCAATCATCTTTATAATGTACTCCCTGAGGTTCATCTTTATTTCATATTTCATGCTATGAAGCTCATCTAATAGCGTACTAGTCTCTGCCTTATCACTCACATAGAATCTCTCAACTATGGCAGTCAATAATTCACTAGCTGTTTCCCTATCTGGTATGCCACCTTTGACTGCATCATACATGGTTCTAAGGATGGTTAACTTGCAAATTTTGTTTGCCCCAACCCATTTCTCCCTAGACAGGCCACCCTCATCATTTTCATCAGGAATATCTGTGGTTAGACACCAATCCACATTCTGTTGAGCCAAGTATAGCTCAATACCAGCCATCCAAGCCTTATAATTGCTACCATTCAAGGGAACATTAGCACCAAAGCTAACATGAGCAAAAGCTGAAAAGGAAAAGAAAATAATCTAAGTTAAAGTTTTTCTGGTTAACTGTATGTAAATGTAATTTTCATAAAAAAAATTTAACCAGAACCATACCAAAACATAAGATTTCACAGAACACATCAAGTGTCACACAACAGATTGCAAAGCATTTTAGAATATATATATATATATATATATATATGTAGCATACTCTTTATTTTATAACTAGGCTACTTGTGTGGCAAAGCACAAGTTATACTTTAATTTTAACTGAACTATTGCATATTTAAAATTCAACAATATGATCATTCAATACCTGTGGGTAAAAAAAAGGGATCATACTGTGCTTTATGATCAAAAATATGTAAAATTCAGAACCACCTTTGAAAATCAAAACAAGTACAGTTAAACCATCTGAGATGATATAGTTCTTATTTTGATACAAGATGCAATTTTCTCAAGTCTGTAACTTAATGGTTTTAGATAAAATACCCTCAAAATAGTTTGCTGTAGCAACATATGTTTTAAATTTTTTTATCTTAACTCAAGAGTTGTGATTGTAACTTGATGCTATCCTAAAATTAAAATGGTCAGACAGCCAATCATGCTTGTTTTCAAAAGATTTTAACCAACACATATAAATCTGGGAGGAACCTATACATGTTTGATAATTTCTTTCACAAGCTTTTAGTGTTATTGGTTACTTTTATACAGAACACTCAAATCAGACATCATTTGCAATCAAACATCATTCAGACATTCATATCATGCAAGTAACATCAGACAATTCAAAATTTAAGTTCCATCTGAGCAGCAACCTACTCCCTAGGAGAGTCTAAGTTTCATATGCATGACTAATCTCACAAAAACAATACTGATTTTCCAAGTTTTACATTGAAAACGTACCAGGATGCTTCCAGCACTACAAAACAAGGATTAGTGAAAACAATACATGCTTTGTTGTTCAAGTTGTACTTACATGTGAATTATGAACACATTTCAACTTGAATAAGAGAGCAACGCATCAAGGATTGATATTTAAAACAGGATCGAAGTTAATTTTGGTGAAGAACCCTAAATCTCCAAAACTGGAATCTCTAAAAATTTGACCGTTTGGATGATAACGCTCGAAAACGTATTTAAAAACTTGATTCATGGATCGGGTCGATTGGATCCGCGTGTTTGTAAACGGGTCGCGGTAAAAAAAACGGGTTGCTTAATGAAAAATGCAAGAATATGGGCCTTGGTTAGTCATTGGTCCATTCGGGTTCTTGAGTTTGAAAATTTTCCAGATTTTCATACATGAATCAAACAAGATGTATGCCTAACAATGATGGTTTGTGAATTATTATGACGTGCTCTGATACCAATTGTTGCATTGCAGTCATAAATCAGATCACAAAATACATCCTATTGTAATAAGAATTCAGAAACAGAATTGAACATGTAAACCAAAATATACCTTAATTCATGTTCATCTTCTCTAAGCTACAACAAAAAAGATCTTTTGAGTAATTCTCCAGTTCAATTGTATGTGAGGTGAAGTGTTTCTGAACTTGTATAGGAGCTTACTCAGAGACCCTTTATATACTAGCATAAGGCAACAGTCTTCCTACTCACAAGGAACCATCATCCCACTTATGTGGCAACTAAAAACGTGATAACATATAGGCTTTGAATTACCTGATATGAGTTTCAAATAAAAATCTCCAACAGATTAATTAGATATTCATTAGACCAAGTCAAAACATTTTAATCTCATTTACTTATTTCACAATATGTATATTATTGTTGGACTTGATGGAGAAATTACTGTGTCCACGTTAGAATAAGTTCCAACAGCAAAGACTATCCCAATATCAAAATCTAAAAAATCAATATATGTTGAACATGCCCAGTTGATTAGATATTATAAATTATGAGCTACCGATGTGAAACTCAATACAAATCCAATAATCAAAACCAGTAGATTAGATCACAAGTGAATCAGACAGCAACAAGAGCACCGCTTTACACCTCCACTTCAGTACAATTTTAACCCAATCGGATCCGGACGACGAAGATTCAGAAGCCATTGCCATCCAAATCCTTACTCAAGTTCTTCGATTCCTCTCTTCTCCTTTTCAGATCAAGGTTTGATTTCATCATTTACTTCAATTTGTTAACCCAAATATTGAGGCTTTTTTGGTGATCATGGAGATGTACCTGGAGGTCGTGGAGAGCGATATCCACAATTATGGATAGCGCCGCCGCGTATCCTCGGCCTTGCGCCATCACGACGTGAGCGAATGACGATAAAATTAGATCGAAGATAAATGGGAGATAGACGGTGAGGTGGGAGTACGGTGGTGAGACAGTACGGATCGAGATTTATTTTGTTGGTGGTCAAAGAGTAGGTTAACATACACTGAGCTTATCATAAGCCCAGTCAAACTTCAAGAAATTTAAAACAAGTAACCTATCATAACGCGACACGTGTCCACTTTTGAAAATAAGCCTAAAGGTGCATAGATCCTGGGTGCGCAGCAGTCTGATCCTTGTATATAATAGTGTTTACTGTTTAGTACAATACTACACAGATTGCACTCTACATGAGAAATGTACTAGGTTTTTTTTTATCAAGATAACAAAATATTCTAGATTTTAAAATTTGAAAGACTAATTCTTGTGCAAAGTTTTGTTAGAACTCTTCATCCCTATGGCTATATATAGAGCATTGAGATTACTTTTAGGTTGCCTAAAAGTGTTTTTGAATTTCTAAGAAAAAATAATTATAAATAGAAAAAAATTCAAAAAATTCAAAAAAAATATATTTTTTTGAGTTTTAGAAGCACTTAGAAGTGATTTGAGAATCAGATGATTCCAAGAATAACCAAGGTATTCAAGATATGAAACAAGAGTAACTAAAGTATGTAAATAACGATAAATAAAGTGCGATAAGTAAATAACACGAGAAATATAGTGGTTCACTGAATTTGGCTAGTCCACTTGGACTTTCACTATGTATCTCAGGCCCAAATATGGTTCAAGCCCAAGTGTTGGGTAAAAGATGAGATGATGAGTTTGAGTGGGAGGGAGACTTCTTTTTATAAGTAAGAGATGTCTCCTCACTTACAATTATTTCAATGTGACAATGAGAGTGAAAGTCTCCCAAGTCACAAACTAACTAAACTAAACTTATTTCTTTACGATAATGAGTTGATGACTTTCGATTGGGATGACATGGCCAACTCTTTTCACACATGAGCATTTGGTGAGATAGGTCAGACATATACAAACTGGTCCATAATCATCAACAATTATATTCAAATTCAAATTTAAGTTCCGCATAATTCGAAAGATTATTATCAACTCCATCATATATACTGTTTCTACCGAATTACGCACGGGGGCGTAATGGGGCAGAAGCAATACGAGTAGACTTCCTTCTCCTTGTCGTTCGTCCGAACGGTGGGGCTGTTCGGATGGTCGGGCGCTCTTCTCTCTCTTCGAGCGTACGGGCTCTCTTCCGACGGTCGACTTTTCCTTCGGACGCTTCTTCTTCTCTCGGGTGATCGGGTATGCGTGTTCGCGTGCGGCTGTTAGAAGAATACAACAATGAACAGACGGTCAGGGGTCAAGACGGGGTGGCCCGCCTTCAACGCTCCGATGCCTAAGTCAGATGGTGTATTGGATATAACAGTCAAGCGAACATGCGTGAAGGAGTAGGTTGGAATGTTTGAGGATTAGATGATGATATAAGATTGAATGTCCTTACCTGTAGTAAATGCCTTACCTATATAGGTGGTTGAGATTGGTGTTCACCTGTGCTCTTCGATGTGGGACTGATGTGGCTTTGTTGGTGTGATCCGTGCATTCGGGCGTGCGCCCCACGGGCGCGTGCGCGCTAGGATGGGGTGGGTCTTGTGAGCGAAGTTGGGGCCTCCCTGGTGGTCCTTCGGGTGGTCTGGTAGGTGTTGCTTACCTGCTTAAGCGGATAAGTATATTAATCGGACAACTCATGCTATACAAACAAGTCCCCCAAGTCCCCAAGTCAAAGAGAACTTTCTTGACTGGGGAGTTGAAAAAGGGTCCGTACGATTAAGCAAAATACTTATCCAGTTGAGCAGTGGTGTGTGATCCTGTAACCCCCAAGTCCCCCAACTCTCCGGTCAAGGAAGGGCTCGCATGACGGAGTGGGACCTGCGTTGGTGTTCCTGTATGTTCGGATGCGTATCTATACGTGTTTTCTGGGCCCGGCGTCCAAACGGATGTTGATAGTTTGGAGCCGCGCGCCCGTGGGATGTTGCCCGTGCGTTCGTGTACCTGTGGGCCCGGCCTCCAAAAACAAGACTTGCTATTTTTTGGAGCCGCGCGCCCAGATAGGGTCGGTCTTGTAAACACAAATAAATGCAACAGATATATAGACATATAGGTATGCAAGTATGAATGTATGGTATGATGCATGAATGTATGGTATGATGTGTGAATGTATGCAAATGCTGGTCGTAACGCCAGCGTTGGGGTGACACTGCGTACGTCGCACGTCGACGGGGATGCCGTCGCGTACGCTGTAGCGTCAACGGTGCGATCAGGACCGCGACCTACAAGTGTTGCAGCGGGCACGAACACGTAACCGTGCCGCCCTTCGGCCTTAGCGCGCGCAGAGGCCTCTGTCGCCTAACCCGGGAAGATTTCGCGGCCGGAGAGGACGGACCCCACACCCGGTTACGCTCATCGGTCTCGGACCGTTGAAGGAGAGGACGGACCCCACACCCCTGCCGGAACCCGAGTCGGCGAGTCGATCGTTAACGTTACGCACACGGAGGGGAAGAACCCCACGCCTGTGCCGCCCATCGAGCTTAGCCGTGCTAAGTCGGCTTGTACTTTCGCGCACGGCGAAGAGGTGCCCCATATCCGTCGCTTATCAGCCTCGGAGCCTATAGGGGGGGACGGACCCCACACCCCTACTAGGAATTTAGTTGGTGCACTGAGGGGAAGAACCCCACGCCCGTGCCGCCCATCGAGCTTAGCGCGCGCAAAGAGGGGACGGACCCCGTGCCTGTTGCCGGCTATCGATTTTAGTTCACCAGGAGAGGGGACGAATCCCATGCCTCTGCTAGGACTGAGCTGGCGTACGGAGGGGAAGAACCCTACGCCCGTGCCAACCTGAGCGCGCGCAAAAGAGGGGACGGACCCCATGCCTGTTGCCGCCTATCGATTTTGGGACGCCTAGAGAGGGGACAGACCCCATGCCTCTGGTAGGACAGGGCTGGCACACGGAGGGGAAGAACCCCACGCCCGTGCCAACCTGAGCGCGCGCAAAAGAGGGGACGGACCCGATGCCTGTTGCCGCCTATCGATTTTGGGACGCCTAGAGAGGGGACGGACCCCATGCCTCTGGTAGGACAGGGCTGGCGCACGGAGGGGAAGAACCTCACGCCCGTGCCAACCTGAGCGCGCGCAAAAGAGGGGACGGACCCCATGCCTGTTGCCGCCTATCAATTTTGGGACGCCCAGAGAGGGGACGGACCCCATGCCTCTGGCACCTGATCCGGCTTGTACGTGTGCGAACGGAGAGGACGTGCCCCATACCCGTCGCCTGTCGGTTTCAGAGTCTGCAAGGGGAGGACAGACCCCACGCCCGTGTCGCCCATCGATTTTAGCGTGCCATGCATGTTGCCGCCTAAAACCGGCTTGTCAGTTCTTACCGGTGTGCGAATGGGGGGGGGGTGCCCTACGCCCGTGGCGGTGTTACGTGTTTGTACGTGCGTGGGCGCTCTTCGTTCACTGGTCGTGCGGGTGATGTATGCGTGGTATGTCTTGCCTTGGATCTGGTGGCGCTCTGCCGAGGTGTTTCGGTGTGATATTCCTTTTGACTTCTCCTCGGGGACCGGTGTGTAGTAAATGTGGGTCGGCGTAATTAATGCTGGCGTGGGCCGGGCATTTAAACACATGTAAATATGGACTGCTTTGGAGCTCAGGGGTCCGGCGCGTGGGCCGTTGCATGGACGCCACGTGGCGAGCTGTTGGAGACCGTGCTAGGGTTCGTATTCAAGGCGGGAAGCTGAAGAGTTTGCGCGGTTCACTAAGGAGGGCAGGTAAATCGCCCTGGGCCACGCGTCACGATTCAAGGGTGGACACGCGAAAGACGGACGGCTGGCGTTCGTTCGGGTGTCCCGTCTGATCAGTATAAGTAGGAGTGGTGTTGTTTTCCTCCTCATTTTTTCGATTTGCCGAAACGCTGCAAAAATTTATTTTGCCCACCGTTCCCCCCGGATTTCTGCTGTTCTTGGTTTCTTGCCGGAGCTCCTTCGTCGACGTTCCTCCTCTCTGTCGTGAAATACTGAACTGGTGAGGCTCTTATCCCGTTTCTGTTGTTTCTCCAGTTTGGTTGGTGTATTTATGGGTTTTGTATCTCAAGAACAGGGCGTGTTCTTGAGAGGGGTGGGATTGATCTTCTTTGGGGTAGGAATTTTGGGTTTTTGGTGTTTCTGGTGGTTTGCTCCCCCCTACTCTCCTTTGCTAAGTGTTGTCTTGCCGCCCGTTCTCCCAATATACCCTGGCGTTCCTCTAAATCTGCCTCCGTCTAAGCGCGCTGGACCACCGGTACGGGCGGAAGTCCCCCATTTCTCCTGTCTGCGATGCGTCAGCCCGTGGGATCGAGTCCCCCATTCCTGCCGTACGCTCGACACGAACGAGCACCCACCGGGTGCGCGCGTGCCGCCAGACCGCCCTGGCTTCCTTTTGTAGTTGTCTATTATGAATAGGAATAGGATAAATTTTATGGTTGTATCTGTTTACTAACCTTCCGTTTGTTGTGTCTTTGCAGTTAAGATGTTAAAGGGCAAGGCCTTTGAAATGGATGATGCGTTTAGGCGCCGTCTGCTCGCACTGCGGGATGCTGCCGCGAAGGTTCACAAGGTGGCGGGTGACGGTCGTGGCGTACTCGTCCCAGGGGATAGTACGCAGCCTAAGACCCCTGTTGCCAATGTGGCTGATCCTGCCCCGCCCGTCCAAGGGCCACAAGTGGATATTCCCCGCCCGCCACCGGGTGATGCTGCTGGATCCGAGGACCGGGCTCGGGCGAAGCGCGAACAGCAGCAGGTGGGGTGTGATCAGCGCCAGTCCGAGCGAGATGATGTTGAGGACAGGCGGGAGGCTATTTGTACGCCTCAATCTTTAAGTCGTGCGCCCGTCGCGCCTCCGTCTTCCAGTCGACTTTCAAGTCCTCCACGATACTCTTGCTCTCCAAATCCCGTGCTCCCGCCTTCGGATCCTCCACAGTCCCTAGAGCAAGGGGAAGATGAGGAGCGGGCGCAGAAGCGGGCGCGGAAGGAAGACTCCTCTCCCGGCCCCGTTCCTGGGTCGAATGATGATGTTATGGATGCCCTGCGCCGTGCGCTGGTGGATGGTGCTGCCTCGCTTGGGTCCCTGCTGCAGCCGCTAGACAATGCTGCCCCTGATGGGCTGGATGCGGTGTTTGTTGCGTGCACCCGCCTGATGCATCAGGTCTTCCGCGTCCGCTCGCGGGAGATCTCGGAACTTGCACGCCTTAGGGCCGACGCACTGAGGCATCGGAAGGTGGTGGAGCGATTGGTGGTTAAGCTGGAGAAGGCTAATGATCTGACGCATCGGTACACCGCCCGTGTAGAGGTGGCGACTGTCCGGTCGGATGAAGCTGCTGCCTGTGAAGCTCTGGCGAAGATTGATCGGGATAAGGCCTTGGCCGAGGTGGAGCAGATGCGCGCCGAGCTAAAGCGTGTCCGCGCTGAAGCCACCGCCCGGGAGGCGCTCTCCGAGTCTCGGCTGAAGGAGGCCGACGCTCGCATGGATGCTATGGCGACGTTCAAGGAGTCTGACGAGCTCCGCGAACTGGTCAGAGCGGAAGTGGATAAACAGGTGGCTGCGTTCCAGGCAACGGTGATTCCTTTCTTGAAGATGGAGGAGTACCAAGCGTTCGTGGAGTCTGAAATTGAGAGACGGTCGGGCGCTCATGTTCCTGTGTCTGTGAGAGACGTGGAGCCGGTGATCAGGCGGATGGATCCGGGCGAGCAGGTGGAAGTTATTGCGGTAGCATCGTCGGAGGAGGCTGAAGAGTTGGATGTTGATACGGGAGCGTAGTGTAGGATTTTTCTTTTTTTTTGTAATGGGATAGGTCTTCGTAATCGGGCCTTGTGCCTTTCATTAATGAGGATATTTTCGTATGTGTGCCTTGTCTGAAGTTTCTTTTTTCTTCTGGCATCTTTGAATGACTCGCGCGAACGTGCGCCCATTTCTTTGCTTTGGATGGAATTTTAACCAGTGTTACATTCACGCGAGCGGCCTGTCCCCAGTCCCCCGGCTGGATTGGTCGAGCCCGAATGCGCTGGTCTGAACAATCGGGCGTTCGTGGGGATGCGGTCTGTCTCCTCGCCCTTCCGGAAGATCATTGCTGAGACGTGGCCCCTCGCCGTTCGTGCGTGGATCGTGCCCTTCGATCCGTGGGCTCCAAGGCAAGAACCTCCTGCCTGCCCCGGGGCTCTGCGGTTTACTCGTGATTGTATCCCCGAACGTACCCGATCCCACGTTCGGTTGGGAATCTTCCCAAGAGCAAATGCCCTGCGACGATCAACTTTAGCTTGCAGATCCCTGGCCTCCCGAGTATGGCGTTGTAGGGGGAGGGGGTGTCCATGACGATGAAGTCCGTTCAGATCTTGCCGTGTGGGGAGTCGGGTGCGCCAATCTCGACCCGAATATTGTCGCTTCCGATTGGGTACGATGTCTCGCCCGTGAAGCTGGTCACGCACTCGTGGTCCTGCCTCATCTTGCTGGCGGGCCGTCCGAGCGTCGTGTACGCGTTGAAATAGATCACGTTCACGGACGCCCCATTGTCAATCAGCACCCTCTTCACGAGGAATCGGTCGATGATCGCGTCGATCACGAATGGCAGGGTGCTGTCCCTCGGGCTTCTCTCCTCGTCTTCCGTCGTGAAGCTAACGGTGAGCGTCTCCTTCTTTCCTGCCTTGGGCGCTCTCCCTGTCCCGATCATCAGCACCTCCCTGCTCGAGCGATCAGGTGCCGACGTCCCTTCCTTGCGCTTGCCCCCGGATATCGTGCTGATAGTCCCACGGGTCCCAGTGTTTGCTTCGCGTTGTTGTCCTTCCGCCCTGGGAGGGGTTGTCCGCTCGTCCTTCAAGTCTTCAAGGGCCTTTTTCAGCATAATGCAGCTGTTGGTATGGTGGATGGCGGCGTTGTGGAATTCGCACCAGACGTCCGGGAGTCGGCCGGTCAGGGCTGTCGCCTTTGTCATGTTGTTTGGTGGCGGGATTCGGTGTCGATGTAGGCGGAGGAGGTGCTCGAGCGGCTGCCGATCGACCGTGAAGACCTCCTGTCCCGCCGATCGATAGCGTGGTGCTGGTGGTAGGCGGGCGCCCTGCTGCGCCGGTTCCCTCGGCCGGTTGTAGTGGTTGCCCTGATGACTATGGAAGAAAGGCCTCTGGTAACTCTGCCTTTGCCCATCCCGGTTCCTTTTATAGCCCCCGGTTGGCCTTTCGTCGTCCGCTAGCTGTCGTGGTTGGGCGCTTGTTGCTTCTGGTCTGCTGGAGCTGGGTTCGGAGGCGGAACCGTACACTCGCGTCTCCACTAACGCCTTCTGTACGACCAGGTCCATGATCTCGTCGTAGTCGAGATGCTCCTTCCTTACTAGTTTCTCTACAAACGGGGTGGCGAGCAAATTATCCATCAGGGCTACCTTGGCCACTCGCTTATCAAGGTCCCTGCATGTGCTTGCGAGCGTCCTCCATCGATTGATGTAGCTTGATAGGCTCTCGTCCATCCCCTGGCGGACCTTGAGGAGGATGCCCGTGGTGTTGTACTTGCATTGGAGCCGATAGCGCTTCTGAAAGCTCTCCGCCAGCTCGATGAATGAATGGATGGACCCTGGCGGAATCTCGTAAAACCAGCTCCGTGCTTCCTCCGCCAGCGTTTCCTGGAACAGGAAACACAGGGTCGGGTCCGAATACCGGGTTCCATCCGTGGTGGATCGAAACTCGTCCACGTGCGCGCGTGGATCCCCGCTCCCGTCGAACCGAGCGATCTTTGTTATTTTCGCATGGGGGTCCCTCCCCCTTTCCAGTATATACACTGAGAACGGGCTGACCCGGGGGGCGAACGTCCCGCCCTGACCGGCCAGCTTGTCCTTGCGCAAGCGCGAGACCTCCTTCACCAGCTCCTCCATCTGAAGGATCAGAGTATTGTTCGTCGGGGGCGCCGACTCTCCTATGGGTGAGGGCACTCGGGCTGCTCGGGCGCTGGTCCCGCCGAACGGGTGTTACTCCTCGCTGGTGGTCTCCTGGGTCCCCTCGGGCTGCCCCAGCTGCTGGCTGATGAGCGCGTCCAATCGTTCCTCCAACCTCTGACCGATTTGACGCTCCTCTGCTCTCTCGAGCGCCGCCTCCCGTAACTCCTGGACCAGTCTACCGATGCGCTCCTCGCCGTCGTCCCTGTCGGTCGCCAATACGTACCGCCCATGTGAGTCTGGCGGCGTCTCCCCGTCGGGCGCGTTGCTGTCGTTAGTCACCGGGTTGAACATGTGGACCTTTGGTTTTTGTGGTGTTTATACGAGGTTTGCAATTTGTAAGCTTCCCACAGACGGCGCCAACTGTTTCTACCGAATTACGCACGGGGGCGTAATGTGGTAGAAGCAATACGAGTAGACTTCCTTCTCCTTGTCGTTCGTCCGAACGGTGGGGCTGTTCGGATGGTCGGGCGCTCTTCTCTCTCTTCGGGCGTACGGGCTCTCTTCCGACGGTCGACTTTTCCTTCGGACGCTTCTTCTTCTCTCGGGTGATCGGGTATGCGTGTTCGCGTGCGGCTGTTAGAAGAATACAACAATGAACAGGCGGTCAGGGGTCAAGACGGGGTGGCCCGCCTTCAACGCTCCGATGCCTAAGTCAGATGGTGTATTGGATATAACAGTCAAGCGAACATGCGTGAAGGAGTAGGTTGGAATGTTTGAGGATTAGATGATGATATGAGATTGAATGTCCTTACCTGTAGTAAATGTCTTACCTATATAGGTGGTTGAGATTGGTGTTCACCTGTGCTTTTCGATGTGGGACTGATGTGGCTTTGTTAGTGTGATGTGTGCATTCGGGCGTGCGCGCCCGGATGGGGTGGGTCTTGTGAGCGAAGTTGGGGCCTCCCTGGTGGTCCTTCGGGTAGTCTGGTAGGTGTTGTTTACCTGCTTAAGCGGATAAGTATATTAATCGGACAACTCATGCTATACAAACATATACTAATATACTTGATGTCGTTTTGCCCTTAAATAGCTTCCCACAGTTCTATGGGGCACTCATTCACACATAAATTCATAAATGTATAGGTAATTTTTCTGTTCCATGCATGTCTCCGTCGTTGTATACCAGCCTATACGTTTTCACCTGCGCATTTCGCACCAGTCTCTTTCTCCGGTGCTTAAATATATAAACCACACACAGGATATATATTCCCCAATCCCTATCATATTTCAATAATGATGATGTATCATATAATTTCTTATATAAATTATAGTGGTCAACTGGTCATGGCAGGTTAATATCATATAATTTCATGTAAAAAAGAAAAGAAAAAGAAACTGGTTGGTTACACCCCGGGTTGAGACGTTGACGAGGGCATCACGTCCAGTTGTTCAACTGTTTTGAAAGTGTATGGGCAACTCCGACCGTAGAAGAGCCATTTCTTATTTGGAAGAGTTGAAGTCATTTTGACTCCTCTTTACTATTCATTTGACTTCAACTTGGACATCTCTAACAATGAGTTTTATTTAAGGATGTGACATACCATTTCATTTAATTAGAAATCAACTCACACCAATTTATATTTAATTAAACTCGAACAACATACTTTTCGGTAGAGTCTACAAGAATTAGAGTTGGTTTGAGAGTTAGCTCTAACTCCCATTTCGAATTCAGTTTCGAATTTCAGCTCCCAATTTTCACCTTTAAATATTAAAAAAGTTAAAATAGGTTCTAAATCCAACTTCAACTATAACCCTAACCCCTTTGTTGGAGAACTTAAAATTTTTAACTCCGAATTCGAATTGGATTCCTACGAAAGAATGCTGAAATTGAAAAAAACACATAATTATTATTATTTTTTAGGATAGCTAACGCTACGAATTGCCGTAGAAGTCACATGCCGAGCAAGTTCTTGCTCCTTTGCTGGAGTTGCCCTAAAGAACACAACAAGTAGTCGATAAAGAAATTTTGGTTAAGTACGTACACACACTAATTAGCTTGGATCTGATCATAGTAAACACCATCAAAAATATATGTGGCGTGATGTAGACGATAAACTAAAACCATCAATTATGTACAACTTTTTGATAACGATCCTAGGGGTGTGATCGGTTCGGTATTAGGTCGGAACTTGTACCGTAACGTAATAAATTATTCAGTTCGAGTCCTATTTGGTTCAGTTTTTTGGCAAGCCCGTCCAACGAGTTTCGGGCCCAATGGGTTTCGGATTGTTATATTTCAGTTTCGGATCGATTTTTCGATAAAATTTTCTAGGCCTAAACAATTATTTATTTTAATTATTGATTGAGAAAGGCAAAACCGTAGAGAGATCGAAGAACTGGGAGAGAATGAGAGTACTTTTTGTAAGTGCTTTCTATATATATGTCCAAGAGAGATTCAAAATGGGTGAGTGTATATTCATTTGTGTAAAGAAATAAGCACAATTTGTCACATATATCATTTCATAACTGTTCGATTTTATTCGGTACCGTACCATAAAAAGTCATTCGGTTCGGATTTAGTTCGCTTCAGTCTCTAGATTAGGCCGTCTCACAAATTTTGGGTCCAACGAGTTTCAGTTCGGTTTTCGATTTTCGGTTCAGTTTTTCGGTAAAACATCCCACCCTTAAATGATCCTCCCCATCACTAATTATGTTTTTAAGACCAACAACAAGCAAGCATATGCCTAATGCCTTATTTCCCTCCATTGAAATGGCAAAAATTCTATTCACTTTTAATCAACATCGTTCTTTTATATCAGAATGTCGGCATATATGCAAAAAAATTATGGGCCGAGGCTGAATTGGCCCAAATTATATTTGAGGGACGCTCAGATAAGGGTGGATAAGAATCCCGCAAATCTCGAACCCAACCCCGATCCTGTCCCGAGCGAGATTGGGACGGGACGAGACGAAAAATAAATTTTTTACTATTCCGTCCCGACATGTCCCTTTTTTAAGGGACGAGATCGGGTCTTGATTTTGAAATTTCGATAGACCCGTCTCATCCCAAATAATATATTTTTGTCTATTTTATCATTTTTTTAGGGAGATGAAATTGACATCTCCTTTTTTACAATCTACACCCCCATTCTTCATCTTTTTTCACCCAAAAGTGTATTAAAAAATACACACAAAAATTAGCAAGGGAGGTGCGGTTTGTAAAAAAAGGGGTGTCAATTTCACCATTTTTTATTATTATTAAGAGTTAACATATTAAATTATTAAACATTAACATTATTCAATCAACAAATAAAATTACTCTATAACAATCAAAGTATTACAATACTTGTAATATGAATTAAATGTATATATCAATTAAACATGAAATTAAATTGTTTGTGGTTTTACTTGTTTTAATTAAACATTAAGTAAAATGCTATTGCTTTATATAGTTGTAGACTTCTAAGTCTTATCAAAGTATGTTTATTTTATATTAAACCCAAAATTTGGTTCGTCTCATTCAAATTTTTGTTTTTAAATATTATTTTAAATTGAGCCCGAAATTGGGCCCGTCCTAAATCTCGTCTCGTTCTAATTTCGCGACGATTGCAACCGTCTTTTAAAATACTCAATCCCGTCCTGTCCCGTTCCGTTCCATTCAGCATATCACCCATTAAGCACGAACTAGATCTGGCCCAAATAAAAGTCCCAACATAAGCCCAATATTACAAAGAAGAAAGAAATGAACGCAGAGGTGTTTCTTTCTGGTCATTCAGCTTTGAAGAACTAGGCTTAATAGTTCACATGCAGGTCAAAATTCCCAGACTTTACAGTCGTCCAAGTTAGTAGGATAAGCATGAAAGGCCATGACCACAAGGTAATTTGTTAAGAACTTTTGAACAAAAGAAGAATGTGAGAAAGAACACAACAAAACTGGACTTGAATGACTTAATTTACTGACAAACAACTTCGGCTATTTAACAGCCATTACAAAACAGAAAAGAGAAAAACTTGCAGCGCATGTAGATAGATACCAACGTGATTATCTAACTGAGAAGAATTCAAACACTAACAGCTCTACTCTAGAGAACAGGACTATCCTATAGAATATGCAAGTTATTAACAGAAAAACAAAACCCCTAAGTTTAAGGACATCCAACTCTATCACACCCTCCCTTAAACTAAGCTGCATAACTTAGTTTACTTTTGGTGACTTACACACTCCCAGGAGACCTCGAAGCTTTTGAAACTGCTCCAGTTTTAATGGCTTCGTCAAAACATCAGCAATTTGCTCATGTGCTACACCACTCCTTCCTTGGACAAATCTCTTAAGAAATGAAAACGTACTCCAATATGCTTGCTTCTTCCATGCATTACTGGATTTTTGGACAATCTGATTGTTGAGCTATTGTCACAAAAAATAGTTGTACACTTATCCCCTTCACAGCCAAGCATTTTAAGTACCCTTTTCATCGATATTGCTTGACAAGCACACGCTGCAGCAACCACAAACTCAGCCTCCATTGTAGATAACGTTACAATCTCTTGCTTCTTAGATGACCAAGCCACTGCCCTGGAGCTCATCATAAATGCATACCCCGAAGTGCTCTTCCTGTCCTCCAAACATCCTGCATAATCACTATCGGTGTACGTTGTCAAAACACCACTTGCCTCCTTCTTATATAGAATACCAAAGCCAACAGTCCCTTTCATATATCTTAACACCCTTTTTGCAGCCATAAGATGAAGTTCTATTGGTTGAGACATGTATCTAGCAATCAAACTTACTGCATACATCAAGTATGGACGAGTAGAAGTTAAGTACATTAAACTCCCAACAAGCTGCTTATAGAAGGTGCCATCAACTTCAATCTCATTCTCACCTTGTGAAATCTTGAACCCTGGAACTATAGGATTCAGCACTGCATTGCTCTTTTCCATCCCAAACCTCCTAAGCACATCTATTGCATACTTCTTTTGGCTGATAAAGATCCCATCTTGCAATTGTTGTACTTCTAATCTGAGAAAGTATCTCATTTTCCCTAAGTCTGACATGTCAAACTCCTTCATCATTGAATCCTTAAACTCCCTCATCATTGCATCATCATTCCCAGTGTAAATTAAATAATCAACATACAAACTTACGATCAACAGTTTATCTTGGGTGTTTGTCCTGAAAAAAAGTGTCTGCCCACTAGGACATTTCTCAAATCCCTCCCTTAAGAAATATGCCTCAATGTGACTAAACCAAGCTCGAGGGGCTTGTTTTAGTCCATATAAGGCTTTTCTTAGCTTATAAACTTTGTTGAGATCCTCCTTCTTCTCAAAACCTTTAGACTGCTCGACATACACATCCTCCATCAATTCACCATGCAAGAATGCTGATTTGACATCAAGTTGATACACCTTCCACCTCTTGTGAGCAGCGAGAGCAAGAATGATTCTCACTGTGTCCAGCTGAGCCACTGGTGCAAATACTTCAAAATAATCGATCCTATACTCTTGCATATAACCTTTGGCAACCAACTGAGCTTTAAACTTCTCCACTTCACCATGTTCATTCAGCTTTGTCTTATAGACCCATTTGACTCCAATCTGCTTCGCTCTTTCAGATAAATTAGTGAGAACCCATATTTCATTTTTCTCTATGGATTTGATCTCGATCTCCATTGCTTTCCTCCATTCTTCACTTCCCACGGCCTCTTCAAAACTCACAGGATCTGCATTTGTAAATAAAACAAAGTTTAAAAGGTTCACATCAGCTTCTCCTTTTGAAAGCCCTTCTCTACTCACATAGTCATCCATCCAAATCGGTGGCCTCCTATTTCGTGCTTCTTCTGAACTCGAGATTGAGGGAGATACCACTGCATTTTCATCATCAACTACGACATCTTCACCGACTACTGCATCTTCCTTTTCATTGTCGCTCGGATTCTCAATCATCTCATCCTCACTTTCTCCCTATTCCAAGTCAACTAGTACCTGTTGTTCATAACTCTTGTCCCAATCCCACTTTCTCTTCTCTTCAAAAACGTCTATGCTGGTCATTATCTTCTTTGTCATGGGATCATATATCCTATAACCTTTCGACTCATCACTAATCCCCAAGAAAACACCACTGGTACTCTTATTCTCCAATTTTGTTCTCTTTGCATCAGATATATGCACGTGACACACGCATTCGAAGACTCTCAGATGTTCAACTGACGGCTGCACACCACTCCAGACCTCTTTTGATTTTGTATCTTTCAAAGCCATAGTGGGACACCGATTTAGCACATAGACAGTTCACTTTACTGCTTCAGGCCAGAAAGACTTTGGAATTCCCTTCTCTGATAGCATGCATCTCACTAAATTCATCATCGTACGGTTCTTTCTTTCTGCAACTCCGTTCTGCTGAGGAGTGTATGCAGTTGTTAGTTGCCTTCTGATTCCATTTTCTTTGCAAAAACTGTTGAACTTGGCTGATGTAAACTCTCATCCTCGGTCTGTTTGTAGACATTTGATGGCAAGACTAATTTCTTTCTCAACAAGTATCTTAAAGAACTTGAAAACAACAAATGTCTCTGACTTCTCATTTAGAAAATAAGACCAAGCTTTTCGACTATAATCATCAATCAAGCATAGAACATACTTCTTTCCACTATTCGAAATTGGAGAAAATGGACCACATAAGTCAGCATGAATGAGTTCTAACCTTTGAGTTGCTCTCTAGGTGCTCCTTTTTGGAATAGGTTTACGATGTTGCTTGCTTTTCAAACAGTCAACACACATCATATCTGAGGCTGGAAGCTGAGGTAACCCATGAACCATTTTCTTTCGTTGCAAGGCTTGTAATCCTGTGTTACTGATGTGACCGAGTCTGCAATGCCAGAGGTGAGTAAGGTCTTGTGTTGTAGTGTTGAAGCAGATTTCTTGGTTGGAGTCGAACAAAGTTGGCTGAATTCTTGCTACCAAGATAAACATCTGATTGGCTGTCATCTCGGATTGAATGATAAGGCCTTTCTGTGGGTGATATATCTTGCACTTCTCGGATTGAATAAGAATTGCAAGACCTCTCTCCTGTAGTTGTTCTATGCTCAAGAGATTGTTCTTCAATTCTGGTACATAAAATACATCACCAATAACATAATTAACTCCATTTACCTCCAAATTGAGGGGGTGTATTGTATCTGGAATTAGTGGCAATTTTAAACAAGTCCATGGAATCTGAAAGTCCAAGTGTATTCAAAACAGATTTTTAATAGTCCATAAAAGTCTAGGTGTATTCAATTAGGATTTTAAAAAATCCATATGAAGTCCACCAAAGTCTAGCGGTATTCGATTAGGATTTTAAAAAATGAATAGAAGTTTTAGGGTATTCAAAATTTCATTCATATTTACGGAATTAGAATGTCAAAGAAATTTGTGGACTTTGTAGGGTTTAGTATAAATAGCAGACTTCAACAATTTGCCAGCTGCTAGGGCAAAGATTTTGAGCGTGGGAAAAGTCTATCAAAGTTCATCCTTCTGAGCGTGCAAAGAGGTTGGTTCCCATCATCTTGTTTTCTTGATTCTTCTCTATATTTGCCTAATTTCTTGTGGTATCAGAATTCTGGGTTATGTTGGTTTTTGTTGTTGAACAAAATTTGGTCTCTTCTCGAAAGTTTGTACTGTTACATTGCTTTTCTGGTTAGGGATTTGCATAATCATTATCAGCTGCTATTAATAGAGATTTTCGGTATTAATCACAATGTGTTGTTTGGACCTATAGAACACTTGTGCTCTTTATGTTTGTTTCAAGTGTGTTTATTGGTTTCTATATACTTGATTGATCTCAAATAAAGTAGTTTGGCTTTTGAATGTCTTTCCTGGGTGTCGCTGTAATCAAGTAGTTTGGCTTTTGAATGTTCTACTTTGAGTAGCTAAAGAAGAGAAACTTTTGAATCATAGATGGGAGATTCACAAGGAAGTGGTAAACGAAAGGATTATAAAACTTGGACCGCAGAAGAGAGCAATGTTTTGCTTCAACTCATGGTTGAAGGAGCTAAGCTTGGGTTCCGTGATATTAATGGTGTAATAAGCAAAACAACAGTAGAAGCAAAGTTACTTCCTAAGCTTAAGGAAAAACTCGGTTATGATGTAACTTTCAGCCATTACCAAAGCCGAGTGAAATGGTTTAAAAAACAATACACCAATTACTCTCAGCTTATGCGTCACAGTTCTGGGTTTGGGTGGGATCCGATCACAAAGAGATTCACTGCCGCTGATGAAGTATGGGCTGACTATTTGAAGGTGAGTTTAATGTCTTGTAGTTTTATTTTATTAGATTACTAATTATTTTGAAGGTTTACCATATTGACATTTTTGTTTATTATCTTTCAGTCACATCCAACCCATGCACACTTTTGGACAGAAGCATTTCCAGATTATGAGGATTTGAAAATTGCAGTTGGTAATGGAACTGCAACTGGGATGGGCTCAGTCGGTCTAGGTGATGATACAGATGCCACAACATATGAAGCAGGTGAGAACGGGTCTTGGGAAGTGGGTGGTATAGATGACTTGGTCTTTGATCAAGATAATTACACATTTGTGCCAAATGAAAATGAGTCATTGGACCAAGAAAACTTGCCATCTCTTTCCCAACAACGCACCCCAGCCAACAATGCACATGCTTCAGCACATAGCAGGGTTCAAGGGAAAAGAAGTAGAGCTGATTATGAAAAAAGTAGCAGCTCAAAATGGGCAGCATCTCAAGCTGAAGTTCTACAAAACTTGTCAACTGGCTTTGGTAAAATTGTCACCACTTTTGATACCATTTGTGGCATAATGGAGAAGAGAGAATCAAGAGACACTGAATGTTGGATTGCTGTTCAAGAGACCCCAGGATTGACTGATGAAGCTAGCTTTTTTGCGCTTAGGTTTCTTAACACTAAAGCAAAGCAAGACATATTCTTGAAGATGAGTCCAGACCAACGACATAATTGGATCACTTGGGAACGAAATAATGCATGAGGCTAACAAGCACTATGCTATGGCTTGATTGTTTATTTGATGTGTTTTTGTTTGAATAAGGATTTCTTTGAACAATTATGCTTTCTTTAATTTATTGCAACTTGAGGTTTTTCTGAATAATTATGAGTTCTGGTTTGCTTTTGAATGGATGATCTTATGAATAGTAACATTGTTCATTTTAATTGTTTAGGTGCTTTCTCTAAGCGCGATATCTGAAATGGATGTGTGTGGATTTGATGAAGAGGAAGAAGAGTTTTACGAGGTCATTAGAATTTTGTTAATGGCAATACAAGCAGTTGTTTATATGTTATATGATCTTGTGCGCAGCATACTTGATGAACGTATTAGACGTCCGTTGACTCGACGACCAGTGACATCACGTGGATACATATATATGGATAAGATACTGGACAGCGACCCTCGTATGTTTCGGGAGGTTTACAGAATGTATCCTGACGTATTTCGAAAATTGTGTGCCATCATCAAAGAGAAAACACCTTTACGAGATACCAGATACATTTGTGTTGAAGAAATGCTTGCTACATTTTTACTTGTTGTCGGTCAAAACAATCGATATAGTGAACCTCGGATGATATTCGAGTGATCTCATTTCACTGTTAGCAGAAGTTTCAACAAAATCTTGAAGGCCTTAAATACAATAGCTCCAGAGTTTATGGCAAAACCACTGCCGGCTAATACCTCACCACCTAACATAAGAGAAAGCACAAGGTTTTATCCTTTCTTTAAGGTATGCAAAACAATATTTCTATCAGATTAAATCTTGTATCATTTTTCTTTTTTATATGTTGTAAATAGTTTTTCATTACCACAGGATTGCATTGGAGCTATTGATGGCACACATATTCCTGCAACAGTTATTGGACGTGAGGTAAGCAGATACAGAAATCGTCATGGGAAGATATCACAAAATGTGTTAGCAGCTTGTGACTTTGATTTACAATTCATATATGTGCTTAGTGGATGGGAGGGTTCTGCTCATGATTCAAAAGTGTTAAATGATGCTATTTCTAGATGTAATGGACTCAAAGTACCACCAGGTATGGTTTTACATCCATGAAAAACTTTAGCAAGCATGTTTCAGTTTGTGTCATAAATATACTTACTAATTACATATGTTTTTCATGATTAGGTAAGTATTACTTAGGGGACTGCGGATTTCCAAATCGACGTCAATTTTTAGCTCCATTTCGAGGTACTCGATATCATCTCAAAGATTTTTGTGGCGGTGAAGGAAACCATCCGGTCAATGCAGTTGAGTTATTTAATCTTCGTCATGCTTCTCTGAGGAACGTAATTGAGAGAATATTTGGTATATTTAAGTCGCGGTTCACAATTTTTAAATCAGCACCACCATTTCCTTATAAGACACAAGCAGAGCTAGTTTTGGCATGTGCATGATTGCATAATTTTCTTCGTCAGGAATGTCGTTCAGATGAATTTCCTCCTGAACCAGAAGAAGATGATCATGTAGACAATGGAGAAGATAATTTTGAATGGGATGATTTTCAAACTCAAGAGCAGCAAAGGGATAACGCTAATCAATGGAGAATGAGTATTGCTAATCAAATGTGGGCAGAAGCTCAAGCAAACGCCAACAATGTAAACGATGCAGAAAGTAATCAACAAGAAGGAGAAGGATGATCATATCATTGTTGTTAAGGACGTCTGCTTTTCATGTTAAAGTTTTCATCAATGTTTTTTCATTCTCATGTTCGACCATGTACCTTTCAATTATTTTAATATATAACGTAAATTTCCCTTTGAAATCTGTATAAGTCGTTCATATAAAGTCTGTGGATTTTTATAAATCGTAAGAAAGTTTGTCGATGATTTTAGAAATGCTTAGAAGTCTGTGGACTATTTAGAAGTGTCTGTGGACTATTTAAAGAGTCTGTAGACTTTTCTAAAAGTCCATGGATTAAAAAAACTCCATAAAAATCCAAATACAATACACCCCCCGACATTCCCTTTCCCTAAAACCTTCATTCTTGTGTTGTTGCCTAATTTCACAGTATGTTGAAAGGATTCATTTAGCTCAGCAAATAGTACCTTGTTACCACACATGTGGTTGCTGCACCCCGAGTCCAAGAACCAAATTCCTTCTCTGCTTGCTCCAATGTCTTCAACATAGGCCATCAACAACATCTCTTCATGCTCGTCTAGCTCGGCGTAGTTTGCTTGTTTATCTCAGGTGGGACATTCATACTGAAAGTGACCGAGTTTGTGACAACGGTAACACTCCACAGTAGCCTTGCTAAATCTTTGCTGCCCTCTTCCTCTACCTCTGAAACTGCCTCTCCCTCGACCTCCTTTGTTTCTCTCATCGATAGTCACTTTTAGAGCATGCTCCTCCCCACTGATTCCACTGCTATTTCTGTTAAACTTTTGCTCATGCGCAACCAATGAACTTTGTAATTCATCGATAGTGAGTAATTCGATATCCTTGGACTCTTCAATTGAAACGACCACGTAATTGTATTTCTCAGTAAGAATCCTGAGAATCTTTTCCACAATAGTGACGTTCTTCATGTCCTCTCCATTACTTCTCATCTTGTTTGACAGATTCATAATTCGAGCAAAATACTCAGTGATGGTCCCACCCACCTTCATCTCCATGATCTCCCAATCTCTTCTCAATGACTGAAGGGCTGCGCGCTTCACTCTAACATTGCCTGCATAATTCTTTTTCATTGAGTCCCATATATTCTTCTAGGTGCGTTTCTCCAAAATCTGGTCCAGAATTGTCCTATTAATGGCTTGAAACAGGCAATTCTTTATTTTCTGGTCTTTCTGCTTTCTAATTGTTTTTGCTGTGCCTCTGTCAGCTCTGCTTCTGCTTGTGGCTCAGCATAACCCGTCTGAACCAGCTTCTAAAATCCCTTAGACCTCAACAGATTTTCCTTCAGCATTGCCCAATGGTCATAGTGCCCATTGAAGCGTGGCATGGCAGGCTGCGTGAAATCTCTCTCCTTTTTCAAGTCACTCAAGAAGACTACAACTCTCCTTTCTCAGGCCCCAGTAGGGGGGGGGGGAATACCAGAATGTTAAGAACTTTTGAACACAAGAAGAATGTGAGCAAGAACACAACAAAACTCGACTTGAATGACTTAATTCATTGACAAACAACTTCGGCTATTTAACAGCCATCACAAACTACCAACGTGATTATCTAACTTCGAAGAATTCAAACACTAACAGCTCTATTCTAGAGATTAGGACTATCCTATAAAATATGCAACTTATTAACAGAAAAACAAAACCCCTAAATTTAAGGACATTCAACTCTATCATAATTACCTTGGAACTCGGAAGTCCCTTCAGGTTCTTATTAATTACTTACTTGTCTACAATTAGTTAGAAGATTGAAGGATCTAATATTAATTTATTGTTAAATGAACACTTTGGTGTTGTATATTGATGTTAGTGAACATTTTGTTGGCAATAATTGTAATTTGAGGAAGCCAGATTGAAATTTTGAATTTTCGGTGCGGTTTTCGTATTTGTATTTGTGTTACAGATGGCGAGAATGGAGGACATTCTGAATCTTCCGGTACAGGATCCTCCGTGTCCGGAGTTTTCTGCTGCTCTTATCAAGTGGACGAAAGTAGAAGGCGGTCGCCAGGGTGGTGATGATGTTGCTCTGATTCCGTATGCTCGAATGAATGATTTTGTGAAAGGAGAATCTTTGAATCCCGAGTGCCCTGCTAGCTTCCGCATTGAATCAAAAAGGAAAAGAACACAAGGGAGCATCAGCAAGCCGAGGGTCGATGGCTATCTTGAATATATACTGTATGTTGTCTTTGTACACCATTTGACCTTACTGATCGTAAATTTGAGCCAAACTTAATTGGGGAAATAGAAGATATATAATTTTTACTAGCATATATTGTCAACTATAAATGTAAAATGTTTCCTAATAAGATCATATTGAATGTATTGGACTGTGGTGTTCAACTTAAATCTGAATATTTATATGTGGTGATTCATCAGATACTGGTGTTCTTATGGTCCTGAAGACTGCAGAGAAAGCGAATCCAGTATGGTGGGTAGTTCTAGTATGATGAAGCCAGCATCAGGAAAGGGGAACAGGCCTGGGAGGCGTCACATGATGAGAGGCTGCCTATGCCGTTTTACTGTAAAGCGCTTATATACACGTCCACTCATTGCTCTTATAATCTACAACCAAAGAACGCATGTAGATAAATCAGGAGCCCCGTGTCATGGTATACTTGATCAGGATGCCATGGGAACAAGAGCCATGTATGCTCCGCGGATTTCAGAGGAGCAACGCCAGAAAGTGATGTCTATGCTGTACGTTGGTATAACTTTGGATAATATTATGCAACATCACACTGAGGTAGTCCAGGAGCATGGAGGACCTCATAACCGTGATGATTTTCTCAGTCGAAGTGATGTACGTAACATAGAAAGGCTGGTTCGCAATTCTTCTCATGAGTTACATTCAGATGATGGGTGCAGTATAAAGATTTGGGTTCAACGCCATCGTAAAAATATTTTCTACTTCCAGGACGGCTCTGGTTCAGAACCATTTGTATTAGGCATACAGACAGATTGGCAGTTGCAGCAGATGCTTCAGTTTGGACATAATAGTTACATAGCTTCCCATTCAACCTTTGGCATAAAGAAATTTAAGGTGCAGTGATTTCTTTCTCTAGTTATTGGCATGTGAAATTTAATGATATTTTGATTGTTTGATGTTCATGCTTTCTTTTAGTAATGTCCATAGCTTCCCAGCAGTCAAGTTACGATAATCACTTTAGAAAATCTGAATGCATAGTTATCTGACATGTTGAAATGATTCGGCTAAATATAAAATACTTGGGAATATATCAGGTTGCATCTGTGAACCAAAAGAAAAAGAGAATAAGTTTAGAAATGATGTTGATGATATTTGTGATTTAAGAGAAAGTAATGCATGTAAGTCAATACATCTAGTATTTCTTAATCAGTAGATGTAATTATTTAGTCATCCTTGGTTCAACTTACATAAATTATGAAGTAGGATGTAGTTTCCCCATCTTATAAAGGGCTCAGAAAAATCTAAACAGCAAGATGAGCTGGTGGTAGATGTAATCTATAACTCTTTCATTATTTGTGTGCAAAACAAAAACGTGTATCTGGTTTGCAGCTCAGATCATTTGGTAGGACCATACATTTCCGACTGAAAGTACTTCTGGTCAGCAGTGTCTAGCTGTATCATATTGTTCTGTTGTTTATGATGATTTATATATATATATAGATTTTTTTATCGATAGATGCAGCCATCTTTGTTTGCTAATAGATAACATAAATACCTGATAGCTGTACTGTAAGATATCTTGGACCTATTGTAACTTTTGTGTACATTACTTGTTTTTGACTCATCCCGGAATGCAATACCAGTTGCTTGGGTCATTTCATCTTCTATTGGTAGTCAAGATATCACTAAATGGATTGGGCTACTTGCTGAAAGAATTCGAACTAGGGATCCTAGGTGGAGACTTGATGCCTTTCTAGTAGATGATCCTTCCTTTGAGATTTCTATCATAAGGTATAATAAATAGGTTTCACAATGTAGTTGTCTCATAGAGTTTTAGTTTGGAACTGAATTTACCCTGAAACTTTCTCTACTGGTAGAGAGACTTTCCAATGTCGGGTCTTGCTATGCATCTGGCATGTTCGGCGTGCTTGGATAAGAAGCCTTTTAAAGACATGCAGAAACCTTGATGTGCAGCGAGAGATGTTTAAGCACTTAGGTTGGCTTTTGTATTGCACAAGAAGTGGGCCAAATGCTATGGATGCAGTAGAGGAATTTCTGCAAGTATTTGTTGATCAATGTGATTTTATGGATTACTTTAAGAGGCGATGGTTACCACATATAGGTATTTTCCTATCTACGATTGACCTTTTAATGCATTGAAGTGATATTTTTTCATGCCCAGGCTAGCATAACTAATTTTTTCACATGCATTTTCTTCATGAGACTGTTGACTTTTTGTCTTTCGATTATGTTGATATCTATGGAATATGGTTGATGATTTGTGAGCTATGTTATAATAAATAGCATGCATTGGTATTTTCTTTATAATTTATATGACCATCAACGTGAAAAATGTCATTGCTGGTAAACATTTTGATGGCTGCTGCAACTTTTTAATGTCCATTGGTATGGGAAGTAACCCAAAGCTAACAAGCCACATATGTATAACAGCATTTTATTGTAATTGAAACATCTTTTTAGCATTATGATATATGCTGTTGTTGTGCAGAGTTGTGGATTAATGGCATAAAGTATCTTCCTGTGGTCAGTCCAGAGCCGAATACTGCAATTGAGTCCTACCATTTGAGGTTGAAATCCAAGCTTTTCAACAAGCAATATGGTAATTCCTGGTCAAGAGTGGACTGGTTAATCCATGCACTCACAACTGAATTTCAATCTTCGTATTGGTTGGACCAATATAGCTCAGAGACTGGATATTTTGAAAATCTGAAGGACAAGTCTTTCTCAATCAATTCTTGGTATCAGGCTTTGCAGATCCTAGATGAGAAAAATCTACAATATGCGAAAGTCATCTCACAATCAGATAGAAGCCTGGCTTACACTATCTGGAACCCTGGTTCAGAATTCTCTCTGTGTGATTGCCCTTGGTCAATGTTGGGAAACCTCTGTAAGCATATCATCAAGGTGGCAATCCTGTGTAAAAGTCGGCAGGTTGCGAGACCATTATTGGCTGCTCAAGTTTATAGGCAGACCTTGCTTACCCTTGTACACAATCCCCCGGAGGACCCTGTTGTTCTTGATCATGCTATTTTACATGCGACCGTTTGCAACAAGACATCAAAGGTCTGGAAGAATTATCCAACAGTGGTTTGCTCCAGTCTTTACCATCAGACATTAATTCTCATTTCGCAGACAGTATACTCTTTCCTGGTGTCACTTGATTAGGTTATCTAAAAGAGATGTTTATATGCCCAGGCTATGGCTGAAGATATTATGGTTTAGACTTGGCTCCCTGTGTCTTTGTTTGCAGTTGTGGAGATGAGGAGTTTATGGAAATTTACGCCAGATGTGGACACACTATATTCCAGGTCATGGAGATTGACTCACTAAGCTGTATCTGTTTCTAAGCTTATTAAGAGGTGGAGAAGTATGAGGATTCAACTCTTTCCTCGATAAGAATAAGAAGAGAGAGAGGACTGGTGGAGCTGGGAAAAATCCTAGGCTCTGCTGATTGGGGGGATTGTTTAGAGGAGTCACAACTTGTTGAGTACGTGAGACGAAAGATTAGTGCGATACAGTTTAAGGTCAGGTGATGATGGTGGAACAGAAAGTTTCTTCTGGGCAGATGCTGACTTCCGGGTTCTTCCTCAGCAAACAGACTTGATCAGAACCACAATGTGGCCATGGGAGATCTTCAGATCCGATTATTATGTTCAATTGTGATTAGGACACATGTATGTATGTATGTATGTTGTGTATATGAGACTCAGTCCGTCTTGCACAAGAATTTGTCGCGGGAATTAGAGAGAATTGCAAGAGGAAATGTGGCTAGCTGCTGGATCCGAGATTAGTAAAGGTTGGGCCAACCGAACCTCTGCAGCCCAAAGCCCAACAATAAGGGACTTATCTCTTGGGTCGCAACGCAAGGTCTCGCCGTTCATTGTCTTGCATGGAAAGTAGACACGGTTATAAAGTGCATTTTATGTACTTGCGTGATGATCGTTTTGGAATTTGGATTCTTGGCACCAAGAGTTCAACGCCTTACCCCGTGGCTGGTCTCTCGTTGGTTAGTATTATCATAGCAATATCGTAAGTTTAAAGGATAAACTTCAAAACATGCGACAGTCCCAGTTATACATATGAATCAATCAAACACATCACCCACACGCAAATACAATATCAATCATAGAAAACAAACGTGATTCAATTTTTCCTATGATAAAAAAACTCCACCTCATCGATGGCATCATCATCCGAGACTCTCAGAGACTTGGAGGAGCTCTATATAAATAGGGCTCTGATTCACATTTCGTCTCTCGTTTCCATATCTAGCTAGCGGAGCTCCGATCGCCGCGTGTTTAGTTAGATTGATTGAATCCGGATTGGCAGGCGACTACTGCGTCCGATTGAAAGTTCGTTGTTCGTATTCTGCGTTTCGTTTTCATATCCATCTCTTCTTCCTTGATTGTTCCTATAACTATATATATATATATATATGCCTTAGGTACTTTGCTTTGTGCAAGTCTTCTGCTTTGTGCCTAGATTACTGTTTTGTATGATCTCGTTTCTTCTAGTGCTGTGGTCATAATTGATTTGAATTTCTGGTTTTTTTAATTGGTTTCTGGATCTTTTTTGTTGCTCTAATTGTAATGATTTTGATGGATATGTCTTACTTGGTTAGTGCTACTTGTTAAGCTAGGAATATGTAACTATGAGTTTGTGGTCTCTGGTTAGGAAATCTTGGGTGGTTGTTCCGAACCTGCTTAACTTACAAGTTAGAAAGCGCTAATATTTACCTTAAAAGAAGCCCCCACCCTGATTGATTGATTGTTCCTAACGATGCTGAAATGTTAGCTGCATATAGCTGAATCATCTCCTAGCCTCTGCATGTAATGCCTTTGTGGTATCTCTATGAATTGTTGAAGGAACAAGGAAGTTATTTATATCTTGAAGGGCGTGGTCTTCTGTTTGTATATACTATATAGACTATATACATCGAGCTTTTGTTGTTTGTGTCCTAGGATTGATTGTCTCGATGCCCCTGGTGAAATTCCCCACTCCACAGAGAGGTTTGTTTCATAAGGTTTTTAGTAAGTGAAGGTAATAGAAGAAAATTGGGAAGAGTTGCATATCACATTTTCATCCCAACATGTCGTCCTGACAGACCTCTGTGCTCTTGTGAGCTGTCACCTTGCTCACCTATATCTCTTGAGAGTCGAGAGTTACTTTGTCAAGTCACCTTATCTGAGAATCGTATTGGGGAAACAGTTCGTCTGGGTTGTCTATCTGCTCTTTTGTGCAGGACCGATGTGTACAATTGTCTGTTTCATTTATTCTAATTATTTTGGTCCTCGCTATGAGCTCTAGTGCTCATATTTGGACCGAGTTTCTTTGATCTTTTTATCTCCTGATTACGCATGGAATGCTATCAAGTATCAAGTTCTCGCTTGGAAACCGATTTAATTTGGATCTTCTCGTCTGATTGGGGATATGCAGTGGCCCTCGAAGGTTAATTGTCTTATGTCATGGTATAGAGCTTAGAAGTTGTTGCCTATTGGATAAGTCCAGTACTTGGAGCAGACATGATGACGAATTTTCATTTGAGGTAGTTCTGTTCTGACGATTAACCCAAAACATTTCTCTTGTCTCTCCCACTCTTTTCCCATATTATTTTTCCCTACACTTTAGAACACATTTGATCGTGTGATATATTTCTTTGACCATAGGTTGGGGATTCACTTCATCATGCCTACTATAGTTGAAATTTGGTTCCAGGAGTTCTTCAGGAAATCAAGTGATGCAATGTTATTGCTTATTTTTAACAGATGGATGCTCTGGAAACCCTCAATGATGCATATTGCGTATTGTTTGGATTCTTGTAGATCTATTGTTTTGATGAATCCTCCTCTCAGGGAAATGCTGATTGGAGCTGTTCAACCTATGCATGGATTTTGTTGTTGCTCATTACACTTGACTTCAACACTATAGACGAAGCAGAGTGTCATGCGGTATTGCCTGCCTTTAGAGGAAAATATGCCTAGGCATTTAACAAGTGTTTTTTAAACGGTCTATATATGCAGGTGCTTTAGCCTTGTTGTCAGCTTATAAACGTTTGAAGGAGCAAGCAACATAAAATGGTTGCACAAATAGTGGTCCAGGATTGTCACTCTCATCTGTCAAATGGGGAGTTCAAGCTCACAGTAGAAGCAAAGGACAATAGGAAGTCTATTGAATTGCTAAATAAAGGACTCATGGAGTATGGGTAAGTTTCTTTCTTCTTTCTGTTCTAATTTTGTTTTTCTCCCCTTTGTCTCGGGACAATAAACAGCGTCCACCTTACTTTTGCAGATGCTCACATTATAGGCGAAGATGCCGTATCAAGGCTCCTTGTTGCAATGAGAAATTTGATTGTCATCATTGTCATAACAAAGCAAAGGTGGGTATTCGACTTACTTGGCTCGATTGTTTGGCTTTATGCATAGTTGTGCTTTTTCTTGGATGATAGTACACTACTTTCAAGATTCTATAACCTCTGTAATGACGTGCAGAACAATATCAATGTGGATCCGAAACTTAGACATGATGTACTGCGTCATGAAGTCAAGCAGGCAAGTCATTTCATTACTTCGTTTTCACCTTATCCCTGTTTGACTGCACATAACTTTCTGCTTTATGGCTGACAAAATAATTGTAATGGTCTCAGGTGATATGTTCGCTATGCGACACTGAGCAAGAGGTGAGGTTCCGAATTATTAACCAAATGGTTGAATAATGTACTTTTTTTAACAGTGGAATGCCGATAATCATCTAGCTATAAATTGGGATTAGGTTGATTTTGTTCTACTATAGAATTCAGATGCTTTTTTTCTTCTTTTGACTCGGATTCCAGCGTTTATTTTATGAATCTGTTTATGTATGCTACTGCTACTACCAGGTTCAACAACACTGTGTCAACTGTGGTGTATGTATGGGGAAATACTTCTGCAAGACATGCAAGCTATTTGATGATGATGTGAGTTCTTAACACTTATTGAAGCATTATATGATATCAGTTTAAGGAGAAAGTATATTGTTGCTGTTAATCATGACTTGGAATAATAGTTCTTTGTTGGCATTTAGCTTGCCATTACTCATGATACTCGATTCTAGTTAGTTTGAGTGGCTGAAATTAATTCTGCTATCTTTGCAGATATCTAAGAAACAGTACCATTGCAGTGGTTGCGGTATTTGCAGGTACAGATTTTGTTATCACTGTTTTCTCCGCTTTATTTGCTGATTCTAATCATGTGGTATTAATTTGTTGTTGCATTGTGTTTTGTTTGCAGAATTGGAGGTTGTGAAAACTTTTTTCATTGCCACAAGTGTGGTAAGTCATTCTCTATCTCTGTCTATTTGTGGGCAAAACTGACCATAGAAAAGAAACTGATCGTAGTAATTGTGGGTGGATGGATGTACTGATCTCAGTTAATCTTCTTGTTAGGCTGCTGCTACTCGATACTGCTGAAGAACAGTCATCCTTGTGTGGAAGGAGCGATGCATCACGACTGCCCTGTTTGCTTTGAGGTAAGAATGATGGGAATTATTTGTTCCTTTCCTCCTAATCTTTCCATTGATATGTTGCTGTTAGTGTATGCTGATACTGATCTATGACACCTGATAATTTGCAGTTCTTATTTGAATCAAGATATGATGTTTCTGTGATGCCATGTGGACACACTATACACAAGCATTGCCTGAAAGAGATGAGGGATCACTTGCAGTGAGTATTCCACGTTGTTTTGTCTTTGTTTCTGTAGAATGACTTTTGCTTTCTTGTAATCCTTTTGTATTTGGTGACAGATATGCCTGCCCCCTTTGCTCCAAGTCAGTATGTGATATGTCCAAGGTCTGGGAAAAATATGACAAAGAGATAGCGGCCACACCAATGCCCGAACCATATCAAAACAAGTTAGTTCGGATTCTGTGCAACGACTGCGGGAAGAGTTCAGAAGTACAGTTCCACATTGTGGCCCAGAAATGCTCCAGCTGCAAATCTTACAACACTCGCCAAACTAGAGGCTGAGCAGGGCCCCTAGTGAAAGGCAATTCATTGATTGGCTCATGCATCCGTTCTGCATCTTGCGGCAGCTACATTGAGCTGCACTACATCATCGGGGGAGGACTCAGGGGCACAATGCCCTGTGGTCGCTCGGGTTCGGTTATGCTGTTTGCATCTCTGTAATTTCTCATCTCGTTTCCTTGTATTATTTACTTGAACGCATGATCATGTTCTTGTTTTTTTCCATTAGTGCTGTACGTCATCCACCAGTTCATCATTTTAATCGCCACCAGTACTTTCTGTTTCTACTCGTGTTGGCATCTCTTTTCTCGTCGTAGTGCTCCCATAGGGAGATTCGGGCACCTTTTTCTCGACGAGTTGTACGTTCGAAAGAGGTCCCCTGAGATTTGTATGTGACATTGAACTCGAGTAAGATGTCCTTCAACGAGGACGTATTCGTCGCCGAAGAGTCACGAGGGACATAATGGAATCAGAAATTTTAGGTGGGATTCTACCGTCGCACGGGCGTGCGAGTATGAATAATGGTTTACCGCAGTGAATTCCGGTTCTAACCTCACATCAAACCTTCGCGGTCAAAATTCCTAGTATTGACCAGCATTGAACGGCCGCTGAAACCTACTTTCTTACGCTATAGACTAGTCAATAAGCACTCGAGCACGCTCCTCTTTAAACTCGAGATATTTTGAGGTCAATATTTACTGCTTAGTGCTTTACCAGTACGGCATGGACCAATCTGATGAAGCTGTCAGCTAACACCGACCACTTACTCCATCAACTAGCGATGTTGCGGGGAAGATGATGCAGATACATAAATTAGACCTGGTTAATATTAATAGTAATAAATAATATTAGAGTAATTTTTTTTAATTTTTTGACCAATTAAAATCAAGTAATATCGAGGTAATTGCAAGTTAGCCGTAAAGTAACTACTATTTGTAAATTTTATAAATAGGGAAACTTAAAAATGAAAAGGGAGAAAGCGTTTATTTACTCTGTCATAATAATCTACTTACAGAGTGTATTATAAGCTCGATCGAAGGAAGTTTCATGTAAGATCGAATGACATCTATCACAAAAACTCAAGTTCATTTATTGTGGTGAAATTCGTTACCACAAATTGGTGTTTTCATGGAGAGATGAAAATTATATTCAAAGAGGTTCTACGCTGAGTTCTTCTTTTAAATTTTTATCTCTTTTACTTTTATCTTTTAATGTGCTTGAATCATGGTTAGAACACGAAAGCAAATTGTTAGACCAAGTTCGAACGTGAATGCAAGAAATTGCAACTTAGATGGGAGTATTCGTGAGACAATCTCACCTACAGGCGGGTCATTACCAGTAATTGGCGTCGCCCATATTTTCAATGTTGACCGACATCCTATAGCGACAAACACGTCATCGACATCTCAAAGTGTACCCTTGCAAACTACTCAGGCGAAGGAGAATCAAAGTGTGTTGGCAAAACAAAATGACATGTTGCGCAAGCATGTGCAAGATGTATCCAAACGATTAGCGGACCAAGAAGCTTTTATCTTAGCAATGAATCAAGAGATCATGTTATTTCACAATGCACGAATAAACAAACAGTTCGAGCGAATGAGCAGTTCGAGAAAGATTTCTGAAGAAAATGTACATCTTGTGAACATGAGACATGAGAAAGATCCAGCACACAATGAATACGCTCCTTCTCATGAGAATCAACACCTTTAAAAAAGAAGAAATAGTGATGTGCGACGCCAAACCGATATGTTACCCACTGATGTTCATACAAGGTTAGGGCCTCAAGGAGACGTTCTCTCGCGTCTTGGTCCTCAAGGAGATCTTCTTGAATGCTTAGGTTCTCGTATTAATGTAGTCATCGAATCAAATTTAGAAGACAGTCAAAAGACAACAAATGAGCGAAACCCTCGCTCGAGGAGAAATCCATCGGTGGAAGAACCATATCGTGCCAGAAAAAATTCTCGGAGGACAGGTTCGTTGGCATTGTGTACAAACTTTACAAACAAGTTTGGAGATCAAGGCGAGTCTACGAAAGTTAAGCCTTACATCCCAGAACCAGTCAATCAACAAAGGGTGCGAAGACGTTCCCTGTTAGTATGTGATCCCGTAACACACAATTACCGCACACTTAGTCACTAAAAATGGGTTAACACAGCTTAGACCAAACGCAAGGCAATGATGCAGGCTTCAACTTTAACCAAGGAACCAACACCATCCGAACGTCCACGCGTTCGGTACAGTAAACGCAAAAGTTCCAGGACAGGCCATGTACAAAAGGCAAAGATCCCACATCGAAGGATAGCAACAACCTCCATACTCAACCACCAATATAAGCAACACATTTATGTCAGATACAAGGTACACATGTTACTCTACCAATACTACTGTTACACTTCATACATTCTAACTAGAGCGTCAGAGAGTTGAAGGCGGGAACACCCCATCAAGACTCTTAACGCCCGTTTGGTGTATTGTTCTTAACAACAGGTAAAGGATGACATATACGCGATAGACCAGGTCAACCCGAAATAGTTCAAACCCGCTCTTCTGCATAAGACCCTTACGGAATTTGGTAGAAAAAATTGCCGTCGGCTGTGAGAAGCGAGCAATCATAAACCACGTACAAAAAACCCACAAAAAAGGAGAGCCTGAAAGCCAAAACTAGCAGCAAAAATGGCGATAGACCACATCACACCCAAAAGCAGGAAGACAAAAAACACACTCGTAGACGCAATCAGCAGCATCAACAACCTAACGGAGGATGAAGCGGCAACCCATCTCATGAAAGGAACTCCAATCGGCTAGAACCGAAAGAGATCAGGAACACCAGGCCTGACAGCGATTGGAGGAACGACTTGATGCGTTCATCCGAAGTCAGGAGACCCAACGCAAGGAGCCAGGACCGACAGAGGAAGAAAGAGCGGGCAGGCAGGTCATCAGAATCAACCCACCATGGGGACTACGAAACAACCATCTTCCGGGCCCACCCCCACCGCCCGAAAGAATATAGGAATACGAGACAAGGAACCAACTGCGACAATCGAGGATGCTATGCTTCGATGGATGGAAGAGATGGATGTTGAAATCACAGCACTAAAGAAAAGCATGCACACAGGGCCAAAGGGGATGTACACGCCCCGCGTAAGCCCATTATCGGACGTCATCATAGCACAAGGGAGGGACCCGTATTCCAAGACCGTCAAGATCAGCAGATTCAATGGAAGGGAGACCCACGAACACACATCAACGAGTATCAATCCGCCACCTGTAACGACCCGAATCAAAATTGGTATGTTAATCGGCTTGATTTGCACGTTTAACGAGTAGTCGCAGTTAGTCGTAATTAATCAGTTATGCGGTCTTGTTCACGACTTTATTATCGGACACGAATTTGGTTTGGGCTCATTCGCGGAAAATGTAGAGGATTTGATTTCAAGTTCATAGGAGGTTATAGAAGATTTTTTGGATAATCGAGGAATATAAAATGAATATTTGAAATTATCGTCGATTTAGTCGTGTTTATCCGTTTGAGTTTGAGTTATCCGAATCACGAATAGGGTCGATTTGCGACGTATAAATAGCGAAATAGTCGTAAAGTTGTCGCAAAAGTTGAAATTGGGCTGTTTGATCGAGTTGACCAACTTTGGATCAAGTTGACCGAGTCAACCCGTGTTGACCCACTGAGTCCGTGACTCACCGTCGAGGTTGTCACCAGAAAATGGAACGGTTTCCGGCGTTTGAGGTAGGGAATTGAAGCTCTTTCCTTGGGCTTTCCATTGATGTATGTATTGTGTTGATTTATGTGGAATTAGTTGGAGAATTTTGGGAAGGAAATGGGCCGGAATCGGGGTTAACGGAGGTTGGCTTTCTGGAAACTTTCCAGTGGAGTTTTGGGTTGGAATGGACTGGGTTCGAGCTAGGGATGAGAACCCCTTTGGTTTGGAAGGTTTTGGTGGAGCGACGGCACCGGAATCGGTCGGAGAAGTTTTCTGGCGATTTCGGGCCGTGGACTTTCGAGGGCTTTTTGAGGTGGTTGCCGGTCAATTTGGGTGTTGGTGTAGTGGAGAGTTGGGCTGGGCTTGAGGAGAGGAAGCTTTGGGGGTCTTGGTCGCCGAAAAATCTCACCGTTGACGCCGCGCTGGCGGCGGCGGCGTCGGTTAACAGCGGAGCGTTGACTTTTGGAATTTTGGGAAGTTTTATACCGTTTTGCTCGTAATCGCGCCCCGAGCATAGTCTTGAGGTTTTTGAGTTGATCTGGGTACTCGATTTTGGGATGAGGATTAATTGGGTCTATTTTGTGAATTTTGTTATCCTCGTCAATATTTCGAGAGATACGTCTTTCGAGAACGCGGGATTCTCGTTGTATTAGCTCCGTATATTGTGATTCTTATGTATTGATCGTATCCCTATTATTCAGGTGATCGAGATCGAGCATTTGGCGAGAGATATTCCGCCGGACCTCAAGGCTAGCTTTGCTCTGTGAGTGGACATTTATTTACACTGTTGTAGCGAGTTCTTGATTTCAGTATTTGTTTCCAGTACAATGTTCATATTATTTATCGTTTGATAAGTATTGTTTATTTTATCGGTGATGACATTTATTTATTTAGCATCGATGCATTGGCTACGCGGCTGATCACCGGTAGTCCATCTATCAGACTTGAGAGATTCGCCTAGTTTATCACCATCGGGTTTGAGAGATTCACCCGACTTGCTACTCTGGCAGGGAAATCCACCGGAGTGGTGACTTTTATGTACTTAAGAACTTGCATTATTTTATTGATACAAATGGTGAAAGGTATATGTTTATTTTCGTTCACTCACTCTAACGATTTATTTGCCTTTCCCCTGGGCTTTTCGGTTTCCGTTGCCCAGTTTGCAGTTTGAGTTCCTGTGTTGTGCGTCGACTGCGGAGGCATAGACTTCGGATCACTCTTCAGTTTTCATAGGTTTCTTGTTTGACCTGCTTGATGTAAATTTTGTTTATAGGCGTCGTTCTGAGTACTTATACTGTGTTTTCAGTGGAGTATACTCCTGAATGATTCTGGATTTCTTGTAAATCTTTGAGTTTATTATATATATATGTTGTTGAGAAATCCGGATGGGGATCAGAGCCCCACAGTTTGGCTTTTGTGGAATATTCGAAGTGTATTTCTTTGTAGGATCTAAGAATGGTTTATATATTTTCAAAGTAAACTCTGGCAAAAAAAAATTTAAGGTCGTGTTTTCGAAAGGGTTCGATTTCGGTTTAGGCAACTAAACAGGAGTCGGGTCCTTTCACCACCGCAGGTACCCGGTACTCGGACGCAACCCTCTGCTTCCTATTCCAAGAGACGTTGATGAAAGAAGCGCAAAACTGCTTCTACGAGGTGCCCATGGGATGTATACACTCGTTCAAGGAGCTAACGGAGTGTTTTCTCAAACGATACTAGCTGCAGGGCAAGTACAACACCGCCAGCACACTCCTCAAGATCCGTCAAGGAGACACCGAAAACCTGTCCGGCTTTATCAATCGATGGAGAGCCCTTGTGAACACATGCAGGAACCTCGACAAAAAACGTGGCAAAAATGGCGTACTGGAATATCTGATAGGAACCCCGTTTGTAGATAAGTTGGTCAGGAAGGACCATCTCGGGTATGACGAGGTCATTGACCTGATCGTACAAAAAGCACTGGTGGAAACCTGTGTATACGGGGCACAAGGTCCGAACGCAGCTCTACCCTTGAAAGCACCCAACTACATACACAACCACCCACATAGCTAAAAGCCCACCACCGAAAACACAACCCGAATTAACCTCCCGCAAACGCGACAGTCACTACCGCAAACACAAAAGCAACAAACAATATCAGCAAGCGCATTATAGACGCGAACCCCCAGCCCGACATAACCCACCACCACCACCCAGAGATCTCCACCCACGCCGCAAAATCTTCTCGATTTCCCAGGCCTCGAACGAGGAGGTGCTCAAACAAAATAAAAGCCAGATCTGCTCACCAATGCCGAGAGCACCCGGTATCGCCCCCATACGAAATAACAGGGGAACGTTGTACATGTACCATGATTCGAACACCCACAACACCAACGATTACGAAATCTTGGCAAGGGAAATCGAACGGCTACACAACGAACGTTAATCTTCGAGAGGCCGAACACCAAACAACAGATTACAAACATACAAACGAGGGGTACAATCAACAACATCTCGGGAGGGAAGCGGAACACCGAAAGCCCACGAGAGCAGGAAGAGCCTGGACCAAGGGACGTATTCGCAGTATATTCGGGGAATCCACCGAAGGCAGACAAGAAGGATTGGCCTCCAATCACTTTCTCCTGTAGCGAAGAAGAGGCCAACCAGAATAGCACACTCCCATTCGTCATTGATGGAATGGTGGATTGATATCTTGTCAAGCGTATCCTTATTGACAACGGGGCATCCGTTAACATCATCTTCCGGGAAGCATACGAGGGGCTTAAACGCCCGAGGTGCAAGATGACACAGGACCACGAAAACATTGCCAGCTTCTCGGGCAAAACCACATACCCTCTTGGGAGTGAGTATATGCGATTTGGCGTCGGGACACTAAGCACCCCCCAAAATGAGATCAGAACAGACTTCGTCATTGTAGACATTCACACGTCCTACAACATGATCCTGGGATGACCCGACATCTTGAAGCTAAAGCTGATTATCGCAAGCCACATGCTCTTGGCCAAGTTCGCAACAGATTATGGAATCGGCACGATCAGAGCGTACGATTTTGTGGAAAAAGTTGCACGACCGGACGAAGACAACACACGAATGGAGGTACTCGCAGTGGCAGAAAGCTCCCCCAAAGAACAAAAACTCGATGACCCAAGGCATGGGCTAAACGCCATCCAGCCAGCCACAGAATGAGAAGGGTTGTGCACGATACACCTGTCCAGCGAACACCCAGAGCGCATGATCAGCATCGGCCCCCAGCTAGAGCCAGACATAGCAGCCAGACTGGTTCAGATCCCATCAGATTGCCAGCAGTTGTTCTCATGGTCTTACGCGGACATACCCAGAATCGCCTCAAGCATCATCTCCCATAAACTCAGCATCAATCCAACCGCGAAGCCAGTCAAGTAGAAACGACGGGCGTATGACCAGGAATGATACACGGCCATGCATGCGAAGGTGGACAGACTACAGAAAATCAGTTTCATCCGAAAGGTTGACTACCCGAAATGGATCTCCAACGTCGTTATGGTCAAGAAGAACAACGGATCATGGCGCATGTGCGTGGATTACAGCAATCTGAACAAGGCCTACCCGAAGGACAGCTTCCCATTGCCCAGGATTGATCAGCTGGTGGATGCCACTGTAGGACATAAATTGCTCTACGTGATGGATGTGTATTCAGCGTACAACCAAATCCTCATGAACCATGAAGACCAGGAAGCCACTTGCTTCACTACAGACAAGGGACTCTATTGGTAGGTAGTCATACCGTTTGGCCTGAAGAACGCAGGCTCCACCTACCAAAGATTGATGAATATCATATTCGATGGGCTAACAGGAGAAATCGTGGAAGTATACATTGATGACATACTAGTCAAAAGCACCAAGGCAGTGGACCACCCCAAACACCTACAAAATGTACTAGAGCTCCTGATCAAGAATGGCATGTGATTGAACCCGGCTAAATGCACATTCGGCGTAACAACAAGCAAGTTCCTTAGATACATTATCAGCCAACGGGGTATCGAAGCTTCCACCACGAAGGTCAAGGAAATACTAGACATGCAACCTCCAACGACCAAGGCTGAGCTCCAAAGCCTAACGGGAAAACTAGCATCCCTGAATCGCTTCATCTCTCACTACTCTGACAAGTTCGCACCATTCTTCAAAGCCCTCCAGACAACAAACAAACAGAACGTCATTTAAACACCCAACTGCAAAATCGCATTCACGTCCATCAAGCAATATCTGACCTCAATCCCCCTCCTATCCAGGCCCGTGAAAGGAGAAACCTTGTATGCATACATATCTGCTTCTCTAACAACCGTTAGTTTCACCCTTGTTCGGAGGGAAACAAATTCGGAACTGCCAGTTTTCTTCACCGGAAAGGGCATGACACCACTCGAGACCTGTTACCCAACAATCGAAAAGGTGGCACTCGCACTCGTAAAAGCAGCCAGACGATTCAGGCTATACTTCCAGACCCACAGCATACACGTTCTTACAAACGTTCTACTACAACAAGTGCTGCAACCACCCTATCCCAGTGGCCGTTTGGCAAAATGGGCCGTCGAGCTTAGGGAATACAACATAATTTATACGCCCCGAACGACAATAAAGGGCCAGGCCGTCGCAGACTTCATAGTCGACTACATTGAGGCCGAAGTTACAGCAAAGCCTGCTCCCAACAACGCAACACCCGTCAGCACAGACATCCCCGACCAGGAGCCTCCAACACCTGAATCACCATGGAACCTCTACGTAGACGGGTCATGCACCAAGAAGACTAGCGGGGCCGGAATCATCCTTACCGGGCCAGGAGGCATACGAGCAGAGTACGCACTCATATTTGAATTTAAAGCCACAAACAACGAGGCCGAATACGAAGCTCTCATTGCCGGACTGTAACTAGCCCGAAACTCAGAAGCCCTAAGCATCAACATCTTCAGCGACTCGCAACTGGTCGTTAACCAAATCCGGGGTGACTTCAAAACAAAGGGCGATACAATGAAGACATATCTCCCGATTGGCCAAGGCAGATGTACTCGCCCGATTGGCCACATCGCTCGTCCATATGGAGCTAGGACAATGGGTAATGGAAGTCTTGAAAGGACCAAGTATCATCGAGCCACACGTGGCCAGCTGGATGGACCCAATCGTCAAATACAAAACAAGGGGCGAACTCCCAGCAGACCGGGCACAAGCACGAAACATCATAGCCAGAGCAGTAAACTTCAACGTCCGACACAACAACCTATACCGAGAGGGGAAGACATGGGTCAACCTCAAATGCGTTACACCAGAAAGAGGCGACATGATACTAAGGGAAATCCATTCAGACGTATGTGGCCATCAAGCAGGGGCACGATCGATCGCACAGAAGGCACTCCGAAGTGGATTCGGGTGGCCTACCATCCATGCTAACGCAACCGTAATTACGACGATCTACCACCAATGCCAGCTATACGCACACAAGAACCATACGCCTGCAGTGCCTCTATCGATCCTCACTTCTCCAGTTCCGTTTACACAGTGAGGGCTTAATCTCATCAGAGAACTTCCAAAATCTAGTGGCCAGTATTGCTACATCATCGTGATCATTGACTACCATACCAAGTTCATCGAGGCTGAACCGATGGTCAAAATCACAACCGAAAAGGTAAAGAGGTTCCTCTGGCGTTTTCTTTACTGTCGCTACGGCACCCACTCAACATCATCACTGATAACGGACCGCAATTCCACAACGACGAGCTCAGGGCATTCTGCAGGAAGTAAGGCACCAACCTGGTATTCGCATAACCAGCACACCCCTAGACAAACAGACAGGTAGAAGCAGCCAACAAAATCGTAAATGAGGGAATCAAGAAGAAGATCGAACTCATCAAGAAAGGATACATATGGTATGGACTATCGCCCACACTTCTCCCCGAAATACTATGGTCAATCTGAACAACTACAATGGCAGCGACAGGCAAAATCTCGTTCAGCCTCCCACTCGAACTAACATACAGAAGCCCAAAAATCGAAAGCTATGACCCCACAACAAACGGAGAAGGACTACGACTCGACAACGACCTCCTCGAAGAGAAGCGGACATAACACATCTTCACAACACTGCGAACAAGCAGTGAGTCGCTCGGCTATTCAACCAACGTGTTCGGGAGCGCCGACTCCAACTGGGGGACTGGGTCATGAAGGCAATCCAAACAAATCCAAAGAGTTTACGCCCATCATGGGAAGGTCCGTACATCATCGACGCAGTCGCAAGCCCATGCACATTCTACATTAAGAACATGTTTGGACGAAGGCTAAGCAACCGCTGGAACACGCAGTACTTGAGGAAATATTTCCACTAAGCGGACATAACACATCTTCACAACACTGCGAACAAGCAGTGAGTCGCTCGGCTATTCAACCAACGTGTTCGGGAGCGCCGACTCCAACTGGGGGACTGGGTCATGAAGGCAATCCAAACAAAGCCAAAGAGTTTACGCCCATCATGGGAAGGTCCGTACATCATCGACGCAGTCGCAAGCCCATGCACATTCTACATTAAGAACATGTTTGGACGAAGGCTAAGCAACCGCTGGAACACGCAGTACTTGAGGAAATATTTCCACTAAATGTCTACCTACCTGCGTTTGATTGGCACCGACTCATGTACATCCAACGTTTGTGGAACTTTGTGTATGAGTACATTCGCGTTTTTTGTTTTTATCCAATTGCAATGCAAGTATTAATGTAAATCAAACGCATTCAGACAAGCAATGTAAACGAAACAAAGGTACTTAGATATATTTCCAAAAAGTTATACATAGCTCTCATTCAAACACAAACAAACGCACGTATGCGCTAGAGCAAAATACTACAAAGCAAAAAAAAAGGGAAAGTGAAAGCACAAGATAATCAGTTGGCCCCAGTAGCAGCATCAGCTCCACCCCCCGTCTCCGTCACATCATCCCCAGCATGCGACCCGCCCTCCAGCTCCTCCAGCGAACGCAAGCTTTTCGGCCTCAGCGGCTTGCCACGCCTCGAACTCATCCACCTTGACGAACGGGAGCACGGGTGAAGAGAAGTCCTCACACTAGACATTGGCCTCAGTTGTGACCAAGTCCTCAAACTCGTCCAAATTCTTGAAAGCCTCGACCGTATCGGCCTTGACCTTCTCAAACTCGGACGACACCTTAAACTCGGCCACCGCCTCCTCTACAATCTTCCTGCAAATATCCTCCGTCATCTCATGAGTGCGAGCCTCAGCCAATTCATGCTCTAGCTCCGTAATCCGAGCACCATTAGATGACCGGAGAGAGGCAAGATCCATCTCCAGGATTGCGATCTCAGACTGAGACTCCCCAACTCCTTCCTCAGCTCATCGAGCTCACGAACCAGCTCATTCACCCGAGAGATATTGCGATTCACTACATTAGTGGACTTCATGAGAGCATGCTTCAACTTGTCGACCTCGGCCTGCAGACGCCTGCTCTCAGCTTTTGCCTTCAATAGCATGGTAGTTTGCAACATCAACCCCTCTAAGCCCTTGATGAGGAAGAGCTAGTGTTGGAGCTTGGTGCAAGTATCAAACATTGCATTCAGGGACTCGCTCGGAGTCGTGCCGAGCTGACTCCACTTTTGCAGAGACTCGATGCCCGCACCCATAGAACTCTGGATACGAGCAAGGAACTCGGAGGATAGCGCAGTTTCGCCCGTCACAGCAATAGTGACGCCCGGCGAGGCCTTGGTGGATGGACCCCTTTGGCGTTTGAGAGGACGGCAAGACGCCCACTGATCTTCTGGCCGACACAACCCCGACTTGGGCACCTCTGCGTCTCCAGGCTGACGGAGGGGAGAGAGCTCGAACGAACTCTTGGAGGAGACGGTCTTGGCTGGAGAGTGGGACTTGCTCCGAGAGTAGGAGCACGGTTGACCTTCACTCTGGCGCTTGTCCCTGCGGTCGATCTAGCGCTCACGATGCTCCTTGCTCAGCACATTCTTCTCTCGACGGAGGCGGTCCTTTCAGGCTTGTTCACCCTCTTCCCCTCGACGGGTGTCAAGAGTAGCCTTCTCCACTCGATCTTCGGGAGTAGTAGCCTGTATGACTGGAGCTCCGGCAACGGTACCCACGGCCCCCACCTCTTCATCAACCTCAGGAACCGGGTCGAGATACTAGTTGCAGTCGAGAGGATGGAACACGGGCTGAGGAGTGTCGCCTTGGACAGGGTTTCCATTCCTATCTTCCACTACCATACCGGCCTGTCTAGCCCTCTCCATCAGTACCAGCATGCGCTGCTGAGCCACATCTTTCTTACCGGAGGATTGGGACTTCTTCATTTTTGCTGCAAAATATAAATGAAAAAGGGGAATGTTAGTCCGAAAAGCCATACAAATGTCACAAGCAAACGCACGAAATAAAATGGGGCGCACACATACCAGAAGGGTGTGAGAGACCGCAATGTTCAACTAGCTCCCAGTGGTTGGCCGCCCAGAAATTCCTCTCGTCCAGATGATGATCGAAAGCGAACTTGATTCGAGCCAAACGCCTTTCCTCCAAACGGGTGAGGGGATACGATCGTTGATCTACAAAAAAAAATAAGGCATTAGCAAGCACAAATACGAAAAGAGATGAGCAGACAAACGCCGATAACCGACAACACTTCAACACCACACCTAAAGGCTGAAAGAACTCAGGGACTCGATGTATCTGATCGCACCCACGTGAAAGTGCACCATCGGGCTTGTCGAATTCCCACTCACCCCCGACAAGATAATGATACCGGTGCCAGGCAGTCGAAGAGGACGGGGCCTCCGTTAACCACCACTCCGTTCGGGGCTCCACCATTATCGTATTATTGTCCTTCATATGGGGGGAATACTTCAAACGGAAGAAGTGCCCGATCTCCGCATGGGTGGGGAACTGCAACCCACTAAGCTTCCAAATATTGTGGAACCCAATCAACACGCGCGTAAGCGTAGGACCACACTGGCCCAACGTATTGTTGAAGAGAGCGAGGGCGTATTAGAAGAACGGGTGGAGCGGAAGCTTCAACTCAGCCTTAAGCTGGAACTCGCTCACACAGACGTGACCGCGAGGAGGGCCCTAAGCTTCACCGTTCAGGGAATGTGGTAATCTCGGTACCACCGTTCGATCTAGCTTATGGACGGGGACCCCTCCGGCTTCTGAACCGTCTGCCCATCCGCAAGACGCCAAAGCACGAGCCCACCTCTGGAGAGTATGGGGAGAGCAGCCCCTGACACCTGACCATCACGGGAAAGATCACGTAACCTTGCGAGCCCCTGGAAGAAGAGGTCGACACTACACCGCACGGCACCACAGAGGCACCTTGATGTTCGGACCGCACCACCACAGACCCGCTCTGCTCCATGTTCGGGATGGATGACCTACGCAAAGCACCACCAGCGTTAACGAACAAAGGGGAGACGCTCAGTACGCTATCAGACGAGGAGTCTGAAACACTATTGGCATGACCGTTTGACCCTATATGAAACCTAGGAGTTTGCGGAAGGGACTCATCGCTTGAAACGGCTACAAATTCCATGGTCCTAAGAGAAAAGCTAACGGGAGAATAAGCCAAACAGCAAACGCATGGAGTATTTCACGACCCCACCTCTTCAAACAGCACAAACAAGTACCCACCATTTCGCAATACCCAAAAATAGATCAAAAGCCCCAAAAGAAACAAATACCTCAAGAACAAGATTGTTCTTCGTAACGTACCCAGAATAGCCTAGAAAGCAGCAAACCCAGAAATTCCTTTTTGAGCATAAAAAAAGAGAAACGAAGTACCTTACCTAGCCAAACGTACTCTACACTAGCAAAACCATAAGAAACATACCACAAAAATTCAGAAATTACCACAATAGTACCACAAACAGTAACGAGTGCAAACGCACCAGGGCAACACGAATCAACACGTTTTTTAAGCAACAAGAACAAGAAACCACCTTTAAAGACGAGAGGAAGATTCACGAGAGGGAAAAAACTCCAAATTGATCACAAAGAGCTTCAGGAAGGCGTTTTGGCAGAGTTTCAGTTGAGAAGCGAAAGTGTAAAGAGGTGAAAGTGAAAGCCAAGCTATTTATAGAAAACAAAACTAACCCTAGGCAAACGCCTATCGTCCATTTCTAGCGCTTCCCACCGTAAGATTACGACACGTGTCCCACGCGTCCCACGCGCTCCCGCCAAAACTAATTACCCTACCGCTCCGAATTCTGTGTGCCACGTGTCACACATGCAGAAAACAACTGTCAAAACGTCCCTGACACACAAGCATAGCAAACGACAGGTAACCGTTACGAAGCTGAAAGATCGGAATGCGAAAGGACAGGGGGGGACCCACCCCGATAGTCGAACAACAACAACGTTCACACTATCGTGGGATGAGTAGCAACATCACTTGTCGCCGCGAAAGCGACTCCAAACAGCAACATCAAGTTTCAGAGTCCACCCCAATAATCGAACAACAACAACGTTCGCACTATCGTGGAACGAGTAGCAACATCACTTGTCGCCATGAAAGCGGCTCCAAACAACAACATCAAGTTTCGGAGTCCACCCTGATAGTCGAATAGTAACAACGTTCGCACTATCGTGAGATGAGTAGCAACATCACTTGTCGCCATGAAAGCGGCTCCAAATAGCAACATCAAGTTTCGGAGTCTACCCCGATAGTCGAACAGCAACAACGTTCGCACTATCGTGGGATGAGTAACAACATCACTTGTCACCACGAAAGCGGCTTCAAACAGTAACATCAAGTTTCGGAGTCCACCCCGATAGTCGAACAGTAACAATGTTCACACCATCGTGGGATGAGTAGCAACATCACTTGTCGCCACGAAAGTGTCTCCAAAGAGCAACATCAAGTTTCAGAGTCCAATTAGATAGCCGCACGGCAAGAACATTCGACATCTGACCTCAGACCAGCTCTTCATCGGAGAGTTAGGGGACTTGGGGGTATCGGGGCGCGGACCTCTCCCCGAGTGACCACGTGTGCGCAAACGAGAAAAATGCTTTACAACTCCCCAATCAAGAGTTGATTCGCTTGACTTGGGGACTTGTTAGTGTGTGATCCCGTAACACACAATTACTGCACACTTGGTCACTAAAAATGGGTCAACACAACTTAGACCAAACGCAAGGCAGCAATGCAGGCTTCAACTTTAACCAAGGAACCAACACTATCTGAACGTCCACGCGTTCGGTACGGCAAACATAAAAGTACCAGGACAGGTCATGTATAAGAGGAAAAGATCCCACATCGAAGGATAGCAACAACCTCCATACTCAACCACCAATATAAGCAACACATTTATGACAGATACAAGGTACGCTCGTTACTATACCAATACTACTGTTACACTCCATACATTCTAACTAGAGCGTCGGAGTGTCGAAGGAGGGAATACCCCGTCAAGACTCCTAACGCTCGTTTGATGTATTGTTCTTAATAGCAGGTAAAGGACGACATACGCGCGATAGACCAGGTCAACCCGAAATAGTTCAAACCCGCTATTCTGCAAAAGACCCTTACGGAATTTGGTAGAAACATTCCCAATCCAACGTTCCGTGACAACAAGGTCCACTCATCCTCGAAGGAAGGATTGATGCAACCGAAGTGGAAAGAATGCTCAACAAGAAGTTAAAGACCTTAAAAGCACATATTGGTGAAGATGACGATCTAAAGAAGGAAATGGACCGAGTAGCAACTTCGCCATTCTCTAAGAGCATCGAAAACGCACCACCACCGAAATGGTTTCATACCCCAAGCTTTACTTCGTATAAAGGAGATTCTAACCCTAGTAGACATCTTAAGCATTATAGAAGCCTCATGACTCTTTACAAGAAACACGACACATTAGTGTGTAAAGTTTTTGAGATGACATTGCAAGGAGCTGCTCAAGATTGGTTTTATACATTACCTGATGCTTCAATCAACAATTTTCCAGATCTTTCTCTTTTATTCCTAAAGGAGTATACATCATACAGAATAGTGGAAAAGAAAGTAGATCATCTGTTTACCACTAGGAAAAGAGCAACATAATCGCTTTGGGATTATCTAAAAAGGTTTTAAGGCTGAAAATGCTATAATCATTAGTTGTGACAACTACATGGCTGCTTCGGCATTCATGAAGGGCCTTCCTACAGAACATCCCTTATATAGAGAATTTGTCATGAGACCAAATCTTAATTTGGCAGATTTATTCATTCGAGCAGAACGACATGCTATCTGGAACAAAAAAAATTAAGGAAGATAAAAAAAATTGAATTCGAGTTGGGATGGACCGTGCAAAGTAAACGGCGTTGGAGGCAAATGAAGCTAGATTTTTGATACACTCGAAGGAAAAGAGATCAACAGACAACATGCGACACAACTTAAAAAGTATTACGTATGTAGTTTATTATTTTGCATTTTCCTTTCTATTTAGACTAAGAATATGGTTTGCACGAAGCATAAGTGAAACTAATGACGCTTTATTGTATTTTATCTCTTTAACAAAAGATATAAAATTTAACCTCGAACGAGTTTGTCTCGAGTGACAAGAAAATAAAACTTATCTATTATTGTATGCATATTTATTGTTTTCTAGTTTGTATATATTTCGTTTGATTTAAGGAAACATACCTTATGCTCTATAAATAATAATCGTATATCTAACAAGATACTAAGTCCTCATTCAAAAACTATCCTAAGAGGCAAAACCAGACGAGAGCACTCGAGGGAATCTATTCAGTGGAATATATTCTACATTTATCTTCTTGCAAAATAGAAACTCGACTCTATGGTAGCATAATACTCACTTACCAAAGTTGGAATTCATTATATTCTCCTAGAACCTCTAACAAGAGAGTCTTGATAATGGAAAATAAAATTGGATGAGTATTCATGTAAATCTACTTAATCCGTTAACGTAATTGAGGTCCGCCCTCGCATAAAGGAAATATAAAGCCTCGGGCATTATATTTTCCTCATAAGTTTCTCGAGTGACAAGTTGAATTTGGCTTGACTAATTCAGAACTCAGCTACTCGACTATTCATCGATAGCAAAAACAGAAACTGATCATAAAAGAGCCCATAGAGTTTTGGGATGATGATGCTATGTCGAATCTAACAAGACTTCGAAGGAGAAATTGCACTTTCTCTCTAGTGTTTCTAGCAAGAAACTAATCTGAACCTAAGTCAGCTTCAAAGGAGAAATTGGATTTTCTCTATCTAGTGTTTCTAACAAGAAACTACTTCAAATCTATGTCTCGAAAGAGAAATTGCATTTCTCTTTTGAATGACTCTAGCAAGAAGCGGTTTCAAACTTGTAGGCTTCGAAGGAGAAATTCAAGTTCTAACAAGAAACTACTTCGAATCTATGTCTAGAAGAAGAAATTACATTTCTCTCTCGAATGTTTCTAGCAAGAAAATGCTTCTAACCTAAAATGAATTTGAATGAGAAATTACGATTTTCTCTTTTATGTTACTACAAAAAATATGCATCGAATCTTAGATGACTTCGAAGGAGATATTGTATTTTTCTTTCTAGCATTTTTACTAAGAAATTGTTTCAAACCTAAGTTGGTATAGAAGAAGTTAGTAGCAACAAATTACTCGAATCAATTAAATATTGAATATGAAAAATCACATTTCACTCTCGTGTTTTTACAACAATAATTTTCAAGGTGTAACCCTTGAAGCTTTAAAGTATTACCAAAGTTTGGAACAAAGTTTTCCACTAAAACAAATTATACTCGTATCTCTAATCTAGCGATATCGTAACTGTATCAAAATGATATGTTCAATAGATATGTGTCTCTTCACCTTTAGCGCACATGTATGCTCAAAAGTAAAAACACGGGGGTATTTGTGGATACATAAATTACACCTGGATAATATTAAAGGTAACAGATAATATCACAGTAACTTCTCTCAACTTCCCTTCAACTGTTATATCACTCTCTGACCAATTAAAATTAAGCATCGAAGTAACTGCAAGTTAACCGTAAAATCAACTGCTACTTGTAAACTCTATAAATAGGAGAACATAAAAGTGAAAAGGGAGAGAGCATTCATTTATTCTACCATAATAATCCACTTACAGAGTGTATCATAAACTCAATCAAAGGAAGTTTCATGTAAGATCGAAGGACAACTATCACAAAAACTCAAGTTTATTTATTGGTGTGAAATTCGTTACGACGGATGCAACTGTTGTGTTTATGCTGTTTAAGTGACCGTAAATGGGTTCTATCTACCGCATGCGTTGCTTTTTGTAAAAAATGGAATGATTTTGTTTGGAAGGGGTTTTGTCAGTGTCAAACCTCTGATGGAGTTTGAATGTAAGCAGATACACCAGTTGAGGCAGAGTGTTTTGTTGCTGTGCTAGTATTGGAGCTCTGAATCATGGTAGCTGGATCCATATCTAAATGGACCATGCTGAGTTCTGAACTGTAGAAGCATACGAAACATCTGCTGCATTTCTCTGTTCATTAAGAAAGAACACCGTAAATAATGCTGCTTGTGCTCTCTATAAAAACATGAAGTAAGACAGAGCAAGAAAGACCTGAGATCGATAATGTAGGCAGGTAACATAGAGGGAGCTACATGAACTTTGACACTCACAATGTACTGTATCAATATGCAGGACCATATGCTATAAAAAATTAAACTAGGTGAAACATCATTCTCATCATAGTGAAATACCAACTACTGGTTTTGGCCTTACAAAAACCTTTCCGGGACTACATATAATGCTGAACATATCCATCCAAACAACAATCAAAGGTAAATCACAGTTTCCAAAGAGACAAACAGGTTGTATGTATTTGTAATAGTACTATATATATATTGATAATCAGTCTAGAACCCATTTAGGATTACACAACTCTCGTCACAGCGGGACTAAGGTTGAAAGTAGTAAAAATGGGGAAGCCATAAAACTAGGCTTTCACCCCTTTCCATATGAATTACAAGGCAGTAAGATATAGTACTCTGATAGCATACATCAATGTCTAATTTATGGAAAGCAAAAGTAGCAACCTCTCATCCACCAAGACCATGAAAGCTGAAACACAATTAGCAGACGCAAACATGTACAAAACGATCATCATATGGCTGCCAAGCGATGCACACGAACAGCTCAAGGTAAACAGATGATCAGGGGCGTCTGCCTCTATAACTGGTCTCATCAGACATGGTGTCGTGGTGGCGGTGGACAAGAGTCTCTTATTTATCAGCAATCAGGCCAGGTTCGAAAAAAGGTTCCATGCCATCATCCGACTCAAGAGGTTTTTCAGAAGCCTCGTCGTTGCAACTTTCCAATTCCTCATCATTCATAATCTCCACAGAGCGGCAACTCAAACTGCAAAATGCTTTCTCACCCCTGCAGGAAACAAAATGATATCTAAGTACTAAGATTCAAAACTACAGACAGATCTTTGTTCATTAAAAACTATGAGAGGTTTCAGTCTCATACCTGTATATATAAATGTCTTCCCCCTCTCCCAATTCTTTGTTACAGTAGTGGCAGAAGCTCAGGAAATTAGCCGAGGGGTACTGAACAAAATTCCCCGGGCTCTTAACCGGCTCCAGGGATCCAACTATTTCCTTCTTCTCACTCTTACCAAAAACGCTCACATCTTCAGAGTGACATCCCAAAATGCAATCACCAAAGATATGAGTTGTTTTGGGATTGGCACCATGAGAGATTACACAAGTATAATCCTCAGAAAGCTCAATCTCACTAGCTGAGAGAGACCCAATATTCCCATTGCCGGAACCAGTGGACCCTACATTTATCTGGGCAGTTGAGTTGGGGCTTCCTCCATTAAAATTTGGGTTGGATGATTTCTCAGAGCAAAAATTTCCAGTAGCGGAATTCGGATTTTTAAGCTTGCTTAGAGCTGATAAGGTTGAAAAAGTCCTAGCAGAATCAAATGAGCAAGACCTTGTCTTTCCAAATGACTCAGGCTCTGATGGGGTTTCTTCTCCAATTTCAAACACAACATCAAAGCTCCTCTCTTGTAAAGGAGACTTGACACTGGAATAAGGAAAAACTGCATAGTTCTTAGGCAGAGATTTAGCTGCCCCAAAACTATTGGCATTGGACAAAGAATCATCTGGGGTCTTAGTCCTCATCCCAGTACCAAAAAGAATGCTCCTACTATCCGATGGCTTTGGAACTTTCCCAGAAAACTTGATATCCTCATCAAGAGAGTCTATGATGCTTAAGCCTACTTTGCTGCTACCCCAACTCCTCTTATGGCCATCAAGAGGTGACCTTGGAGACCTAAAGGGGTTGCCCAGATTAGAGAACACCCTGAAATCTAAAGGAGAAGTTGGGCTCCTAACTGAATCAGAGTCTGCTAAACCTATAGGACCCAACCCCACAAACAGACCAGGGACAGTGAAGAAAGAGTTGCTTTTGGGATTGGGTCCTAGAACATCAGACCGGAGATGTAAGTCAGGCCCAGCATCAGAAGTCGGCCGATGACCCATTTGGGGCTGCTGTTGATCTTGAACCTTCTGAGTTGACCTGTTTCTCTTCCTCAACATTATCTGAAAAAAGCCCTCTCTTTTTTCTCTGTACCCAAATCAAACAAACAAACAAAAGCTCTGAATCAATACAAGAAAAAACCAATCCAGAATCAAAAGCTGATAGTCATCAAAAACAAAAAATCACAATCCAAGCTGCATTGCTCAAAAAAAGAGTTACATACATTAACAAAAAAAACACAAGGCGATAGTCAGATTGAGATGAAACAAAATCTGGGTAGTGTGGTTCAATAATGTTATAACATTTACTCACTTTTATTGAAGGAATTGATTAAAAAGCATTAAGGGGTTTGTCTGAAATGACTCTGAAATGTCAAATCGAATGTAAAAGGGAGTCTTATATCATTAATCAAATTTAGCAAACCCATATACCCATTTTATTATTATACTAACAAAACCCAAACAAGAACACAATCATCAATAGCTCAATACCCAACCAAAAAAAATCAAAAAGCTCGAATCTTTGAGCTCAATCGCGCCAAACCCAGAAACCATAGATCAATAGAACCCAACATTAAATTGATTCAGGTATCCAGAAAGAAGAAGAAAATCCACCTGGGTTTTCTTTTGTCTTTGTTTCAAGCTCTGGAAAACTTGAGAGAGAGGGAGAGTTCAATTCTAATTCTAATTCTAATTCTAATTCTAAAGAGAGACCCAAATGCAGTAAAATAGAGAGGCTTTTGATTTTTAACAAAGCAGAGAAACTTGCACTCCACTCTCTCTCTCTCTCTCTCTCTCTCTCTCTTCCCTCAAAATCAGCGAAGCACTGAGAGCTTCTGAAATACTCTTCAGACTCTCTCTCTCTCTGTCTCTGGAGTCTTCACTCTCCTGTGTGTGTGTTTCTCTCTGTAGAATCAAATAGAGTGGTAAAATTGAAGAAATGGGAAATTACTGTATTTTTGGCCCACAGATTTGCTTTGGTACGTAATGTATTTTTAATCCGACTTCTGTACCCTTTCGTCTTCTTTTGTTGGCACCTAATTGTTTCGGACCACTTGCAGATATGAGAGAGGTAAAATCTTTTACCGACGAATTTCATCAACTTTTTTGCACCTCTAATTGATGAAAGAGTTGGAAAAGTCTCTCTGAGCTAAGACCAAATTCGTTAAGGTTATTTCTCTTTGTGTTTGTACATTAATTTTCGTCAAAATTCCATTGGATGTTGTTTTGTAGCATTTTTTCAGTTTTTATTTATCTTCATCGACTAAATTATACATGACTGATAGAAGTTGAAATCTTTCCGTCACAAACTTAAATTACTCTATAAACCAACCATAATTCACTGCTTAATCATGTGAAGGGTGAATAATTTTGTATTTATTTTTTTAAGTTTAATTTGTTTTGCCAAAGAAGAATTATAGATTAAAAGGCTACTCATTTTATCCGGAACAAGTCTTATGATTATGTTAAAAATTATCATAATTTTTGACTAAAAAAATTGATACTTTAATCTCTTTAATCGATATATTAAATTCACGTGGATAATATATTTAAATAAAAATGTTAAATTTGACATTAAAAATCAATATGTCAAACTTTTTTTCTATCTATTTTTCTTTGTGGATTAATTTTTTATTTTAACATTTATGTCTCTTTATTTAGACATAACCATTAGATTTAAAATTTGACAAAATAACATATTATTTATTCAACTTTCAAATTTAAATTAAATTAATTAATTTTACTAGTTCATTAGACTCGCTGTAAAAGGATTTTGGCCATCCCATTTCTGATAAGAAAGTCTAAAATTCAGAATATCTAGAACTGCAACAGCAACCTAAAAACAAAAAGTTGAAATATTAAACAAACTAAAATTAGAATCTGAGTAACCATTCGGGGGAGGTAAACAGCGTTGGATTATAGCGAGAGAAAAAAAGGGAGCTTCGCAGAAGTGGTGGGTCAAAGGGCCATTTAATTCAAAAGAAAAGTTGTAAGAAAATATGGGTGCAGTATGCTCATTATTACTTTCACTCGTAGGTGAGTCATCCAGAAAACGACAAAACGGGAGCTGTGGATGTCCCGGAGCGCCCTTTTATTATGATGACTCTGTTCTGACACACCCACCCATTTACCTCCCTCTCAACGACGCCGTTTGTTGGCACTTCCAGTAAGCGGACAGGGGTATATGCGGCATTGCGGTCAATTGTCCGTGACGAGGTGACACGTGCCACGTACTAAAGGTGGAGTCGGATTTAAAGAGGTGGATAGCGTGACGCGTGGCCATAACTAACCTTTACTCTTTTCCTTTTTTAGTCGACTTCGTACTGATGTCATCATCATGATTTTTTGTGGGGAATAACTTTGTTGCACTTTTTTTGGACAAAGATATCAACGTTATTTTTTTGTTTTGTTTTTTGTTTTCCAAATTAGAGGAAACATATTTTCTAAAAAACAATTAGCGAGGGAGTGTAGATTTTTGTATCACATGATTTTGCAATATCAGACCATAGAGTTTCTTCTAAACATATATTTTGATTAGTATGATCAAAAGTTCAGAAAACATTTGCCATTAAAATAGTTTGACTTGCAAAGCATGTCCTTCTTCTCCTCATCTACCAACTTTTGCTAACTTGTTTACCAATGAAATTGAGAGTGGATTCAAATTTTGTACCAAATATGGATGTAATAATATATATATATATGTGTGTGTGTGTGTGAGTCTCACTGACCTTCCAAGTAACTAATTTCCATCTGTAAGTCGATTTCTTAGTTCATTATGGCAGCCATTATTAACAATCATGCCTCTTTTGTTAAGGCACATACATGTATTTGTTTAGTGGAATTGGTGTCTTGTACCCATTAGCCCTGTACTTAAGAGCATCCGCATCGAGAGTATATTTGCTCGATCAAAAGATGGGGGTGGGTTCTTGAGTTTTGTTCGAGTAACTGAGAATCGGAGGCGCAACGGTGAGATCGGCGAGGGTGATGTACGAGCAAAACAGTCAGGTTCTATCTCTTGCAAGAGAAATCACTTGAGAAAAACTTACTCAATTTGTTGCTTTGAGCAAAGTTTTTTCGGCCGGGTCCACCATCTGTTCGAGCAATTCATCTTGCTCGATGAACCGATACAGATATCCTAAGTATTTACTCTTGTAAACAACAACTATTTCTTCATCTTGAAATTATGTTAAGCAGTGAATGATTGTAGACCTAAATTTCTAACTGGTTTCCTTTTGATGGGAAGACAACAAAATAGTATGGAAAATTAAGTAGGACCTTTTCTATAATTTCAATCCCAAAAACCCCATGCAACTAGCATTTCATATGCGCCTGGGTGTGGGAAGAGCCCCCTAGCTACGGCTGGTATAATCCCCAACATCAAAATAAAAAACTAATTTCATATGCTCTTTTCATATGCTCTATTAGTTTGTACCGACCAATAATAAACTCGAATGTTAACGATGAAGCTTCATTTTCTCACGAATTATAAAGCAGAAATGAGTTCTTTTATGTTGTCATATACAATCAAGACATTGAGCACTAGATTTTATATTTAATAAAAAAATCAAAGTAAGAAGAATTCATTAAAATCTTCTTAGTCAGAAGAATACATACACAACTGATCAACAACTCAATCGAGAGAAAATAAATTAATCAGAACAAATATTACTCATTAAAACATCAAACTCGAACATAGTCGAGTTTACTTATATTCTTTAAGGACAGACGAAAGACACACTAAAAGTGATGAACATACCCCTAAGTACACAATTGTGGTAGGTATGTCATCCCCATGAATTACGCAGTCCAAAAAGGATGCAAATAAGCTCTAATACCAACAGTACCCAACTCTAGGGTCCTAAACAAGAGAACCAATAGAACATTAACGAATTAGATAAATTAAAACCTAGAAAATAAATAAAATCTCAAAACAAGACTGCCAGAATAGATGAGACCCAACAAACTCTGGCCCAAACCAGAAGCAAACAGGAACACAACAACAACTCTAGCGTCGCGGCAACCCTCCACTATACCTTACATCCAATGCCATCGGAACAACCACTGAAGCCACAAAGTTTGATCGAAACTCACCTCAACTCTCCTGGTCGATCAGAAGTCGTCACAACAGTCGTTATCCCTAAAATGGTATGCCATCCACAGACCCCGTACTCGATCCGAAGCAAAGATGAACCCCAACCTAGCAAACGATGTCGTCAAAGAGCCCGACACGCCACAGATCCGTTGCACACAACCCCAGAAGAAACTGCCGCACCACCGAAGCAAAAGAACCTGCAAAGACCAAAGAAATCGAGATCCATCCCAAACAAACCATTAGGGCATAAATCCCCGTCTGGCAACAACCGCAAACAAGGCTAAGAGCATCTCCAATCATTAAGTCCTATATGGGGTGCTAAACTTATACATAGGACTTCAATTTAGCACTTTTCATTTAGGACTTCAATGTCTCCAAAGGTTAAGGTTCTATAACAAAATTGTAATAGAGTTGTTATTACATTTTATGTGTGGGTTCCACATGCTAGAGATGTTATACCAAGTCCTATTTTAGCACTTCATTTAGTACTTGGGTCTAGATTTTTAGCCCCTAGATTGATCCTCAATTTTTCTCTATTGGAGAAGACTTTTCTGAAGAAGAAGAGCTATAATTATAACCCCTAGATCTTAGATCTCCTCTCCATTGGAGATGCCCTAAGCCAAGACCAACCCCAATCCCAGTAGCCACGGGACCAAGGAAGAAGAAAAGTTGGGAGCCTAGAGAGAAGAGACGGAATAGAAAATAGGGGGTTCTCTTTTTAAAGAAAAAGAAAATATTATCCCTTGAAAAGGAAAAATCTAATGAACAACCTTGAAGATAGAAAATTCAAGACTGCATAAAGTACAGAGATTTGAGGGCCATGAGACTATGAAGGAACGTATTAAATTGTCAATAGGTACGATTGTTTTTCTAATAAATATAATTTTACTGTTAATATACCTTGAATCAGGTTTGTATGCCGGTAGCTAAATGTAATCCGAGTCATGCTGGACTTTGATTTTCTGCTGGGCCTACCATTCGGGTGTGTGTGTGTGTATATATATATCTTTTAGGTTATTTAACCTAATGTGATATTCTGTAATCTGTAATCTGGTTTCCTCAGAATAATAAAATTGTTTTCCTTCTGCCCGTGGACGTAGCTAACATATCGTTAGTGAACTACGTAAATCTGTGTTCTTTCTTACATTCGTCATAACATTTACAATGTTCGGCAATGCATAATACATTTTTTTTATTTTATTTATGATAATTTATGGTAATTTGAGTCCTGGCATATTTTGTACGTATAATATGATTAATATCGGACTATGAGTTCACTTGACTCACCTCATTAAATGATAATGGATTTACTTTATTATTATTATTATTAACTTTATATTAAAAAAACGTTGTCTGAAACTTCAACAATTTTGGCATGAGTTCGTGGGTGTTAGCTCATTTGAATAGATTCTCATCATCAATTTAAACGGGACTATCCTTCTAATATATATATATATATATTCTTTGGATTAGGCCTGCTTATATTCTTTTTTGTTGTTTGAAAATGGGTTTGTAATATTTTAATCGACTGCATTCTTTCGGTACTGCCAGGCCCAACTAGTCACACCTCCACCTTCTCTTCTGTATAAAAGTATAAAACTAGAAAGGGTTTGATTAATGGTTACCTAAATATTGGTTTGCATCAACATTTATTTTGTTTTCATATATTTACTATATATAACGATGGTGGGTTTCCTTAGAAACAATGTTCTAACCAAAAAACCATCATTTTGAGATGTAATTACAGTTCTGCTATTGCTGTTTTATTCACCTTTTTATGTTGTTTTACTTTTTATTTTTACTTCTTACTTTTCCTTTACTTTCTTAACACTTTCAGTTTTACTTTTACCATTCACCCAATTTTTAACGGTTTAACTTTTTAAGTGTTTGACTTTCTTTTGACAGTTTTCACCTTTTTAACTGTTTAATTCTAAAACCTTTTATCCTTTTTTTTAAAGTTTTACTTTTTACTTAATTTTGCTGTAATTTTACCAAAATTTAAGCTCATTTACGCTCTTTCTTTTCATTGCTTGTCAACAATAGGCGCGGGTCCCTGCTAGTATATCCATTATTCAAATATAATTTCCTACTTTGCTATCTGAGATTTGAATATAATACATGTTACCTGAGACCAAATTAAAGGAAAGAAATGTGTATATACAGAACAAATTACCTCAAAGCAATTTTCTTGCGATCAGTTACCAAGAGGTAGGTCTATTTGTCCAGATAAGCCACAAAGAACATGAGGATGATATCGACAAGAACGTCTGCCACCATGCACCTTCATTCCGGCCGTCCATCATATACAACATACGTATATATTAAGAAAGTTCTCTATACAACTACATATGTCTATAGAAATACAGGTATGAATATTTGTTTCCTAGTGTGTACATAACATTTTGACCATAACACGAGTGCATCTAGTAAAACATGTCGAAATAAGACGTAAAGAGATCGAGTACGTTGAGGTTTTCTTCTGTCATAGGGAGCAACAACGAATTTCTTGGTCTGCAAGTGACCGTCCTCGATGACCCTTCCGAAAGCCGGCAACATACTGCTGGAAACCGAAGTTATGTTTCTGATTTCACCGCTCGACCGCCTCTGGAGCAGCAAAGGCAACGGGGACGACGTTATAAACGACGTCGTCGACATTGTCGTGATCACTAGCTACCGGAGTTCAGATAAGAAGAAAAAAGAAAGAAGTAGAGCAAGAAACAAAGAAAAACAAGTCTCGGGATCGGACTAGCTTGTTTATATATATGCACTCAAAGTCTACGATCTCATTAGAATAATAAACTTAATAAGCCTCTTAATTGTTTTTGTACAAGTCGACGAGCAAAATAGTATAACGCGCGCATATAATATGGTGGAGAGCTTTCACAAGAAAATATTTATATTATGTAGCCCGGGATCATAATTTGCGGGCGAGATAACGTAGGCAAATAGTTTTGCAGCCGATTTGGGGAATGAAATGCATACATGGTGATGGTATCACACTAGCTCGGCCACTAATCAAAGTCAAATTCTTATCAAAGTGACCATATTAGCGGGGTGACTACATCTCTCTCTGTGCATGTATTATCTTACTATATAGTTATAGAATCTTGCTCATATGCATCCACAGTAATCAGGAAATTTTGTCAATGGCTCCAAAATTTAAAATAGTAGGACCAGTTAGGTACCTAGCGAGTAGCGACACAATCCGACGAACGAATTCGTAGAAATATTTACAGTATAATATTCAATAGAAAATGAACTATTGAATTTCAACATTTACAATAGGAAATTAGAATGAACTTATATGTAAAGGATATAAATTGACAACATACCTCGACTCTCAAAGGATGATGCTCAGTCGCGTAATTCTCTTCTAAAGGTCGATGGATGATGTAGCTCATCGAGCTCTGTTACCTTACGGTATAAGTACTGTAAGTTTTAGGCTTCGAGTAGGAATCTTCTATTTATCTTTCAGTGATCGTACAAATTGAATAGTTCTTTCAGGCTCGGAAGAAAAGGAAAGTCACTTGGAGCCCTCGGTCTACAAAGGCATTGGAAGGTATGACTTCTTGATAGTTGGTGTGTCTTATCCGCTGGACCGGATGATGAGGCTTCGTCCTCGGCAAGTGGTGACGGTTCGTAAAGCTAACCGTGTAGCTGATGCTGCCGCTAAGCTTGGCAAACAGAGGCTGTGCAATTCTTACTGGGTCAATGTACCCCCAGCCCCTCTCATGGAAGTCTTGGCTCATGATGGTCTTCCTGGCCCTCCCTCGGAGTGTTTGTCTTTGTTTTTGCTGGAGCGAGGTCCTTCGCCCTGAACAGTGCTGTATGTTTGTTGTTTTTGGTTAAACTCTTGTTTGTTCTTCTTTTTTCGTTAATCAAGTTTTCCTTTCGACCAAAAACAAACAAAAAAAGTGGTGGCGGTTCGAGTGCTCCAGCACAATGTAGAGAATGCGCCTAGTTAACTAAGAGTGATTTATTATTGTTGGTGCTTCACTTTTTTTTATATAGAAATACTTATAGAATTTTTCTTTGTTAAACCGGATAATCTAATAAAATTCTGTAATCCTATCAGTTTCTCCAAGTGGAAGCTATGTAATCCTATCACTTTTTTGTCAAATCTATTTGATCGTCTTTTCAAAAAAAATAGAATTGAATAGTTCTTCAATGAACTATGTTCTTAGATCATGAACTAAGACAAAATTTGAGAAAGCAAACATTAATCATCAAACCGTCCATGACGGTGAATTTGCACTTGGTTCATGGTTCAAGTGATGTTTATCCTGGTCCGGTCGCCGTACCCGTACAAATTTGATGATAGAATAGTAATGTGTAACATTGAGTGCCGTGCAAATTGAACCAAGATAAAACTCAATATTTCTACTCCTGTTCGATACCTGAGCACCGTCATTCTTCGTTCCGGTTGTTACTACAAAAATTTACAGAGCAAAATTCAATATACATACAAATACACACAATGTACAGGTTATGCTACCATTATTCCTATCTATCTACAACAGCAGACTTGATCTACTATCATTCAAATAAGCCTTAGCTTTCGGTTACATATCACACCTAGCCACTACCTCAACAAAACGGTGAGGTATACATGATTTCATACCATACTATTCTAAGCAGTCTACTTTGGGACAACATGCAAGCAGTGTGTGGTGATGATTCGACCTTATGATGTGATGCCCCTTCTCTTTGTATGTTTCTGGACTTTGGCTAAGCTCTGGAACTTTCTCCTATAATAGAGTGCTTGAGGCGTCAAATATAGCTTTAGCATGGCAGCGGGCAGCTAGTGACGATACGGAACATATATGATGGCAGGAGCTATCACCCTAATGACCCATGGTGTTCTAGAGTTTAAGCCTCCAGTTATCAGCACCTGTCATTAACCCTAATGACCCATTAGACTTTCAGACATTCTGGGAACAGCAGTAATGACAGAAATGTGAGCTGGCCAACATCAGTTTGCATCAGTTCCAATTCCCTCAAACAACATATCACATATACTGAGCCAACCATTGTTTACACATATCGAGCACAGGAAGTGCATTTGCATGCAATGCCTGAAATAGGATAGTACAAAAATTATGAGCAATGATCAGTGAATAATCTCTTTGAGCTAGAAATTATCAAATTAAATGGGAGCTTTGCTGAGGAAAGGAAAGCAACCTGATGAGCTACATATTGGACATCAGCTACACTTCCGCTTCGAGAAGCAATTTGGAATGCACTTTTCAGACGTCCACAAACCACACAAGCCAGAACCTTCCTGCATAGATGTAAAGAAAGTGCCGGTGTTTCAGTACAAGGACAGAATATGGACCGAAACTAGTCCTAAATTCAAACTAGTGAACTAAAAAGTCCAAGAGTAATACAAAATCAGCCAATATAAGAAAACCATCACGAATTTATTAGGGACGGGCCATGCCTCAACCAATGTGACATACAGAAGATATCAATTTTAAAAGAATCTGATTAATCAGTGTCTTCTGAATCTATCAAAGTTTGTAAGATCTAGTACTGTTTATGAAATGACTACAAATGTTAACTAGGGATGGAATTAATTACCTGTGACTGCTGGTCAACATGTCTATAAGACGGTCAGGGCGTTCTTTGTGTTTGTTAGCATATACATTTATCGCAGCTCCCAAGACCTACATCAATCCAAAATACGCTGTCAATATGCTTTAATTTCACTTGAATTCATACACCAACAAGGACCATCCCCTGAAACTATTGAATCATAATTTCTTTTGGCTAAATAACAGACGCTTAAGAGACCAAGTTACCTGGTCCCAATCATCATCATCAATGGTCCTTTTTATGTTTTTGAAAAAATCTGTTAGCTGACCACCTTTTTTTCTCTCAGCAAGTGATGCCGCTACACCGGCATATATATCCACAGCTGAAAGTTAAGAGAGGATGTACATCAATACCAAAGTTCCTTGAGAGTACACGAGGAATTGAAGTCTTTCTAAAAACCATTTTTCCAAAGTTTCTTGAAACTAATAAAAAATTAGTTTCTTAGTTCCAGCCCCTATTTTGACATCACAGAAGCATAGGACTTTAAATGCAAGTCATTATATAATGGGTACCTGGAAGGGTGAATTCATAAATCACTTGGAAAGCCAAATCAAAGTTTTTTTCCACAAGAGATTCAGCAATTTTGCACCTCCTCCTGCAAAAAGAAGGGAGAAAGAAATTAAATCCCTTGTCATCATATAAAAAAATAAAGTAAAGTCCACATAGCAGACAATCTCACAGGACAACAAGGCATTTATTAACAGCAATTAATGAACTCCCCGATGACCACAAGTTCTCGAGTCATTATAAATCAGGAAGAGATACAAATAAAGCAAGAGAAAAAGAAAAGAGGAGAAGTATCAGGGCAGGGGTATGGCGGGTGATTGAGTTGACAGCGACTGGTAACCCAAAGCTTTGGAGTAAATGGATTTGGCAATATTTAAAATAAAAATAAAACAAAAACACATAAAACAGCACTGATCAGATATACCTGAATGTTTCGGGGTCATTTGGATTTCCAAACAGTGAATGTTTCCAATGGGGTCCATCTGAATCACTATAGGATTTCACAACTTCAACCTACCGTACAAAAAATCCATAAGAGTTATTTAAAACTACAACCAATGAATCTGTTCACTAGACTAAACTGGGATTTTGGATTTCAGCTTTTAAAGCTTTGATATATAACTCAGCTAACCATTTAGTCCCATCCACAGTATATCAATGGAGAAAGCGATATCATGCCATTACCTGAATTGATACCCGGGCAGAATACTTGACAAGTCCTTCTTCAGTGAGCTTTTCAGATGCACTTTTCCCTCTAACACCCTTCGTCACAACCTTGGTAGAATCTCCACCTTTGTACCGTGCTGATAGCGCTTCATCAAAGTGCATCTATAACCAAGAGGACAGTACATGAATATCATTAAGGGCATACATGCATCTCCACTATAAATTCATAAAATTTTATAACATTGAATAATTTAGTAACTGAAACTATTTAGGGATTCGTTAATAGGTGAAACATTGTTGTCACTTTCATGATCAGGCATTCCCTGTCCATGAAATTCTTGCAATTGCATCACTAGCCCTTGAGACATAAGACGAGCCAGACAGCATAATTATAAGCAAAGGTATGTTTTCAGGTCAAAGAGTTCATTAAACCCTAAAGTACATGCCAACTTCTGTATGCAAGGGCACCAAACTAAGATGCCATTGAATGGGTTTTTCTCCTAGCAATTTATTGCCTCCTAGTTTAGAACTGCTTTTTGGATTATGAACCAAATACTCTTAATTTCTACTTTACATTCTCAGACCTATTTACATATCCAAACAGAGCTAACTCTCAAATCACGTGGCTGAAAAAGAGCACAATTAGAGCCATCTGGCAAGTAGTTCGAGACAAAATTTAGAAGCTTACCTTGGAATTTTCCAAATGCTTTATAGCTTCTTCTTGCAAAGAAGAGTTCATGAAAAGTTGGATGCAACAAAGACCAGCCGCCACATGATCCTTTTTAATAACCTGACACATGGGAGTAAATTTAAACTCAATTAAAAAAAAATTACTATGGACGAACCTTTCAAACGATGAATGAAATGATGCAGTACTCTACAGGATATTTGCAAAATTTAAGTGCCCTATGTCAAATGCATTTATTAAGTTTTGGAAAACCTAGAAGAATAAAGAATCGAGTATAACCAACACATAATCAAACTCCACAAAGATTGACTCAATAGAAACATTTGTTCATGCAAAAAAAAGAAAAAGAGAAACTGCATCATGACTTGATCAAATTGGAATATCTTAAATACATGACAACTTTGCAGAATTATGCCAATTAGCAAGTGCTATATCATTTGTCATGTTTTCCTATAATAAAGCGCGCTGTTTTCAGTTTATGCAACTAATGTGACTAAAAGTTGAAAACCGAAGCAAACACATTTTGTATTAATATCCTGATCTGGTGTAGACTTGAAAACCATCAAGTGAGTTTTCACCTGAAACTTGTACAAGTAATTGAAATGCCTATGTGTTTCACAATAGACACAAATACGGGCAAGGGCTGCAGCTGTATGCTGGATCACAGCTTTGTCTTGTGGGTTTGTAGATGACATTCTTATGGATATTACTTCTTCTAGAACATGCATTGCGCCATAACCAACACATAAATCACATAAATCATCAATAGTTCCATAATCAGTTCCCAGAGGATCCGGTCTCTGCGGGGATGAAGATGAGGATGCCACTCCAGCTACTGATGGCTGAGGAGGTGGGGGGACATCATTTGGAGGAAAGAACAACACACAAGCATCATTATAGTGGCCATGCCTGAACATGAAATTGAGCAAATGCTGCCTGGCATACTGCAAGAGTGATAGATAATTAGTTTTACACATAGAGGATCCTATGATAGGACAAAAAAAATATGTAACAATAAATAAAAAAATAAAAAACATTAGCAATGAAGAGAGCATAGTGACAATTCTACGAGTAATATCATTAAGATATAAAAAATTACCTTCATCAATAGTATATTGTTACTAAAAACTACAAACAAAAAAAACAGTTATTATCATTTCATTTCTTTTCAGTTTTAAAAGTTTTGGTTTAAGCAGATGCCTTGGTTCCTGTAGAAAGGTATGCCAGGCCTCAGAGTACCAAACACAAAAGCCTAGCTTGAGAGTAAGAGGAATGCGCAAGTGCAACTTACTTCTTGTAAGTAGTTGACACACTCCACATATCGAACACTGTCCAAGTTGCTGCGTGGTCCATCTTCATAGTCTGACATACATGTGGAGTTGTTATTTGCTGATTCTTGAGAACGCCTGGATCTTTCTGAACGTGGAAAAGTTGATGGCATGTATAACACATTGAGATATGAATCAGCAGAAAGAGAATCATCCAATATTGTTGGTGCACTTTTAGCCAAATGTTCATACCTGCAACATAAGTTCATTTCCAGTATATAAACTATAATCAACATCTAGAAAGTGTTTTTTGAGCATAAACATAATCATTTAAATCACATATAGATATGCACCAGAGTTTTATCCTATTACTAAATAAGATAGTGTCGTGTTCATATTCTGCTAGCATAACTAGGACATGGTATGGTCCACACTACAGTGTCTCATTCAATCAAGGCCACAGTGATAAATGTATGCAAACATAACATTAACAATACCATTTCTTCGTTCATTCCAATTAAAAGCCTCTCTTACTTCAGAGATCTATTATAAAGGCCACGATGTTGGATAGTATCCATGATAAAAGACGGGGAATCGTTTAAAATTTAGCTCATATAGCAACCAAAAGGATCTGACACGATAATTATTCTAATCCTGGATTCAAAGCTGAGCAGCATCTTACATGGAACGAACAGCTGAAACATCAACTGGCGGACCTCCTTCAATTGTATTGATAATCTCAAGAATAACAGGAGCAGGATCACCCTTGTACAGTGAAAGAGCTTGCCTGAAACCAGAAGGGGAAGATAAAATCACTAAGCACATGTACTGTTTGTCAGTCATGAGGGGGAGAAGTAATAAAAGCGGTAAATTGTCGGCAAATGGGAAAATAGATTCTAGACAAAAGGATGATCATTTTATACTGATCACCAAACCAAGGATTGTATGTCAAATATGAATCTCACTCACTTGAACTTCACCCGAGCTTGTGCATAGTGCTCCATCCGAATCAAAGCATGTCCCCAGGCATTCCAAACCGGAACAACATCAATCTGACACAACCCACAATACTAATAAGCTCCACATATTTCTGAAAATACAACAAAGTTGACTACTACAGATATGAGGGCACCTATAGTGTGCAGAGCACAAGTGTGCGGGGACACTTGTCACAATTCCAACGGTTTTGAAGTTAAATGAATAGTGAATGATAATTTTTTGACTGTAGATTCCGTCTTGCACATTTGTGCTCCGCACCCCATAGAACTACTCCTACAGATATCATCATTTTATTACCTTGCACTTTTTACATGTATAGACAGCCATGCTGTACCGCTCTTCCACAATCAGCCTATCGCGAAGAGAGGCCGATGACTCTTTATCCGCAATATCATCCAAAGATGCAGCAATGCCTGATCCCAGAAGGCTCTGAAGCAGCTCGGCACGTCCTAGCCAAATGTCTGCCTGCAACAGAACTTCAGACAACTCATCTGTAGACTGACTACCCACACTTGAGCTACCAGCATCGGACGATGCATCATCCGCATCCCTATTTCTTTCGGAGTTACTAGGCAAATCACTGCCACCTACAAGTTTTCTCAGCAGCGACTTGGCATAAAGTAAACCCTGAAAAAGCATAACACTAAGATTAGACATTTCATTTCATAAAGTAAATTGCTCCCAAAATTGATGTAATAACAGTGCCTATACCTGTCGTTGCAAGGGGCCTGTGCATGTTATGGCTTTTGTTAGTTATGAAACTGAAAAAAGGAAAGCAATACCTGTACAAATGTCTCTGTGGCATGATATGCTCGACCAATTGTTTCCACAGATGCATTCTCAGGCAATTGTTGAGAGCACAGTACATTCTTCATCTGACTTACACACAAATCCAACGCACTTTTTGCCGACACAGAATCATCTGAGCATAGAGAAAGTAGTGCCTGCAAAGATAACACCTGAACTCTCAGCAACAGAAGCAGCATGCACAGCAAACTGATGAAATTGGCTTCCTTCCAAGTTTGAATACCTCAGTAGGATGAGCAAATATCAGTGTACATTTTTTGAGCTTTACTGCTTTTACTATGAATTCCAGGTGTTACTACATCTAAAACCAAAAGTATTAGCCATGTCCCTACCTTGAAAAGTGTTATGTCAGGAGCACTTTCATATCTGTGAGATGCACGAACAGCTTCATCCTTCATTGCATCACCAGTTAGCATCCATTCCTCAGAAATCGAAATCGAAGGAAGCCGTTCTTGCCCATCAATAGAATATGATGATGCCCGATCCTCCTGGATTCCAGCCATGGCCTCCCAAGCTACTTTTTCCGAGGGTGTCAATCCAGAACTCTTTCTTTTCCGGTAGCCATCTTTCGGAGTGGATCTGTCTCCAGTATTTCGTGGAGCCCATGAGAAAGCTCTGCGCGCTTCTTTTTGCAAATTACTGAGACTACTAGTGAAAGAAGACTTCACAGGAGTACCTCCTCTTGTTTTCTGCTTTAATCTTGCCCCCGAAACAGATACTCGATGTTCTCTTGGGGGAGAGCTGATACTAATTGCAATAGCTTTAGTAGCATAGGCAATAAGCGCATTATTGTCTCTCAGCAATGAAAATTCTTTAAGAATCTGTCCATAACAATAAAACAAGCCCCAGTAAGTAATAGCAGTGAAAAACAAACAACATTTCACGTTGCAAGTTCTAACTGTCTTTCGTGGTACTCAAATCAGTCTCAAAAACAGTTATAATTAAGTCTTATATTGAATGAATTAGAAGCTATATCTAACCAAAGCGGCAGACTGTAATTGTTTCCTCATCAGAAGAACCTCCAGTATCAAATGAGGGTGCTCATGCAAGGAAGAACATCTTTGCTGCCACGGCAATGGCAAGGCAGCAAGAACACGAAGACCCAAGGCCCATGAGTTAAGCCGAGAAACCTCAACATCTGAAAGATTCCCTTCTCTTCGCTTTAGAAAGAAATGAACCTTTACAGATGGCCAAAACACAAAATAAATCAATAATCAGATTCAAAACTCAAATACCTACTCTAAGAAATCAGTAAAATCCAAGATATTTACTACAAAGCCAATTACTTACAAGAAGCTGCTTTGACCGCAAATCAGGTAAAAGCTGCATTGCACCCATGGCAACTGGTAAAGCATCATCCGAGTCACGTAGAGAAGAAAGAAATCGCGAAGCTTCTGCTGGACCTCCCCCATCAAGAGGATCTGCAGTCAAAAGCTTCACAAGTTGTCGGCCCTGCAGTTCTCTACGCAAATCAATGGATAACCCTGCACTTTCAGCAACTTCTAAGGCTGCAGAAACAGCTCCTTTTCCAGCTAACCCAAGTGCCAACCCCTCAGGATCTTCCTTACACTCTGCCTCAACCTGACAATAAAAGAAGTCAAAAACAGGAAGAAAACTATAGAAAAGGATAAAACAGTAGGAAAAAAAAAGTTTGTGTGATAGTGCAGGCTACCATCAAACAATTAACAAACTGGGCTAAAATATGTTTCAATCAAAATTGACTTGTTATCTTCAGTTCACAAGGGCCAGAATTAAAACCTCTTGCCAGCTGCTATAATGGTCATCTGCACTTAGGATGTGGCTGTACCTCTGCAAAGCTTGTCTCCTATACATGACCTAAACATCACCAACAACAGCACATTTTCATACAGGTATATAACATACAGAGCTTCAGGTACAAATCAAGATAGCATTAAGAGAACAATGAAAGAGCTGTACCTCCTCCCTAATGGGGTCACTTTGAGGTAGGTGGCAGCTGCACATAGTCAGGACATCCAAAGCAGCATCCAGCTCCCATCTATGCATACACCTGGAGCAAAGTCCATAAGAATTGAGAAGTCTATGGAAAGAAGCACATTGATTCCCGTATGTCACCAGAGCAAGTTTATCACCATTTTGTTGGTGTACAGAAAAAAAATGAAATCTTGCGGATAAGACAAATATAAATAAGAAACCAACACCAAGAAAGAAAATAAGGAGAAAGAAGAGCCTGTTGACACCATTTAACCCACAATTTAAGAGTATTTTTGGGCTGACTCACATGTAATGGCCAGGGACCAATATTAGAAGATATAGCCTAAGAAAACTTGGGGGCAAACAAGAATACCACATTCATATATCAGCATACATTCATGGCTTTGCCTACAACTACTGATACAATGATGTGCATAAATATGAAGATGAAATAACAATTAGGCACATAACTTGGATAAAAGTACTAAACAGTGCTCCACAAATTGAAAAGAGAAGAGATGATTAAATATAACAAATGCCACAGAGAGACATCCTGGTCTGCTAAGCAGGATACATACTTAAGAGCAAGTTTCGCAGCCAATTGTTTATCCTTCAACCGCAAGCAATACTGCCAACTAGTGCTCCATATGCTATTGCCACTATATCCCTGAGAAGATCCAGAGACAACCTGGTTTTCTTCCCCATGTTCAATGAGTAGCTGAAGTAAATGATCTGAGGCTCCATTGCGTAAAAAGCGATCAGAAAGAGCAAGAGCATCCATCAGTTTTTCGTCATCTATCAATCTGTCAAATGCAAGCCTCAGCGACAAGAAATAGTATGATGACAATCACTTAGATGTATGATGATGAAACTGGCCAAAAACCAATCGACCTTGAATGCTTAATAACACCCCCTGCTCCAAAGAAACTGACAACCCCAGATCGATATGCTCTTCAAACCAGAAGTTCACTAACAAAACTTTAAAGATACCATAGATGCAATTTCAAATTACCTATACATATAATTTTGTAATTTCATTATCTTTAATTTTGCTTTACCAGCACCAAAATCAGTCATACCATCATGTTTTCTTCTTACTGGAAGATCGCCAAGTTCATTTTTAGTTGGATCAAGTAAAGCATGCCAGGGTGCAGAAAGCATAATGTTATACAGAATACCAGAATACAACAATACCAGCCAACTGAAGAACTAAATGAGTTAATGTCTAAATGAAGGAATGTAACTCAGAAGGATCTATAATACCTTTGTACAGCTTTCTCATAAGGTTCTTCATTTTCCCAGTCAAAAGAAAGGAAAACAGAAGTATCAATATCAGCAACATCAGATTTAGAAGAATCACGCCAAGAATCAGGAGCGCCACCTTGGGTATCGGGATCTGGTAAAGCGGTTGAAACACTATTACCAACAATGTCATCAACTTCTGACTCAGTATCACTGTCAACTTCACGCAGCCTCTTGATAGCTGTTCTTCCTTCACCTCTGGCTTCACCAACATCGTCAGTTTGCTTAACTGTTACAGCGAACTCTGAAACTCGATGTAGGTTAGTCTGCATTTGTATCCATCGGTTTAAAGTTGGGAACCTGTACACCAAACAAGTAAGATTACATATTATAATGTAAGTCAGATAAGAGAAATCATATCCAGGCATGAGTGTACCTCTCAGATTGATCAAGAGCAAATTCATAAAACATTCGGTCAACATCCGGTGCCTGTAGAAGTCCATCATCCAAGGAGCTCGATATAGACGAATTACTACCATTGTACAAAATGCTACTCCCAAAAACACATGCCAGAACTGACCTAACTGGGGATAGTTTGACCAAATGTTTTACTATATCTAATTGCAAAGGGTACAGAGGAATTCCAGGCAATGATGAAGAACGTGAGTAACAATTAGGTTTAGCTTCTTTGAATGATGGGGACAATACTTTATTTTCTGAACCACATTTAGGGAAGGTGGCAATCACCGGAATACAAGCCCATCCATGGCCAGATCGTGGGGGATAAACCGGAGGTACACATGCTGAAATAACCTCATGTACAAAATCTGCACACATAATCTCAGCTACTTTACCAGCTGCATCAGTGCTGCCTCGGTCAAAGACAAGACGGGTTAAAAGCTGAAAAGTACAACAACCAGTCAGTTGGTATGTATTACTAAAGCATAGATCGCTACTACATTCCATCATGTGATGGTGAGGAGTCACAATATCATCATACGTGGTCAGTGTGTGGAAAACTACATGCACAACCAAATAAAAGTAATTGGAACAGACATCAGCCAGCAAGAGAATACACTTCAGAGAAGTGCTTTAATAATAAAAAAAATGAATTTCAAACCAAGGAATTGCAACTTACATCCTTGGGCCATTCATAAACAACGGAGAAAAAGTTGAAATCATGAGTTGTATCAGTGCCATCAACTATGTCACCGATTGCGGCAATATGGAGAATAAATTGTGAAAGATATGTCATGGGTTTGGTACTTAATGGACCAAACAATCTCTTCCCACTGTCCTTTACATCATAACCAACAGGCTGCACATTAGTTTCTGCAGAGCCTGAAGGGATCTGTTTGGCAACTTTTAGCCCAAGTCCAAGAACTCCATCCTTGTCAAATTCGGATAGAACCTTTTGGTCTACAGAAGGGCCTTCTCCTTTAGAAAAATTGAGCTCTGATTCTTCATCAGCCACAGCTCTTGCAAGATTATGGAGCTTACCTATAATTCATGGATAAAGACAAGTTACAGCCATAGCAGTGGTAGAGCATATTCCTGTTCCTTCCCTTGCCAACTAAGAGGGAAAAGAGAAAAATACCACTAAGAAACTGTCGTTTGCCTTTGTGAGCATCTTCAATCATATGATGTAGCATATCAAGAACACGTTCCCGTTGTCCCAATCGGGTGGAATCCTTTGGCAAGGAGATGCCATTCTCCCCAGATAGAGTGGCCTGGAGAGCTGGAGGCTCATCCTGGACGTGAATCATCAGGAGCGAGGATCAATGTCCAAGTAAATATGTAGTGAAATTTTGACCTAGAAGTCAAAAGAGTCGTAAGACCAGTAACTAGTAATGTGGTATTTATCTTGATCCCGCAGTCTCCAATTTTAGTTATTTCACCTTTTAAAGCCAAACAGACCTCTTAATTAAACAAAGGAATACCAAGTACTCACCTGATCCAAGAACTCATGTAAACGCTTAAGGATTCTTTTTAGAACAGAAATAACTCCCACTTCAAGGATCTGATCCCAGTACGTGGAGCCAATTTTTGGAGAAACTCCTGGATATATCTCAGACAGCATAACTTCAGCCTGCACGTTTAAAAACAAGAAGGTACTGTAATCAAGCAACTAGGTCATACTGGTAAAAAATAAACAACTAGAGAACTGGGATCAAATGAATCCCAGACACATATTCACAAAAGTGAGAGAAAAATCTGTGGTATTTTACAAATAAGATCTTCAAGTTCAAGTAGTTTGAGCATCACCTGATCCAAGAGCTGCTGGGACATCTTTGCCGACTGAGCAGAAGTAGCAGCAACATCAATACAAAGAAGAATCTGACATAAGATACACAAATATCAGCCTACACCTCTATCATCGTGTATGATTCAGCCTCACCTTAACTTGGGAGGCGGGGGAGAGGTGAGAGATAACATTTGAAGCACTTACTGCAGCCAAAGAGCCCAACTGTGAGCGTAAAGATGCAAAATCCAGATCATGTACTGTCGAACTTCCATCATCAGCAGCACGAGAAACCACATCTTCTACCTATAAAAGCATGAAAATGTGTGGTAACTATGTCAGACTTTACTTCCAAAGGCGCCTTAAGATGAAGAAACCTAAGAGAATAAAAGTCGTAGAGTAAAGTGAAGCAAAATTGGAACTGAAAATTCTTTTGCTAAATTGAAAAATTGAAAGTGAAGCAGATAATATAATCTACCAGCATTTTAAGCATATATTTGGGACTGAATTATACCGATTGTCTTCTGACGGCACTATCTACCCATTCCGCTAATTCAAGTGTAGCTTTATCTTCTGCAGACAATGAGAATCGATGCACTGCTTCTTCCCCAATGTCATACTTTGCCCTTTGCATACAACTGCAGAATAGAAGAGCACTTTATTGATCTTTAGATACAAATGGTCAGCAATGTATTATAAATAACAAAAACATTGATCAACTTTCTATTATGTTTGAGGGTAATGCCCTACATCAGAAATGTAAGACACTGCATAAGAATTTATAAGGTGTTTTGCCCACTCAGTGACAATTGGGGTCAGGCACAATGCTCAAATTAACATGACATAGCCCAAGTGTAAGGCCTAACGGACACATGCTTTAGGGACTTGCATCGGATTGTTACACCTTGGGATAATAGCTTATAAGGTACTCAACCGATGTGAGCGTTGATCATCATAAGTTTCACATTGTCATAATTATAACACAAAACCACTTATTTTATTAACCAATATGCAGTGATCTAGCCTGTAAAACTCACAGGTTAAGTAGCTTAGATGGTGCCGCACGTAGTACCGTCAATGCTTCCTTCCATCTCCACTGACGTTCAGATAATGGAAGAAGACGCTGCAGAATTGACAACCGCCATTCCCACTCTTCAATGAAATGCTTAGCAATTGACACTCTCCACTCCACTGCCTGTCTTCCACCCCTGTTTATACCATTACTTAATGAAGGATCAAGTTCGGGTATTGTTGAAGGAAGAGAAAGATGTAATATCTCAAGGAGTTTCCCTGTGAAAGATATAACCAATTCATTCCCCCCTTCACATGTATTCTGATCGGTCTGATCTGAAGCACATGTGTAGTGTGATTCAGAATAACTCCCTGCTGAGGCACAATGTGTCAGATTGAGAGACTGATCATCCATATGCAAAAGGGAAATTATGATATTCACCATCATGATCTGCAACAATGAACAGAACCAATGAAATGCTGGCCCAAGAAAACTTAGAACCAATGAAACAGTTGAAATGAGTAAACAAAATGCAGTGAAATAAAAGTTGATCACATTACAATCAAGGGCATTAGATTCGAAGAATACAATAAAGCACATTTTATTTTAAAGGGATTCCCAAATATAATCCATCTGGACCTTACTGATTCCATATCAGTATATGATAACTAAATAAGTTTCTGTGCATTGTTCAGTAATTTTATTTATTTCATGTTAATCACAACTTCCAATGACAACCTGCCACACATTTGTCTAAGGAAATAAATTTCATGTGCTTGCAAATGAGCAAACCAGGTTTAAAAGTCTGACCAACAACTTAAAGAAGGTCAACTTCAAAATGTCAGACCAGGAGAAACCACATTAACAGTCAGATTACCTTGCGAGGGGTAGTATTTACAGCCTCCAAATGGTTCTGGAGGTCTTTCAAATGGCAAAATGCAGCTTGATGACTTTCAGTGCTCATACTTTTTCCCATCACTCCAAGTGCAAGAACGGCTGAATCTAGAGCATACCGCATGTGCATAAGTTCAATATCCTGCATCCTACCATATAATAAAATAGAATAGGGAAAAGCAAAAAAAAAAAATCAACATATTAAGAAAAGTGTATCAAATGCCAACAGAGAATTAACAAAAGTGAGTACCAAAACATAATAAGCAACAGAAATGATCTGCAAGGATGGAGTTTTCCCATACTTCAGTTTCTTCAAAACTTATAAAAGAAGTAATCACTCATAGCATGTTTAGATCACTGGATTGAGTGGATTCACAAGATGATCATAATTGTCCTTTTCTTTGTACATCTACTTGTACATAATGACAAAAGAACTGTCCATAATGTACTATTTGTACCTATTAAAGTAGATACATGAATACACACCTCTTCCAGGCTTCTAAAGTTGAAGCAATCGGCTGCATGCTTATCAGTTCAATAGCATCCTGAAATTTTATGCCTGGAACAACATCAAACAGTACCTACAGGTAATGCATCATGTCATACTTCAACATTCAAGTAGAACAGAAGCATTCAAAAAGATTACCCCTCCCTATATCCTTGGTACTTGAAAGATACAATAAGAAAAACAAAAAGCTCAGTGATTGTTAAATGAACCTTTCTGAACTACCAGCCAATTAGACATGTCCAGAGATTTGTGTATTACAACAAGAAACTATGATCCTTCTTTTCTTTTCAGCAGCAAAACTATTTAGTCATTTAGCCCACCAACCATTTGTTTGACATGCAGTAATTCTTCACATACAGATAATATGTTGCTTTAACTTTTGATGCCTTTGTTAAGCATATTAAAGATACTGCTATCAGTGAATTTCATCTTGTCTTGTGGAAAGAATATTGAGCAGAACGCAATCTAATAACACTTACAATTCCTACTAAGAAATAAATGAGCTAGTCACCAGATGATTAGTTTTAGGACTCGTAGACTTACCCGAAGAGGACTTTGAGCGGAAAGCCTTTCCAGTACGAAATTTTCAACAAAAGGGTCAAACTGGGTGTCGTCACCATTGTATACTAATTGGTCTTTTGCAGAGAATGTCAGAGATAATTTTGAATTCCATGGTTGACCAGAATTGACACAAGCCACGAAAGACGCAAGATCGAGTTGATAACACAAAGAATCACAAAGATATTCCACGCAAGATATCTGCCAATGGTTGATCCTTACAGTTACATATCTCCTTTTCGGAGTAAGTATCACAATGTAAAGACCTTAGGGAAAGTACCTCATCTGACTGTTTACTGTAAAGGGAAGAATCTTCCAGCCGTAAAACCTGCGACTTGGATTTCCAGAGTAGTTGCATCAATTTCCTTCGTGCTGCAGTTTTTCCAGACAGTAAATCCCAACCCATGGTGGCTACTAGGGGCTGAAGACGGGGGAACAACAAAAGAATCTGCCCATAGATGAAACAAGAGAGGCTTCTTTATATATCAGCAATCCAACATCAAGATTCGACAACCCACAGAATAATAAGAACATCATCGTCATACTCACATATTCAAATGAAACATAAACTAGGCACATACATTGCTAGCTTCTTGAAGCTGCTCATTCTTCACTGCTGACAAAGCTGTTTCCATGACACATTCAAGAAGGTGTAAACCAGAGACACGAGCGTAATGGTACATGTCTCTCATGCAAAACTCAACTACACTATTGAAGGGAGAAGTTGTATAATAAACTTCTGTGCTAGGTTTTAATTCATCAATATATCTTTGAAGACGTTCAAGAGGTGGCGGGATCTGATTATTATCATGAGATCTGTACATCTCAATCTCTTTTAAGAGCAAGTCATCCTGAAGAACCTGCAGAAAATCACCCGAAAGGAAAGTCAATGTAACCCTACGAGAAAATTTACAAATTGCTCGAAAGTAGCTTCTGTAGAAGATGTTTGATTTGGGAAACTGCTCAAATACTGCTGTTGGTCACTCTCGTATCACTCAATATCAGTTACTTGATAAAATTTTGTTTCACGTAGAAAAAAATGAATAATGGGCAACGAATCTACTGCTGATAAGGAAAATACTTGTGATGATTATATTAAAAGAAAACAGACATTTCTCATTATCTGCTAGCTTGTTCATAAGAATTATCATAATCAGATTCCAGAAAAAACTATAAACCTATGAAACTGGGTGAACTGGTGCTTCGGGCTTATAACAGATCACTGAAGCACGCATATGAGCTGATGTAGGATTTCAGATGCTTAGACAACGCTCACATTAATGAAAGCTCACCAAATATTCTTTCCAACTGGATACTTTAGTTTTACAAAGACCAAGTGAAATCATTTGATTTTAACAGTTTACAACATAGAAGTAAAACTATAGGCATAAATTCGAAATAAAAATGATTGTTGACAAAAATTTGTAGCATTACTTGTATCATTTTGACAAGATGCCCACAATTCGAAGCAAGTGCTGCACTATAAATCCTCAATAATTTTTGTCGCATTTCTTGCCAGGAATCTCCATATCCCACCATTCGAGATGACACCATCTTGAGGAGCTCTTGCAAAGCAATGCTAATTAAAAAAAAAAAAAAAACTGTAGCCATTCTTTAGCAGGAAATAAGCTTCACATATTTCAACGGAAACAAAAGGATCTATTGGTAAATCCAAGCAGAAATCATGACATAAACAGTGATATTGATCACTGTTGTGAGTTGTCACCATAACAGGGAGATAAACAATAAGAATTCCACTAATTATACTATACATTGTTTTCATAGTACCATAACTACTATCAACAAAGTAGCACTAAAAAACATACCGATACTCAGTGTCCTCCACTCCATAGCCAAGGTGAAGAAAACGAATCCTCAAAACAGCTCCATCCACCTCACCATTCTTAATGCAGTCTCTCATAGCATCTAAATGAGCTAACTGAACACTCCTCTGTATCGAACGAAGAACCTTCACATCCTCTTCATTCGGCATTGCCTCCCTCCTCACTGTAATAGCCAAACCCGAAGCATCATCCACCTCCTCACCCCTCACTTGCCTCTGTATATTCCAACACAAGGCATCGAAAGCATCCGCGTAGTTGAAAACCACACTCCTCAGGCACATCAACTCACCTTCCTCAATTGACACAGCACCACCAGCAGTACCTGAACTACTCTCATTTTCATCACCATCACTCACTACAACCACTATTAGCGGCTCCGTCGGCTTCAGCCTCTTCACTCCTAGCTCCAACACTCTATCCAAAACCCTCACACACCTCTCCAACTCACCGCCACCGTCGTCTCTCAAGCTCTCACTCTTCTTCTTCAGCGACTCCGCTTCGAAACCTTGGCTCTCTAATTCCTCGTCGATCTCTATGCTCTCCAAATCGAAGCTCCGCCGCAGAGTCTCGGAGACTTTATCGATCAAGCTCTGAACCAGTAGCAGAAACTCGGCGCGCAATCGGAGGGTTTCGGGATCGAATCCCCAGGCGGAGGAGGCGTTGTCGAATTGGGAGAGCTCGACGGCGGAGAGGTAGGTGAGAAGAGAAGGGGAGGGACACGACGGCGACCATAGAATGTTGTCGAAGCGGCCGGAGTGAGCGACGATGGTCTGGAGTACCGCGAGGGCAAGGTCGGGGTTTCGAGCGCGGAGGGCGACGATGATCGCCCTCAGCGGCTCGAATTGGCCGAGGAAGAGGTGGTTGGCAGCGAGGCGGGAGAGTATTTCGGTCTCTCTGTCCATTTGGTGGACTTGGAATTTTCACTTCATCTTTGGTCACGAGATCGGAGATGTGAAGGTGAAGGTGAAGGTGAAGGAGGAGCTGTGATGACGAATAAACAGAGCATAGTCAGTAAATATACTTATTTACTTTTTACCGAGATGCATTAATCTGTAACGGCCCAAATGGTTTTGTCAACATTGAATTATTAGTTTCCCGATTGGGCCTTCCATGGTGACATTCGTGGTTGTGGCCTTTGCTATACTTGGGCCTAGTTCGGTCCATTTCCATGACCCAAAAAAAGAGAGAACAGAAAAGGTGTACGTGTATAGTTTGCATCAAAATTGTAAAACGCTGCGTTTGGACTCTGATATGTTACAGTCTTACAGACAGAGCGCCTGAGAATCCAAAAGACGGGACGGAACCTCCAACTCAAATTAACCTAGAAAATGTAAAACCAAGATCTGTGGTAAAACAATTTAGGCGGGAAAAACCACACTCTTGGCTCCAAAGTTTTAATCTTTTTCCCACTCCTCACTGAAATTCCTCTGCTCGCTCTTCGTTTTCTCGTCTCTCTCATAATGGCTGGGGTTCGGAGGTCCGGCCGCGTATCACAGACGACGCCAACCAAATTCGCCGGAAAAGAAAAGCGTCCGGCGGAGGACGACGATGTGAAGATGAACGTTCCGGACCAAGAGGATAACGATCCGGTGAAGGCTGAGATTGCGAAGCTTCGCAAGCGATGGGAGCTAGCCTCCATTCTCAACTTTTTGACCGTAAAGATCCTATTTTCTAGGGTTTCAGAGATCGAGAAAGATTGAATTTTTATATTCTGTATATGATTTTTTTTTCTTTCGATTTTGTGTGTGTAGGTGTTTGAGCCAGTGATTGGGAAGCTTGCGAAAGTATCGGCGGAGGAGATCGAGGTCGGTTTAATAACCCCTGACGGTTCACTTGCTCAGCTTCACATTGCGCTTTTGAAGGTTTTTGACTTTCTCGCTGTTTGTGTATTTATGAGCTTGATTTCATTACTTACTATGAAAATTGGTTCTTTTGCTGGGGGCTTAGAATTAGTGGATGTTAAGAGGTACTTCATTTTCCATAATTAAATTGTATATGAATTTCAACTCTTTACATATGTTCATGCCGGTAAGCTGGTAACAGTGTTTATCCCAGCATAAGTGAAGAAGCAACAGTCGAGTAGTTGAGCTTTGGTATACTGCGTGTTTCAGCAAGCTACTATTGACTTTGTGTAGCAAAGTTTGGTTATCGTATTCATTTATGTCTCTTTCTGCAATTGGAATACCATGGTTGATCTTATAGCGGGGTTTAGCTTTGCTAGTGAACTAGTATGGGTGTAGTGATTTCAAAGGTCACAATAAGGGCGGTTGGATTGTTTAAGACTGGGTTTGAGATCCCTATGTTTACAAAATGTTCCCTTGTGTTTATCTTCATCTCATAACTTCTGTGACTTGGTGGTGTTTCCAGGGAATACCACCGATTAACAAAGCATTGGATGGTTCGGATGCATGGGTGACTGTTCTTTGTAAGAAACTTTCTACATGGTGGCCCTGGGTGAGTCCTCTTGGTGTGTACTTTTTTTTATGAAAATTACGAGGAGACTTGCAAGTTAGCAATTGTGTTTTGTATGTAGTGCATGTATAACCTGCAGCTGTATATTATTTCATTACTGCAGATTGCTGAGGGGGATATTCCACTTGTGGTAGCCAAAGGGTATTGACAACCAGCTTTTTAGGCTGTATATAATTTCATTTGAAAAGTGACATCAACTAAAGGTTTCATATCTGTTTGTGATGTGTTTGCAGAGAGGAAATATTGCGTTATAAACAACTTGATCCAACAGAGCGTTTACTACTGTTAAAAGCACTCTGTGAACTCCGAGCTGATGTATGTCACAAATTCTCATTATACCTGAACATGTCATTATCTGTTCCAAGTATATAAAGTAGTCCCGTTATGCCTCTGTCTCCATTTTGCTTGTTGGGTGAATTAATTAACTCACTCTTGTTGTTCCCAGCAAGATGACGCAGTGGCTTATGTTAATGATGCTCTTAAACAAGGAACTGAAATTTCTTTGATCCGCAAAGATAAGATAGGAGGAGATGAAAAGAGAGTTTCTTATTGGTAACCTATGATATGTTGTGACGTATTTCATGTATTTGATAGCAGAACTGGTTTTGATACCACTTCCTATATATTTCAGGTATGATGGAAATACAATAACAGGTCATAGATTATACAAGGAAGTAACTGCCATTGAGTCGAAGACAAAGGTGAAGGGAAACGGGTGTTCGGACCTACCAAATATCAGTGTTCAGTGGGAAACACTGGCAACTAATCTCGAAGAATTTAAGAAAGTTATGGTGAGTCGGAAATTTTACCTGATGCTGAAATCCCTCATAACCGTTCCTTTCTGTTACATACATTGCAATTGCGGTACCAATTGAGTTACATCCCCCATTTTCTATTCCTTGCTGTAACTACAGGATGAACTCTCATCAAGCAAAGTTGCAGGAGTTTGTGATGCTGCTAAGGCTATTGAAACTGATGCTATTCCTGCTCTTGAGAAGGTTCAAAAGGTAAAGTTTTGCGCTATTCGTTGAACCTATTTGTAATCTTATTCTTGCATATTTTGGTGTCCATAAAAAAAATGGTGTATTATGCAGAAGCAAGAAAGGGAACTACAGAAGAAACTAAGGCAAGAGAGGCAGCAGAATCTGTTGAAGGATTTTTATGCTGCTGGAATTACACGTTCCTGTCGCAACCGTAGGCCTGTCAATTACACATTTGGTATAGTGCAAATTTTGTTTGGTTCTCTTATGTGTATGTGTCCTGAGCCTGATTTTATTTTCTCCTTATACAACTAAGTCACTGCATGTGTGAGAAGTTGAAGGTCTAGAACTGTATATAATGAAAGCCTTATATGTGGTAACCTGTAATTCATGTGGAAAATAGAATTCGGATCACTTAACTATTAACTGATATTCTTTTCTCTATGTTTTGTTCGGATCACTTAACTTTCAGTACAAACTCGGAAAGTTTTGTTCCCATTTCTAGATAACAATGCCGATCGAGTCTGAAACCCTTATATCTAATCCATATTTATTTATTTTTTATCCTTGCATTCTAAAGTCTACTCTTGTTAAATCTGTGCAGATGATTATGACCGGGCCATTCATGAAGCTATAAAAGTAACAAAGTAAGATATCTTACTCTTACATACAAATAACTGATCTTCTCTTTTGCTTAATGGCTTCTGGAGGATGCCTTGTTATAATTCTTTAATTGGTGCACAATACTCACATAGAACTGTAGATCACAATGGTATTCTTAGTTTAATAGGATTCTATACTTGATAGATAGTTATTTATTATGTGTTCAGTAAGAGAAAAACTACTGAAGAAAAGGTGCAAGAAAGGAAGAGTAGAAGAAATGACACTGCCAATGATGATAACCCAGAGAAAGATATGCACTCAGATAAAAAAAGTGGTTTGGAGGACAGTGAAAGAAGTGCGGCTGTTAAGGACAATGAGGATTCTGGTAACCATTCTAGTGACACTGGAAGCGATGTGCATGAAGATGTTGGCAACGCTGAGGATGACAATAATTGGGATGAAGACACTAAGGACGAAGATAATGGCGATAATGAATATGTTGATCTCAGTGACAAAGGCAATTCTAAATCAAAGAAGAGGAACGCTGAGTCTGATAATGTTGCCCAAAAGTGGCCAGCTTTTGGTGTGCGCTGGAGTTCAAGACTAGCCGGAGGCAGTAGCAATCAACAAGTCTTGGAAAACAGAAACTTGGGTGCCAAGAACAGGTCAAGGCAAAGACCCATCTGCAACTCTGCCCTCGACTCCATGATGGTACAAGACTCTGAGGATGAAAATTCAGGACATGACACAAGTGAAGCCTCAGGCCATGAAAACCTATCTCCAGAATCTTCTGATCCAGAAAAAATCGGTGAAAGGTAGATGTAGGTACACAGCTGAAGATGCTAAGCTTTTTGCACTATGGGGAGCCACATTTTTTGTAAATCCAACATGACCTCTTTTTTTGTAACCAATGGCCGCATCCCTCAGTTTCAGAAACTAGATTCAGTAGACTATTTATGCATTAATATGCAGCATGGTTTCTGCAAATCTCTACTGCAGTCAGTTCTTTCATTAACAGCAATGATCTGAGATCACCTCCCAGACATAAATGTTTAAGTAACTAAGCAATTTTATTAGTCATACACTAGACTAAAAATCTCAAAGTACATTACAACTCTGATAACAATGTTACAAAGGTAAAGAAAGCCTCTCTCCCCAATTTCACCAAAGGGTTTAGGGGTTTAGCCGGTGATCATAGTCCCAGCTCCTTCGTTAGTCAAAACCTCAAGCAACAAAGAATGCGGCTTCCGGCCATCGATAATACTCGCTGTCGTCTAGTGACCTCACACAGCAGCTCACTTTCGGAATCATTCCGCCGCCGATTTTCCCATCCTACATCATTTTCTTCACTCCTTTGATATCAATCTCCTTCACCAAGCTACTTGGGTCGTCACGATCTTCGAGAATTCCAGCCACGTCGGTCAGCAGAATCAGCTTCTCCGCCCTCAGTGCAAGGAAAAAAATATCGGATATCGAAAATATATCGACTGTCTGAAATATGGATATTTCGACGGAAATATCGACGAAATATCGATTCAATAAAAAATCGACGAAAAGTAAGATAAATACATGAAAATTTGTATTGAAAATTTATGAGTTTCTTATATGATCAATATGTGTTTTGAAACTTGTAACATGTGTTTTGTTGATTATTAATAGAGATTATTTTATTGAGATTTTCGGTTATTTGGGTGGTGGGTTTTGTGTTTTGAATTTAGTGCGATGAACATATATGTAAAGTCAAAATCTCGGATAAATTCGAAAATATCAAAAATTTCGGTGATATATCGGAAAATATCGAATATTTCGGGAAATATCGGATGAAAGATATTAATATGTATGATTAATATCGGGAAGTCAAAAAAATGGAAATATCGCAAAAATATCGAGGATATTATCGATATTTCATTTCTTGCCCCAGTGCCGCCGAGATCTCCCCCGCCACCGTGTCGGCATTGATGTTGTACTGCTGCCCGGAGGCGTCCGACGCGACGGAGGCGATCACCGGAATGTGGTCGTCGTCGACAATTGACCGGAGAATGGCGGTGTCCACATGCACCACCTCCCCTACGTACCCTAATTTGGTGGCGTTCGGGGCGGGCCGGGCGGTTATGAGCTCGTCGTCGAGCCCACACAACCCGATGGCCTTGACGCCTTCCCGATTGATCAGCGAGACCAAATGCTTGTTGACTTTTCCGGCAAGGACCATCGAGACGATCTCCATGGTCGGCGCGTCGGTCATGCGCAGGCCGTCGTGGAATTTGACCTCGATGTTGAGGCGCTTGAGCCAGAGGTTAATCTCGGGACCGCCGCCGTGGACGAGAATGGGCCAAAAGCCCACGCAGGCCAGGAGGACGAGGTCTCTGACGACCGTGGCCTGGAGGCTCTCGTCTTTCATGGAGGCGTCGCCGTACTTCACTACAATTGTTTTGCCTCGGAATTTCTGAATGAAAGGAAGGGACTCCGAGAGAATGTCGACCCGGAGCTGACCCGGTGTGAGCTGCCGGGTCGGGTCGGGTGATGTCACTTGGCTTCTGATCGAGAGTGATTGCGGTGGTTTGGGGCGGAAGGGAGACTGCTGTTGGGGAGCTTTCGGGGGTTTGTTTTGGAGGGAAATGAGAGAGACGGAGATGGATTCATTAGGGTTTTAGAAGCCAACATTTTCAGTGTACTAGGGTTTTGGCTATGAACAGACTTAGGAGTGACTTATAAGAAATGTGGATGACGATGACGATGATGAATTATAAGTTTGTTGAAGGAGATTTATTCTTCGTAATTATTAATGTGTGTCATGTCATAGTTAGATACAGAATAAAATAGAATAGATATGGAATAGTTAGAACAGTACCTCAACCCGTCGAAGATATGCTTTTGGACAACTTTTTTGACCTGTCGAAAACTGGTATCAGAAAATCAAAATTTTATTTTGAATTTTTTTCGACCCGTCAAAGACTACCCGGAAGTGGTGTTTTTAGATGTATTTTACATCAGTTTTATTGAAAAATGATCATAAAAAAATTGACCAACCTGGAATTCTGCACCAAACGTGGTTTTACATCGATTTTTGTCATGCCATGGAACTTAATCTACAAAGGTCATTTCGAACAGCCAGATGTTGTTATACATCGGTTGTTTTTAGGTATTATCATACCATATCAACACTCGATCTATAAGGGCACCTTTTGAAATCTTTAAGTATTTGCTTAAAGTGTTCGCCATGTCTTGAGTTCAAAAACTGATTGATTGACATTATTTTGTTGATATATTCATGGCGAGATTGAGTGTTATACTCGCCTAAAAGGCCATTCGAACCTTACTTAGTTTTGAAAATATTTGTGCCAATGGTTTTCACTTTGAATAATATTGTGAGAATATAACAGAGTTTTAATTTGTGTCCAATCTTTGTAGAATGCTGCCAACGGCGCAATCTGGAGAGGTTTATATATTACTACAGTTAGGATCATTGAATCCAATACAGTCACTTCTATTACTATGTGTGACTTGGTCTCATATAAGCTTTTGCATTATGGTGATCAAGATATTGAGAAATTCTCGTGGTCATGGATTCTTCAGATTGAAGAAGCATGTGAGAATACCTAAATCTATTAGTTTAGATTGGGAGGGTGAGACTATTCCTCTCATTCCTTGCTCAGTCTCAAAGACGAGTAGAGCACAATCCCAGCAACATACAAATGTGGCGTCGTGCGTTATCCCACCAAATTTCATATGTTGTAATCTTTGATGCACATCGCTCGTTTTGCAAAGCTTGTTTCTGTCTGTAATGTTGTTTACATGCATGACGGTCTTTTGTTATAGACACAACTTCGATTCATCCACAGATTCCAAGAATATATTTGTGGATCAATCAAACCAGTATGCAGACGGTTTATAAATTGTTTTGATTGTTGCATCGATGCATAGGTCACACGTCTTTGCAATCCACATGGTACGCTGCAATCCAAACTCCTAGCACAGATTTTAAAACTCCTAGCATAAATGGTTATGCATACTAATTTGTTGATATCTTCTTGGGGATATGCAATATTACATGCAGCTACGCTCATTCACTTGATACCCGTAAATCGCCAACCACTCAATGCGTACCAGTTGGTAACTGGATATGAGCATGATATCTCACACATATGCATCTTTAGTTGCGCAGTACGTGTGCCTACTATGCTTCCACTGCATATAACAATGGTTCATCAACGACAATTATACATTTATGTTGGTTATGATTCTCCAATGGTTGTCAGCTATTAAGAACCTTTGACAAAAGATCTTTTTACTGCTAGTTTTGCAGATATTCACTGTGATGAAACATATTTCTCGCCGTTATGGGGAGATAAGAATGGTTTCATTCTGGTTAAACGTCAAAAATTGAGGTGATGTGTCCCCACTATGTCTCATTATGATCCTCACATATCTCAGTGTGAAATTGAAGTGCAATGTTTTCTTGATGTTCAGAAAGTAACAGATTTGATGTCTGACTTCTTTATTAATATCATGAAAATGACGAGATTGGTTATACATGCTGCAAATCCTGCAAGGTTGAAAGTCCCTATCATTGGGCAAGTTAAAGCAACACCTGGGCAAGGTAGTGTTTCTCATGCCCATAGTGAGGGTGTAGCATTGGTCAAAATCCATTGATGAGTTGTCAGTGAAAATGCAAGTCATCAAGGCACAATCGTGCATTATCAACACATGAGATTGTTTCTTACTGCAATTGTGTCTAGAAATCGACATTGACATACACTGGGGGACGCCTTAGAGTCAATGACGATGTCAGCAAACAAATTTTTGACCAAGTTAAACAAATGCTAGCGGTATTATGGATGGTTCATCCAGGTTCGTTGATGATACATTTACTTATTCCGTCACTCAGGTATTGACGACGATGAATTAGAACATTGCTCTATTGTGGATTGTCAACGGTTAATGTAGAGCAAATTGACCGATATGGAAGTTACAATCTATGGTGAACTAGACTCTCTTACAAATTGTAAGTTTTCGGTATGGTAGTGCTATAACCACCAAATGATAAGCCAGTTAGACACAAAACGAGTCTTTGTTTGGAAGCACAATGAGAAGAAATTATGGCGCAAGGATTCTCTCAATGGCCTAGTATTGATCATGAGAAAATGTATTCTTCGGTCATGGACATCATCACTTTCCACTACCTTATCATTTTGGTAGTGTCCAAAAATACTGAATATGCAGCTTATAGATGTGGTTATATTATATCTCTACATGGATCTTAAGTCAAATATATACATGAGAGTGTCGGTTGGCATGGTTCTACCCAAGTCAAGTAACTCTGAACCACAGAGTGCTCATGTAATTAGATTGATATGTTCACTATATGGATTGAAACAATCCGGTAGGATGTGGTATTCACTTCTTAGTGACTACTTGATTGGGAAGAGATACAAGAATGAAAAGTTATGCTCATGCGTGTTCAGTAGATGAACACGTTGTTTGAGATGATAGACCTTGGTAGGACTCAAATTTGTCTTGGTTTAGAGACGGTACATCAAATTGATTGAATTCTTATTCACTAGTCTGCTTATGTATAAATCATGCAATAGACAAAGCACACCATATTAACACACCAATGGTTGTTTGTAGTCTGGAACCCAAAATGATATGTTTCATCGGGACGATGATGGTAAAAAAAATTGGAGCTAAGATTCTATATCTTAGTGCGGTTAAAGCTTGGTTTGATATAGCTTGGTGCACACATCCAGACATTGTCCTCTCGGTATGCACAAACGCAAGATCATTGGATTAGAGTATAGTACACCTTCTGGTTCATGAAGATAACCATTAACTTGGGCTTATTCTTCCTTTACAAACAATATAGAGATAAGCTTGAAAATCCCAGAAAATATATGGTTGAATAGCAGTACTCAATTTCTGGGCATTTCGACCCTTCGAGCATATCTCTCGACCCGTCGAACTCAGTGAACGGTGACAACCCAAAGGTGTCCTTTGACCCATCAAGGAATGACATTAACCCGTCAAAGTCGGTGCTCTGGATTGAACAAAACCATCCGTTCGACCCATCGAGTGAGGTTTTTGACTCGTCGAACTCCTCCCCTGCTACGAGCAGTTTTACTGCAGTCCCTTATTTCAAAACACCGGTTGATATGTTGGTCGAATTTGTTAATGTTGAGTACCTCTCTGACCCATATAAATGACATTCCCAAACAGGTTATGTATTTACCATGGGGAACATGGCGATTTTTTGGAGACCAACAAAGTAAACCCTTGTTGCTACTTCCTCAAACTATTCTAAGATTAAAGCTTTGTATGAAGCGGTTGATGAGTGAGTCTGGTTTAGGACAATAATACACCACATTTGAGGGTATAGTGGATTACCATCTACTACGACAACACCAACTTGCATCTTTGAGGATAAAGCAGTTTACATTGAACCAATGAAGTTGGGTTACATTAAGGGTGTCTGAGCACAATATAGTTACTTCCATATCTTTGTTCTTACACCAGAATAGATCTTATGTGTAGAGAAAGAATAGCTCAGTAAAGGGAAAACTTCTCCATTTCTCATATATTTGTTGATCTAGCAAAGAGAATTGGAGAAGATCGACCAGTTTGTGAAGACCAAGAGATAGAAGATATTGATCTAGCAGAGAGAATTGGAGAAGATCGACCAGTTTGTGAAATCCAAGATAGAAGATTGTGGGTACACAAACAAAGAATGGAAATCACATAATAGATAATGAAAGTTTCCTTTCTGATATGTTATGTTCTCTAAAAACGATGAAAACAATTTAAAGTTGCTTCTCCACCTTACACGGAGTTTCAAAGTTGTATTCACAAAACTATTGTCAATGTTTTTAAGATTTAACCAACCAAACGCGTATCACGCCGTTTCTGTTTTCATAATACAGAAAACGGTTTTGTAAAAGTTTACCGAACAGGTCTTTATTCTCCGTAATTTCTGATGTGTGTCGTATCCTATTTAGATGCGGATTAGATTAGATAGAGATTCATAGAATCTCTGTTTTATAAGGACAGTTATTGTAACAGATTGCATAAACCTATATTTAAGGCATTTTATCAATAAAAGAGTTACAGTTTTCAGTTTACGTATATTTCCTCTCAAACAAAATTATGTTTTTGTAAGCTTTTCCTGTTTTGAAATTCAATTTTTGCGTATGCTGATCTGGCATTACGCTATTGGTTGATTCTGACGTGGCAGTTGGGGCTAAGGCTCCTACAATAATTCTGGCGTCATAAAATGCTTTATTTGGCACACAAGGTAAAGAGCGAAAGTAGTCAAAATACAAAGTCAATTCAGTCAATTGTGATTTGGAGATTGTAATCCCCGCTTCTTTGCCATATAAGCCTATATTTACTTGAGATGATACTAGGGCATGCAACATAGTATATTATCATCCAACAGAAAATCAACCTGAAAACTAATAGTGAATATTGTCAACAAGCCATAGTGTTACTCCTGGCCAGAAATTGAAACCGATACTAAATAACTGTCGAAGAAAACTAGCTAGAATTTATCTATCCAAAAACTACTACTTTGATCAAGGCGCTAGTCGGAGAGGGTCACGAGGGAACAACGATGTCTTCCGGATGTTGTTCAGGCCACAAAATAGCATGACGACACGCTCCAGTCCCACTCCAAATCCACCGTGTGGCGGGGCACCATATCTGTATATCATCAACATTAGTGTCTTCCAAGTTAACAGTTGCGTACATAACTAAAGCAACTACGGAATCATGATAAACCATCTAAAAACAATTAGCTAGCAAACTGCAATGTGGCATGCAACCTTGTCTAGAATTAACAGGCAAAGCAGGGTGGATGCAAACGAAACTAAGATATTTCCACCTCAAGAAATTTTTACAATATATCAAAGATGAACTGAAGAGATATAGAGCAAACAATTATAGATAAGCTGAAGACATGAACTTAAAACAACTGATTGAACACAGATAACTTATTATTTGAAGTTATCGAAATCCATTTAGTTCAAGGGTTTAACTGATTCGATACTTCTGTGACAAGCCAAGTATTACATCAGTCTACCACACAAGGAAGGGATTGCTACTGACTAGGACATTTGCAAAACAAGGACTACAGGTACCTGAAGGAATCGATATATGTTGAGATTGTCTTCACTTCAATTCCACAAGCTTCAGCACGTTGTGCCAGGAATTCTGGTATATGGACACGCTGCGCCCCCGATATAATCTCCTCACCTAAGGGATGGAAAAAATATAACAGAGAAAAAGATATGAAAATTAATTGTTAATTATGTAAAACCAATTCAGAATATCTGGGTATTTAATGGAAAAAACGGAGAAAAGATTCTTTCCGACCAAAACAAATAAGGAGTTCAGTCTAAGGTGCCAAATCCAATTAGCCAGATATTCTGGACAACCATCACTGACTTACCTCGGATGAAGACATCAAAGGAGTTGCTATAAGCTCGGTCGTCGTAGCAGGGCATGGTATAAAAGGGTCTCACAGCCAGAGGATATCGGTGCAGTATATAGAACTCGGTGTCATACCTATGACCAAGTAAAATCAAGTTCAATTATTAGTGAAATAATTACAACTCTAATCATAAGAGAACAAATGCATAGTACAAATGTACAATACAACAGATATAAGTAAAGGTGTACAGAAACGTCAGCTTACTTCTCCAATACTAACTGACCGAGCCTCCTCTCAGCTTCGGTATTGAGGTCACCCATTGGATCAACCTCCACACCAGCTTCCTGCACAAGCAGGTCTAACTTAACTTATTAACAAACTTTGCAACTGAAATCAGAGAGTTTAGGAATTCAAATGCTGATAAATGATCAGAAAAAGACAGCAAATGCAGCTAGGTAATCAACAGTATGTAAGTTCAGGGAAAAACAGTGGCTTGGAAACTATGGTGTTTCTAAAACCTAGCCTTTCACTTAGCAATTCCTTCATGGAAGGGCTTACTACTCTGGAAACCATACACATAACCAAAAAAAAAAAATCCATCGAGAAATTATAGGTGTTATCCTAGCTTAAAGATTAAAGGAACTAATGCCACCTCTAGAACAATGTCACTCAGAGAAAAATATTGGGCATTCACATAGGCATAAACATAACCCACGTTCGTCCAAGAACTCTATCAGCAATTTCAATAAATTCAGTCACAAAACGAAAGAAGTGACAGACAATATCTCGCAGACCTTACCTTCAGCATCTGAATACCTTCTGCGAAAGTCAAACATAATGTTTGAGGTAGGTACTGCAAATTCAAAAGAAGGCAAAGATCAGAATCCAAAACGAAAACAAAATCCTCCTAGTCTTCAGGTAACCTTTCTGACAAGAATGTCACACTCCAAAAGTTATGTCATCAAAAACAAGAAAAGAACATTACCTTCAGGGGCTCAAATGGATACTGCCTACGCACTGCTTCAAGTTCTTTTTCACATTTTTTGTTCAGACTGTTGAACATAGCCACAAAAAGCCTACCAACAATATCCATTACCTGTACAAATGCTATATTATTAAATCACAATAATCACTATATTTGTGTGTTAAGCACAAATGCCACGAGAATTACCTCTGAATAGTGCCTCTTAATCTCCATTTCTACATCAAGACCGGTAAACTCGCATAGATGCCTATGTGTAAATGAGTCCTCAGCTCGGAAAACTGGACCAATCTCAAAGATGCGCCCAAAGTCTCCACAGATTGCCATCTGCTTGTGCAGCTGAGGCGACTGGGCAAGGCAGGCAGGTTGCCCCTTGTAGTCCAGCTTAAAGACTGAAGCCCCACCTTCACTAGAGCCTGCAATCAGCTTCGGAGAGTGGATCTCAAAGAATCCTTCTGACAGCAGGAATTGCCGGAAGATCTGCAATGACACTCAACTAATCACTTACAAAAGCTAACAGCAACATTTAGAGAAACAAAGACATCACAAATGAAACAAATTTCCACTAGATGCAAAACTTACAGCTCCAACTTGGCTCTGGATACGGAATATCCCTTGGTTAGCTGGTGTGCGCAAGTCCAATACCCGGTAGTTCAAGCGAGTATCCTGATTAACACGAACCAGTTGTTCTCCGGCCTACACCAACCCAAATGATCAAGTAAATACTTACACACAAATCCAAATACTAAACTCAATTCATAAAAGCTCCCAATGCTCAATATACCTGACTAGCTTGCTCAATCTCAGCCTCGCTTCGAGCAGCATCCTCAATGTTGATTGGCAATACACTGGCCTTGCTTACACAGTAACACTTCCTCACTTGAATCTCCACATTCTACAATTGAAAATCAAAACAACATGAGCAACCCTAACTTCACTTCACTAAAATCGATTTCTAATCCAAAATAAATGCAAAATTCAAAATCAAATACCTGCTGAGTAGCGCTTTTAATTGGCTTCTCAGGAACAGAGACAATCCCTTCGATGTCGATAATCGACTCGCGGCTGAGCGACGCCACGTATTTCACCATCTGACGGCTGACGACCTCCGGCTGCGCCGTCGCGACGCACTGAACAGTGAAGCCTCTTTCCCTGACGACGATGAACGCCATGTTCTTCCCGACGGCTCTGATCGTCTGCGCGCGGCCTCGAATCAGAACCTTCTCGTCCTTCATCGCCTCCGTCAGATGTTCCACCTTCGTCCAGTCGTTGACGTCGGCGATCGTCATCGACTGAATCTCGACCAGCGGCACGTCGCCGTAGTTCGCGGCGAGCGGGTCCACCTCCGTCTCAGCGGACTGAGCTTGCGCTGCCGCCGCAGCAGCAGAAGCAGCCTCCTTCTCCTCGCGGAGGCGAAGCTTCTCGATCCTGGCGGCTTCTTTCTTAGCGGCTTTTTTGCTGAGCGAAGCGGCTGACGTGTCTCCGTTCTCGGGCTCGAGGCTGTGCTCGGCGGAGCCGTTAGCGTTGACCTTAGATTCTGACATTGTGGGCGGTGTAGGGTTTAGAATTGGGGGAGTGAAGAAACCGTAATGGGGGTATAGCGTTTTAGTGGTTTTAGTGAGACGAGGAAGGAGGAGCGGTATATATACGTCGAATGGATTAGTTGACCTTGTTGACTGTTACTTGGGTTGAAAGGTTCTTGTATAAAAAATTAAAAATAGAGAGAGTGTGATGCGGGATCTAAGCCCTTTATACAAGGGATAAGCCCTTGGCTGAATCTGTTAGCACGATTCTTTCCCATCTTTCCTAGTTTACTTTTTATATCAAATTTTATTTTATTAATATAAAATAATTACATTGTATATACTAGACGAAATTGCTTCATACTCAAGCATACCAAATACATTTAGTACATATACGAATGGGCATTATTCTGATCTAGGCTATATTTGAGAACAAAGTACTTTCATTTTTGCTGTGTCTCAATTCAATTAATTGTTTTATGCCAAAAAGTATATGCAAGATTGTATATGAGGGGAAATTTTTCGTTGAAAACCCTTATAATGAGAATTTGGTGAGTATATTCTCATTAAAACTATTTTTTTCTTTATATTTTGACAAAACCACCATTGGTTAGATAGATAATGATGAGTAGATCACTCATGCAAAATTTCACAAAAATTGAAAATCGTTAAGTCATTCATAATCAAGATTTATCATTTATGAACATGAATGGTATATGTTTGACAGTTTTTATTCGTCCATTGATTTGATCTTGTTCGATACATTAACGATTTTCAATTTGGATGAACATCTGTATAAATGATCTACTCATCAATATCTAAACATCTAACAGATAATTTTGTAAAAATGTTATCGAAAAATGATTCTTACAATAATTTTATAAAAAGTACTCATCAAGTCTTCATTATAAAAATCTTCATTGTTATAAGGGTCCTCATTGAAAGAGTTTCCTATATATCAATATGTCATATGTAAAGTTCTATTATATCAACCATTTACATAATTAAACCCATATTAGGCCGTGAAAGACATGACATATCATAAATTTGCTCATCTTTCTCTTAGTTTGTTCTTGCTTCCTTGCTTGTTGTAACTTTTGTATGGTTACTGTTCGACGCTAAAATATCTCCCGCGAAGAGATCCTTCCGCAAAAACAGTATCTTTTATTGACTTCGGATAGTTTAACCGCATGTGTCGGTTTATCCTGTATGTGCTTCGTATGCTGGCGTGCCACCGTTTCTCAACGGAATATAGAATGTAAAGCTGTCTGATTTCTTGATAAGCGATTAAGACAAGGAGAGCACCAACCTTGCCAAAATGGGTTCTTCTCGCCTAGTAACCTAGGACTTGGGTTTTTGTGTCTCTAGCAGAGCCCCAGAAATCGATACCTCACACTCTCTTAATCAGTGCAAAGTAGAGCAATCTCTATGACGATGTGTTGAGAACACTGCTTCCTTGGATATCAGAACTTTCACTCGATATGTGACAAGCTCTTCAACCTTCCAGTCGCGATGCTTCCTTTGATCGCAATACTTTCACTCGATAGGTGACAAGCACTTTGATCGGCTGGTTGCAAAGAATAGAATCTCTTGACGAGATATCTAGGTGTACTTGCGTATAGCAAATGTTTTGTATTTGATCGGGGATCCTTTCAACAAATGTTCTTACTCTCTTTATAGAATGTTCAATAGTTGTCTTTCAATTCTCTTGAACTTCTTCTGCTCTTGCTCTTTGAATCTCAATATAACTCTAACACCATCCAGCATATGAGTCTTTTCTTTATATAATTCTAATGCCATCACAACTCATTTACTAGAAGAAACCTATCTAAAACAGAAAATGTATGATAGACATTAAGCCACATGAATCAGCTATCCGGAATCCCAATCCACAGTCCTAAGTTGACTTAGAAACAAACTCGGTTTCTCTACTTGACCGCTCGCCAAACTTCATTTTTATCTGGGTCACTCGCAAGACTTCAGCTTATCTTGAGCCGCTCGCCAAAAATTCAGTTTTTCAAGCCCAATATGAAATATTTATTTAAGATCAAACAGTCACCATCATTATACTTGGATACACATTGGATGTTGGACATCAATTTGAGATTTTCTTGGGCTGATTCGGGCAAAACGGCTAACCCTGCCCACATTTTACCGTATTGGCCGATACATATGTTGAACTGTTCTTATATGAAAACTGAGAGAATGGGGAAGAAAGGATGGGGGGTTCTGACCCTCGCTCCTTGAGAGTGTTACATGAGACCGACCGCCACGTGTCACATGAAATTTACCAAATAGGAAGACAAAATTGGTGTGGAATCATGTAGAAAAGATGAATGACGCTGGCTATTTCCCATTGGTATGATCATATAATGGGAAGACTCGAAAAGGACCATAATTACAGTATCTGCTCAAAAAGGTTGCTCAACTACTAGTACTGATCTAATGGATCTAAATGGAAGGTAATGTCACATCTAATAACCAAAACCATTGCCTGCAAAATCCTCTTCACCACTGCTATAGGACTCGACCATATCATCACTATCATCGTCGTCATCTTCCTCACCCTCCGTCAAAATCTCCAGCATTCCACCTGCTCCGTCAAAATCCCCATCGATTATGAAATCTCCCTCATCATCGTCATCGTCACTCCCGCCATCATCATCATCATCGTTACTCATGTCACTATCATCATCACCCTCAAGATCAGGGCCTAATAGGGTGTCCATATCCGCATCGTCGTCATCTTCCTCATCGTCGTCATCTTCCTCATCGTCGTCATCTTCTTCACTCTCGGCATCATCAGGATCAGAATAATCATCTGTAGGCTTTCGGCGTCCAATTTCATAAACCCTAGCCGAAGCAAACATCTCATGTTGGTCATCCATTGTAATGAGCCCAAGAAAAGAGTCGGTCGGTTCCGTTGCAAAGTCAAGGACACAACGATCCACCGGAATAGTGGCAATGTCTGAGTAGTTAACAGCATCCACCGTGCGGAAAGCAGCAAACAGAGGATGCTTTACCCGACGGGTGTTAACTGCAGACATTACATCATCAAGATTTCTCCGAAGAATTGCATAAATGACATCACCACGAGCATTAAAAGTTATTGCTGTTTGGTCTAATGAAGGGACACTTCGAAGGAGTCTAAAGTTCCGAAGATCCCAGACCTCAGAGTTTATAATCACCTGTTGAGAAAAATGTATCAGAAAGGAAGCATGAGTACAAATAAGTTACATACAGGAAAATACTAGCTACACCAGACTAATTATTAAAAATACTATTTTCTCTAATCTGAACTCATGATCCTGCCTTAGTTCTAATGGTTCCATCATTATCCCTTCATAGACGTTGCACACTTGCACTTTCCAACTTGCATGAAAGATTGCATCTACTTTAAATGTATATATCTCATCTACTTTGATTCTCTATCCATATTGGTGTTACCCTGGCAGAGACAAAAAACTAATGCAGAGTTTAAAAAAAGGGTTATGGAAACTTCTGCCCGCATACTCCTACATACTTATCCCCTACTATAAGCTGGATGAAGGAATCTACATACCTCATTCCCAGAAGGATGGAAACCCCCACCCCCATAGTCTGTAAACTGATCAAAGCGGTGAACAGGACTAGATACCCGTCTGTCCCACAGAACACCATTCCAGAGCAGCATTGTGTCTGACGGATTGAAGTGTATATGAGAATAGGAATGTCCGCGACCTGGGCTAGCAGATGTGTCCGCCAGTTTTGATTCCAACTGACTCGTTCGGATATTATATATGTAAATTTCTTTTTGGGTCAGCTCTGATGACAGGGCTGCAAAAACATCCCCAAACCTACTAAATCTCGCAGCCTTACACCCTTCGAATGAATGTATTGGCCCAGCAGAGACCATAGACGCATCCCACAAGCTCACATCCTCTGAACAAGAGGACAGCACCAATTCAGTTTCACGTGAAAGATAAGTCTGAACAAGCGCTATAGGAGACTGGTGGCTTGGACAACTCTCTAGTACACTGCTGTTCATAGCATCAAAAATTTTGAGCTCTCCACCATGACTGCCTACTGCAATGCAAGCATTGTCGCTTAGAAAAGAGATGCATGTCAAAGGGGTACCGGTATCATCCCTACAAGTACGCCATGGCCGGAATCTACTGTAAACAAACTGACGATCCCTGCGATTACCATGGACGCCACCATACATACTTCTGAACTCACGAGTACCAAGTCGGGCTGTTATGTTTGAAGGGGCATCAAGGGTTCGTCTTGGTTCGGGACACACGTGTGGCTGTAATAGGGAAAGTGGAGGAAGAGTGGTTATAGGGGCAGGACACTGGCGATGCTGGTGCTTCAGATACTGAACAACCAAGGAGTCTAGAGTTAATCTTTCTGTGTTACTTGGTTGAGGGTCAATCTGAAGTCCAAGTTGTGAGGCTGGTGTTTGCAGACCTATACTAGAATTGCTGAATTGGTTATCATCCAGATGTTCTGATGAAAAGCAAGCTGGTGTTGATCGACTATGTTGATCTCTCGAGATGAAAGTCGGGGTAGAGAACCCAGCCAGATCGGTTACAAGACCACTCTTCCGCACAATATTAGGAGTGGGAAAAAGTGGACACCGAAAACCCTGGTCACCAGTGTGGATGCGCTTCCCAGATGATGGCATGCCTCCAGAATCCTTTAACTCGGATGATTTTCTTTTCATAGGCAACAGTATGGGCGTCTTACATTGGTACTCTGTATCAATATTAGGTTTGAGCAGGATTTCTGATGAGGCTTCTGATGCATTTACAGGTTCAGGTAGCTGTTTTGATGCACTGGAGACATTCATGGCAGCTATCGGGTGAGTATCATGGGTCTGAGACGGATTCCTAGACTGAAGACCAAAACTAGGAGAGAAAACCAAAGGCTTTCTCTTTGAGTTCAAGACAGTGGAATCACATTTCAAACTTGTATCCTCCTCACTTGCAGTAATCTTTGATTTGTTGGTAAGAAATCCAACAGGGGTGAGACCAGAGGGCCACTGTAGTTGCACAGTTGAGGCTTCTTGAGTAGCTTGTTGAACAAGAGATGACGGGGCAGCCAAGGATGGCAAAGGCATCAACTGAGCCTCTTTCAGCAGTGAATCAGCTGTTGACGCCAAACCAGATGCCTGTAGGTGTTCATGTATTAAGAGCAAAAGTTCCCTGAAATTTCAAGTGCACATGTACATCCAAGGAAAAAGAACAATCAGACGACAAGAACATGAAAAAACAGTCAATTTAATAATTATAAAATCTGTTATTCACACTATTCCATAACTTGCCCATACCTGGAATGGTAAGTGATAGGAGTGGCAGCAGCAATCGCCTCCCGTTCTATGCGCCTCAAAGTTGGCATCGCAGCATCAGTGGCAGCCAATGTACTAGCTCGCCCAGAATTTGTAACAATCTACCAAAATGAATCCATGGGGTTAGAAAATTAAAGTGGATCAAAGGAGGGGAAAATGTCCTTTTAACAATCCTATATCCCTTTTAGAACTGATTTCAGAGATAAAGTGACCTAATTATGTGATCCGCATCATTATCAGGAAAATAGAAATGCTTACTGCTATCAGCTCAATTGCTGCCTGTGATAGTTCAGATTGCCACCTGCCTTGCTCAGATACGTGTGTTTGGCTCCCAGAATCTCGAATTAGTTCTGATAGTTTCTTTCCAACCTAGAACACCACGTCATGAATATTAGAAACAAAAATTAATGAATAGTAAATGAAATACAGAACACAAAGGAAGCACTTGGCAATTGTTGTTGAAGTTATTTACCTGGAGCTTTGTTAAGATGTGTGCGATTGTATCATCTCTGGCTAAACCGAGCAGCACTCGGCAAGCAAGCGCACGTAAACAGTCAAGTGCAGCAGGAGGTGAATATATGCGAGGTTGAAGAAGATGCAGGAGAACCTTTATACCGTTGGTGGCACGAACAGCCTCTCTTGCTTGCCGATAGCCTTGCTCCAATTGAGTAGCAAGCCCAGCACAACCTGCCCCAACTCCTAAAGTTATCCTACGATCCCCCACCAATCCAGGAGTTGGTGTGGCCGGAGGAGTTTGTGCAGTGTTATTGTTAGGTTGTGTACCAGTACATAGATCTGAGACATTACGTTCAGTATTTTTGTCTTTGGTCTCTGTAGCAGGAGCATTTGAGGTCGGTGCGGAAAAAGACTGCTGACTTTGTTGCTGAGGTTTATTGCTGATTGAAGGTGGAGAACAGACAAGATTTACCAACACATTTAAAGCTGGCTGAATGATCTGAAATACATAAACATAACCATTTAACTGCACGAAAAGAAACAATGGCATCAAATTTATTGAATTAAGATCATAAAGGAATCACATACCTCAGGGTCCACATAGCTACCATTAACACTTGCTGCATCCAAAATTACTGCAGTACCAACACGATTGTTGCTTAATGTCAAACTCACGATCATCTTGCGACTGCTAGGTACCAATGTAACGATGTGCAGAACACCTAATGCATATTGAAGTAAATCATGTAGATAGCGCTCAACAGGTGGGGCCTGCAGAAAATGAAAAGAAAAAGAAAAACATGAAAACATGACAATAAAATATATTTATATACATGCAGTGAATAAGTTAAGTACATATGAGGAAGTTGGAGTGGCGAGAGTGAGGAACTTTAATATATATTCTTTTTTTGGAATATAAAACAGAGCTAATATAAATATATACCTGACATAATTCCAGCATGGTAATATGTCCATTATAGGCCAAGAACCTATCAACGGCAGGCCAACGAGTTCTTACGAATGCAGGACCCAGCTTTCGATCCTTCTGTAACTGCAGAAATACTGCATCGATTGCTTCATTGCTGAGGTCAAGTGGCTTGTAAACTGCTCTTACACTAGGAAGACTCCTAGCTGCACTTCGAGTGTTTTTCATTGGACGGAGAGAATCCACAAGCAAAATAAAATGAGCTCTAAAGTACTGACGCAACACAACACAAGTGTGATAAGCAATCTGTTTCTCTGATGAGGTCAGTAATTCAGTCGGTGACCTATCATTTCGTAGTGATCCTGAGGTAGAGAGTCCTAATGTCGAAGAATTTACTCCAGATCTTACTGATGCAGCATCATTTAAGAGGCCCAGTACTTTCTGCAACCCATCCTGAGTATCAAAAGCATCAAGAACTGCCCTGAAAACAAATGCAGCAGAAAAGAATAAGGCAGAATTTTTCCTGGCTTGATCTTGTGAGCACTCGAGAAGTTGAAGAGCCAACTCAACCACCTGATAAACCAGGTCCGAGGGAAGAGCACATACACGCTCCATTATACCCTAAAGAAGAAAAAACAATAATGGTTGAAACATCAGAAATTATTGCCAGACTGGATACAATTTATTGTTATTGTGCAAACACTCTGATTATAAGACAACTAATAGGAAACATCACATCATTTATCATTACCTGCAGTGAACCGATCGTAAACAAGCAAGAAGAAAGGCCAAAGTAGGTTTGAGCAACTCTAGGGACAGCAAGCAGCTTTTGCATACCACCCCTATCCACAAACAGCGCTGCAAATTTCCGGTGAGCAGCCAGAGCACAGGTGAGCTTCATTACATCAGGCAAAAGCATCGCAACCTATGACGCCTCTTTATGTCTCGAATTTCGTTGCAACAAGGCAAGACATACATCAACACCCTTTTCATGCAATACAGGGCCAAGAACTTCAACATATTCTCCAAGAGTCTCAAGACATTGAATACAGTACTTTTCTCTCAATTGTGCAAGGGATTCAACACTTGGAATAAAGTAGTCTTCAATATCCTCCTGGCTTTGAAGTTCAGAGCTGCTCGAAGTTATTGGTTCAGCGCAATCAGATTTATATGCTGCATCCGCACTAATCAGGAAATATAACAACCAAGTAAGTTGAATACGACTAATCTTATATTTGTACTTTTTTGTAGTCTATAGCAAAAAGACCTACCTTAGAGCTTCAATTGAATTGGCTGCATCAATTACTGTAGATGCTGCTCTTGAAGCGGACAGAACTGCAGCTTCTTCATCATTTGTAGCTGTGAATTTCTGCGTAATTAAGCAACACATAACTGACACGTGAAAAAGAGAGACAAAAACCAAATAAAAATATTGTGGGGGTGGGGGGTGGTTGCATACCTCCAAAGCTGCACTTTTGACTACTTCAGCAGCAGCAACACCAGCAGCCCTGATGGCTTCCACAGGTGCATTTGCTGCTCTAGCTTCAGCTTCTGCAGCTCTTACTGCCTTCTTTACAAAAGCGGAGATATCTCTAGTTCCAACTGTGCAATCCTGGAAGCACTCATCAGAATTTTCTCTTTCCAAAAACAAGGCATCAGAAGTATTCCTGCCCAAACACTTCCTAGAATCTGGTATCTTTTTCACCTCTGAATTCTTTGTTGCACTCTTGTCTCTAGAGCTTTGTCCTTGTCCCAACCGTATAACAGGTCCAGGTGAGGTCAACAGCTGTTCATTTTCTACACCGCCTTCGTTAGCCCTTCCTTTCCCTCCAGATCGTGTCCATTTACGGTTAGGTCTCCTCCTTGAGGAATCATCCCTCCCATGATCTTCAAAATCACCGAGTTTAATTTTTGCATTGCGTAAATCATGAAAATCACTGCCATCAGCATCATTGATCTCAGCCCCTGCATCCATTCCATCAACCGCTTCTTCACCATCATCCCAACGTTCTCCAAGCGTTTGCCTAGTACTTCTGTCCTGGTTCCCTTCAACACTTGGGTCCTCTAAGCATCTCTCACTTGCTACCCTCAGATCATCAGCATGAGTTGTTTCTAGAACCTGACGAACCCTGCCCCGACCATCATCTCTACCTCTTGTGCTAAGACCCCCAGGGGCATTTTTAGTCTCTGCTAAATGACTAGAGTCCTTTTGACTAATACTTGTCTCCCCCAAAATACGAACACGAAGATAGCGCATAAGTTTGGATGACAATCCAGATGTCAATACATCTTCTACTAACTGACTGCCCCTGGAATGAATACAATCAGGATATGTGAACAAAAAGATATTCATAAGAATAAGATGAGGAGCAGAAGAGAAAGATCTACCACAGGAGCATACCCAGTCAAACATACGGCAAGAAGTCCAGTAGAATACGTCTTGAGCATTTCAAAATCTGAGACTTCTTTTCCTCCTGAATCATATGCTGCCAACTCTGGTATCCGACTGAAACACTGGAAGTCTCATCCATTACCCAGTCCTTTATTTTCTCCAAAACATCTTCTTCAAAAACATGAGGATACTGTAACACATTTTAGCTCGTCAGTTTAATCAATATGATGTCACTTTTTAATAGAAAGAGTAAATAAAGCTCCAATCTTACAATCCAAGTTAGCGAACAGCGCAGAAGCAGCCTTGCAGCTGCTGCCTGAACTGAGGCAGAGTATCTTGTATCTGACAAATACTTGCAAGATATTAATTCAAAGAATTCATCATGTTCCTGGGAGAAAAAATATAACAATCAGGCCAAAATTTAGCAACATTTAAGTTAACCCAGATAATATATGTTCATAGAAAAACAGAAGCCTAATTATTTACCCGAAGCAAGGTCCCTAGCCGTCCAATGTTATGAGAAGCACGACCATTGCTGGAAGAATGACCACTCTCCTCCATGTATCTGAATAAAAAAGATTCATAAGGTAAAGTCTGAAAAAAGAAGAATGAGATGGCAAAAGACACAAACGCATTGTGTATGTTATGCACACTTGTGTTGTGCATAAAACAGTGAAAAATCACCTTACAGTACTGTATAACTATTGCAAATATTCTGGTTTTCAAAATTCGGTCAATATCCACATCTATCCACCCGAGTATCAAAGTTACTTTCAACTGGTCACCTCATGTACTTTCCAGTCTTTGTCTACTACAGTAAGACATGTATTATATTCACTATGGTAAAATAGTGACCTCTTGATACTATATCAGTATATCATTCTTATACACGGCCAAGCTTTATGCCACATCAAAGCATCTGGTTTCCTATAGCCTGATTAATAACTCCAAAAGTTCTAGTTTAGCAACATATATATAACAAATGAGTAGGAAAGCAGCAAGAGTGGACTAATTATTCAAACAAATAAATATTCTCTGCAGTTTTGTACATCCACAATAGTCATTCCAGTCTAGTAAGAAGTAAAGCTGAAGAAATAAGGCTTTCCCTGAAGTGAAACTAGCACTATCCACATGGTAGTTCTTGATTATTAATGTCTCAGTTGTCCACCATTTCCACACAACAAGCTCACAATGCCTTTGAACCCCACCGAATAGAGATTGCTCCGAAACCAAGGCTAAAATACTCATAGTTACTAGTAACATAAACAGCTCATATCGAAAAATATACTCAGATTCCACATGAGTTAGAGGCACACATTTGCATATGCATCAAAGCTTCAAAAGTTCCAAAACGATTTCAAGAAGTAAAAAACGACAGAAGCGTACCGTCTCTCCTGCGTTTCAAGAAGCGACGCAAGTGCGTGAAGAGCAGTATGGTTAGGGTTATCAGGCGAGGCAGTGATCTTGTCCCTGAGCTTCTGAACCTTGGCGACCATTTCGTCGTCTTCATTTTTCGGCTCCTCGTCTTCTTCCTCCTCCCCGCCCGCCGCAGCCGCCTGAGGTTGCGATTCCGGCGCCGGAGCTGGTGGCGCGGCCTCGCCTTCTTGTGCGGCGGTGGGTTGCTGCTCGTCCGCAGTCGGCTCCATTGTTACAGAGAGAGAATTTTATACACAGAATCGAGCGAAATGGAAATTGAGAGAGATTGGTTTGGTTTGTGTGAGTGCATATATTTACTTTATTTTGTTTAATTTTAGGGTTCTTCATATATATATACCTGATGGGTGAGTTTTGCAGGAGGAAAAATGAGGGAACAAAATCGGTGTTGCTGAGTGTTGGTTCGGCTATATAGAGAAAGGACTGACTCTACGAAACTTAGCGAACGTTCCGGATATCACCCGACCCGGTTCTTGGGAACCCTACCCTACCGGCGCTACCTGTGAATCGGGTGTGGGCTGACCCGCTTATGTATAATTGACTCGACAACAGTCTTCTTTTCTTCTCTCGCGTAAACTTTCAGAGTAAAATTAAAGTCTCCTTGGATGAATGAAGTATTTTTAAATTTTAATAAAATTTATAATCAATGAAAATTAAAATTTTATTATTTTAAAATTTTATGAATTTTATAGTGTGTTTGGATATAGAAAATATTTAGGGAATTTAAACGAAGTCCAATAATTCACAATTCTTTCTTTTAAATTTCTTTGTTTAGATAATTAAGCTTATTCAAAATTTTGTAAATTATATTTTTTTAAATTTGGAGGAATTTGAGCTCTCAATTCTCTTGTTCAATTTCTTCAAAATTATGTATAACTCTACACAGTGGCGGATCCAGACAAAAGTTTGAGGTTGGGCAAGATTAAAATAAAAAGAGTGCATATAATATTATAATAAAAACAACAAAACCAATAATCCAAATGCAAAATCAATAATTAACTCCAAAATGTAAATTCTTGAAAATTTGATCACAGTACTAAAAAAAGAAAAGAATTAGAACTATCATTCTCCACTTATCTACGAGATGGTAACTATCCACGTCGCGTCTTTATATTTTGAAAACGTTGCATAATAGCATCATTACTGATGCTATTAAATATGTCTTTCTCAATATATACCAACAAACTATCACTCATCCATTGATCTCCCATTCTATTACGTCGTGGACTCTTCACAATATTCATTGCTGAAAACACTCTCTCCACTGAAGCAGTCGCAATTGGTAAAACTAAAGCCAAAGTTAACAGCTTGTAAACTGATGAATAAACTTTATGTTTTCCTGTCTTCACCAACTTTTTTGCAAGATTACCAAGTCCTTTCAGCTGACAGAATTCATTGTTGAACCGCATTTAAATTTCACTCAAATAAATATCAAGCTTGTCCTCAAGTGATAAGAGATCTCGTTCAGAGAAATCTCTCGGATAAAATTTGGCAAGACGAAGTAACTTTTGCTTGTCAAAGGCTAAAAAAGAATCATCTGGACTTAAACTTGAAATACAAAGAAGAACTCAGAGTTTACCTCATTAAAACGATCATTTAACTCTGAAAGTTGTCTATCAATCACAGTACAAAACACCTCAACTCGATAATGATAAAGGTTTGTTACCTTTTCAGCTTTATGTTGCGGTTTTCCTTTGGCGACAAAAATATCAGCCATATCGGGAATACTAATATCATGCTTGCTGCAAAAGCTATACACTTTGTCAAGAAACTCATCCCATTCGCATTCATCCTCCCTCATTGTTTGTAGTTGTTGCTTACATACTTTGACCAAAACAATAGCATTAACAATGTCTTGATCTTTTCTCTACAGTGCTTGAGATAAATCGTTTGTGACTCCTAATACTTGTCTCATTAAAAAAGACAAAATATGAAGTCAAAAGATTGCATTTGTGAAACCAGAAGATCACATTCGCCTCGATTATCAGTAGAAGTGCCATCATCAATAATCATCTCAATCACTTTAATAATGGAAGAAAACATAGTGATGATACTCAATAAAGTGCCATGATGGGAACCCCAACGTGTATCACCAGGACGTTTGATACTAGTTTCTTGATTCAACCCTCTTCCACTATGGAGCTCATCATCTTGAAAAGCTTTCATCACCTCAATTTGTTGTTGTTCTCTCAGAAGATCACGACGCTTACAGGAGGATCCAACAATGTTAATAACTCTTGTTACTAAGAAAAAGAAGGTAGCAACTGGAACACAATTTTTAGCCAAAGAAACAAGGGCAAGTTGAAGCTGATGTGCAAAACAATGAACATAGAAAGCACAATCATTCTCCTTTAAGATAAGAGCTTTGAGACCGTTAAACTCACCTCGCATATTGCTAGCCCCATCATAGCCTTGACCTCGAAGATTTGAGATACCCAACTTATTTCTAGAAAATAATTCATCAATTGTAACCTTTAAGGAATGGGCATCGGTACCTGTGACATGTTCAATACCAACAAATCGTTCAATTACTTGTCCTTTGGTATCTACAAATCGAATAACAACCGCCATTTGCTCTTTTATTGAATTATCTCTCGCTTCATCAACCAAAATAGATAACGGTGAATCGCCAATTTCAGAGATGATTGCATTCAAAGTTTCAACTGCAGCTGCATTTATAATATATTTTTGTATAACAGGAGATGTTAACTGAAGGTTTCATGAGCTTTTTCAATGGCAACAGCTTTCATACTATCATTGTGGTCAACAAGAAATTCAAGAAGCTCAAGAAAATTTCCTCTATTGCCAGAAGATTCTGATTCATCATGCCCACGAAAGGCAAGACCTTGACGCAACAAGAAACGAATGTAGTCAATCGAGGCATTCAATAAAGTATAATAATTATGCTTCACAGATTCTACTTGACGACTGATAACAGATTCAAGATGTTGTTTCTGATTCATTAGAGCTTCACATTTCTGTGAAGCTTGATGGTGTGCACTACCAACAAAACCAACATGATCTTCCAATCCTTTTTTATTCTTCCAATTATCAAAACCTTTCCGGATAAATTTATCACCGCCTCCTTGATCACCGTGATCTGGTTTGAAGAGATAACAATATAAACAAAATAAGGCATCTCTGTCTATACTATATTCCAACCAAGGATGACCATCAAACCAAGCAGGAACAAAACGTCGTTTTACTCCATATATACTCTTCTGAGGAAAGTCATGAGTTTCAGGTTGACAAGCACCCTGAAGTAAATAATGTCTTCGAACTTGATCACTAATATTTGAATTGTAATCCATAATACGAGGTCGAAGTGCAGGATCTGAATGAAGATTTTTTAAGTCAAGCTCATCTTTATTAGAAGATGAAACTTCATCTGGATTTGGCAATGGTTTGAAATATCTTTTCAATGATGAATTCTTCATTGATGAACTGATAAATCACTAATGAACATAGAAAAAAAATTTAGACGAATATGAAACTAAGAATCAATCCAAAAGTAAACAAAAAAAAATCGACTAAACCTAATCAGAATCGTCTATATAAAAAAATCGGCTTGAAACTAATCAAGATTGAACAATTTTATAATTGAATCAAACTAAAAAACCTATTCTATTGGGCTTGCTAGCATGCTGCAGCAGCCTCTAATCTAATCTATAATCCATTATACTAATCAATTATATATTTTAATCATATCAATCATACCTTGAAGCTTGATTATAAATTGCAAAGCACCGACTCAGCAAGCAAGTGGTAGTCTGTGGTCACTGGTCAGTCTTGTTTTGCAAAAGTGGACGCCAGAGAGACAGCTACTTGCTTTGCAGAAGGACAGAGCCACAGGTCATGCACTGACGCCGTCAGAGTTTCTTTTGCAAAGAGAGAGAGAAAAGATAAAAGTTTGGACTGTTTAATCTAGGGCAGATTGCACAAACGATGTCGTTTTCTTTAAAGAGAAACGATGTCGTTTCTTTTAAAGAGAAGCGATGTCGTTTTCTTGGTTAACATAATAACATTTATTTGTTACTGTTCATCGTCTTCTTCCCCGAATTTGTCATTTTTTCTATGAATTTTGTCTCTTTTTTTTCTTTAGTTTTACACTACAAGCATATACTTGAAAAGTAAATATTAAAATCTCAGGTTGGGCAACTGCCCAACCTCGCCCATATGTAAATCCGCCCCTGACTCTACAATTCCCTCGAATTACATAAAAAAGTTTGAATTCCTTTGTCATTTAAATCTCCTTATAAATAATTCCAAAAAGTAGAATTTATAAATAATGATATTTAAAATCATAAAATTATAATTTTCATCATTTGTGAACTTCAATGAGAATTAAAAATACTTTATTCAAACACGCCATTAGTATTTGAGTTTCTTTATATAGAAAACTAAAAATGATAATACTTACAAATTTTTATAAGCAATTCGACGGTGTGTTTGGATTGAGGAAATATTGAGAGAATTTAAACGAATTCCAGCAATCACAATTTTTTTTTTTCTATTTTTGTTTGTTTGGATAAGCTTCTTGATAATTTTACCAATTCTGTTTTTAAAAATTTGGGAAAATTGGAGCCCTCAATTTCTTGTTCAAATCCTTAAAAATTAGGTGTCATTCTACAATTTCCTCGAATTACATATAAAAGTTTGAATTCTTTTGTTATTTTAAATCTCTTATGAGTAAATTCAAACACTAGAATTCATAATCAATGGCATTTAAAATCATAGAATTATAATTTTCATCATTTGTGAACTTCAATAAAAAATGAAAATACTTCATCCAAACACATCATGAGGGAATTGTAGAATGACATATATTCAAGGAATTGAATACTCAAATTTGAAACAAGGAATTTGAGTATTCAATTCCCCAAATTTTTAAAAAGTATAAATTATAAAAATTATGACCAATGTTATCCAAACACACAAATTTAAGTGATAGGATTCTAAATTACTAGGATTTTACTCTCATCCAAACACACCATTAAGAATTGTTCAATTCCATAGTAATTATTCGCTAATTTAACTTATATACGTTTATCTCTAATATTTTTACGTGAACCAAAAATTTGACGTCAAAATTCTAGATACCAACTTAGTTTAAATGTTAACCGAAATAAATGTACATGGTACAAAAAGACGAATGTCCTTGTCTCGTACTGACATTGTAGTGAACTCTATCTTTAGACCATGTCAACACTCGTAGTCTCTTTGTTTGAGCCTCATGAATATCTGATGAAAAGCATGTTTCATGGACTAACGTATACTTTGGACATCATTAGGCATCAAATCTTGGAGAGCACAAGGACAATTTCATGACCTTATTGAGACCCAACCATAATTTCTTTTTATCACGTTCACTAAGGCCTAATTCAACATTAGTCCTCCGAGACTCGACCTTATGAACTCCCAAATAAGATAATCTTAGAGCATCTCCAACAACTACTCTATAATGAAGAATTCATCAACTTTAGAGTGAAAAGAGATGTTAAGAGAGAGAAGCAAAAACATTATATCTATAAAAAAATCAAAAACTCTAAACCTCTCCAACAACCTCTAAAATTTAAAGTTGATTTAATATTTCCACTCTCTTTCTTCATCATCCCTCTATTTAACTCTTATCTATTCTGATAAATGATTTAATCTAATATAAACTTTTATTAAAATTGTAATGTATGTTAATTTCATTAAATTTTAGCGAAAATATTAAATCACAGAGTAACATTTGAGCAAAGCTTTCTGCCTCTCATTGAGACTGTTGAGTGTTTTGTTGGTTGTGACTGCTACGATGATACTTTGGTTGTGGTGGAGGGTAACATGGTTGTTAGGTTCGACGATTGGGCGTAAACCACCACGAGCGAGATTGAGTGAAAAGGCAGCGAGAGGTGATGCTGGCATGTCGGGGTTGGTAGAAACCAAGCAAAGGAGGTGTAGGAGACATTGATTTGCTTCCGGCTAACTCGGGATTTTTTTTTCCGTAGCAAATGTGCGTCCATGTTCAGCCTGGCGGCTCTTGTTTGGGTGCTTATTGATGCTGGTTAAGACGAAGACCTCCGTGAGAAAGATGGCGGCTTGGGAGGAAGGGTTCCGACATCGGTGGGCTCGTGTCGACTGAAACCAAGGACGGGCTTCTTCTTGGCCTTCATGGACCTAGGTTGACAACAACCAATAGGCGAAGCCGGGGGACAGCTTTGGTCCTCGTCGGAAACCCTATGCCAACAGTTGCCTTTGGTGTAGGTGGCTGGGCTTAGCTGCCCTAATTTGTGGGTTTTATGGGCTTAAGCATTTGTGGGCTGCTCCATCAATTTTGTGCTATATGGCTTCTCTCCCTGTAACTTTTTGGCACTTTGGTTGGGTCTCTGCAGTGCACTTTTGGTTCCAAATTTGGGAACCAGGCATCGTCCAAGAGAGCGTTTTGCATAACCCTGTGCGAAATGATCTGGTCTCATGGGGACTTGTGCAGGCCGATGAGCGACAGCTCATGCCGTAATTTTGTGGTGCATAATAGATAAGATGTGAGACCCATATGTATTTAGTCTTTATCATACATATCTAGTTATGTTATGGTACTTATGTCGAGCATGTAGTAGTGTAGGTTGCTCTAGGGAGTTTTTTCTATCGAGTTGGGGGGCTCTAGTGTTCTCCTTGTAACTTACCGGCTCAATATATTTTACCGCTTCATCTTTAAAAAAAATTTAAGTAAAAAAAATTGAAGTAACAATTGGAGTTTGAACAAATTTCTTTAGAATTTTTGGGTTTTTCATCTCTATTAGACTTTAATAGAGAAATTTTAATTGGAGATGCTCTTAACAATTACTAAGGCTCGGCAATAGGCTGGGCCAGGCTCTTTCAAAAATTTAAAGTCCACGGGCTTTTTAGCCCCGGGTCTTATTGGGATTTTAGGGCCGGGTCGAATTAAGCCCATAAGGCCGGGCTGGACCGAGTTTTTTTTTTGTATTAAATAAAAAAACTTAGAAATTATTTGTGTTTATCTGTCAAATATATCAACAATTATATACACTAACTAATATATAAAGTTAAACGAATTGATAATTAGTGTATGAATGCATAATATTAAGGTAAATGAGAGAGTTCAGAGGTTTATATTGATAAATAATATATAATATATAATTAATAGGCTAGACGGGTTTGGCCCTACGGGCCAAGCCGAGTATTTTTTAGGCCCATGGGCTTCAAGACCTCAGCCCGAGCATAGGACCGGACTTTTTCGAGCCTAAATTTAAGTTGAGTCGAGCCAAACTTTGAGTTTTTTGAGTTTCGGGCCGTCTGTGAATTTTGTTGGCCAATGGGCCAAATGGTGACTTCTAACAGTTACCCAACAAAATGATTCATTCAAAATAACTTTTAGGGCCTAAGTTTTACCAAAACAATAAAAAGAAAACAATTTAAAGAAAAAAATTTTGTTAGTAAAAAATAGTACACGAATTAAACGCCAAAAATACGTACGCGTATAATTTGGTAGTTTTATATGAACAAAATTTGTAAAAAATTCGGTCAAATTTTTTAAAAAAAAATTTATAGGAAGAAAACTAAGAAAATTCAATAAAATAAATAAATAATATATTTTTAAATTTTTTTTATTAAAAAAAGATAAAATTTGTGAATAATTCTGCCGAGTCAAAAAATATTTTGTTTTTTAAATCTTTCGAAAAATTTAAAAAACGGAGGAACTTCGCAAATTAACTGACTAGGGAAAAAACAGATTGGGCCAGACGTAGTTTGATTATATTTTGATTATTTTCAGATTCCTACCGACTAATTATCACCAAGCCCAATTCTAAATCTGGTTGTCCATCACGTACCCACCCCGACCCGTTTCCTCATTAACCACAAAAGTCAACAACTGACACCGAGCTGATCACTGCAGCCACCGATCGCCTATAACTCGTAACCAAAATTTTACGACCCAAACATGGAAACTGTACGGCACGCGCCGCTACTGTCGTCGTCGTCGTCATCATCATCATTATCATCATCATCATCATCTTCAACACAACGCAAAGTTTGGATAGAGTAAGATAAAACTCATCCTCATAATCTCTACACTTTCTGTCATTACGTTCTTGAATTGATCTGTTAAAAATCTCAGGGCCCAAGATGAGCTGAGGCAAAAACTAATCACAGAAGATGATTTCTCATGGAGATTAGCCACAAGTGACCAAGATAAAGAAGAGGAGTTTCTCAAGTACGTGGGTGGGGTTGATATCAGCTATTCAAAGCAAGATTCGTCCATGGCATGTGGGACCCTTGTAGTTCTTGACCTCCATTCCCTCCAAGTTGTCTATGAAGATTACAGTGTTGTCAGTCTCAATGTTCCTTACGTTCCTGGCTTCCTAGCATTCAGAGAGGTCCATTACATTGCTTTTATTTGTCAACGATCGATATGAATTTGATGAGAATATCATGCATTTTGTATGATGCAAGTGATCGACTGTTTTGGTTTGTTACATTTGGTGGGGTGTGTATTGATCTAGGCACCAGTGCTTCTTGGGCTTTTGGAGAATATGAAAGCTAGTGCTAATCCTTTCTATCCACAGGTGATCTATTTTGCATTAGATACGTTCAGAATGGGTTAACACTTTAGTGAGCTTTGAACTTTAATATTGGATTCTGACATCTACATAGAAAGTATGGATCTTTAAATCAACCACAAGTATGTCTTAGACTATTAGGGCTTTTGTCAAATCTGGCAAAGTTGGTATCTTTACAAATTATGTCTTACAGTGTAGAGTCTTGAACTGTTTATTGAGTTATATTTCGGTGAATTACAACACTTATCTTCAATGTTCTACAGCTGCTAATGGTAGATGGAAATGGAATACTTCATCCTCGAGGCAAGTGTTTCCGAAGTTATGTGCTTTTTTGGTGGTCTGGTTTCAGTCTGAACATCTGGAGTTCCTCAAGAGATCTGTTTAGGAACCTGTTTGTTCATCTGGTGTAACTTAGAGGATACGCTCATTTTGAATGCTGTCATAGCATTTGTTGGGAATAAAGTCTAATATTTTCCTAACAATAGTGAAGTATACTTTAAAATGGTCGAATTGCTTTGTAGGCTTTGGCTTGGCATGTCATCTCGGCGCACTGGCAAATATACCTACTATTGGAATTGGAAAGAATGTATATACTGACAGTAAATATCCTTTACTTTCACACATGAGTTTTCTTTGCCCGTATGACCTTTAGAAGTGAGTCTTGATATGTTTTCAAGTTACAACAAAGTATCATTTTTCAGCTTCATCATGTGGATGGTCTAACATTATCTGGTGTGAAGAAACTACTGAAAGCTAAAGAAGAGTATGCTGAAGATTTTACCACTTTGACTGGATGCTCTGGGTGTGTATGGGGAGCGGTAAGAATATGTCGAACTAAGTAGTTAGTCCCTGTGTTTGCTTTTCTCGTGTATTCTCACTCTCAAGTGTCATTTGACCCAGTGAATTTGAAATGTCATTCTGTGTTTATGTCTCAGGCAGTGAGATCTACAGATAGCTCCTTGAAGCCAATATTTATTTCAATTGGTCACCGTATATCACTTGATACTGCCACCAGGATTGTAAAAATGACTTGCAAGTATCGTGTCCCTGAGCCTATTCGGCAGGTAAAACTTAAACCAAAATACTATAGAATTTTTTGACAGTTCCTGTCATGATGTTTACTATGATTAATTCTTACTTCTTAGTAATATGTCAGACCTATTGAACATAGGTGTCAAAAATGCAGGGGTTTGGAATGAATTTATGTATAAATACTGTAGTTATATGCAGTATATTGATTTAAACTGATGAACATTGTTTTAATATGCTAGTGTAGCAACTGCTGCTTGTTCATTGATTCAATAAAAAGAGACCATATTTAACAGTTACACTGCTTATATTGCTAAACGTTTATATTTGAATGAAAATGATGGATTTCTTTCAGAAGTCTTCAAGAACTGATAGTACTAATCTTCAGTTGTCTGGCTTATCAAGATTGTTCTTTAGAAAGTCAAATGATAACTGCAAAAGTCAAGATTTGATGTGCTGTAACCTGTAGGGAACATATTTACTGCTGCATTTGTTTTTCAACTTAATGCGTAGCCACAGTATATCAATAAGGGGACAATATGTTTGAGATCCATCTTCCTTCTGATATTTGAGCAGGCTGATATCAGATCTAGAGAGTATCTTCGGAAGCATCAAATGAGGATGTCCACATGACTCATTTTCATGAAGCTGGTAGGTTCACCTTTTTCAACCTCTTTCTTATTGTATGTTTATGGTTTGCACAAGCTACAAACATTGATAAAGGCTGCAGGACCTTAGAGTAGTGTTTCCAACTTTCAAATTGCAATTTCTATTGCACACTACTTGTGTTGCTTGGCTTTAGTGGAAAAACTGCACTTGCTAATCAGGCAAAATTGTGTGATTTTAAAAACTGCAAAATGTTTGTTACATACTTGCATCAACATATGCAATGTGGGAACTTGCATTTAGAGCTCATCTTAATGGTTTGCTTCGTCCCCAAACCTCAAAGGTTCCAGCACAGATGATAAGAACAGGCTCTTCGGTGGACATTTGAAAAAGTGTACAGATCATAACCCTAAATTATCAGTGTCCAACAGATGGATATTAGCTGTTTCAAATGAAAGGTTTGGGAACCTATGGGCACACATATCAGGCGGTTATTGAGAACATATGACTCTCACGCATGTAGTCCCATATGAACATATCTAATACTCTTATAGTGGATACACTTGATACAACTGTACAAGGTCATATATTATCCTGCTTCCCTTTGGCTTTGAATATGATTTTGAGAGACCTGTATGGCTGAAGACTACGAGTAGAATGAAATGGAGTTCTATTATTAGCGAATTATTTACGTTTATTACGCAGAAAATGAGTGTTCTATCCTAACCAAAAGGATCGAGAATATTGAGAAAGGGTTCAGCTCTCACCAAAATAATTTAGTCCAATCAAATGATGGGCCAAATGTTTGCAATTGGCAAGTAGTGAATATATTTCTTGAAATAGCTAATGTACAGAAACCCTACAAAATCACTAGACTGTGAACAGCCAGACAAACACAAATAGAATCACACATATAGGCTTTACAGGAGCCCTAGCTCTGTCATTTGCGCCATTTAAGCTTGAGTCATCCCCAACGATCATGATCTTAAATTTGCAGTCTCCGGTTGACGGATCCGAGGTGGTGACAGTTGAAAGATTTGGAAACTTACAGGCAGTGTCCAGCTGATCATGGATCTGATAGTAACTGTTAAATGCATATGAAATGTTTCCTCGAATGTCCAAGTTTCCGCATGAGGTCCCATATCCAAGACTAGTGCAATCAGCTCTTGAACAGGCGTAACTCACACTTGGAGCAACTTGGGGATCATCAAGATTAGCTGATGGTGAGAGAACACACCATTTCTTAGCCTGATATTGTACACCACTGGCTCCTACTAATGCATTTGCAGTACCCAAACTGAGCTGATACTTGGGTGTTCCATCAAAATAAAACAACCCCCAATGGCGTTCAAAGTTACCTGGCTGAATGCTCTTGGCATCTTCATCAACAAGACTGAATAAGTAAGCATCCACAGGGCCGGGTCTCATTGGAGTGCCTACATTGTTTTTAATCCGGGTCATGAAGCCTTGGTTGAACCGCTGAGCATTCTGCAAGTTTGCATTCTGGTCCCCATCAGTAGGCCAACCAATCTCTCCAACAATTATGGACAAGTTGGCGAATCCATTCTTTTGTAATGCCCATACGAGGGTATCATGGTTCGCATCAAACACATTCTGATAGATTAAACCATTGTCATCAATGGGACTTGAGTATCCGTCAAAGAAAGCATAGTCAGCAGGGAAACTGGGATCATTGTACAGACTTATGAAGGGGTAGATATTGACAGTGAATGCAGCACCGTTGTCGCTTAAGAATTTGACAATGTTCAGCATGAGGTCCTTTGTATCTGCCCGGAAGTCACCATCAGAAGGTTTAGCAGAGGTACCACTGTCATATACGTCAGCATTGAGGGGAATCGTGACCTTAACCTGATTGCTCAAACCAGCTTTTATAAGAGCCGACTGGATATTCTGCAGAGCAGGAAATATTGTTGTAAGAAAGGTTCCATTGAACGTTGACAAGAGCGGTTCATTTCCCACTGCAGCATACCTTGAAGAGAATGTATATTTTTTTTAAGTCAGTCTCATGACAAGAATTGGAGATAGAATTGAAACTTACAAAAGAAAAGGAAATGCAGAAGTTATCTGCTACTGGTAATCGTCTAGCTCAAGATAGCTAATATATCTACTATAGTATAACTTGCAATGCTATCTAAAATGATAGCAACATTATGTATCATTCGCTTGAGAAGCACAAGCTACATAATACTCTCTGGAAACTTATGCTCATGAAGATTCTTATCATTATAATAATGTGTACAACTTTCCTAACTTTTATTTCTTAACCTGCTTGGTTAGTTGGTTTTGTATGCATGTAGGACTTGTATATCGACTAACACAGCAGGTCATCGAACTACATGTATCCTCCTCTTTCATGTGCTAGGAGCTAGGTTGGTAATTTGGAGATCAATTCAGAACAACTAAGCAAATGGCTCTAGAGAACAAAGTACTATCTTGATGTAGGCATTATCCAACAAATCTATCCATCTAATAATAAGATAAAGTCACAGAATCGTTGATGATTTTTGAAGCAAACCTCGACAAATCAGACAAACAAAAATTAACATATGTACAGATAACTCAGTAGAGACAACCAAACAATTGGAAGAGTAGACAGCAAAGCTAGATCATCCAACTCACTATGGACAACAGGGAAACAGAAGATCTTCCAAACAAATAGAGACATCACAGACTACTAGTTAACACAAATTCAAAGAAATTAGCGCCCCCGAGATTCTAAGACAAGGTCATCAGCTAGCATGAAGATTCAAAAGAACTTAAACACAAAAGTACCAGACACTCTGAAAAGAAATTCCAACTCTTACACCGAGAACAAGTTAGACAAGGGTCAACCTAAACTTGGAAGTCCAGAAGTACTTCTCAATCAGTTACCAGCTTCGTTAACTAACCACTTGTTTTTATTCCAAAAAACATCAACTGCACACAGACACATACTTCCCAATGATTTAATTCCATAGCGGCCAAAAACAAAGCAGCTCAATACACCAAGATAACCATAAATAAAGAAGAGAAAAATCGACTCTTTACCTAATATCTACACCATTGGAGACATGTGAGGAGATATTCTTGGCGACCCAATTCTCAGCAACGGCCACACTCTTAGCCAAATCAGAAAGCATCTCATTCGGTATTCCCACCATGACTTGAAGCCCAGACTTGCTCATAGCATTCAAGATATTATAATCTGCATCAAAAAGCTTCACCTTTTGAATCCCATTATCCTTGAGCATCTTCACAACCGACGCCGGATTAAGAGCATGTGTGTCTTGCGTTCCCCAGTTAACTCCAATCCCGGCCACAAAACCCATTAAAACATTCAACGACACTAAACCCACAACAAAGCCTCTTAAAGAAGCCATGGAAAAATTAAAGTTTAGATAATTAAAAAAAGCTAAGTGGGTATTGAGCAGAGAATCGATTCAGAGGCAAGGGGAAAAAAAGTTGAGTAAGTAAATAAATCTGGGAATATTGTAGAACAACAACAAGTAAAGCATAAAAGGGTGAGTGAGACCCAGAAGAGGAACTATTGAGTTGTTAATGGAGGAGCTAAAGCTTCACTCATACATACCCAAAAGAGTTAAAAAGAAAAGAAAGATTTAAATGGATATAGATGATCGAAATAGTTTTGGACTAAGCACAAAGAACCAAACTTCATTCATAAAAAATGGTCAACAAATTATGGTGCGGTGGTTTCTAGGAGATATTCGAGTTGCGAAATACGACAGGAGACGAATGCTTTATTTTCTTGTTTCGATGAGAGTGTCGAAGCTCTCGTTGATTGGTTTGTTCGAGAGAAATGGTTTGCTGAATTTATTTAGCAGAGGAGGTGCTGGTGTGGTAGGAATAGATTATTATTGAAGAAGAATCTTGAGCTTTTGAATGAGTGGAGAGGAGAGGGGTAGTTTGGACTATGCGGCGGGTTTGAGTTTGATAAAGGAAGAGAGAGTAACTGCGTAAGCAAAGATTCGATTGTGGTAGTTAGGTTAGCTACAGTCAGATACCTGGAATGGAATGGCTCTCTCTGTTTCTCTGTGTGTACTCGTGTCAGCACTCCAGCGCAGTATGTAGTGTCAACTCATTCTACTCCTGTGCAGTATTGTAGTGTCAACAACAGTAGTCGGAAACGGCCATTTTACGAGTACGGCCGGCGTACATCAGTTCACAGTCTCGATCGATTTCACCTTCCAGATCAAAATGACCGTTGATGATTCTTGTTATTTTTCAAAATTTTGACTTTAGTTCACAGTGAACCTAGTTGGCACGATAACTTCCCATCATTTTACATGTTCACACTCAATATGCGAAACAATTCAAATAAGAGATCTACAGTTACATTTCTATATTTTGTTTAAACCCTTTGCTTATTGTTTTTAATTTTTTTTTCATACACGTAAATGTGTTCGGATACGACATCTCTCAGCTTAACAGTATCTAATTGAACCACATTTCAAATTTTCGGAACAACGGAAAATTTAAGTTGAAAGCATTCAAGAATGAACTGTTGATAATCACTTTAAGTGACTTAGTAGTTATTGTCTAGTTGGATGTGCAGGTTGGAACTACGAAACTGTCAAAATAACTAGACACTCTTAACTTGTGACCTAAAAAGCCTTTGCAGTCCCACCATCGTAAGAAAAAAAAATGAACAGACGTTATATACGTGTTCTACTAAAAAAAATATGAAGGGGGTTGCGAAGGGCTGTAGGCAGAGTGAGGCTAGGGTTACTTAATCTAATTACAGGCTCGTCCAATCAAAAATTTCCTAGGTAGTTTAAATGTAATACAAGAGTGCCATTTAAGTATTAAGCCATATTTTGTTCTCACAAACTCATAATCAGCATTCAACCTTTGTTAGTAAATTCGTGAATTATTTCCGAATTGACGAATTTTTGAAAAAAAAACAGTCAGTTCCCCAAATTATTCGAAGAAAAAAAACGCATTTTTTTTAATCCGATCGAATTATTTGTGGATTTTATGTTTTTTTTTCCAATATTTTTTTATTATTTTTTTATTGAAATTCCCTAAAACTCTTCCTCTAATTTTAAAAAAAAAATTGTACCGAAATTTTATAAATTTTATTCATATAAAACTACCGAATTATACACGAATGTATTTTTTACATATAACTCGCATACTATTTTTTACTAACCAGACATTCAACAGATCAGTGAAGTTCAAGTTCTGGGTGAATTCATGCTTGTGTTTTACTAAATTCTCTGACATTTCATCAACGCCATCACCTTATGCCGAGTTGTAATTCCATGGAACCTCAAGGGGATCTTTGTTAATCGCAAAACCCAAGCTCAAGGTTTTTATTTTGGTTACACAAGAGGCTCAAAACCAAGTTCAAGGTTTTGTGATTGCTTTCTCTGTTTAGTATAATCTTTTGCTTTAATAATATCTTATGAAATCCAAACCACGATTATGAAGCGACTAATTTTGCCTTTTGAAGAAGTAAAAAGCTGGTTGTCTAGTTTTCCGAAGTCGATAATTGTCTGCACAATCACCACCACCATGAGGCCATTTGGCTTGGCTGGTCCCAATGGCACTGGATTCTGAGCAGTTATTGGGTAGGGTAAATGATATGGCAAGGCCATAAGGCTCGACCAATAGAAAATTGAAGAACCAAAACTCTATACCTAATTTGTCCCCGCAAATTCCCTAATAGCCTCTCTCCCATTGGTTGGTCCGTAAAGACAGTTGACAAGGCAGCCCTACCTGAGAACTGCTACTGGATTCTCTAGCACTATAATTTGCCAATTAGGGGTTCTGTTTTTTAAGTGAATTATACTGCTTTGGTATGTGGCCTGCAGTGTTTGAACTTTTATTTGAAGCGACCCCACTAATCCATCATTATCCTTCTTGGTTCTGTAGTTGGTTAAGGTCGTTATCTGACCGACGGCTCTTTCTGTCCATTCTACCTTAACCTTAGTACCCTTACCTCGCTTCATTTTATTAGTAACTATATCCCTTCACGCTGTTTGATTGAATGAGATTCGAATTTCGAAATAGGAAGGGGAAGAGGAAGTTACATTACTAACCATAATTTGTGGTTCCTGAGTGGGTTTTAGAATGCGCCTCACTCGCAAGGTAAAAGAGAGAGGAAGACTAGGGTTTCGAGTGGCGGCGAGAAACGCTTGTTCGGTTGCTCGCTTCGATCGTGCCGGCTTCTGGCCGAGTCACGACGTCGCGCTGCTGCCGGACGGGAGGGAGGGTTCCACTGTGGTGGGGCGACTGAGAATAAGGGTTATGGTCTTTGCAGACGACGGGAGTGCGGCGTGCTTTCAGGGAGAGCTTCGGATCTGAACAGCGCTTTCTGTCGACGTCGTTGGGCGGGTTGCCGTCGACTGTTGGTGCGGGCTGTGTGGCCTCCGGCTACTGTGGGACAGTATTACTTGGACTTGGATTGATATGCTTTGGTAGATCTTCTCGGGTCTGGGCAGGTCCTGCCCTAATGGGATCAGGCCAGATTATCCGACATTGAGCGAACGGCTCTGTCTGCGGACGCTGGTGGTTCAATGGGAGGACGACGGGTCAGGTCGAAGGTTTTCTTCGTGACGTTGTTTAGCGGTTGTTGCTTGCTGGGCTTGGACTTATTTGGGCATTGGGGATATATAGCCTACGGCACAGTAGTTATTTTATTTTGGTTTGTTTTGGTTGAGAATAAGTGTTGAGTAGTTTGAGAGATTTCATTGCCATTCTGTTTTAGGCAGAAGCTTGGTTAGGGATTGGAGTACGATTTTTTTTATTCAAAGGTTTGGGACCCTCATCATCTTAGTCTACATTGTCAAGCTGAGTGCAAATGGTTTTAAGATAATTTACTTTAAGAAATCGTGTTTTGTATTGTACACGTAACCGGTCAATTTCTTGTTTGTAAATTATTAACTTGCAATGAATTTCTACCATTCACTTAAAAAAAACCACAATTTATTTTATGATATAATAATTACGCTTCTTACCCAAATTATATGTATAGGAAAAAACAAACAAATACAAGTGAAATATCAATAATACTAATAGTGGAGTAGTTTGCTATTATATGTATGTGTATTCGCTTTAGCTATTGAATATGCAAGTTCACTCAAAGATAAGCTTACAAGTTATTCTGAATCCGAGATACAACTTTCGATCACCTCAATAGAAACAAAATCAATATGTTTCAGTACTTTGAGACGACAAAATACGGTACACTGATAGAAAACCCCTTGAGCAGTAAGTCAAGTATAGTTCGCGGCGGCCGTGTGTGGCGAAGGGCGGGCTAGTAGTGACAAACAAATCTCATGCAGTTGATCCAAGTATACAACACCGTCCTGATCGATGAAACGTAGAGTGGATTTTAGGCCTTTTCTTAATGCAAACAATCTCTATAATCCTTTTTGTTGATGTGAATTTAGACAAATGACGTTGGGATTGAGATAGGCATTGCACCGAGAGAAATGATAAGTGCACGTCCTGAAGATTAGGCTTGGCCCAGCCAGCTATGTTTTGAAGGTTCTCTCTATCTCTCTACGCGGAAACGTACGTGTGAGCTGGAGGTGGACAAAATATATATGATATTAGTTTGTGTGGTGCATGCGCTCATTTTCAACTTAATTAAATCTATACATAGTTGAATCCATGCCTCCTCACATAATCTCACGTCGAAGCTCTGTACTCTGGAATAAGTTGATTGGAGAGACAAATTTAAGTCACTCTATACAATGTTCACGTCGGTGAGTCGGTCCAAACTCCGATCCAAACATAACCGGACTCCCTATCTAGGCTATGATATCACTGATAAGCAGGTCCGTAAGTCGGTTGGATTGGTTCTTCGGATTTCAATGACAACAAACTAAAACTAAAGTGAAAAACTTCAACGCTATTTGAGAGATCAATCTTTGAGAACTCATTTGGTCAAATGAACCCGAGTCAACCTGGACCAACAGATGTCTCTTATATAAAATCTTTGTATGGGCTTCAGCCCACAAATTTTCTACAAAGAAGACCCAATCCACCCATCCTGGACCTCCTTTCTAAATTGACATTTCAATAAAAAAAATTGACATTCCATCACAAAGTTCACAACCAAACAAATGTGATTTCGCAACAAACGGGCCGAAACACAATCCAACTTGCACAAGTCGACCCAATGAGCCACCGAAGCCCCACTTCCCCTAAACCTCGACTTAGCATGTTAAGAGCCTACTGTACATTTTCCATTATAGCATTCCGTCTAATACAAAAGGTCCTTCACAAAAGTCACATCCCAAAATTTGATTCTTTTTATTATTATTAATTTTGAATGTCTATTACATAGAGAGAACTCATTAGATACTATAGACAAAAGACTCATCAAATAAGTTGTGTTTTAATGGACACAATCTTTCTATTTTCATGATTTATAACCAACTTTGTTTAATTTAATATTAACCTTCCTATATGCACATACGCTCGTGCGAAATAGCGTTACGCTGCGCGTGCAAATTATTGTGTATTTATGAAGAGTGTACTTCATATAATTCAATTACTTCTAATTTTTCACTTTCAATTTTCAATTTGTATAAATTATCTTTACAGTAGAATAAAACAAAACATACAGAACACAAAGTTTTCCAATGTAATGGAGATATCTAACAAGGTTCACCTTACTCATCAAAGACAATAACCTTCTCTCAAAGATCGTGCAAAATATATTGGAAATTTACAGGTACGACAATACCACTAATATTGTTATCAACTACATAATTGCTAATATTTAACAAAAAGTGCACTGTATTATTTTTATAGATTTCTTTTTATGGGAGTGATGAGGGTCATGTTGAAAGAGTTAAGAACAAAGCAAGGCAACTTTTATTGATTGCAATGACGGGTTTAAAATCAGGAAGTGTATAATTCAAACATTGCAACTTTAAAATCAACTCAACAGTGACGCCTGATTCAATTTTTTCTTGAAATCTCTGTGGTTGTGTATCCTTTTCTCCTCTATTACCTAGAGCTTGACAATAGAAAATCAACAAGTGTAGGTCTTTGTAGTCCTGTACATCACTTTCACTTTTTTGTCCACTGAAAATAATATTGACTGAATGAGTAAATACCTCGACTAAAAATCATGGATAAACTAAAATATATTAACATGAGGAGTATTAAGTACATAAAGCTATGCGAGTTGAGAGAGACACAAGCTTAAAAAATCACTGAATCTTTATTCCCTTGGTTTTTAGTTTCTATACTAATATATTCCCTTTGAGATAAAGAACATAAGTCAGAACAATGGGTCATGAACTAAAACCAATCCGACTCACATTCCTTCATTTTTTCTCTCTTAATTTCTGTTGTACTCAATATCATCTTGCTCTCGGTCGTGCGTGCACTTAAAAAGAACAAAGTAGAATTCAGACATGCTCATCTCAACATCACCTCCTCGCCGCTCTCATCATCATCTCCCTCAACATTCTCTTCCTACTTGAATTTGTCATATCTTCATCCAAATTCATACGATCCAAAGATTAACCATAAACAAACTCGAAAACGGTAACAGTTTACTTGAAGTTGTCATTGTTAACGTCCATGTCTTTGTTGATTCCATCTTGTTCTAGATCTTTTGTGCTTTGGCCCGGTAGTCGGATATATACTGTGCTTTTTCCTGTGCGTATAACACCATTACATCAATAACTATATGAGAACTACCAAGTTAGAAACAATTAACAAAAAATTTCACAATAAACCAAAAAAATGAGCAATTTACTCACCGAATTAGACAAAATGAGTTTAGACATTACAGAGTGAGGTAGATCAAGAAGAAGGTAAAAGAGAGACAAGTAATGGTGCTCCATGGCCACAACCTCCCCCACTTACGGTGATGAATTTAAGATCTCATCCCTTCCCAAATTTCAACTGCAACTGATTAGTTTTCGATCCATCGGTTCCAATAAGTAGTTTTAATTTTCAGCGTATAAGTTTTTTAAAACTGACAATTCGAAGTCAGATACATGCTCATCTGAGTCGCATCGCCATTAAGATATCAATCAATCGAGCACGCATAGAAACCAAATAACCATTCTCACCTCTCTCTATTTACATAATCACTTCCAAAAGCATATGCCCAAATCCCTTTCAACATTCATGTATATCTACAAACCAATCTAGATCGCTTTAGTTAATTATTCACATTAACATCTTGAACAATCAATTATTCACAAATTGCGATGAAAGCAAATACAAACAATTAAAATCTACACACACTGACACATATACTTGAGGAGGAATCTGAAGCTCCTTCATTGTCTACCTTCGGATGAAAGCAAATTTGGAACCCATTCTCCGAATTTACTACACCATTCTCATACACCACGTTGCTTATTACATTATGGACAATTTAGAAACTCATCTCTTCCTAAACTACAAAAACTGACATAAAGAAAGTGGGGACGGGGCAACTGCAAATGGATCAATTATTGTACGTGTCGTGAATCGAGCGGTTTTCTACTATGTAGGTGTCATCAATCTTCTTTCTCACGGTATCCTCTCTATTTTAGGCTCTTGTACCCTTAATATGTTAGATTCAGCCGATGTTGCAGTTAGAATAAACGAATGACAAAAAATAGTACTACCGATGTTCTACTATCAACCGCTTTTCAACCGACATAATAAGACCTTCTGTCTATATTAAAAAATAGACATTTAACATTTAATTTAATTTTAATTCTCTGGCCACAACCTTTTTTCCGTCTCCGTCAAATACAGTGAATCTGGCCAAAATGACGTTCAACATTCCACAACGATAGCTGGACGTCGCTGTCTTCAACTTGCAGGACACTCATCCTCAACCGTCAGATTATTCGAATGATGCCATCATCCGGTCCACATTCGCGTCTATAACCAACGCGCCAAGAGAGCAGCATCTGGTTATTTAGCCGGATAAGGAGGAGAGATTCATGGACCAGTTGTTGACCTGTTATAGAACGCTTTAGAATCTCAACTACATCTTCTATAGTATTAATACAAAGTCTCACACACCACGGAGACTCCCAAAACACTCGAGAGCAGAGAGAGTTCGCATTAAACGTCGTCGTTTTCGGTGTTCGGTCTCCAACCCGATTTCTAGGTACAGTGTGCGTTTCGGGTATAAAAGATGAGCATTTCTCTTTTGGTGTGGTTTCAATTTTTGATTTCGGTCCTCGTTTTCAGGTGAGGATGGCTGTCACGGTGAAGCAGATGGCTATGATGGTCGCCTTCTTCGGCGTACTGTCGTTTATTTTCGGAATTATTGCTGAGAACAAGAAGGTAAATTATCTTTAACCGTGACTGTTGGTTGTGATATTGTGCGAGAAGACTACTAATTTGTGAAATTAGGTCTGTAAAGTTTGAATCTTTGTGTTGTAATCTTCACCGGATGCAGTAACATTTGGTTCTTGCGCTTATTGGCTTTCAAAAATTAACTTTCGAGGCTGTAATTTGTATGGTCTAAGCTAATAGTTTGATGTGTTGGCAGCCGGCAGCGGGAATTCCTATTACAGGAAAAGATGTTGTGATTTGCAAGTATCCTTCTGATCCGTCGGTTGCGTTGGGATATCTCTCGTTCGCGTTTCTGCTTGTATCCACGGTGGTTGGTTTCTTTTCGCTGTTTTACCCATATCAAGGGAAGTCCCTTCCGCAAGCTGCTTTGTTCCGGAGCACGAGTTTTGTTGTGTTCTTCAACATCTCTATGTAAGTCTTCTTCTTTTTTGGCTGCAATAGTGTGTGATGCAAGATTCATGTTAAGCATGGGATAATCAATCATGTTGCTTTCCATTGTTGTGCATTAATTGGTGAGAAATCATGAAATTGGATAACTGTTGGTTGAAATTGCATTGGTGAAAGTTCTTGCTAAATGGATCTGATGCAATGAATGACATGGATTAGAACTTTAAAATAATCTCTGAAATTTATAGTAATTCACTCTTAGAGAGGAGTTTGGAGATTCAATGTGTTGTGTGGCATACATTGCATTATGACATTATATCTGGGAATTCCATCTATATTCAGTGTGTTGTGTGGCATACATTGCATTTGTTGTGTTGTGTTTAGATTTCCATACCTTCAAATTGAAAATCATCACATGAAATTGTCCCGCCATCTTTCTAACTGTGGTTGTTTTCAATATGGGGAAATTACAGTTTGACAGCAGGACTAGCTGCAGCTCTGCTGCTATGGACTACTATAACCGAGCAACTTCATCAGTCCCAAAATGTTCATCACAATCTCCAAACAAAATGCCCGACTGCTAAGACCGGCCTCCTTGGCGGCGGTGCTTTCGTGTCCCTCGATTCATCTCTTTTCTGGTTGGTTGCCCTTATGTTAGCTGACAATGCCCGCGAGGACTACTTTGAGGAGGTGGAGCAGGATGTTAAGGGTGGATATAGCGGACAAGTTGATGGAAATGAATATGGGAATGTGATCAAGGGTAGTGCTTGAAGTCTATTTCCTTGGCAAGAAGGGATTACTTAGTTGCCTCTTTGTTAGCTTTCTTTTTACATTTTCAATTCTATGCTCATAAGCTTGTGAATCAAGCAAAACTATGCAGTGTAATTGAATGTAGATAATATTTAACGTAGTCGCGCACATTCTGTCTCTTTGTTGGTCTTATGGGAGCCATGAACAAGCTTTTAACCTCTGACCTTTTGATCCACTGTTGGCGTTAGTAAGTTTCCGCTTCTATTTCTTCTTGTTAATAACTGAAAATTTGAGTTGTCTCTACTGTCCATTTGACAATGGCAGCATAAGTGATCGAGGCCAATCTGCTTACCTTGACCTAATAATTAACAGAACAACCAAATCCAGCAACTCCCTTCCAACCAGTGAGCTAGGTCGTCGGAAAATTACAGTTGCTCATTGCCTGAGTGTCTTGAGACAATGTCACCATCTTCACCACAGTCGATATTTTTGATCAAACTTCAAAGGCTTAACTACAAAGTTACTTTGCAGGTAAATCAATCAGGTAAACTGGACATGGGCCTGTGGATAATGAAGTGGGCTTTTTACTGCGGGATGATTGGGTTAAACACCAAAAAAAACCCTAGGTCTTCTTTGTTCCTGTGATATAAGACGCCAGCCTCTGAAGTCTAAACCTCTTAAACCCTCTCCTCTTCACTCTGCGACACCCCAAAAATGCCTCTCGGAGACAGAAGTGGCGACAAGAGCGAGTCTCGCTACTGCGGCGTCGAGACCGACTTCAGCGATGACGTACCCAATCTCCTCTCCTTCAATCTCACTCACGGCTCTTTCGATTTCGTCCTCGCTACTCTGGTAACCCCCTCTTTTAAACTTGTCTGTTTTGTTTTGACCATTTTCTGATGATGGATGGTGGCTAACTAGCCAGTCACATATTAGCTTAGCTGCTTATGTGTTTATGTGAATGGTCAATAAGCTCACCTATAACAAATATGTTGTGTTAGAGGCGGTCCGGTGCTGCTGCTCTTACCCATCGGCCATCACTCTACAGCCACTAACTACATTATATGCTCTGATTAGTATTTAGTTAATATTATTTTCTAGAGTGTTGATTTGTGTGATGATTCTTGTCTGGTGAGTAACTAGCCAGTCCCATACTATTGTTATGTGAATGGTCAATATGCTCACCTACAACGATGCTGCATTAGAGGCGGTCCGGTGAAGCTGCTTTACTATGCGGTTCCACTCTACAGCCACTAACTACATTCCATCCCTGTGTGGTTTTAAGTAGTCAAGAGATAGTTTTAGATGCCAGTCAGTGAGTTAATTACTTGGTTTTTGGTGGCTAATTAGCCAGTCACATACCGGCTGCAAGGCTGCTCTTTTTGTGTGAATGGTCAGTAAGCTCACCTATAGTAATGTTCATTTCGAGGCTGTTTGGTGCAGCTGCTCTACTGTGCAGCTTCACTCTACAGCCACCAAGTACATTCATGCGATTATTTTCTGAAAGATTAACCGGGTTGCAGTTGTAATTATTGTTGGTTATGATTGATTTGCTTAGTTTTAAATGAATGTGTATGTTTGGTCAACAGGTTTTCTTGTTCAATTACATCTACAGATAAATATGTTTAGTCATATGAAACTATATCCGCCTTTGCTCCCGGTGGCTAATTAGCCAATCACACATGGTCAGTGATGACCGTTGTTTTGTGTGGATGGTCAGTAAGCTCACCAATAATAACGCTTTGTTGGTGCCCTTAAATAGTGAAGCATATTTTGGTTTCACCTTTAGGCTATTAACTACATCATCTAATCTTATTCTCCTTGTTGTGTTTGGAAATTTGTTGGAGGCTAAAAGATTTACTTTGATATCTCTTTAATTAAAAAGTGCTGGAGCATCTCCAATTGCACACACCATCACCTGAATTCAAAATTGTAAGAGTAGATAAATAATTTGCTCCAACCCTGTTGCCTATCATGCAAGGGTGTGTTCTTTGTTAAATGCTCATTCTTATATTGTGGCTCATATGAGCTCTTGTGTTTGGTTTATGTTCTTGCATTTGTATGCTCTATCACCTTTTGTTCTTCTAGAAGCTGTTGTGATTCCTGTTTGATTTCATATGTAGATGGATCCTGCTTATCGACCAAGTTTAGTGCAAAAGAATGGTGGGGCATCTACTGCTCTGCCATTTGCTGGGTCAGACTTGGTTTTGAGCCCTGCTCAGTGGAGCAGTCATGTTGTTGGTAACTTTTATAGATTACTTTTATACACTAACCTTTTTGTTACTTTCTCAACATATGATATTAAATAGTATTAATTTCTTTGAATGTCATTTAGAACTGATTACGACCGTCTCATTTGTTTTCTCTACTTGATTTTAATCACTATTTAAATATCTTTCTTGCCTGCTCATAGTTGATTCTTGTTATCTTGTCAGGAAAAATTAGCTCTTGGATTGACTTGGATTCTGAAGACGAGACCCTCCGGAGTGACTCTGAAATTACCTTGAAGCAAGAGATAGCATGGGCAACTCATTTGTCATTGCAGGTGTGTATAGTCGGAATACCATGGTGTCAGTTCTTAATTGCTTGCTATGTACTAAGATCCATTATATGTTTGTTTGCTAAAATTTACCGTAATGTATTGCATGGTGCAGGCATGCCTTCTTCCGCCTCCAAAGGGAAAGTCTTGTGCTAACTATGCTAGATGTGTTAATCAGATTTTACAGGGCTTACAGAGTATGCAAGTAAGTGACATATTTATCAAGTACCTGATTATGATTTTCTTCTTATATTCCACTTATAAATTTAGTGTTAATTGCATTTCCTGTTCTTTAGTTGTGGCTCCGGATTCCTTTGGTCAAGACTGACAATGACACAGTTTCACATCCTTCTGATGATTTGGTGAGTCGTTCCTTTGTAGTTGTTATCTGTATGGTGCTACATTATTCCCTGCTGTTAAAATTTATTATGTTACCTAAAGCAGGCAAATTGGTTGCATTCCTGATTGTGAAATTTGTACTCCTATTGTTTTCCGATGTAGGATGATTCTTGGGAGATTTGGAATTCATTTCGTCTGCTATGTGAACATCACAGTCAATTATCAGTTGTCCTTGATGTTTTGTAAGCTCAACATTGACCAGCATCATATTTTGAATAATTGGCGAACATTCATGGTATGAAATTCTGATTTTTTTTTATCATTAGGAGTTCACTACCTTCTGCAAATTCACTTGGACGCTGGTTTGGGGAGTCTGTTAGAGCAGCCATATTCAGCACTGATGTAATTTTAAGCTTTAGACAGTTGTGTTTTATGAAAGTTTTGGCTACTCTCATTCTGTGGATGCACACTGGTTGCCCAATTAACAATGTTGTTGATGATTTTCCAGTGCTTTCTGACAAATGCACGAGGTTATCCATGTCTGTCAAAGCGCCACCAAACACTAGTCTCTGGGTTCTTCAATCATTCTGTACAGGTACTTATCAAGACATTGTCATCATTATCTCTTTGTTCCTTAGAAGTTTACTCTTCTCAAGGAAGATGTCTTGAGTGATTTGAGTTATTATTTAGATTTAATTTTCCTTTGAGCATTATCAATTGAACTTTTAGTTGCAAAGATTTCCATTAGCTTCACTTACTTCAATGTTTTACTGATTTTTGTCATGGATTTTTTTTCCAGATAATTCTATCTGGGCAGTGCGCTCACAGTCTTACCAAGTTGAATTCAGACCTAGCTGCAAATAATAATGACAACAATGTTAATGGTGAGAATTACCACAAATGCATCATCCCGAATAGTATGAGTAGAACATTTAATGAACAATATATTTCATTCATGCAAAAGTTGGATCTTCTCTTTCTTATTCGTGGTTCTGTACTAGAAAAAAAAATCTTCTGAACTCTGAAGGATAAAGAATCATCCATAAGTGAATTAAACTTTGTTATCTTATGCATATTTATCTTGTTCCTCCTGTTCAATTTGCTTGTTGTTTTATTAAATTTTTGACATTCAGGTGTACAGAAACATCCCTTGCGACCGTATTTGGATTATTTTGGCTTTCTCTACCAAAGGATGGATCCCCTTCCCGAGCAAGAACGGTTTGAGGTATCTCTTTCTCTCTTTATCTCTCTATATGTGTGCGCACGTGTTACGACGCGAGCGTGCAGACACATTTGGAGTTTACATTTTTGTGTAGCTCTTATCTTTGTTTGACTCTTTCCATTTGTTATGCCAGCTTGGTTACAGGGATTTCTTGCAGTCACCTCTACAGGTGCCCACTGCTCTCTTATCATATTTCTATTATTTTCTTTACTAAATTTTATTCATGAACTTTATTGAGTAACTTTCTAGTCATTTGTAATGTAAACACAAGTTAATTGGGTAATCTAATGCAGCCTCTCATGGACAATCTAGAAGCTCAGACTTATGAGACATTTGAAAAGGATACAACAAAATACATTCAGGTATTGGTTTATAAAATGCTGTAATGATCGTTTTAATTCTATCTATATCTTTTTGCTGAGATTTATGTGATACAGTGTTTTATCTTTGTTAGTACCAAAGGGCAATTGCTAAAGCTTTACAAGACAGGGTTCCAGATGAAAAGTCTTCTACAGCAACCACTGTGAGATGCTCACTTCTGTTTCCCATGTCATTTCATGGTTGCTTAACTCGATTTTTCTGATTGTGAATGTCATGACATTGTTGCTTTAGTGAATTTTTTCATGGTTTGATAACAGAAGACTTGAAGGTTGTTGGATTGCTGATGTGAATTATTATGTGGTTAGGTATTAATGGTTGTGGGAGCGGGACGTGGACCGCTAGTTAGGGCATCATTACAGGTGCCTCCTGTCTATCACATTTTTGCTCATCTGTGGACTGGATTTTACATTGTGCAGATGAATTTAAAAATTCTCTCTCCTGTTCATATGTAGGCAGCTGAAGAAACTGGGCGCAAGCTTAGAGTCTATGCTGTGGAAAAAAACCCAAATGCTGTTGTTACACTTCACGTGAGTCTTAGTTCTCCCCTGTGCAACTTGAGCTTAAACTATGATTATTTGCTAATAGTGTTACTAGGATGTGCAAACCACTGTAAATTGTTCTATGTTTAGTTGTTTACTATACTATGGTGAGTCGTGTCATGTTTGTCTAGGTCATCTTTGATCTGTATACTTAGTTATGCAGTATATGCAGATGGTTAAATGTGCTTCTGTTAGTTGGTTACTATTCCATTACCATGTTTTCACACATGTTTGTATGGAGCGAGTGACCAGTTTAGCTAATTATATTCAAAATAGTCTATATATATTGATGTTTGAAGTAGATTTCATCTGTTGGTTTCAAATTTATGTGTTTGTATTTGTTGAACCAGAGCTTGGTTAAACTAGAGGGGTGGGAAACCAATGTTACAATAATTTCAAGTGATATGCGTCACTGGGATGCGCCTGAGAAGGCTGACATTTTGGTAAGCCAATATTATATGGGTAATCATATATATATATATATATATATTCCTTTTTTGGTTTTCTGACTTTTTGTTATATAACAGGTTAGTGAATTATTGGGTTCTTTTGGTGACAATGAGTTGTCTCCTGAGTGTCTTGATGGAGCCCAGAAATTTTTGAAAGAGGATGGTATCTCAATACCTTCATCGTATGTATACTTTTGTTTCTCTCTCTCTCTCTTAGGAACTGCTCAATATTTAATTACGTCTGAATATCATGTTGAGATCTGGCTGGACTTCAACACTTGTTTTTATCTAAAATTTGATATTACTTTCAGGTATACAAGTTTCATCCATCCGGTGACTGCTTCAAAGCTGCACAATGATGTATGCTTTTTATCTTTCCCAACAAATCTCAGTATCATGTGTATTGAACTTTAGCAAATTATGATACCTTTTCTGGCAGGTTAAGGCACATAAAGATATTGCACACTTTGAAACTGCTTATGTTGTTAAGCTGCACAACATTGCAAGACTGGCTTCTCCTCAACCTGTGAGTTTTTCCACATTACTCATATTTGGATATTGATTCTAATTCCGTTTGATAGATCACTTATGTGGAATAATTCTTTGATCTTATATAAGGTTCTTATTATTTGTTATTGTTATTCACTAAGTAGGTCTTCACGTTTACTCATCCAAACCAATCTACTGACAAAAGCAATAGCCGGTATACAAAGCTAAAGTTTGAAATACCCAGTGATACTGGGTCTGCTATGGTTCATGGTATGTGGTGTGGCACAGAATGTTTTTGGTGAAATCACTAGTTTTTTGAATGATTTTGTTGCTTGAATGCCATGTTTTATGTTTCCGATTTATCAAAGGGAACTAAAGGGCCATTCTTACCGTTTTCTTTATGACTTGTAGGATTTGCTGGCTATTTTGATTCCACACTGTACAAAGAAGTTCATCTCGGCATTGAACCGGCAACATCAACACCAAACATGTTTAGTTGGTATATTTCTAAAGAACTCAGATTAAACATTATGCTACCTTTTCCTCCCTAGGCTAGTTTTGCTTCTATCAGTGGTTATCTTCTGTATACTTGATTGTCATCATGATCAACCTGAAATTTATTTACCATTTGTAGCGTTGACCCTTTATCTAGGCTAGTTTTGCTTCTATCAGTGGCCATCTTCTGTATTTTTGGTTGTCATCATGATGAACCTGTAATTTATCTACCATTTGTAGTGTGCTGACCTTCAATGCTAACAACTCAGGTTTCCCATATTTTTTCCATTGAGGACACCAATTTGTTTGAATCCTGGATCATGTCTTGAAGTACATTTTTGGCGTTGTTGTAGTCCTGCGAAGGTAAACTGAACTAGTTTGCTTCTCATTCCGTAGTTTAGACCAGTAATAATGAGTTTCGAGTTTTTGATGTGTTGTGTAATGTGTGTGATTTAGGTCTGGTATGAATGGTGCGTGGCATCACCCTCCAGTTCACCCATTCACAACAGCAATGGACGTTCGTACTGGGTTGGTCTTTAGAGCCGAGTGATTTTAAATCTGTACTTGTCATCCTAGTATGAGAGCCAGGACAAAGACCAGCAAAGACTCGTTATCCTTGCATAGAGAAAGTGCAGTCGAGATCTCTCTGCCCTGTAAAGGAAACCCAGATCTGATGGATACACAAGTGCTCTACCCATGTATTCAATAGGTAGCCCCATACACCATAGTATATTGATTGTATAATTTGACCATTAGTTTGATGCTTGTATCTTTTAACATGGTTTCAAAGAGAACGGAAGTTAATGTGAGATTTTTGACCTATTAGTATCTCGTCCTTTTCATTCTATCCTGTGGAACACACAGTCGGTTCACTTGTGTTTTAACTATGAATCCATGTAAGAGAATTATATCGGAAAATTAATACAAAAATGTGGATTATTCTACTGGGATTACAACAACTTGAAACACATCAACCATACATGAAAACAAGTACAGTAGTTTCCGTTTACAATATGGAAACCCAAACCAATCAGGAATAAAACTTCGAAACTGTATCATATTCAAGAGCATTTTGTTTGGCCCATTTCATAATATTGGGCCTAATGAGCTGAGCATATGAAGCCCAATCGGGAAACGATCCAAGATATTTTCGAACTTCGTCTATCACGAAACAAAAATAAAATCAAACTGAGAAACGATTTAGATATTTTCTTCATTTCAATCCCTAAACGGCTCTGAGGTTTCGAAACCCTAGTGATCGATCGAAGAAGGAGATATGTACAACGGAATAGGTCTAACGACTCCGAGAGGGTCAGGGACGAATGGCTACATCCAAACGAACAAGTTCTTCATCAAATCGAAGACCGGCAAGGTCGCCACCGACAACGGCAGAGGCTTCGAAGGCGACCAAGGCATGGCCGGAGTCTCCAAGAAGCCCAACAGAGACATCCTCGAGCACGACCGCAAGCGCCAGATCGAACTCAAGCTTGTAATCCTCGAAGACAAACTCACCGACCAAGGCTTCACCGATGCGGAGATCGCTGACAAGCTCGCCGACGCCAGGAGGACTCTAGAAGCCGCCGCCGCCTCCGAGGACATGGGCGGGCCCACCTCCATTGTCGTCGGCGATAAGAAGTAAGTAATCTCTACCTTCTCTCTTTCTATCTATTTCTCTTGTGATTTGAAGCTATAGTTAAATTGTAGCTTACTTTAGTTTTGTGATTTGAAACTGTAGTTAGACTGTAGTTCAATTGTAGATCTGTTATTTTGGATATAGGTTTTCGGATACACAGAGTCACCAAATTGCTGCGAGGAAGGAGAAGCAAAATGAAGCGTTTAGAGATGCTCTGAAGCTCAAGCCAGCTGAAGTTATAGACAATGAGATCGAGGAAGGAATGATAATTGATGATGATGGCAGAGGTTACGAGAAGAAAGAGCATTCATTTTTGGACAGAGATTCCGGGTGGAAGAAGCCTGCGGAGGAGGAGAAGCACAAGGTTGAGATAGCTAAGAAGAAGAGTGTTAGGGAATCTAGGCGGAGCAAAAAGAAGGGAAGTAGGAAGAGAAGGTACAAGGACGATTCTTCGGACACAGATAGCAGTGCTAGCCCTGTGAAGCCTGATAGGAAGAAGAAGCGCCGTGGAGGAAGTAGCAGCAGTGAAGAAGATGATTCTGATAGCAGTGAAGACAAATCAAAGAAGCGAAAGGTTGCAAAGAAGTATAGTAAAAGCAGAAATGGGAGGGCTGATCATTCTGATGCCAGTGATGATGTGGATGCCAGATCAAGAAAGGATGTTAAGGAATCTAAGCAGCCCCGTAGGAGGGATGATTCAGATGAAGATGATTCTGAAATTGATGTTGACAAGAAGAGTAAGGTTGTGAAGAAGCATAGTAAAAGTAGAAAGGATGATTCAGATGATTCAGATACTAGTGAAGAGGCTGAGGACAGATCAGCAAAGGTAGTCAAGAAATCCCAACAACCTCGTCGGAGGCATGATTCAGATGAAGATGATTCTGAAGTTGATGTTGACATGAAGAAGGAGTTTGTTAAGAAACATAGTAAAGGCAGAAAGGATGATACTGATGATTCGTCTTCTAGTGAAAAGGAGGACATATTCGCAAAGGCAGTCAAGAGATCTCAACAGTCTTGTAGGAGGCATGATTCTGATTCTGATGATTCTGAAGTCTATGTCGACAAGAAGAGTAAGGGTGTAAAGAAACATAGTAAAGGCAGAAAGGATGATACTGATGATTCTTCTTCTAGTGAAAAGGAGGACAGATTAGCAAAGGAAGTCAAGATATCTCAGCAATCTCTTAGGAGGCATGACTCAGATGATGACTCTGGTTATCTTGAAGACTTGTCAAAGAGTAGAATTGAGAAAGGCAAACATGTAAGACCAAATAAAAGACATGACTCTGGGGATGACTCTGATTTTGACAGCAGAATGGAAAGGAAAAATAACCAAGCTGAGCAGCATATAGACAGAAGTTATGATAAGGATGTTGAGCCAAAAGTTGGTACTAGGAGAACTAGGGATTATGAAGAGCATGGAGTGAGAGGGCACAACAAGAATGGAGAGGAGCACAGGAGGAAGCCTGCAAGGGTTGAAGAAGATGGCAGAGGGAGTGGAAGGAACGAGGATGAAGAGCATAAAGGAAGGAATCAAGGGAGAGGTGAAGAGAGATATGAATCTAGAAGGCCTAGAGATGATCATGAAGAGGAGAAGAGAGGGAGAAAGCCTGGGAGGGAAGAAGAGATTGATGGAGGACGTGGAAGGCTAGGGAGAGGTGAAGAGAAATATGAATCTAGAAGGCCCAGAGATGATCATGTAATCGAACACACAGGGAGAAAGCCTGGGAGGGAAGAAGATCTCGATGGCAGACGTGGAAGGCACAACAAGGATCAAGAATATAGAGGAAGGAAGCCTGGAAAAAATGAAGGGGATCATGATTTTAGAAAGCCTAAAGAAGATCAAGAAGAGGAGCGTGGAATTAGGAAGCTTGCCACAATAGAGGAAGAAGTGGAGGACGAGGGTAGAAGGCCCAGAGAAGAGCATGAGGAGAGGAATAGAGGGAGAAAGCCTGGAAGGGATGAAGAGGGTGATGGAGGACGTGGAAGGCACACCAAGGGTGATGTACATAGAGGAAGGAAGCATGGAGCAAAGAAGGATATAGAGAAGGATAGAAACATGGATAACAAAAGAGCTAGATATGAGGAGTCTAGATCAAGTGAGAGAAGAAGGCAAGAAATTGACAGACGCTATGAAGAGGAACATAAATCAAGAAGACATGGAGAAGATGAGTGGGAGCGTAAAAATAGAGGTCATGGGAAAATGGAGGAAGAGCAGGGAAGTAAGGTGATTGATAGGGATAGACAAGACTCCAGATCAAGTGAGAGAAGAAGATATGAAAATGACAAGCATAGTGATGGTCGGCCTAGGCATCGAGATTGATTCTATGGTATGTTGTACCATCCTTTGTTAATCTTAATATCCACTGTTTTATTGAAGGCTTTTGATTTATATATTATGAGAATGGTTTGAGCGATTATTAGAAGCATACATTCTAATGAATATAAAGTGCATTATATCAGCATCCTTTACAAATATTTTGAGCTTGACATTGAAACATCCTTTAGTTATTTTTCAATAGTAAATATGTCACTCATCTTGTTACGTAAAACCTTATTGTTGTGGCTGTCATTTGTAAAAATGGTCTTTAAACAAAAAGGGTTCCCTGTACCTTCTTACACTGTTGTATACAGTTGATGGTAGTTTGCTTGGTTTAAAAAGAACTCTTATTGAAGAACAAACCTAGCTAGTCTTTCATTATGTCGAAATTGTCTTCGCCTCGTGGTGTCTAAAAAGTCGGCCTTTTGTGAATTTTGATTTGTTGCTGCTCATCCATCTGAAAACCAAATATTTAACTATTGAATTCATTGGCTTGAATGTGTTTGCAGGTGCGATGCCCTCAACGGTTTCTGAACTGAATCAGGTTGTGGATTGTTGAGACCTGGACTTGTGCTGCCGGTGCTGAAGATCGAGCTGTGGATCAGTGTATCCCTGTGTATCGTTGGCATATTGAATTCTACTGTTATTTTATAAGTTTGTATGAGATCATGTGATATGGTTAAAAGTTGCATTTTTGTGAGGTGATCTTTTATGACTTTTGATGTCCATCAAATTTGGACCTGGAATGCTATGATCTGTTTTTAAGATTTTCTAATTTTGTATGGATAATTTGAGATCGAGGGCACTTGGCCTCATTAGCAGGATGCGATGGTATATGCTCTATTGCTGTGGTGCGTCTTTCTGAAATGATCTATTTCCTATCAAATATTCAATATTCAATATTCGATGGATCAGATGATGGAGAAGCCTTTATCGATCCCTGGCAACAAAATTGATGTCCAAATTCTCAGCTTATACACAATCCCTGGCACAATATAAGCCTAAAATATACATGGCTATTCAGTTCCTCCTCTTTGGGTAATTGTACGGACTGAAGCTACAACTTTTCAATGAAAGACCACAATGCGAGGCACAAATAGATTCTGAATCACTTTGGTTACAGTCGAGCATGAAACATTACTTTTCAGATCAAGTAGAACGGCCGGTATGCCATTGCTGTGTCTTATTTTGTTTTCCTGAAGCGTGCTAGGCAGATAGCGACCAGTAGCATCAGTTGACATTTTTCACAACGTTCTGGACAGAGGAATACTGTTACAAGGCCAGAAGTCTACTTGTCTACTTGATCAACTTTGGTGACCTGGTTTCATGGAAGATCATCCGATTGCCCACGAACCCATGTGTCGTAATCTTGTAGTAGTTGCTGCAGAAGCAGTGGTACCAGCCTATCCAGTAATGCTTGCATCATTCTGTATATCATCACATTTCCACCGTTTAAATGTGGCTCTAGCATAAGGCCATGTATATACTACAAATTAGACAGTAGTTCACTTACAAATTTCCAGGACGCTCAACAGTTGTTACCGGCATCATGGTAAAGGGGCGTGTATAGATCTGCATATAACATATGATGCTGAAACATTGCTGCTTAAATTTAAGTTCGCTGAGAATGGATTACATCAAAGCTAACATAGTTGGCACACTGATACCAAAGGCTATAAAATACATAGATGAGAACAAGGGTTCATTTAGGGGAACACTGACAACCTCGAGAGTGAGCTGTAACTTCACATCAACCTCCAAAAATGATTCAGAGTCGTCTGTTCCCCATGACATGTGGTTTGTCATTGATGCTGTAATGAGAAATCATACATTAATGGAAATCTCATGCTTGGTAGCATTACTTCTCAAAGAGCTAGATAAGGGCCTAGCAGAAAACATTGTATCTCAAATGCAGGAGATAAAGCTATGGTGAAAACTAGACTTGGTAGAAACAAAGACATCTATATCCAAGGACAACTACTTCACTCTGCCAAAAGTTGCAAGATTCTCACCAAATCTTTATTCACCTGAAAATCGGCTATTCTGGCGTTCCACAGCTTCTGAACCCTCAAACTGCAAACCATTTAGGTAAATTTTCACCAAATAAAATTAGAATGAACATGAATGAGCACATGCGAACACACACAAACCATCAAAATCATTCTAAATGAGAGACCCAGGCATCCATGTTTCAGTAGTATACAGTGATAAAAACTTGAAAGGATGTGAAACATTCACACACCTTGCAGGAAAGCATCTCAACCAGACAATCCTCATTTGTTGGATTCACTCTCAAATCCACCACAGGGGCAGCTTCAAAACTCAAAAGCTTAAGCTTTGGCAAGCCGCACCTGAACAAACAAGGAACTAATCTAGGCTTTCAAGAACAGAACCCCATTTCGAAAACTCACAAGTTTGCATAACTAACAAAATTCAAGGAAAGGGAATAGACCTGTAAGTATCAGTACTAAGGGGTTCAAAACTTTTCAAGGCTCTGGTGTTGAGCATGGCTTCAGTTCCTGATGGATGACTTAGAAACTCCCTAATATGAAATTTCTTGCACTTAAAGCTATCATCAAAACTCGGCAGCTTAATTCTTTCCTTCTTTGTAGCACACAAGTTTGCTTTCTTTGCAGTCGACTCAGAACCCAAGCTGGTTGCTTTAGCTAAAATCCGCATCACTTCAACTTTCTTCCTAGAAAAAAATCATAATAAAGAACTTCAGCCATTAATAGTACTTGTCACTGTAAGTAATAACTGCAACAAACAAAAAAATCTGACGAAAAGATGGAACCTGGTATTGAAGATTGGAATAGCAGTGGATGGGAATGAAGTAAAGCCATGTAATTGTTCATGCCACTTTATACTTGGTGACATAGTTGCAACCTATGACCCAATCAAGATATTGTGAGAAGTGTAGAAAAGGATTTGTTATAATGTGATCTAATTGAAATGGAGGAAACAAAAGACTGAAGAGAGCTCTTTCTTTCTCCGGCAGCAGCTAAGTTGGTGTCAAATATTACGCAAATGCCACTGGATATGCAGGGGACCATTCAGATTTTAAGATAAGGTAGTGTTGAGAATTGGATCATGAGAAAGCCTTTGACAAGTATATAAGTCCTCAAAGTTTCAACCAGTAGAAATTTTAACTTTCTTTTAGTACGGAGAATGCGGAACAGAACAAGATTGAAATAAATTCATGTAGTTCTTTTACAATTCTGTAGACCACTAAAATTGGCCATACCTATTTTCTTTGTACAGTTCAAAGACAATATGAACTTAAACCCAATCCTTGTACTAAAAAACCAAGAAGCCAAAGCCTATACAATTAGACTGAGAGAAATCCCAGCCAATAAAGAAAACAAACTGCACACAGAAACAAAAGCTTAACAACCAACAATGTTAGCAAGGGATGATCTAAACCTGAGCAATCCGAATAACTGCCCGTAGACATACATAGAATACACAAATACACAAGTAGCCCTGCTTAATGTCACAAGCCAGACGAAGTTTCTTAACTCAGAAGAGCTTCTTATCTATCTTTCTCTTCAAGTTTCTGTCCCCTAGATTGTTGTAGCGAAAACAGCGACAACAACTTCATCAACAAACTATCTGCAGCCATAAATATTCTTAGCCATCCGAAACTCACTGTATCTCCTCCCCATTTTATCTTGGTCGACATTATAACTTGCTCAGCCTCCGTATCCGTAGCTGTCAAAACAAACAAGGGAAACAGTATAGCCATACACCCGTAGCTCACAAGACTCGAGAAAAAAAACAACGGCAGAACACAAGGGCTTCCAAACCCTGCGAAAAACGCCCAGTTCGATTCAAACAACTCTAGCCTCCTATCCAAACTAACCCCTGAAAAATTCCACTTGTACTCAAAGCAATAATACGCATACATCCACGAAAGCAGCACAAAATTCAACACTTTCCCAACATAGGGTATAAACCCAGTAGCATAAACTTGTAACAAGAAACAAGTCAATAGCAGCATAGAGTATACCTGCTCTCCTATCCCAACCATGACCCGGCCCAGATCAGCTGTCTCTGTTGTTGCTTCATCAACCCGATTATGCTGTCGGATCCAAACTCGAGTTTGGGCTTGTAGCTACAAGAGCCCACTAAAGGAATATAGCCTTGCACCATGTTTTGAGCCCCAGAATGCTGATTTAGTAATTTACTTTGCTCTACAATCTACGTACGGAGCAATAATGTGCGCTGTGCACCGTAAGTCTTGGAATTATCTGTCGTCGAGTTTCCAATTTTTAGAGTTATAACTTGCCTTTTTCTTATTTTAAAACAACTTTGTTTGGTAAGCCTGTACATGATAAAAAAGATGGATTGTACTCAAGGGAGGACTCTCTTTGCGTATGTGTAGTGTGGGATACACTCTTCCATCTGTCTCTCTTCAATCCGTCAAGACCCAAACGATTTCGTATCAATTACTTATTTCTCAAATATTCTTTGTACGGGAATCTTTCCATCGCAAGTTTCAGTGTTCTTGAATAAAAGTTGAATTAGATAACATATGTATGCATACTCAATTTTAGTGTTGTTTTCTGCGTTGGGTATACAAATTAATGTATATAAGATTGGTATGTTGAACCTCCGATGATTATGATATGATGTTCTGCTTTCAGTTTTACTCGGTATCGATCAGTGAGGTGAAAAGGAACGAGATAAAAGCCAAAGCCGGCCTTCTTTCAGTAATTAAAAATAGATCGCCACATCTACATTGTTGCAATGTTATTTTCCTCAGAAAACATACTTCCATAAAAGAAAGTACGCGTGAGCTAGAATAAATAGAAAAAAGAATAGAGAACCACCATCCTGATTACTCTTGCTGCGTCTTATACTTTCGAGCAACCACTCATTTTTTTCTTCTACAACCAATGTCTTATTTCTTTCCTCTGCAATCGATCTCTTTTTTCTTTCCTCTTCAAGTAATCTCTTCTGTGTTTCATCTTCTTCATTAAGCACAAGCAATTGCTTTGACTCTTTGTCCTTAAAATTGGCCTTCCATACTCGTATTGTGTTGGGCGTGATCCCTCGATCCTCAAGATCTTTGATTATTGATCTCTTCTTCTCTTTTGAGTCAGCCGCACACCTGGTATATATAAATATATATAAATACAAAGAAAAACAAAATAAGCTAGACGTCGTATATAGATATTGACGTACTAATTACTAGTAATTAATTAAGTAGCTAACTAGATCACAAGCTATATATAATATGACGTACTCTGATTGATTCTGTGGTTTGTTGATCCGAATTTCGCGAAACTCGTCGGGAAAAGCAGCGAGATCAATCTCCCGCAGGTTTCCGGTGACTGTTTGCAAGATTTTAACCCTAATTGGAATGCCAGGTGAGTCAACATAATCGTCAATGCTGTCAGAATTAACTTTCACTCGGATGATTTCTTCACCGGCTTCTCTTTTGAGTTCACTGTTCATGAATTTTGGGTAGTTGATTATTTTGAAAGGAAAACCTTCTGAACTACTCTTTGCTGCTGCTGCCTATACGAATTAACGTACGTTCAAAGTAATGAAATCAAACTAGACCGAAATTATATAAAACTAGGTTAAGCTTGCAAGAGCATTAAAATGAAAGTATATTAAGATACCGACGTTGCTAAATTGGCGTTGATGATCCAGGCGCTTGGCATGTTCGAATTTGCCGGAGATGTCGCGGTGAGAAGACCTTGGCGATCCGTAGGTGCGGACGGCGAGGGAAACGAGGGAGGAGGACCTTCGAATCATGGATGAGAATAGAGCCATGGTGGTCGATCGATCAAGTCAGTCTGATTCGATTCTCACCTTCAATTCGATAGGTACGCTCTGCATGCATATATATATATATATGTACGAGGAGGCTAGGGTTCAACTTTACGAAGAGAGCGAATTGGTGTATGTGTAGGACTCCAGGACTCCTATATGATATACGATAGGGTATATGACTCGCTGTAGTATACGACTTCTAAGTTAATTTATTGTGTTATTCATACAAGTTATCGATCATCCATGACACGCCTCATTACCTAACCATTAACCTAACTTGATTTTTCAGTTTCATGCATGCATCTTCAACGTCCATGCTAGCTTTATATATTGGTTTCTTTTTTTTTGAAGCAGGCTTCTGTCTATCCTTAAGTCTTGATTAATGAAATTGTAAAATATAAGGGAAGACATAATGCCTAAATCCCATAAGAATAGAAACACTCGAAATAATATCAGGAGACTCTAATATATTGTATCATAAACTGTACAATTTAGCAAAAAGTGCATTATTGGCTACTCCATTTGCTTTACTTTTAAAGTTACACAGTACCGGAAAGACAACGCGACTATGATGACGCATCAGCTCATTTTGAACAACTTCCCAACTATGTTGCCAAATGGAAATACCGTTGGCAGTACTACATCTCATCCTGCCACTAGGAGGGTGCTCCCACTCGACAAACAAAACCTGACGTAGAGCAGACAAAACACCAAATGTGCACTTACCAGGACAAAACTCACTTCTATCTACCGCAAAAGGGTATCGACTTATTTGCGACAAAAACAATAAAAAAAAGTAAAAACAACTAGACCTTAAAACATTTAAATAAAAACCAAAAGGGCCAGGAGTTTGAACCCAGGCCCAACATTGGAGCCCCACAAGCAGAAATGGAGCAGCCCAGCCTAGCCTCCCTTCCCTCCATGCTTTGTCAGCAGCCTCATCTCACCTCCGCGTACACCACCACGGTCGAGCACCACCAGCCAAAACAGAGTGGGACCGAACCTCATATCGATCTGCCATCAACCTCCTATCAACCAAGCCGTTTGAAACATAGCTTACCGGAAACTGAGTCGCCGAACTCGATGGTCGAAACATAGCCGTTTGAAACATAGACAACGACGTGTGTTATATACTAGCAAAAAGCCCGCGCGCGAGGCGGGGGTATAAAGTACACATTCATTGTTCACATCATAGGTTAATATAAACATGAGAAATTAATTACATAACGGTGCGTACAGAACAACTAATGTCTAGATCAAGATCACATTCTTGATCACAACATTAGTTCACCAACTGCATTTGAGATTACAGACATAGATGCACTAACATCTATTTAACTAAGAACGCTGCATACAAAACAGCTAATGCCCAGATCAAGATCACATTCTTGATCACAACATTAGCTGACCAGCTGCATTTAAAATTACAGATACAGATGCACTAACATCTATTTAACTAAGCAAAATAAGGAATTGAAGAAGTTGGTGTGCTCCGTGAGCTTCTCATGCAAGATAGTGTCATTTCCAGCAAAAAGCAATTCCTTCTTGTATTTACACCAACGCTGACAGCCAAAAAAAACAAACGATGGTAAATACAAAAACTAAGTGATCTAGTTTATTTATGCATGCATTAAAATGTGTACAGTTGATGTACTTGTCAATTTTTTAGCATGCTCTATGTTGCTGAGCTGCTTCCACAGTCGTCCCTGAAAATATGAAACATTTTCGGTTAGGCTACGGTCGTTATTGTCACAAAGCACCCCAAAATTGTATTTTGTGGAACTACTTACTGGTTCCCCTCCTTGTTGATTTCATTCAGGAACATTTTTATTGCAGCACTCCTGTCCGTGGTTCTCTTTGAAGCAGATCTTTTTTCAGGAGTATCCAGAATGAGTTCTTCAGGTTGGTGTTCATCCTGCAGTGGTTTCTCTGTGGCAGTTTTCTTGTTGGCAGCTTCAGTTTCGTAGGTGTTCCTCAGATAAAACTGGCCATGTTGGTTGACATTGATCTCAAACAGGAATTCTCTTCCAATGTTGCAGCTGATCTCAGGAGGCAGGGTTGATTCGGTGGGATAGAATCTTTTTTTCAGTAACTCTTCACAGGTTGCCTGGAAAAATTCCTCTGCTGCTTTTCCCATAATAGTGATGCTTGCCTGGTCTAGTTCATCTTCAATAATCATGAAGACTCTATAACTGCATGATAGTTGTGTATGTATATGAGTGAGGCAGAGTAAGCAACACTAATGTAGAAATCAAATAAGAATAGGTGCAACTGTGTATAGTGGCAAAGGAGCAAGCCTACCTTCTTTTGGGTTCGTTCTGTCCATGAACAGAACAGAAGTAATTATCTTCCTGTGTTTCATTCTTGAGCATGACCTTGTAACATTTGTCGTGGGAACAGGCATTGTACCACCAACCCTTTTCAGCAAAAAATCTTGCGACAACTCCTGAACAGTAGACTGATTTGGACTGGGGGAAAAAAGGCAGGTTGATTAGAAATATTGTTGTATATGAACGTTGACTATATGAAGATTGATTTACACAACATGTGGTTATATTCACCGACGTCATTTACAGAATAATAGCAGCTAAGTTAGGACACACACAACAACGAACTATATTTGAGATAACACTTTGCACATAAAAAGGATAACACACAAATGATGTGTAAAAGAGGAAATGAAATTGATATTAGATTAAACACAGTTGAATTAAAGTGGGAAACTAACTCATAACCACCAAACAACAATTATTTGTATGAAGGATCAGAGGCATCATATCTTGCATTCATTAGCATAAGATCAATTCAAGGATTCGAAGCAAACATAGCACTCTTATGGTGACATATGACCTAATAGTAAACCATAATCCAGAAGAAGAAAACAAAGCCCAACTTTTTTAAGAGCTTGGCAGAGAACAAAGTAGAAAAGATGTCAGTTTTCACAAACAGCTTAGTAAACCGAACAACTTATTGAAAACCAAAGCAATTCAAAGATAATACAGAAGTAAAGATGGGAAACAATAGATTTTTGGGCACAGAAAGTTGCCTGATGACATACCGTGTGTATGGCAGGATCCAAAGTATTCAATTCAACAACGGTCTTCATATCTGTTTCATTGATTTCTCCTGAGAGTGTCAATTTTGAGCGAGTAGCGAAGACATTGACTTTGTCACCTGTTCTTGAGAACCTGACATAAAAAGAAAAGTTGTCATTAGAAGGCCAGACAGGTGGCATATCTTTATAAAAACTCACCTAATCGAAGAGGAAAATTGCACAGTATAGAAGATCATTGAGCTGGAGTTTAAAGAACCAAAGTTTTAGATTCAATATTGTAATGCATTCATAGTAACTGCAATTCTTAGGTCAGTAGGGTAGACCCTTTTGAAATAAACCTACTCTTTATTTATTATTTGTTAAGAGCTTATGCGGCTGTTAAACTACATGTAACCATATATAACAGCATATATTACGATCCAATTTGAACTTTTGTATCACCCAGCTGCATCTTAATACTGCTCTGAACCCTAAATAGATTTGTAATGATTAGTGATTATATTATACGATACTCACTCAGTTTTGTATTTGTCCGTTTGCTCGATACGTGGATTCAGAATAATACATGTATGATTTGTACTGGATGCTCCCACATACCCTAAAACAACATCCCAAAAAAACATGCATAAGCGATAACAGTGAATTCCCATAACATTTTGAAAAAACAGATAGCATGAAAATAAATCACGATAGATGAGTCAATTGTAATACCTTCATACTTTGTTATCCGCATTGCAGTGAAGGCTGCAAGCACGGGTTCAAGAGACTCACTAATTTTTTGGATAGGAAATGATGCTGCCACATCTCCCCACAATGTGATTTTTATTTCCTCTCGCCTGTACATCCAGTGTGCAACATTAGCGAAAACAAAATTTCCAATAAAGATGAAATGATAGTAGTGGTCATGGATCAATGATCTTGTAAAAAAGATATTTGATCAGCATATGAATTAAAGCGTAAAGGCTGTAGAAAAACATACCCTATGAACATGAACTTAATATCAGCTCTGATCTGCTTCCTTTTTGAATTCTTCACTGTGATCTCTATTGGTTCTTTCACTGCTTTGATGCATCCATACAGATCTTGCAGTTGGTGGATCAAAAATGTTAGTATTTTGTTATGGACTTCATATACTCACAACACGTACACATGTGTATATATATATCAGCCAACTTACCGGCAAGTAGGGTTTGATGGTATACTTCTCGCTGCAACTGAGCAAATTCAATGAATTTGAAAGCATATCTTGGAACTGTGTTTATTTCTTCTTTGAATTCATCGAACTCAGTTTTTGCAGTGAAGGTGAGGATGATATCACGTTGGCAAACTCTCTGCCTGGCAGTATCTCTCTTTGAACCAAACCAACGAATGTCATATACCTGTCCCACTTTCATCAGTTTCGGCATATGCCCATAATAACATTCGTCAATCATAGCATGGATGGATGAACCCTGCAGACATGCAGAATTCAGAAAGCAGTTCAGAACGAAAAAGTGGGTGGAACAACAAAAATTGTCACTAAGCAGCAATTATATGTGAATGTATATTTCACCTCTTCATCCACCAACAGATAATGGAGGCCATCATATTCAAGACTGTCAAACAGTCGAGGCCTCCATTCGAGAGCAACACGTGCCCTAACAGCCATGCCAATTGTGAATGGTCTGATGTTCCTTATCAAGTTTGTCATCTCTGATGAACCCAAGGGAAAAAAAACTCCATTATAAATGTTGGCATAAGTAGGATACATGGTGCAAGACTATAACAGTACAATATAAATGTGCAACATCCATTGGTCTCTTGATCCATGTCAATATAGAAAATTACAGTTAATCATTAGCAAAAGAGTATAAGTACATGCATTAAGCCACAAATATATAAGTGCATGCATACCCTTGACAAAGTCAAAAAAAAATTGATCACGTGTGCCTCATGTTAATTTTCATTCTGGCACTGACATTTGTAATTTCTCTCCAAGTCACCATGCAATCAAGTCCCATATTATATTTGTATGCAAGCTAATTCAGAGTGCCCTATCTTTGCCCACCCTTAGCTCGTTCTAACCCTCAACTACGTGCTACTTTACTATATATACAGCGCCCTAGAGTTAGCTAGAAGAAGTTGGCTTTTGAATTTTATCCTTTGCATCTCATCTCATTTCAGCCAGGGGATATCCGTTACTTATAGTTTCGATATTGACTATTTGCTTAAGCGCTCACCTGTTGCAAAAACCACATCAGTGTCAGCGTGTTAGAAATCTCCACAGATATTGAGTGAAAGCTTTTGCACACAAACAGATAGGTCAACTAACTATCCAAGATAAACTACATCTCAGTTCACTTAAACTACGTCTTGAGTTCTGCAGGATATGGGACTTACATAACTGACATAGAAGATTCAAATTCACACATACCCAATAGAAAAAATGAATATAGTACCCTTAACAACAATTACATATCCATCTGATCCAACTCAATTAATGAAAATACAAAGATTCGAAATTGAAACCAACCAAGCATAAATTAATGATTGAATGGAAAAAATATATGATCTGAATTTCAACAACTCACAATTTCATAAGACTTGCAGTGCTTTCATGTTTGAAGAGGTGAAAGTATATCTTTAGGGTAAATCACAACACCAGAAATTAAATCAGAGATAGACAGACTGTGGTGGGGAAATCACATTCATGCTAGTATCTTTTGATCACATATCACACTCATCAGTAGACCCAGATAAAACTAGCCAAACTGACTAAATCGATCAAAACTGATAAAAATTGTAAACCATACGCATAAAAGCTCTAATCTTTTCAACAGTTTCATTCATTTTAGGAAGCATGGGAAAACCCCAGATCAGCTGATATCAGAAAGCATTGAAGTTTAAAGTAATATCACATTAGAAGCGAAAGAACGGAAAGAGAACTAAAGACCCACAATTGCATGTATTGATCATCAAATATTGCTATGCAATATACTAATTATGCAACTCAACCTAAATGCTTGCAGGAGTTGCAACACAATCATAAATTTTCTCATAAAAAGATAAAGTACATAGCCATTACAGCTAAAATTGATGATATATAAGTGAGACTATCAACAAAACTAAAATAGGGAAAGTAAGATAACAACCATCTTAGCATAAACTGTAGTTTAATATACACCACAGACTCATATTTCAAGGACACACCTCAACAAACTAAGTTGAAACTATACAAAGGGGCACACACCTGGTTAACAAACTGAGTTGACAAAAAAAACCTACATCAACAGTGTATGCACCAACGAACAACATCCAGATTGTTTACAGCCAAACATGTGATTCAATTACAGTTTCTTGGAATCTGATCACTTAGTTTGTATAAACTACCTATTCAATGGTAATGCTACATCAGACCAATTGAGTCTGCATTCATAGCATTCATAACGGTTAAGTATATTATAAGTTTCTTCTGTTCTTGATGCAGCATCTATTCTCTCATATAAAATCAGATCTGTGATAAGTAGATATTATATGTTCCACTTATTTCATTTGTCTGATAAAAGCTATTCCACATAAATCAGGAGATATTAATATGTTACCAAAACAATATCATGGTTCAATCTTTCTTCTCAACGACGTAACTGAAATTCTGATACAGAACATAGTTCTAAATCAAATAAACATTAAATAACCAAACATACATGCAAAGAACAGAGGCAACACTGTTTGCAAAAAAATGACACAGCAGAATACAAACAACTTAAATCTCAAAGCCTACAAAATAAAATGAAACTGATTCAGAAGGGAAAGAACAATCTGTCTTTGCATGGTGTTTTTTCTGTGATGCGAGTACCTTATCTTAAGAATTGTATGGCCCAGAGATTCATTTTAGGAGCTCCTGTAGAGCGAAGGACTGAATTATTGAATCGGGCAAGATATCATGGTAAGTTTTTCATATCCTGTAGAGCCCTAAGCAATTTCCCCTCATCCCCCTTTTCGGAGATTGAACCATATCACACCATGATCATGAAGGGGGAATCATGCACGTCATTCAGAACATTGCGAGGGAAAATGTAAATGAAAGGTCCACCTTAATGGCAAGAATGGCAGGACTTTGGACAGATCGCATAATTGAAGTGCATACAAAGAAAACAAACAACTACATCACTCTGCATATTTTTTCTTTCACTTTTGATGTTCTGAAATGCTTCACTAATCCAATCAGGAAAATGAGGATAACAGCAACGAATGAATATCTTATGTTTAGATAGGAAAACTGATCCAAGAATGAGCTAGCAAGTATAACGTCAAGAATGGCTGTAGGAAATTAAAACACAAAAGAAATTGACGGTGAGAGCAAGTAGTGGCTTCAATATTCAGGTCCTCAATACTGTCGAGACTGCCACAGAATGTGAAACTGATCTTGAACAAAAATAAAAATGAAAACTAAATGCTTCCGTCCCTACCTGTTCATCTTTCCAAGTACAATCTTTAATCTAATACTCCAAACCATTCAGCAAGATCATCAAAACTTCAGATAATCAATCAAAACTTCATACTTTAGTAACACCGCCCCTGGGAACTCATTAACTTGCTGAATTTGATGGCCATAGTTAAATCTCATTTACATAACAGTATATCGATCACAAAGTTCAGTGTTGTTTTTTATGGCTGTAACGTACATTTTGAAAAAGTAACTTCGATAAGAAGAATGACACAAAACAGAAACAACAAAGAGACACCAATAATTTAGGTCTAAACACAAAGATTTAGAAGAGACCTCTGCTTGACGGTGTAATATTCCACAGTTCTGAGATATGTATTATCTGATAGCTTCTCAAATGTATGAAGTTATTCATCCCCCGATTTTCCATTGGGATTTATTATCCTATATAACAATAGGAATGATAGGGATTGTTAAGGTTCTAGGTTTATGTCAGGTCCAGGATTCATCATGGACTGAGCTTCTTTCGTTCCTATCTGACTTTGTTTTGGGTATATGTTTCTGCTCATCAATTTGGGTATGTCTTGTCTCGCTTCTATACGGTTCTATCCATTGTGACTCACATTTTCATTCCATGTTACAATGATGTTTGGCCTCAATCATTCAGTTGCGAAAACATGATTTCATCTACTCTCACCGACACATATCCTCAAGTATTATTTGCTGTTCTGAAGAAAATCTCAAGCTCAACTAACAGATTTCCTCATTAACATGGTTACTCTTCGTCCTAAATGGTGCTATCAATGAGAAATTGATAGCACTATATACAATGCAGGTTACAAACTTCCAATGCAGATTACTTATATATGCACACAACGCATGCCACAAACTTCCAAATGGCATTCATACATGAAATCAAGCAATATATAGCAAGAAAGGGCAGTACAGAGCCATGATATGATTATCAAAGATGAAACTCAATCGCAAAACTTGATGATCATAGATGCACAGCAAGATAGAAGAACTCAGAGATCAGGTCAGAGAAAGGCAATCATCGAAATTGAACCTAGATTAATTTACGAACACAGTCTAGCAATACGTCCCAATCGAAAATCCACAACAACACAGAATCATCAAAAGGATTCACGTACAACAACAATATTTACCCAAACTGAAAGCAGACCCTAAACTCTAGACATGACATTACTACTCTGTGGCATGGCTTATAGTTGAGCTTGGAGGAAAACAATACTTCCCTGAAATGCTAAGCTTCAACTCATCAACAGTGACAACACCCATTTCCTCAAACATTTGGTGTTTCAAAATCCAAACTCAAACTTAAACCCCTATTTGTTCAGATGTATCAATTCACAAAACACACACCCAGATAAAAAACGATGAACAGGAAAATGGTCAGATTGAAACAACGAATACAGATATATCTAGAGGTTTACCTATGTGATTGAGGGCGTCGGGCTCAGCCTGAAACTTGAACGGAGTGCAATTGCTTATGCTGTGGATAGTTTGCCCACTCTTGATGTTGAAGCACAATAGCAGACTTGTGTGTGTTAAGGGGATTATGACGAAGTGAGACGCCACCGGAGGAGACATAATCTCTGCCCCTTTGTTTTTTTTTAGATTAGTTGGTTTTTTAGTGGGGATTTGGTGAGATACGAAACCAGGCCTGTTAGGAACAGGGGAGATGGATTTCGAATTGAACTGGGTTGGTTCAAGAGGTAGAGGGGTTGAAGTGTACATGATGCGAATTTCACCAAATTGGTTTGATGGAGACTGAACTCCGGCGACGTTGGTTTGATGGAGACAGGGCTTGATGATCGACACTGCAGATTGGGTTGATGAAACTGACAGAGGAGGGGCACACGCAAATCTTGGGTCAACGCAAAGAACTTAAAGCAACAGAATGCAGAGAGAGGGAGGATCATGAGCGATGGGCATGAGCTGGGGGAAGAGAATGGAGTTGCTCCTCACGTGTGTCTCGCACGTATCTACACTGTAGTTACTGTGCTAGCTACAGGCACAGGAAGAAACCCACGCCTGTTATATAGGTAATTCGTTTACAATTACACATTTACACTGTCTCCATGTTATTAATCCGTTAGCATAGTTGCATCTCAAAATTGCGTAGTTGCATCACTTCGTTGCAATGATAGCTAAATTAACCACATGCTATCAACCATAGAAAAACACTTCGATTTTTATAGCTTTCCTCCGCCAGCACAAGCAGTCTCTTATTTCCTTTCTCTTTGAGCATCTCTTATATATTTCTCTGTTCTTCTTCAGTACCCATAAAAAAAAAAAAAATTGTGTATCTACCAAAGCTTCAACCTCATCCTCTATAGATGCGCACTGCGCGCTCAGCTATAGAATTCTTGTCCGTGTATTTTGAATTTAAGTTTGATACTTCGGAATTTATTCTTTAGATCGAATAGTTTAAATGAAAGTACGTACTTTATTCTTTAAAATAGTTTAAATGGAATTTTGAGGTGATGACAGTGGATGAAGTTTACATCTTAATCTCAACAACGGCTTCATCTGCTGCGGATAAAGATTAGCCTCTGATAATTAAGTATATATGCTCTTCAGTCTACAGTCTCATTTCGCTGGTTTTCACTTTAAGATATGTAAATGACCAGGCCAGCATGAACAAATGTGAATGAAAAATGGGGCAGATGAGTTATTGCTGCAAACCAAAATGGGATAAAACATACACGAGATACAAAAACATGAATTTTTCTAAGATTTTGTTAGAAATTCTCGGATTGATTTGAAACCTAGGTTTTCTAGGTTTACTTTTGGCCGCTTTTGCCCATGGATGGGTGTTGGAAGGACTCGTATTTTGAGGAGTGCGCGGCGACTGTGCAGGGGCAGTGTGGTCGCGGTCGAGTCGTGGGTGCAAGAGGCAAGGTGCGTGGGTCTCCTGGGCGTCGATGTGCGTCTATCTGCGTCGAGGTTCGATCGCACCTCACTTGGATCTTTGCAGGTCTATCGGCGACAACGAGAGGGTATGCCTCCGGCCGAGTGTTTCATAGACGTCCACCTTCCCGGTGGACGGCGGGCAGAATTGAGACGAGTTTGGCTGCTGGGCAGAGTGTGCTACCAGCGAGGCTATGCTTCTCCAAAGTGGGTTTGGAGATTATTGGGAATTTCTCAATCTTAGCTCTTTGGGCCCATTAGCTAAACCCTACCTATTTGCAGTAGCTATAACGGGCTATGTGCGCGTTTTGGTAGGCGAATCAAGGAATTCGCAAATGGGCGGCGTGGTATAATTTGGGTAGGTACATAATTGGAGTTGGTGTGAGATGCTGAAATCTATTCATCTCCTACAATGTTTAGCTATGTTACATACTTGTTTAAACTATTTTAGTGTAGTTTATTTTAAGAAATTTGTTTCAATCTAGTCGGGACACTTGTAGATTCCTTATACATAAATATCTACCACTTCCGTTAATGGACTATTGCTTACCTTAAAAAAAAACACCATATAAAAATTGAACAATAATAAATGAATGTCGCTGCAACACACAATTCATACTAGACAAAATGCACATCCAATGAGTATGTATCTATTTAGGAGTAGTTTTATCTCTCTTTAAAAAAAAATCTAAGGTAACTTTTTTACAGTTTTTTGTTTTTGGTTGGTTTTTTATTTCTTTTTATCAAATGTTAAATTGATAGAAGGGCAACATATAGTATTTAGAATGTTTGACGATAACTGCTCAAATAACTAAAACAACCTCATCTCTCTTAATATATAGAGATTTAAGAGTATCAAAATTTGTTAAGATAGTGAAAACATCGTTACTATTTTTCTCAAATAAATTATTCTAATTTAATTTAATTTTTGAAGTAAGGACTTGCGGCTACCCTCAAGCCTTGATTGATAAAACGGTAGAATACAAGGGGGGAAACATAAAACATATACCCCATAAGAAGAGACACAGTTGAAATACTATATGGCGACTCGACTAATATATTGTATCCTAAACTGTACCAATTAGCAAATAGTGCATCATTGGCTACTCCATTTGCTTTACATTTGAGGCGACACAAAAGATAATGCGATTCCAACGGCGCATCAATTTACTTTGAACAGCTCGCCAACTATGTTGTCGAATAAAACTTTCGTCGGCACTACATCTCATCCTACTACTAGGAGAGTGCACCCATTCGATGAACAAAGACCTACCTAGAGCAGACAAGGCACCAAAAGTGCACAGCCTGAGATAAAGCTCACTTCTGCCAATCTCATACGGATATCGACTATTTCGACAAAACAAATAAAAACAACACATAAAAATAACTAGACTTTAAAATAGAAAAATAAACATAGACCAAGCCTAGGGTATTTACCCAGCCCACTTTGGGATCCCAACATGCAGTTTTGGAAGATTTCAGCCCAAACCAGTCCACACACCGCCACCTACACCGTCCTCCTTCGTCGTCCGCCCACCAACCACCATCTCAAACCAGAGGCGTCTCGTCATCACCTCACCAAGATTTGTATTCTCTCTGAAAACCAAAGTACACTAAGAGCTGAGACGTCAAAGCCAAACTTTGATGGGCTCCAAGCTTCGCCGGCTTATAGACCACCTTCCATGAGGAGCGTTGGACCTTGAGATAATAGCGGCGAGCCAAACCGCCTCCACTCGCCACCAACCCTTCGTCGTTATTCACCACGAGCACTAGTTTAATGATAGGCATTTTACCACCTATACAAAAATACTCTATTTTGATGTAAGGTTGTATCAATGTAGTAATATAGAAGTAGGGGTCATTACCCGCTGAGGACCGATGAGACTATGCACTTTAGACACACTAAACACTAAATATCAGTTTCCTGACAGGCTGACCTTTAGACGAAAATAGACTGATTAACCTAACCTAAACGACTCCTAAATCACTAGATAAATTCAAAAAAAACTAGACACAGAGGTGGACAACCTCTCCAAATTTAACGTTGTTTAGAGTTGATTTGATATGGTAACAAAAATCGACAAACAGAATGTAACGCTGAAAACAGGATATAAAAACTAAAGTGTAATCAATTAGAGAACAATTAAGGGGGATTGCCATCCACCACTGTCAATCCATCTATATGACACATGCTCAACCTAGCTTCACAAATATCATGAATGAAAGTTCCCAGGAAGATTCAGATGTTATGAACACATCCTATTACCCAATCCATATGTATATGTTAGTCGGAATCGTAGCCTCCTAACAACTAACCTTCCGATAACCCTATGTCACGGACTCGAATTCAAGAGGAAGGAAGCATGATGATCTAGAAAGGGTTTGAGAATTTACAAGGGTTCACAGGTACACTATGAACGTGTCTTGCTAGAACTAGGGTTTCAATTATCTTACATAATATTGGTTTCCACTTAGAGAATTTAAGGGAGGTAATTAACCACAGTCAATGAACACTCATAGATATATAATCCTAGTATGTATACTAAGTTTGCGACCAAAGCATACAACAAAAGAACTCATCAAAGATAAAACAAATAAAAGAAACTTCATTCAATCAATACGCAAAATTATGTCAAAGTATATGAATTATATAAACTTCTTGTACAGGGCTTTAAAGCAGTCCCTTAAAAAATATTTAGCCACACATAATCTTAGATAATACCATCAAAGAATACATGAAAGATATTAAACAAAGGAGAAAGATGAACAATTGACGTCAGGATTGCAAATGTGCAATTGACGTATAAACACTTTGGCTCTGCTTGTCTGCTCGGCTTTCTTCCATTTCCTCCCTGTTATGTTTCTTCTCCTTTTTGTCTCTTTCTTATCTCCCAAGTCGGCCCTCAAGTCTTCTGTTTGTTTCTCCTTATACAGTAAAACCTCGATAAATTAATAACCTTGGGACTGATAAAATTTATTAATTTAGCGAAGTTATTAATTAATCGAGTATTAAATTAATACTCAAGTCCCAAATTGGGACCGAAAAAAATATATTATTTTAACGAGGTTATTAATTAATCGAGTATTAAATTATCGATATTTTACTCTATCTGACTCCAATCCTTACTAGGTTAATTAACCCCCTCCGCTTATCCATGTGCTCTGGCTGCAACCAATATGGACTCCTTCCTTTCTCTCGCCAATCAAGTAAGTCCTTCATGCTATAGGAGATCGGGGTAACCCAGCACATGCACCACCGAAATGCCTTATCAATCACTTTATTGTCTTTTTTTCTCTGTTTAACTCCAAATGCCTAAAAAACATAAAAACTAATTAATAACAAAAAAATATCACAAATATAATAAGTATCGGGAGCAACTAAACACACAAAAATCGCATATTTATACTACTATCAGAATACTCCACACTTATCTTTTGCTAGTCCTCGAGCAAAACACTTAAGTAAAAGTCAAGACACAATGACAACACTACAAACACAACTTTAATTTCCTAAACACATTGTCTCAGCAATCTTCCTACACAGGCAACACCAAGATTATTGTTTATTCACAATTCAAATCCACAAAGTTTCGAAAGTTAATCCCAATGCATGACATATATGCAACATGTAGGATACAAGCATAATCATGGTGAACAAAAAACTGTAGCATATAATAAACAAGTCAAGATTCAACCTCATATAGATATGCTCTCAAAAGTGTTTCATGCAAAATATGTCTAAGGTTTGCACTCAACTTAGTTACTTGTCAAATGGACAGAACCATATGCTCAACTCATGTGACTAATCTCCACAGATCAAAGGCTGTCATCTTAAGGATCAAAATGACTTTACCGGTTGTAACGGGGCTAGGTTCATGAGTTAAGAAAAAAAAGATATGGAATTCAAAAACAACCTCCAAAACCTAGTAGATCCATCAAAGATAGAGACATTGTAGCACGAACGATCATTAATTATGGACTTCTTTATTATGGTCAGATGTCATCATGTTGGCTTCACGTCATTCTTTGCAACTTAGTTACCCTGGGTATCAAGCTAGATCTTACACTTTTTTTTAGTATTAAATATTTTCAATCTCTTTTTTTTAATACACACTAGCTTGATACAACACACTTAGTCCTTCACATCATCTTCATAAACTTCCACCTTGGTTCTTTTTCACATGACTATCTCATATATAGCTCTACTAAGTTCAAGAACAAAGGTAGAGATAACTATTCTAAGGTTCAAGGTTAAATGTTATGTTGGTGATGACAAAAAGGCTAAATGTAGGCAGAAAGTGGTTACTAAGGGGTCGCAACTCGCGCGCACATATTCATGGGACACATGCTAACTTTGGCTTTGGTGCTCACTCCCAGATGTCTTTATCACTCCCTTAATCAGAACATGTATTGACTATAAGCTTTGACTAGCATAAGAGCGAGTTCTAGTAATATTCTCTAGAGTCCATTAACTTAATATGCGGCAAGCAATTGACACTCAACAAAGAAAGTATGTATTTAGGCACAAAAGCTCACAGTTTAAATGAATCTCAAACATGTTTAAGCATGCTCATAAATCTGTACCATGTTAACTTATTTCTACATCCACTACACATTCACATATGCATCATATATCAAGATTAACCAAAGAAACTCAAGTCACAAAGTTACATGATTATCTCTTTGTCACAATTTCAGAAGATATAAGCATATCATAGACTAGTCAAGGGCTCATAAAACTCAAAACATAAATCAAAAGACTTTTTTTATGTTACTTTTTCTCGACTCTTTATATTTTTTTTCATATAAGACTCAAAATTTTGAAAAATTAGACCTAAAAGACTCAAAAATGAAATGAAATTTTTTATACATAGACATTAACGATATGATATAAACCCCACCCCACACTTGAAATTTGTATTGTCCTTAATATAAAAATTGAAGTTAAACCATGCAACACATCAAACAAGTAGGAAGTAGAATACATATCAAAACACAAAACTCATTACATGAAGAAAAAAAAAGCAAATGAGAAGGGATAAAGAAATTAAATATAATAGCCACGCTTCTCCATCAACTTGGGTTGCCTCTCAAGCAGCGCTAAGTTTAACGTCTTCAGTCAGATGAAAACTGACAATCAGTCCGCATTAGGTGCGACAGCCTCAAGAGGTACTGCCTCTATTATGTGCTCTACAAACGACTCATAGAAAGTCTTGAGTCGATGTCTATTCACTTTGTTGGGCAGATTCCTTTGATGTTCGCTATACCCCACCCAATTACTTCTTTGTACTGTCGAAGCACTGTCAACAACTCTTCTTGTAGTGTGGAGAGCTTTGAAGAAATAATCACTAGTAAACTGTCACCATCACCCAAGAATGCATGTTTGAGGTGCTTAGGAAGTTTCTTCAACTCTAACTCTGGTGCCTTAACAGTGGAAGGAACAAGCACATTAGTTGAAACAGGATGGGAAATAGTTTTCGAACGTTTACCTTCCACATACGGTAATGACTCCAGGGATGCCATGGTCTCATAGCTAGAAATCTAGCTCCATGATCAGATCAGATGAAGCTCAAACTTCCACTTCGTGCTTTGGTTCATTTGTGATCAACTTCTCCAATTCGTCCAACTTTTGTGCAATCCGATTTGATTCACCTAACTCGATAACTTTCTTCAAGTTATCCTCCTCCAATGTGTACTGAATGTATTCCTGCACAAAATTATCAAACACGTCAACTGAACAACAAGAATACATATCGTAATCACTTGGATGCTTCATGGCTTCAAATATGTTAAAGCCAATCTTCTCTCCCTCCACCTCTATGGTAAGAGTTCCTTCAAAATAATCTATCTTGGTCCTAGTTGTCCTTAGGAATAGGTGACCAAGAATCACAGGTAGCTCAGAAGGCATTGGTTGTGGCTCAATCTCCAACACAAAGAAATTAGCGGGAAAGATCAATTCTCTAGCCTACACTAGCACATTTTCAACAAAACCTCGAGGAAAACAATTAGATATATCTGCTAATTTAATAGTAACACCTGTTGTTTGAAACACTTGACTGAGATTTAGTTTATTGAAAACTTCATAAGGCATCAAGTTAATTGAAGCACCTAAATCTAAACGAGCACCTGCAAATTTATTGTCACCTATGGTGCAAGGTACAGTGAACCTACCTGGATCTCCCATCTTTGGCGGTAACTTGGGTTGAAGCACAACAATTGCTCTCTCTCCCAAAGCAATGGTCTCAGTCCCAATAAACTTCCTCTTTGTGGTGCAAAGATCTTTGAGGAACTTTGCATATTTTGGTATTTGCTTGATTGCATCAAGCAACGGAATGTTCACTTGCACTTTCTTGAAGGTATCCAAGATTTCGTTCTCCATTGACTCCTTCTTTTGCTTCAATTATATAACCTGCAAAGAAAAAGAATATGTGAAGTAATCAAAGGAGAAGATTTAGAAGGTACCTCATTTTTTTCCTTGCCCGAAACAGATTGTACTACTGATGCTGGAATTTCCACATTTCTCTCTTCTTGATTTGAGATTTGATCTTTCCACTTCCTAGCTGGTTTATGAGACTTTGGGACATGTTCTACCATCTTACCACTCCTTAATGTGATGGCATTGGCCTTATGTTGACCTCTTGGGTTTGGAATGGTATTACTTGGAAGCTTTCCTGGCTCATTCTGTTGCATTTGATTCACTTGCCTCTCTAAAAGCTTAAATACCTTGTTAGAGTTCTTGTTAAATGCCTCAATCCCCTCAATCTTGTTTGTCAAATTTGTCAATATGGCCAGAAGCGCGGGATTAGTTAATGGCACTGGACTTGGCTGTTGTACTTGTTACACTGGGCTTTGTTGGAATCCTGGAGGTGGATTTAGGGCATTATTGCTATTTTCATAACTGAAGTTTGGACGATTCCTCCATCCCGGATTGTAGGTATTGGAGAAAAGGTCATTCCTTGTCCTTTGTTGTTGCATAAGGTTTACCTGTTCCTCATCTGTAGCAAAATGATTAGTTTCCATAGTATGATCAGTAAGCATGCAAAGAGAACATACCTGAGTTGGAGAAACCAAAGGTGATGTTTGACTTTTTATTGCGCTTGAAATTGCATCCAGCTTCTTTTCCATGATACTTATACGTTTCTCCATACCTGGGTCTATAGAAACCTCAAACACTGTCTGCTTCCTACTGGCTAAAGTGTGCTCTATAGTATAAAACTGCTTGGAGTTCTCATATAATCTCTCAATAATATCTTGAGTTTGCTCACCAGTTTGATACATGAACATTCATCCACAAGCTGAATCCACTTTTATCTTGTTTACAGATTCCAACCCCTCATAGAAAAATATCATTCTGTCCTCCAAGTCATACCCATGACGTTGACACTTTGTCAACAACTTCTTTAAGTGAGCCCATGCCTCATGAAGCATATCTCATTCTTTTTGCATAAAGTTATGGATCTCATTCTTCAACTGTTTGGTGCACTGTGCTGAAAAGTATTCCTTCAAAAATGCAGCTCTCATCTCTCCCCAAGAATTAATAGATCTAGGAGCCAAAGAATTAAACCAAGTCTTAGGGCCTTCTATCAAAGAGAAGGGGAATAGTATCAGCTTCAACACACTGGCATCAACGTTCTACAGGTTCTGTGTCAAGACCAACTCCTCAATCTCAGCCAGATGTTGTTGAGGGTCTTCAGAATATACCACCCTGAAGTGAGGAAGGGCTGCAAGCAATGCATGTGGCACTAAATAGCTTCACAATGCTGAGAAAACAATGGGTGATGAGGTCCCTGTTGCGCTGGGCATAAATGAATTCATGACCTTTTTTGGTTCTCCCATTATTGCTACAGGTGATGGTAGGATCTCTTCTTCTTGCTCAAATTTCGACTCTGAATCGGTTACCATTCTCTGCTCAGATTCAGACAATCCCTCAGTGTTTCCAACTTCCAGTTCTACTTGTCTCTATGCTTTCAGTTCAGTCTTGCTGAGCGTTCGATTTCAGGATCAAGTAGTAAGGGCTCACTTTTTCTGGAATTCTGAGCACGTAGGAATTCGGAGATTTTTTCAAATTTTTGAGCTAATTTTTTTTATTTTTGGAAGTTTTTATTTTCGGATAACTATCGCGATGTTTATCGGAAATTGACGTAACGAATAAATCGAAAAGAACTTGTTTTTATCAGTTAATTATTAACCGTACAATCGCGATATAGTCAAATAATAGCCGTCGATCGATTGAGGAGCTTCCCCTATAAATAGCAAGTTTCCGAGAATAGTCGGTTTACCCGATTTAGAAAGTCAGTATGGGAGTTGACATGGCTTTGACCCACCGTTGACCCGACCCGGTTTGTCGACCCGTTTTCTTGACCCACCTGAAACTTCACTGTCTGGCCACTGTTTCAAGCATTTGAGGTATGGATTTTCTTCTCCTCTTGCCCATGAGTGGCTTAGTGAGATTAATTGGGACTTTTAGGTATATTTTGGTGCAACCCGATCGGGATTTAGGGGCGGTACCCACGGATGCTGTGGGCGGCAGCGCTCCGGCTGTCCTCCGGTGACGGTGTGGGGTGGATTCGACTGGGTTTTGTCCCAGGAGTCGAAACCCCCTAGCCCCAAGGGCTACCGTGTGCCGTAGCAGGTGTATTCACACCGAGAGGTTTTCCGGTCGAGTTTAGACCCAGCGACTTTCGAGGGAAATTCCGGCGAAATACGCCAGAATTTGGGGTGGTCACAGAAGAGAAATTTGTTGGGCTTGGGGAGAGGAAGAGATTTGGGCGTCGAACATTCCAAATGGAGCTGTCCGATCGGGGGGCGCGTGTGGCTCACGCGCCGCCGGAAAATTCCAAAATTGTCCGGAGAATTTTTGGGGCAGTTTATGAATTGATTTTTGCATGTTTTATCGAATTCCAGTATTAAATGTTTGCGTTATTTATTCAGGAGATCGTGATCGAGATTTTGGCGAGGGAACTTCCGCCGGACCACAGAGCTAGCTTTGTACTGTGAGTGGACATTTTATTTTCACTGTTATATGCGAGCCTTCAGTATGCATTGGTAGTTATGCATTTATAGTTATGAATTTTCATTTAGAGTTATATGCATGATTTGATTTACATTGAGCATAGTCACAGTGTCACATCAATGCACTAGCTTCTCGGCTGATCCCCGAGATGCTCCGGAAGTGTCCGAGAGGGACCCCGGGATTTCTGGAAGTGTCGAAGAGGGACCCCGTGATTTACTCATTACCTAGGAGAGCCAGTAAACTTGACTTGGCAGTATTGGACTTGAGGTCAGATGACCCGAGTCGTAGCCTCCACATATTTTATAGTACCCAGGAGTACCTGGATGATCATATTTTTAGACTCGCATTATTTTTATGTACATTATTTATGAAAGGCATATTATTTACAATTTCAGTTAAAAGTGAAATGTTATTTTCATCCACTCACTGTAACAATTTTTATTATTTTATATGTCTTTTCTAGGTTTTTCGGTTTTCTCCACCTAGTTTGCAGTTGTTATCCTGTGATTGCACATCAGAGACAGAGACGCAGAGTTTGTGTTACGGTACTCATCTAGTAGGTTTCTAGCTTAATCTGCTAGTCTTGTATAATATGTATATTAGAAGTCGCTATGAATACCGTATGGAGTTTGACTTTGTTGTGTTTTATTTTCCACACAGCTCTCAGATTTCTTATCACCTTCTGTAAACAATGTATACTTATAATAAATTTATAATTTGGTTGATTTGAAAAATCCTGTTAGAATTTGGTGCCCACGGTTTTTTTGTGTGGACATTTTAGAAGTGTATTTTCCCTGCAGATTTTTGGGTTTCTTGATTCTAGAAGAAACTTTAGCAAAAATTTTATTGACTCAGGTGTCGTTAGAGCTTCATTCCAGTTTAGACGACTAAATCAAGATTGGGTTCTTTCACCTTTGTCCAATGGAAGTTGTCAAGTTTGAGCAGATTGTGTAGAGGCCGTGCAATGATGCTAGAGTGACGGACAAACCGACGGTAATATCCGGCGAGGCCGAGAAATCCCCATAAGGCCTTGACAAATTTGGGCTTGGGCCACTCCACAATACATTGGACTTTGGCTGGGTCTATTGACACTCCCTGCTCAGAAACTACATGGCCTAGGTAGTCCACTTTTGGTTGAGCAAATATACATTTAGACTTCTTGAGGAATATGTGGTGTTCCAGTAGAATGTTAAACACTAGCTCTAGGTGTAATACATGATCATATATGTCTTTTCTATACACCAAAATGTCATCAAAAAAGATAAGCACGAATTCGTAAGAGCTTGAAAAGTAGCGGAAGCGCTAGAGAGACCAAAAGACATTACCATGAATTCGTAGTGACCTTCGTGAGTGCAGAGTGCATGAATTTGATGGTACCCGACACATAGGTTCAATTTGGTGAAGAATTCGGCATCATGAAGCTCATCAAGGATCTCATCCACTACAAGAATGGGGAACCGATCCTTCACCATTACCGCATTGAGCGAACGGTAATCCACACAAAACCTCCAAGTAGAGTCATTCTTTTTCACCAAAATTACTGGTGAAGAGAAAGCACTAGAACTAACCCGAATCTCTCATTTAGATAATATGTTCGTGACTTGGCGCTCGATTTATACTTTTTGAGAGTGGCTGTACCAGTAAGCCCAAACATTGACTGGGCCTGCATTGGGCAACAGTACAATCTGGTGATCAATGGCCCGAGGAGGGGGAAGCCCAGCTGGAGTAGCAAATATATGCTCATATTGGCCCAACAACTTATCCACTTGAGGGAAAGAAGGACAATTAGGCCCAGAGCCCTGTACTGAACATAAGAGGCCCAATACATCACGTTGGTGCTTAGGGATTAAGTAGGACTTTGGAGTCGCTCAAGAACGACGCCGACGGAGCTGAAGTACCGCGAAGCACACGACGGCGACCATTGGCGGTGAAAATCATAATCTTCTCGAGGAAGTGCCACCCAATAAACCTTAGAGAGTCTAACTATGGTACCCTTAATACCAAGTCGCAGCCATCTACCGGCCAAAGGAGAAAGGAATCTGTGAATCGGTAGTCGTCAAGATGTACTGTGACGTTCACCGCTTTGCCGAACGGTTTCATACACGGCCTGATGCATCCCGGAACCTTGCCTTGGTGTCACGAGTCACCTCTAGCCCCAATTTGGAGGCAAGATCAGGATTCAAGAAACTCATCACAGCACCACAATCGATGAAGATTCGATTTGGTTGGTCCCTTATGCGGCCTTGAAGACGCATCATTTCGCCGGCGGAAAGATTGGCAATAGTGAGTAACGGCAGCTCAGCGACCTCAGTTTTTTTCGTGGTCTCATAACGTTGAGCGTCAGAGAGCGTTTTGGGTTCCAAGGCCAGGACATCGTGCTGAATTCCGGCTTGAGACCGCTACAAAAGATGGACAGTAAATGGTCGACGTGGAAGATTGGCGATGATACCAGATGTTAGAGAAATTCTGAGTTTTTTCATTCCTGATCCCAAAAGAGATACTTCTTCAGCTACATAAGCTAGAAATTACAAACTGCCAAGTACCAAGACAAAAGAGTTGTTGGTAAGGCCATAATACTTGGAGACGACATCGGATGCTATTGACTACGTTTGGCTACAGAACAAGATTCTCAAAAGTCAGATGTTACAATGTCTCTTAGTAAGGTGGGCTGGATTAAGGTAATTGGGTCTGGATGAGGGTTGGCCCTAAGCGTACGCGTACACGTACACATACACAATAGACAATACCAGTGTCACATTCCATTCCAGCGTGCGTGTGTTGGTCTCTATATGACTATTCTCTCTCTCCCCCATTTTGTAGTACTTCCATATTAATAAACAGATGAGACTTGACTACTCAATTATTGGTAGAAAAAATTATCTACGATTAATCAAAATTTTAGATTAATCATGAGAAGAAGAATATGAGTTAAATCTAAAAATTTGAAGAAATTAATCCAAAATATCACGTATCAAATTTTAATTAATCGTGGGCAACCCTTACTGCCTGTGACTAAATAGCCAAGTCTCGATCCCACTTCTATTCTGTATCAAAAAAACCCACTTCCGTTCTTTATTTCTTTGTTGGCTCCATGTCCACACTGACACTGCTTTAATCATCACCACACGAGCAATTAGGTCCACAATCTCTTCTCATTTTTTCTCTCTATTTCCCCCATCCCCCTTTTAACATTAATCAAGTATTATAAATCTAGCTAGACATCTCCACCAGAGAGCTCTCTCGGCTCTTGTTATTGTTGCTGTAAATGGATAATAAGCAGCCGGAAGAGAATCCATCATCTTCTTCGCCAGGAGAAGCAGCCAAGAGTGAAGATGCAGCAGCAGTCCCAGGAAGGGGAGGGCCGCCGTGTTCGACTTTCATAGGCAAGCATAGAATGGCTGCTACTATTACCCATCTTCACAACCAAATCAACATCATTCAGGTCCCTAAACCTTAAACCCATATTTCTAATTTCGTTTTCATTCCATAGCTACCGCAAGTAGAACGAATTTCTGATGGAAATCTGTGATACAGAAGGAGCTTGACGAGCTCGAGATAATAGGTGAATCCTCCATTGCCTGCAAAGAGTAAGCAAATTCTTGCTTCTAATGCAACCTTTCAGTTTTTGTTATCGTGTATTTGACCCTGTGAAAATCTTGTAATATACACAGACTCATTGCCAGCATTGAATCGGTTTCTGATCCTCTGCTTCCATGGTAAATTTAATTTCTCTGTCTTCTATTTCTGTATTACTGGGAGTCTGGGATGAGGTGAGGAATGAAATTGAACGGTGTTTGTGCAACAAATGAAATGGCAGGAGTAAAGGAGCACCTGAAGTTGGCTGGGACAGGTGGTTCAGAGGAGCACACAGCAACAGAAGCAACAATCGCTGGATCTAACAATACCTGTTAGATCTAATGCCTTGTTTTACTTTGGTGCATTTTCATTACTTCGACGAATAACTTAATGCGGAAGAATGTATTGGATTACAGAGCAAAGACGTATAGATTTCATGAAAGTTGTTTCAACTCTAGTTTTTTCCTGTCACTGCAATTGTTGAGAGCAGTGCACTTATCAACCACATATGAAACTCATCATATTAATTTTCGGAAGCTTATTAGTACATTGACGATGACTAACTGCAAAAGTTATATTAGCTAATAAAGAAAGCATCACACACAAAACACTTTTCACAACATGTACATTCGGAAAGTAACTAACAGACACGCCCAAGGTTCTAAAAGGCGCTAGGCGAAATTAGACGGTGGAGCTACTGCTTAGCACCTAGGCGTTTAGGCGGAGTTTAATCGATAATTAAGCGATAATTAGGCGGATCATTTGTTATATATATATATTTAATTAATTATATATTTATATGGTATATTGTAATTTGAAACATAAAGTAAAAATTATAAAGAAATATCATAAAAATTCTAAACTAAGTTTATAAAGAAATCCAATTAATCATCCATCTCAATTTTTTGAAATAGATGTGCATAAACAAGAATCCCAAGAATATGAAATTATCTATTTCGAAGCTGATAATTCATAAATCACAGTACATTATGAGTTTATGACAATGAAACTTATATTATAAACTTGCTACCATGTAAACCATTCAAACATAAAGCTTCACGGAATCAAGTTTTGTTTTTTTGTGATGGCCATAGACACTATGCTCCTGCCCACATTTAACCATATTAAATTATCAACATATAACAAACAAGGATGACGGCGGTGGACGGCAAGTGGCGGTGACGGCGGTGATCGGCGAGCGGCGTCCAAGTAGCGGCGTTTGCAGAGGGAGAGAGACGACATTTCGCAAAAAAAATTGGATTGGATTTTCTATTTAAAATTCATTCATTTGCGTTGTACCTCTTAATTTAAAAAAAAAACGCCTAGGCGGTGCTTTTCTGCCGATTAGTCGTTAGTCGCCTGCCTAATTACCGATTAGTCGGTTCCCGCCTAACTACCCCGCCCAGGACCAAAATTAGGCGATAAGATGATTTTTTCCGATTAATTGGTGCCTAGGCGGCCGTTTTTTAGAACAGTGGACACGCCAAACATCCTCATGAACAGAAAAATGCCAGGACTGAATATAAAACTCGAAAAATGGCAATGTCTTGGAGTCCTCTTACGGTGAGGGTGAGGGTGATCTACTTTACACATTGGGCCAGCCTTCTTAGATGCAGAAAGCTCACCAACACCAGTACTAGCTTCCAAAACTGCATCTGCCAAGAAATGCAAGCACTGTTACCAAAAGAACAGCGATTTCCAAGATATCCACCATATTAGTCATGAAGCCAATGGAAGAAAGAAACAATTAAGCTGCAGAATGAATCTAAAGGAGGGAAGTTCCAGAATAACAAGGAGCAAGCATGATATAGGCCAGATCAAAAAAGAAGAAGAAACAAGATGAGCCATAGGATTGCAACTAACCTAAAAATGAAGGTCTTCCAACATGCCCTCGAAGATTAAAAATCCCCTCGGTATTTACAGAATCTTCGATATTGACAAATAAATAGCAAAAACATGCTCCTTAAACAACTTGAGATGAAATACTAGCCGTCAAAAGAGTCCCACGAAATCCCTCTTCAGCGTGCTGAACATCCATCTTCTGTTCAGAAAGCTCATCTGCAGAAACATTGTCAAAAAGCATGTCAAGCAACTAAAACTGAAACTGCCCAATACATTAGAACCAAACCGATCAGGTAGTTTGAAAAGACCATGACAACTAATCAGAGCACAGGGCAGAGACAGACATATAATTGAATCAGAAAAGCACTACATTTCTTAAACAACATAAAACATCAAGGTACCAGCAATATCTCGGTTCTCATGGACTTCCGAATCAGTCACCCAAAGCTTATCACCGGGGAATATGTTCCAGTCAGCAAGAGTAGCACATTCACTATCAATTATCCGGGTGCCTTTGTGTAGAATCTGGTTTTCCTTCACAACCTGCGTAGTTTTTACAAGCAATTAGATACCAGCTGAATTACAAATTTCCTACAACTTCTTAATAAACAGGGAATGCCAAAGACACTAATCAAGAGAGAACCACCTGAAAAGAGGCAAAATGAATACATGAATATTTTAAATTGGAAAAACCATAACATATAATACTGCAGACGTAAATGTGCACATGCACAAATATATCTGTATGCATGCATGTTTTAGCATCAAGTGGCATACCCCAAAAGATTCCCATATCATCATTTTTAACTGGTATATCGTTGTGGAACCAGACACTTTCAAACTGATTTGATCTCCGTTATTTGTCTTTCGAGAGCGCTTGGAAACTCGGCGATCTGGATCAAAACTAGTCTCAGATGCTTGTAAAATATATTTTGGGGCTTCCTTGCCATGTATCAAGTATACATATATGTCCTCATTGCAGTAATCAAGCTTCTGTATCAGCATTTTGCTTTCTTTCTCTCCAATGCAATCTTCACATATCTAAGATAAAGTGAGAGCACCCAGTGAGAATACAAGGAAATATCCAATAAAGTTCACAATTTACCGCACTACAAACTTCTCAAAGCAAGATCCTTCCTCCCCTAAACATCAGAACAAAGATTTTAAAAGTAGAAATCTATACCTCAGGGCAGGTCCTAATCACAAGAGATCCCGAATCAATTTCACCATTCACTGGATTTGGACTACCCAGATCCTCTTCACAAATTGACATATTTTCACAGGATCCTACCAGATTATTTACGTCAGTATTTCTTAACTTGATTTCAGCAGATATGCCTTTCTCTTCAATACCACCCCATTCCTCACAGAATGATTTCCAGTCACTCTCAGTTATGAGAATTAACCCATCCACCTAGATCAGAAAAGGCGTAAAGCAGCAAGAATAGCATAAGAATAAGTACAATTTTAAGTTTGGAAAAACCACAGAAAGCTCAAAGACCATGATAACTTCTTAAACAACAATTACAGCTCATATCATCCTCTTATCTTTCCAATTTTACTGTTGCCTATACTTTGCATTCTAACGACAAAATACCAAAGAGGTGGCACTGCTACTTGATAATAAAGTTATTGTACTATGCATCTCTCTCAAGGCCACACACACTGAGAGACATAGATTCATGTACTTACGGGGGAAGACTTTTGCAAAATCAAACCACGTTTACAGACCAGATCAACGGGTCGTTCTAGAAGTAGTGAGTGCTGAAACAAAGCATGAGGAAGGTTAGTTGTTTATTATTAACAATTATAACTAAAATCAAAGCAGAATGAATGGCAAAGACAAGAAAAACTTTTCAATGTCATGAGTAGATATGAAAAGATTGAAAACTAATGAAAGTTTCCCATCCTTTCTGTAATAGCAGCTTTATATAGTATCTAAGGAATCACAAGAAGTTAGATTGTGCAAGACTACAGTCTTGGCGATAGGCCCATCAGGCCCTTCACCATGGATTACAAATTGAGAGATTAACCCTAGCAAGTATAAAACAAATGGGCAACAATACCGTTGGGTAAAGTTGCAAGTACCTTTTCACACTTGATCAAATCCATGACACCATCTAATGTTACAGGTTTCTCAAATGAAGAAACATTTTTGCTGGTTGCATTAATGTATGTTCTCCATATTGAAAGCCAAGAATAGGGTATCAAGTAATACTTGCAATGCAGAGAAAGTGGATAACTTTTCCCGACAGCTAATTTATCATGAGTCTGGCGCTGTTTTTCCCTAACCAATCTGCAGCATATATAATGGTCAAAGCAAATGCACATGCTTTAACAAGCTATCCACTATGAGTAAAGCTCAAGTTACCTCAAGGAATCCTCCATGCATGCAACTTCAGATAGTTCATCACTGCACTGGGAACACTGTAAAGAGTCAGAGAAAAAAGGTGAACAACCAATGTCATCAGCCGGTTTCACTGCCAAAGCATCCTCATAGAGAAAGAGCCAGAGGATCTCAGGAATAAGCAACCTCTTGGCACCAGTGGCTTGCTCAGGCAAAAGCTCTCCATGAAGACACCTGATTGAAACTGTTGGTCCTGCATCAGCTTCGGTTGGCGCATCAAGAATTTTTCTTTTAAGCCACTGCTGCAACCTACAAAAAGCTGACAATAATCACTCCCCAAAAAAGACAAATCCTGACAAGTAATTTATTAAGAAATAGGATAACACAGTTGCTATCCAAGTCTTTAGCATAAGCTGATGGTAAGAAGGACAAAAGGCAACATAGTTCTGTCATACCATGATTTAGAAACATAGTATAATCCATCCGAAGACCTCCCTGCAAGTGCATCCTCGGCAACTTCTTTCATTAAGATTCTCCTATCCCTATAGCTGTCAGCACTGACTACATCTCGCGCCTCATCAATAAGGCAAACCATGCAGGAATCATCATTTGTCAGTACTGGCCCCCCATTGTACTGAAATTGGCAGCATTGGGTCCAAGTAAAATCATTAATGAGTAAAAAAAAATGAAAAACCAGAAAAATTGATAATATTAGTTCTACAGAATTTGCTGCAAGTCATTTTAAATGTAACAATGAATTTGCATAAGATTGAATTCACTCAAGAAAGCACCTTAGAGTACAGCTTGGTCCAAGCTTCAGCTGACAACCGTTTCATGCAGCCAACCTTTGAAGCTGGAACTTTTCCATGCACGCATTGAATGGAGGTGTTGTCAAGAACTCTGTAGACAGTTAATATGTAGGTAAGAAGCAGATACCTAAAGATTGAACTGCAGCAAAAGAGAGCTAATAACTGAGAATCCTATTGACTGTAGCCTTGTGCTTTTCCCCAAATTCTATATTAAAGCAGGTTCGGGCTTGCATAGAAATGGAAAAATCAACAAAATAGTACTCCAAGCAACAAAGCAAGGATATCAAATATGGTCTTACAGTGGAGTAACGTTGTCAGCCCATTGTCGAAGCCAATCAGTGGAAACCCAAAAGAAAGGGTCTTGAAGTGATCGAACAGAAGCTTCAGACAGAATTGAACGGACTTCCTGTCTGCGCTCTTTGATATGATTCATCTCTTCTTCCTTCTTAATTTTGTATTGTTCACAACACTCGAGATATATGGCATTACTGTTCTTAATCTCTTCACAAAGATTAAATGGCAGAGAACCAGGCACATTATCATCATCTACCATCATACCATTGGCATGACATTCCAGATGGGTCTTCTCCCCATCCTTCTGGGAATGCCTGAGATTATACATCAACATATATGCATCACTTGATGAAAATGTCTTTACATCGGAATTAGCAATAGACTGTGAAGGTTGTTGGTGATCAACATCCACCTTATCACCATTAGAAACAGCATTCGTTTGTTCTGTGATAGGCGGATTAACTAACTCGGGTTTAACAGGCTTGCTATTTGAACTTGAAGCCTCTTCTCCAAATGGGTACACACCTAAGTTTGAGACATGCTCATCGTCAAATTCCCACCATTGCCCTGTCTTCTCATCTTTGACATGTGCTACATAATGGCCACTGTTGACGGCAGTTCCTTTGTGAATCAGCACAGCTGACAAGTCATATACTGCCTCAACCTCAGAAAGATCAGATAGCCTCTGACTCATATCAAGTACTCCAGGAAAGAGAAATGCAGATGTAATTTTCTTCTTTGTTGTTGTCTACTGACACAAATCAATAAAGAAAAGAAGGTATAGAAAAATTAATTTACTAACCAAGTCAATGAGCATAACTTTTATAACAGAGCAGAAAAATAAAACACTTCAATAGACCATCGTATATATGCAAACATGTGTGAACAAATGTACTGATCTGGCTTTACTGTGCTAGTAGACATGCAGACAAATGAAAATTCTCAAATTTGACTTGCTGATAGTTATAGGTAAGAACATGGAAACAGTACATCTTACACTACCTTTGGAAGAAAAACACAACGCTTAAGCTGAAAATTCAGAACATCTGGTAATGAGCGCAACTTGATGCTTCGAGTTGCATCAACTCTTGCTTTACACGACTCGCAAAAATACTGATTGTCTCCCTGAAGCTCTTCAACACTGAGGTAATCATTTAAACTCTCATCCAAACTTTTTAAACCCTTCACATTCAATTCCAACTCATAGAAGTCTTCCATCTTTGAGGAAGCTTCAGAGTCTTTTCCACATTGTGAGCACCTACACATATGCATGTGAATCAAAATTACGAAGAAATATAGTATTCAAAAAGATAAATTATATAACTAAAGACTAGACTGAAAGAATAGCTCAAGACTCCCAATAGAAACTCCCAACCATCCATTCAAAACATTCTGAAAAAATAGAAACCCAGATAATTTCAGGCAAAAGTATGAATAGTTCTTTAATGGAGCAGAACTTATGTATGACCGAATAAAGAGCTGGTTTGACAAACAGGAGTAAATGTTGACAATAATGCCAAATAATATACAAATAGCATGACAGAAATCCTTTAGACAAATTTGAATGACGTAATCAGTCTTACCTTGTAACATGAGACACGCTTCCACGGAAAAGGTCTTGAACAATAGCTTTTGTCTTCAAAATTTTGGACTGGCTAAGACAACGTTCCAACAAAGACAACAGTAATGTCAAAAATTCATGACTGTCCTGTTGAACTCCATTATCTAACTCCAGAGTTTTTACAAATGGGGATGAGTCTATAAAAGCCATTTTGCTGACATGCAATTGTGCAAAAAGCCGAGAAAGTTGATCTAACACCGGCTGTTTTTCCAAGACATCAGGTTCAACCATGAAGATACCTTCACGGAAGGATTTGTTCATGTACAAACACTGGAGTATGCTATTAGCATAGCATGTTGCACCGAGATTCGTGAGTCCTGCAGGACAGTCATCAGAAGAACGAAGATCCTGAGAAGGGTCCGGACCAAGATTCTGCACAATCTCTGATGTCTTCTGCCACAGGCCACTTTTCCGACTTCCATTAGGAGGTGGAACTAGCCCACAGAAGCAATTCGGGTTGTCTTTAGTATTCACACGGCAGCCCTGACAAACCGGCTTTGAAACTTTAAACAGTGTATTTCTATCCTCATCAGTTATTTCCCCTGTCGCATGAATTTTCCTAAACCAAAACCACAATGTGAACCAAAACGGATCCAAAATAATGTACATCAAGCCAAAGATACATAACTCTCTTACCTCAATATTGCGGCAGTAGTGTCATTGCTATCCCCTGGCTTATTTCGCTTATTTTTACTTCGGGTACTTGGCCGGCTCATTTTCACAACCGACCAATTCTGCAATGGACATGAATAAAGACCAATGATTTCCTCACAGATACTAAACGTATGCTTGCACTCTGTATGATACAAATTACCGAAGCTCGAACGAAAAGAAAAATTCACAGTCTCGTTTTATGTTACTATGGAAACTTCAAGCTCCAATTCCGATAGAATTCAGATGCACACTTCCATTGTTCATTCTCAAAGCTACTAAGGATTACATTGCTTATTATACCAACATAAATTTCTATGAATAATATGCAAGAAGTACTTTACGAAGCTACAGAAACAAAACAAAACAAAACCGCAGAGAAAACCCTAGAAGCTACAGAGCGATCAAAATTAGCCTAATCGAGACGAACGTGAAATAATTAACAGTCCAAATTTAATTATTTATGAGCAGAAAAAAAAAATAAAGGAAGAGATGGAATGCTCAGTTAGCTACCTGGTTGAGGGGAGAAGACGAAGAAGAGAGGAGCTCTGGTTGTAGCTCAAGGTCGAGAAGATGAAGAGCCCTGGTATTGGTGTGAAGAACGGAGTAAAATAAAAATAGTTATAAAAGAAGTTTATATATAATTTTTGGGGTTTTATTTAGGTCAGCATGCGAGAAATGGCTTCGTTTTAAGGGTCACATTTGCTTTGCTTTTGTTGATATTTATGTGATTTTTTATTCATGTAATTAGATGGTCGGGAAAAGAAGGGCAGAGAGGAGAGGGATAGGTCCAGATCCGGTCAAAATTCTGAGGCGACTTTTACAGTGATTCAACCTCCAGTCTCAATTTTATTACCAGAAGTTGACAGTTAATATATGATTTACTATCAAGACTTTTCACAAGTCCATTGGCGACCATTTGGTCTATTCAACATCGACCGAGTCCAGACTAACCGCTTAAGCAAATGCAAGAGTAACTGGAGCAACAATCTCTTGTGTAGATATAACATTCTTGGCTTTTACAGCGGTAAAATTCTGGTTTCCGATGTCAAAATGTTGAACGATATACCGATTACTAGAAACACTAGTATATACCTTACCAGCTCAGCTCGAACAAATGAACCAGATGAGGAAATCACAAAATGAAAAAAAATAAAAAAATGTACAAAGTTGCAACCAACGGTATCCATGATGAACGTTATCTTGTACACACCAGGCATATACGCAAATCCATCCGACACAAAACAAGCCCCTGTACCTACAAGCAGAGGGAGAAGAAACGCCTACTCCAAAAAAAAGGGGACATTCTTACCCTAGTCGTGTTTTTCTTCTAAACTAACTGTATTTGTATCACCCGTTACTTGCTCCATCTCTGGACCAGCACCGACTGAGCTTGTACTTGTTACTACACTCTCATTCAATGTATCACCGCTCTGGTTTGCTGCATCACCCATAATTGCTGATTTCACAGAGCCCGAATTAGGAGAGCCTAAGCCAGAACCAGAAACGCTCCCTTCCAAATGTTTTGGCCTATTTAGCGCATGACAGTGTGGGCAATAATAAGTTATGTATGCAAAATCCTCCTTCTTAGCAAGTCCTGCAGAGAGAAAAGAATATGAGATCAAAATCAAGTCTATCTTCCACTTGATTCAATCATAAAAAACAAAAAAATAAAAACCTAGAGCGTACACTGGAGGTGTATGACTTACCATTATGCATATGACAGTTACCACATATGAGGGCATAAGACTGTGTCGGATCCTCGCCCACAAGTAATGCTGCTATTCGAGCAATCCACCCTCCATCTTGTGTAGCAGCATATGCTTGAGGATTCTGATGAGCAACAACCAGCTGACTATGATCAGCAGTCGGGGAACCATCAGGCCCTACAGACTGAGGTGTTTCCTCCTCAGAATAAAGCAATGGCGCACTCCCTGTACTATTAGATCTAGTATGTTTCCGGTTTCGAAGTTCACCAGACTGGTTAAGTTCAACATCCCTGCTTCTCCCAGCTGGGGCATTAGTTTTAGATTCATCTCCTACATGGAATCTTAGGCCCGAATCTGCACCTAACTTAGATGCCAGGACAGTTGCAGCAGCTGCCTTTGCTGCTGGGTCAGGATCATATTTCTACATAAAAGAACATGGGGTAAGTACAACAAGTTAAATGAAGGTGAAGAAACAACGTACATCTTCAAGTTAATCCCTACTTGAAACATAACCAGCATATGATCCCCAAAATCATGTTAAGACAGAACTCTTGGAGAATGCCAATGACAGAAACAATACATATGATTTCAGGACTTTAGCAAAACATATGGTTACTACTTTTCAATTTACATGACATCAGTTAAGTCTTCCCACACTACAATCAAAAAGCATTCTAAGAAGACAAATGGAGACAGAGGCAATCAGACAAATGATGCACCATAATCTAAACCTTACACCTGATATCAATTCAACTCACAGAAAGAAACAATCTAGTTCAATAATGAGACACAAGAACACAAAATGAATGCAGTATAAAGCCATTCATCATTACCTGAATAAGCTGCTGAGTAGAGTAATAATTTGTCTTCTCTTTAAGCTCATCAATTTTTGCTTGCTTTTCAGCCCGAAGCCTCTCGAGGGTCCTATTGTCCTTGCGATCACCTATATTTGAAAGATAAAATTGTTGGCATCCCACTAGGAATGTACCCTCACACTTATCCATGACTTATCATAGTGCAACAAATATGTCTTTGCAGTACACTTTAAGAATGAGTTACAGTTCAAACACCAGTCATTTAAGGGATTCCGAAACCATGTTAGTTGATGGAAGCTCCCAATATTAATGCTTTTAAATCCTCATGGAGATAGAGCCAATAAGCATCCAGCCACAACAGAGGAGCCGGAAAAAAAAAATCAAGGCAAAACAACAAACAAAGACAGCCAGGAAGAGACTTTTGCTAGTAATCGGTATGCATGATCTATACCATATGGATAAGTACATATTCAAAACAGTTTTAAACTTGACATGGACTTGTATCAGTGATAGTCACGACTAATGTGGCCATTTACAAATTTCAACAATTTCTAAACTGCATACATTGCTTCAATTAACTCCTTAGACTTGTTTACCTTCCGATCAAACTCAGATGCAAGCTTATGTACTCTACAAGCAATTTAACACAATAATGTTGATTTCTCAAAATCAACAGCAATAGTGAAACTTCCAAACTAAAGATGATGATTTAAACATCACTAAATACAGATGACAGAAGAGGAAAGAGACTTTCAAATTAAGTCATCTAAGAAATTTAAGTCGGACTGTCTATAGGGTCTGCTTGGTTATAAAGGCTACAATCACAAACTAACTCAATAAAGAAACTGGAAGCCAAAATACTACATGATCAAAAACCTCTACAAGATGAAAAGGTGAAGACACTTACGCATCCTTGTAAAGTTCACAAATGCCTGATAAGTAAGAGTAGACAAAGCAGGAAAAAGAAACATTGGCAAAATTCGGAACGTCCTGACTCTCCAATCCAAGTCACTCGTTCTCGTTGTCGCTATGGCATAACCAATTGCAATAACCTGAAAACCATAAAATTCAAGGCAAAATCTTCATAAGAATACAAATGAACATAAACAACACTAAAGTAACCAAATTTCACGACTATAACAGTGCATTATCAGAATTCCATATGTTTAATCAAGCAGAGAGCAACTTTTCAATACCTCGAAGAAAATGGAAAACGCAATAAGGTTTCTGGTGATGCCTCGCCGAGTTAAGGCTCTCCTATTGATTCTATTGACGACGATGACCTCTTCCTTAGAGAGATACTGAAGCCGCTTCTCGAAATCATCTCCATGCCGGAAAATACCATTGAACACCCTCGAGAAGAATCCCTTCTGCTTCTTCTTCGTAACCGCCGGAGCAGTAGCCGCAGCAGCGGCATCGTTTTTGTCGCCTTCTCCGACGCCTTTGTCATCCGCCATTGCTCTCTTCTCTACCAATCTCTCTCTATATCTATCTGCAATTCAAAACACAGTCACGTAATAAATACACACAAATTTCACAGATACAAAATCGGCGAGATGAAAAACACAGATAAAACGCAAAGAGAAAATCAGATCTAGAGAATTGAGCGAGGGACCTTATGGAGAGTGAGTGTGGATCCCGAAGCTTTAATCGGTTTTTTTCCAGATCTTAGCGGAGAGAGTAATGATGATGATGATGAGAAACGAGAACGACGAAGAAGTACGTGTGGGCAACGCAAAGGGGAGCTTGTTGATTATCGATGAAGATGGAGGGGAGAGAGAGAGAGAGAGAGTGCGTCAAAAATGGTGGAAAATCTTTTTCTCGATTGCTTTCCTCTTGTTTTGTTTTTCTTCTCTCGCTTCGCGATCTTTTTGAGAACGCGGTAGACGGAATGAAGGGGACCCACAGTCTAAACAACCCTCTTTTTTCTGGAGTTGAGACTTGAGACTTGAGACCTCCCCGCCAAAATGTAATCAAGTCGTAAACAATTCAACAATCATCACCAGATCCGTTACTCATGGATTAAATTCCATTCATCATTTGAAAACAAGTTTAATACAAGTATACAACTAGGTGTTAAATAATTGACTTCAATTGACCAAGAAAAATGCCAGATAAATTCCGACAAGTTAATCGGAAAAGATAACTATAAAGTCAAATGAATCTTACAATACATTACTCCTAAAAAGAAATGTCTAGTGTTGGAGTAAAAAAAGAGAAGCTAGTAAAACGAATCGAAAATGAGCGTGTTATATCTGCAAGTTTGCGGTATTCTTTTTTGTTCCATTTCTTCACGGTGAAGGAAAGGGGAGGAAAATACAAGTCATTTTGGGTCTTCCTATCACTTTATGTGGAGGGTGGAAGTTTAGCATATAACAGGTAGGAGGAGTCCCTTCATTGTTCGATGTTGATGGCCAAGAGGCTGTGTTGATGGCCTACCGACGACTAGAGTAATGCTTTGCCCACGTATGTTCAACTGTCTAGATCTGTCATTATAGAGTTTGTCTACATCGTGGGAGCCACATCTGCATCCACACTATGAAGCATACTACACTCCATAACGCTTCCTTGTCGTCAGTTTTTACCACATTCCATATCCCTTTTCTTTTGCTTCAGCCCAATGCTCCGGTCTACAACTCATCACCTTGCCTATGCATATGGTTCGCCTTCCTTGTCACCCGCATACATGTGGATTGCCACTTGCTTTCCTTCGCTTTCGTATTATCCTTTTTCTTCTCGTATTCCCTCTCTTGCTGCTACTGCAAAAGGAATTGAATGGCCAAATATCCAACAAAACATTGTGCTTTCCCTACACAGTTTCAACCACTATTTTGGACATGGTCTACATGAAAAACAAAAGACGTGTCAGATACAAGGGCAAATGGTGTAGCAACATATAGAGTTGTGCAAGAATGACTGGATATGGCCATGGATTTTCTGTCTATATGGATGCCTGTAATGAATATGGAGTTCATAAATTTCTTACCATCGAGATTTCTAGGCAACATTGTTCAAAGATTCTATCAGATAAATTTAAAACGGCAATGCATGAAAAAGGGACACATCAAAACAAAATCAGAACTCAGCATCAATTGTTTTTGTCCCAACGTATGAATTGTAGTGTTGAATCATGATGTACATAATATGAAAGAATTGATTCTGCATGCCTGACCTCCGTATGATAATAGGGTACTCACATTCATGATTTTGTCTTTTATACATTCAAAATGGAGTTCAGCCATAACCTATTTTCTCATCAACATGAATATAGAGATGTATACTCAAGTTACAGAAACTCTACACTTCTCTGCACTCCCAAAGAATTTACTAATAATTAACACATGTCAGGATGCAGTGACATACAATCATCTCATTACAATTTTATCTCATGATTAAGAATTAGCGTGTGTCATTAAAGGTCTATGATGTCATACTGAACATTTTTTTAAGTGATATATGCAACAGGAAGAAAACTGATTAAACAAACCAACCTGACGACTCTAGATTGAGCAATCTGAAGTTCTGCCGAATATACTCTATAGTGCAGGATATATGACATTGCAAGCATTCACTATAGGAATGATCAGGTCTTGTACCAGGGCCATGAAGCAACATACCAAATTCTATAAGCCGACCTGTAACTGAATTTAGTACAGAAATGTCAGGACCTGTATATATCGATAATATATTAACCCAAAAGTTAATCCTAAGATGACACAGAACTCAAAATGACCAAGTTCTAATATGTCATCAAGTTCTAACATGCAACCCAACAAGATGAACATCTTTACATTTTGAAATTAAGCACATACTAAAGCTTCCTTGATTGCAGCATTCCATGGATTACCGCAATTATGCAACACATACAGTAGTACTACTTATAAACAGAACAATCAAAAACTTAAAATCTAAAGTGGAGAGAACATTTTGTGCAAATTCATACCTCCAGGGATATCACAGCAACAATGAATTGAATTTTCCACACGCAGAAACATCTGCTATCAGATGAGATCTGGTTAAGCTAAGATCCAAAAACTCTTACTTGTCTGCCACAATGGAACCATGTTCTTTTGTTCTCTAGAAACAAAGTTTCTATAAGCATGTGAGTGCAGCTCATTTCCTCCTCGCCAGCCACTTCTGGTAAATGTTACATGCCTTGTCGGGATCTCTCATTTTGCAATACTTCTTGAAAAGTATCTGAAATGGAACATGATCAATGGGTAAACCAGATGCCTGTATCGTCGCAAGAACCTCTTCTGCCTCCCAGATCTTACTTTGCTTGCAGTAGCCTTTGATTAGTTCAGTATAAGTAAAAATATCTGGATCAAGTCCTACTCTCAGCATTTTATGATATAGTTCTATGGCACACTCAATCTGCCCAAAGTTAACAGCGCCACCTATCAACATATTATAAGTAACCACATCCGGAAAGTTACCAGAGAGAAACATTTTCTTTTCAAGAGAAAGAGCATCGCCGATACTTCCTCGTTTAACTAATGCATGGATCAATGCATTGTAAGTGTATACATTTGGTTGAACACCTAAAGCAAACATCTGATTCTTAATATAAACTGCACTACTAATATCCCCATATCTTGCATAACAATCAATAATACAATTCCATACCAAAGGTTTAGGCACCATTAACTTCTGTAACATGCTAAGAAGAAACTCATGAGCTTTGACAACATCTCCCTTGATGCATAAGCCCTGTATAATTATGTTGTATGAAATTTCATCAGGATTAATTCCCATTCTTGGCATAATACCATGGATGTAACAAGCCTCCTCGAAATTTCCTTCTTTGCATAGACCACTTAAAAGTGTATTGTAAGTAAAAATATCAGGTAATATACCTCTTTTGGTCATTTCGCAGATATATCCATAAGCAATGTTCATTTGCTGACTTACACAAAATCCCTGGATGAGAACGTTATAAGCAACAACATCTACTTGAGTATTCCGTTGGATGTCAACCCAAAGACTAAGTGCCTGAGGCATATTTCCAGTTTTTAGATAACCATCCATAAGTGTGGTTAAGGTGATTATACCTGAGTCTGTCTCATCATCATCATTTAATATCTCCTCAAGCAGCTTCTTAGCATTGTTCACGAGACCTTTCTTGCACAATGCATGTACAAGAATGTTACAGGTGACTGTATTCGGCCGAACACCACTGTTACCCATTGTGGAGAAAAGATCAAGAGCTTTATCCACATTATCAAAGAGGCAATAACCCTTAATAAAAGTGTTGTATGTAACACAATTGGGAGAGGGTCCCTTTTCTAGCATTTCCTTGATAAGCCAACCTGCCTTCTCCAAGTCGCCACCTTTACAGAGTCTATTCAGTAGATAATTGTGCGTTGATACATCCAGAATAATCTCATTCTTCATCATTTTTCTCCGAAGCCAAATAGCTGAACCCAGCTTACCCTGAACACATAAATTCCTTATGAACTCAATGTATCCTGAGTAATTAACTGTCAAACTGCATTCAAGATAACCTATATTTCCCGCTGCTTTGGTTTCCCTGCAGTATTCATTTAATAATTAATATAGACATTTCATGGACGATGAAATATATCATGCTATAATTCCTACAAAACAGACCTCAAACACAACTGATTCATTAAAAATAATTTATTAGTTTGAGAAGATGCTTTCGCATAACGAAGAAACAACAGAATCAAGCACTCTCATATGACTGATACTAGAGGATATATAAGTTCTGCAACGAGAAAGACAAGCTTCAGACAAAACGGCTACGATTCATCACTTATTCTCATAGAGTCAAACATGTCGCAACCTAGAAACTTGTTAATCACAAAAAACATAACTTGAAAATGGGATTCTACCTCATTGCTTTCAGACGTTCCAAACTCTCCTTGAGCGTTCCATCCAACACATTGAAAACTGCTTGGGGATCTTCATCGTTGTTGGGGTTGTTCTTCTTCGAAAACCAATCATGAGCACTCAAATGGCTATCCTCACCCCAATTTGTATCCTCTGAAGTAGACGGAAGTAGACTATCAACTCCACTGCTCCTTCACATTACGTAGCCCAAAACTACATCAGCAATTTTCTTCAAAAAAATGAATCTTTGCTAGTATTCAAAAGTAGAAACCAGAAATTTTACCTGGCGTTTAAATGGGTTTTAGCTTGGCAGCCCAAAATGTTAGCGAACATGTAACTAATGTTGTCCTTGATAGAGTCTAGGGTTCGATTCAAGCATCTGAAAAGTGCAATGTGTGACGGCGATGACTCTCCACACAAAATCGCACACTGTTAAAGACAAAAATAATCAGCGATTAATGGAGCTAAGCAGAAACAGAGAGATAAGGATTAGGGTTTAGACTCACCGCCGCCATTGTAGGGATTCTGTGAAGAGTTGGCAAGATTGTCGAAGAAGATGAAGTGGGATTTGGGATTAGTGTATTAGTGAGCTACTGATTCTTTCTTCTTCTTCTTCTCCCTTCATAGCCTATCAAATGGGCGAGACTGTCAGACTGAGTTCCGGTTCGGATGACGACGTCGTTTGACCACCGGAGGCGTAAGAGGGAGAGCACTTGCCGGCGGCGTTGTCGTTCGTCAAAATAACACTAAAGTCTCTGTGTTTTACACTTGAGATCCTCCAAATTTTTAAGTTAAATCCTGGGACATGATTACTTTTCACTTTCACTTTTACTTAGAAATTTTACTTTAGTGATTAAAATGCAATTACCATGTTACAATCCATATACCTTTTTTATATATATGTACACAATCCATATACTTTTGACATATTCGAATTCAAGTCGTTTTACTTTTGTTTGTTTGAGTTTCAGGTTTAGGACCTCTTTGTAGTAAATGTATGTGATTATGCTTAGATGCATCAACTTTCCAAGATGTACTGAAAATAATAGTACTATCATACATGTCAGAAAATTTGCAAGTAATGTTGCATGTGTAAGGTGTTCATTATATGACTGAATGAACCTACTTTAAAAATCAGAAACAGAGAAAAAATAAAATAGCAAGTAACACTGGTGTAAACCTCGTTTCCTCTTTTTACTTTGAAGAGGGAGAAGGTATTACGCAGTACTATCCTTTTGGTCACAGATTCATCTCCTGGATCCTTTTGTTTGTCTTCCTCGAAAATTGGTGCCTCTGGTGGTGGTCAACGCATTGTTGTGGTTTTGGAACTTGCCGGAATTACCAAACTTGAGGGGCACAACCTGCTTGATATACGCCATTCCAGGGAAGTGCCTTTTATCTTTTGGAAGTGGCCGTAGCTGTGGAAGCCAGTACGCGACATACTCGCCTTCAGGATCATAATTTTGTGCCTGAAGAGATATATGAGCATATTTAGGTTCCTAAACCATTTCAGGATCATAGTGACTAGTTACTAGTATATCTGAAACCTCGCAAGAATATTAGACGCATACAGTAGATAAAGTCATGATGGCTAATGTGTCCGCAATCTGATTCTTCTTTATAGTAAGGAACTCTAATTTCTTCACTACAGATTGACAGACTCATCAAAATCAAGAAACTCTACAGAAGCAAAACAGTAGTGTACTTACTTGTTTTGGAATGCTGAAGTAACGATCTTCCCTAGGATCATTTCCCACTCCTGACAGGATCAATACAATAGGGAGATGATTAGTTTTAAAAGTCATGGTCATCTGAGTGCAGTTCATGTAAGTAAGAAGGTGAAGATGGTAGGTCATCGCTGAAGGAATAGTAATCCAGGTAGCTCTAAGAAACAACAGTGATGAACATAGGCAAATGGTCAACTTGAACTCACCTGCTCCATATGTCCAATTACCATAATTGGAACAAGGGTCATAATCCAAAAGGCACGTCTCAAACCACTCAGCTCCCATGCGCCAGTCAATACCCATATCTCGAACCAGAAAGGAACATACAATCTGTACAACAATGCAATTATTTGTTATATATCCTGAATACTAATCCAATGTTGGCAATACTAAAATGTTGTAACGCATCATTGGTGCCAATGCATGAATCAACGTTCTACACGGGATAAGTTACTTCTGACGCACCTGTCTTCCCCGATTTGACATGAACCCAGTGGTTGACAGCTCTTTCATGTTAGCATCTATCAGTGGGTACCTGGAGAGTCAACGAGCTCTATATCATCATCAATGGCAAAACATTTACAGCAGCCTAATAAAGAAAGAATTTTCATATTAATTTTTAATATGATGAAGAAAATAATCGAAATATATAGATCATCTAAATCTAGGTTAAGGACAATGTACCCTGTACGGCCATCTCTCCAGGACTCAAATAAAGTCTTTTCCTGGCTCCATCTATGCTCCAGTTTTCTTGGGCCACCTTTAGAAAAGCAGAAATGCAAAAAATAAAATGAAGAATGATATAAGAACTAGTAGAAATGTAATATTACCTTTAGCAATGTAATATGCTTCATAACCGATCACACTTGTCACACAGCAATCAGCTGGTTATTAAACAGAAGTTACAAAGGTGTACCAACCTTTTTCCCACTTCTTGATCCTTTAAAATGAATGAATGTTAGAACAATCAACTAAAGTCTATCTGTACCTGAATGGAAAAGAGAATTTCCATATTTAACTGATATAAATCTGAAGTAATCCCTCCATAATAATTCGAACAATACCCTGTTGAAGGAAAGACAGAACGATTTTATGTTCATAACTCCGTAAAGGATGGTTTATAGCTAGTGTGTGAGATGGAATCGATCACTGTTTTAACTTCTAAGAGTGAACTATATATTGACAGTTTATCAAACTTTTCGAGAGAGCATTACCAGTATGTGGAATCATTTGCTTGCCTGTCTTTTTCATACCTCTTTACCTAAGATTATCAATCGTAATTATTAGCAAACACTAGTTTTGGTTTTTCTCAGTGTCATATAAGCATAAAGTGAACGGAAGAAAATAAGTCAAGAACTTCTACCTCTTCATATATGAAACGAGGAGAAAGGCTTCCTGAAGAGAGCCATGGAGAAAACTTTGTGGAATAATCAGGTCCTATCATCCCATTTCTGGTGTTTTTATATATACTAAGCAAATCCTGCACATGCATGATCATGAGAATAATCAGACAACCAGATTCCTCTACCACCACTATTCATTTGACTATATCTTGAAGCCATATCAATAATTTATAGATTTTTCTTGCCTTCTTCCAGAAATACTCGTTTAATCTTCCCAATGCTGCACTTTCACCCCCAACAAACTTCATTCCTGAACTTACCTGCATCAGATCGAGAGCAGATTAAAAGGAAACTTGTTACATGCCTTGATTTCTAATGGGAATAACTCAAATTTCTCTTTAACCTAGACTGAGCTATGTGTACATTTTATATTTAAAGTGGATTGCACCTACATTTTGATTTTGAAGTCCGAACTGGTCTAATGAAGGGACACATCCCCAGTCCCCAACATCAGGTGCTGGCCCGAGAGATGCCGGCATTCTAATGCAACCACGAACTGCGCATTTCGCTTCAACAGACTGCAAATGTTGGCACCATTAATAACGAAAGTACAACACCAACCGAAACAACCTCCACAATTTATTTCAAACTCAAAATAACATGAACAACAAAGATGCATCCCTACCTTTCGAAACTGAGTATAAACATCCGGTAAGCTGCTGGTATCAAATGGCAGGTCATCTATATGGTACATAGTTGTGCCCCATATAAGTTGTAACTTGGGATTACCAACAGAACTCGGTAACACCACTCGCCCCAGACCTTTGGCAACCAATCTTTCGACACTGAGCTCCTCACTGCAAGTTTCTTTTTGCGCATATACCTAAGATAAATTAGATTATAACTCCAACAAAAGAAACGTAACAAATTCTTCATCCTACTAAACCAAAGTAGTACGGAAACCACTCAACTGTGTGAGCTCCATAAGCCTCTGCAAGAGAAGGAAGAACCTCCTCCGGCTTCCCATGTCGAATGAGCAAATCAAGCCCTCGCTTCATTAGATTCTTCTTCAAGTCCTCCAAAGATTCAACTAGAAACTGTGCTCTCAACGCTGCCACACACCAAAATTAGTACAAATTCTTCAGTGTTATATATATATATATATATATATATATATATTCTATAACTACATTTCGATGAGGAACAATTCGACGCAAGTAATCAAAGCATTACCTCCGGTTTTTGGGAAGCCAAAGTAATAGGTGGAGCCAAAGAGCCTGGGATCGACGCAATAGACAGGTAAAACCTGCTGAGAGGAAAGCCAACCCTTATGGAGAGCCTCGTTGTCCAATGCTCTCAGATCGTTTCGAAACCAAACGATGGCGATTCCGGTGCCGTTTCTTTTGATCGTCGAAGAGGAGGTGTAACGCTGGAAGGTTTGGTCCGCGACCCGGTCCATTTCCACCGGGTCGAGGCCCGGAACCTTGTGTGTCAAGGCAGCGGGTTCGGGTCTGGAGCTGGAGCTCATGGCTCGGAATGCGGAGATGATTAATCTTCTGGGTTTTGGTTGTGGGATGATGAAAATGAGATTTCTGAGAGAGTGGGGAGCGAGAGAGGAGTGAAGAACAGCCATGGCGTTGGAGTTAGTTGGGAGAGAGAAGAGAGAGAGAAAGCTTTGAGCAGCTGAGTAGCTGACACGTGGCGAAGAAAGGGATTGGGAACGTGGCGGGATGTTAGCCAGTGGTGGGACATTGGCTCCATTTTGAAATTACAGTTATTTTTTCTGTTACTAAAGGCAGTAATAAACTAATAATACAGGGAACCATTACAGAAGCTTAATATTTTCTACTATGAAACTGGCTCATTGGTACAGATATATACATATACAAATGCTAGAGATTGCATTACAATGCATTTGAATCAAACTTCAAAAGAGAAACAGGATATGATTGTTTAGATTTCGATGAATGAAAAATTCGTGATGAACATGATCTTTGAAAAAGTGGCGAAGTCACGTTGGAGTCAAAGAGAGTCAAAAGCCCCCGAGATTGTATAATTAGTCTTCATGTGTAAAAGTTTATAGTGAGAAAGCTTGGCAGAGTGAAAAAGTCTTATAATAAGTATCAAGATGTATTGGGTTCGCCTTTGACTAAATAGTTTCTTTCCCCCTTTTAATTCCGACAAACTGGTTTCATCTTTGTTCTTTCTAATTCTTCTGGAAATTTTGGTCCCCGCCCTCACAATTTTTGCTGGTTTCATCTTTGTTCTTTCTAATTCTTCTAATTCGAACGAACTTATCTTAGATGTCTTTAGGTATGATTGTATTTCCTTGTTTTAAAAGGAATTCGAATCCTATTCATAAACGGTTTTCTAGTTTTGGACAAGATAACGACGACATCCATTTTGTATTCTTCTTTTTTTTTGTACTTTTTTTTTCCTAAATTTACAGTACAGTCCTTTTTATATTCTTTTATTTGTGATTAATTTTTAATGTTATTTAGGGCAATTTTAGAAACAAATGTTGGAAATGAAATATATGATCAGATGACACCGGCGGAGAGGAGATACTATGAGCAGGCGAAGAAGCTTCCAGCTCAAAGGCTTGCGAAGATGGCAAAGAAATCGCATCGAGATCGGGTTCAGGAGTTCAATCAGTATCTGGCTAATCTATCCGAGCATTATCACATCCCCAAAGTTGGACCTGGTTAACATTCCCTTGCGCTCTTCTCGATTACAAGTTTCATACATCTAGCTCAAAATTTCATTCTTGTCGTTCGAAACTATGACATTGTGTTTTGTTGTGCACTACAATGCCTTGTGATTCTTGCGATAAATTTAGTAATATCAGGCCCAACATATTTCACACTAAAAGTCGTTACGAGAACTAGTCTGATTTCTATCGACTTGATCTATCTTGTTGAGCTTACTTAATCTATGAATCTATCTGAGCTTGTTGTCTCCGTCCACTGCAGTTGAATGCAATAGAAGCTATGGTTTTAGATTTACAGGGATATCTGATATCACCAGCATATGAAGAAATTTTACATGGATGAAAAATCTTGATCAGTTCAATTGGAGTTGCCTAGTCTTTTGAAAACGAACAGAGAACCTTTAGACCCTTTTCCCAGCCTGATATTTTCATCTATGTATGTTATCTGGAGCTTAACCTCACTTTCACTGCCATATCGAAATTCCAAGGGTCCGACCTTCAACTCAGGTGGCTCAAATATGACTTGAACCCATTTATCATCGAGAGCAGTCAATTTTCCTGTTCAAGCAAATATGACATCACTCAATCTATGTAGAAATATTCACCAGCATACAATGTAGGAAGAACGCCTTAGACATCTATTCTAGCCAAATACAGAATCTAGTAGCGTACCTGCTAAAGAGACTTCTCCATCCAGGAACCCGAAAACTGAGAAGGAAACCTTGTTTTTGACCACATCAGGAGCTTCGATAACTTGAATCATCTCCTTTGTTTTCAGAAAAAGGCGGCCGAGTGCACTTCTGTAGCCACCACCGGGTGATGTTGGCACTGAACAGTACAGAACATCCCACTCTGTAAAAATACCACGTTTAACTCGTCCTGAGCTCAACAAAACTAGGAGTAACAGAAAAATGCATACCCTAGTCACAAACTCAAGATACGAATGAGCACTAACATATCAGGCACTGTAAAACCCAATACTTACAGTGAGAGCATGTTCCACAACAACTGTCTCTCAGCCCAAGGGTCAAAAATAGATTCTCCTAATCTGGAAGTCGAGACTGACTCAGAAATTGTATGCATCGTTACAAAATTATATTCAGGAACACGAATTGTTCAGAAACATTTATGCAACAAATTTACTCCTTGAGGGATTTTACCTCCAAAAATTAAAGGGCATTTAACTGGTTCACTAACACAGTAACTCTGCAAGGCCTCGGTGACTTGAGCTACCTCCTTATGTTGTTCCTTTTCCAGCAAAACTCCTCTATCAGATTGCATCACCTGTGCATAGTAACAAACCCTTTCACGATCCATTATCAAAAAGGGATCTGGCTCCTCTACAGTAGTTAACTGTGAAGTTTCTTGCAGTTCGCAACATCTTGGCCACCCACATAGTACAACGCCACGTCGATTAAACAGCATTTCTCATGGTGACTATTATAACGTCGTTATCTTCTCTAATCCCTATCTCTTCACTCTGTTTTCTTCAAAGTGTTTCTCCCTTCTGCGACTGAACGCAGCATTTCAGCGATGATCAGTCAATCATAGTTCAGTACCTTTTGTTTGATTATATTCATCGTAAGGGGTATGGATCTGACCTATTTGTGGTTCTCATTTGCAGTATTGATCGAATTTGAAAATTAAAATTTGCAGCATTTCACCCTTTCGAAAAAATAAATAACTAAAACCCTTGAATCACGAAGTCTGGGTTCGAGATGTGTGGGTATACTTTATCTCCCGATTAGGATAGTTTGTATGTTAATGGGTTAGGTTTCTTTGACTTGGAACCTGACGATCAGAAATTCAATTCTATCACAAAGAATTGAAGAAGCATAAGATCTCCATTGAAAATACACAAGCTACGAAGAGAGTAGCGTAGAAGGAAAGAGAATCACGAGTCAAGAAGGTAAGAAACGTAACGGCGGTTGGACCTTCGAAGAGCGTCGTTGGGATTATTTTTGTTTACTTAGTCATAAATATTATTTAGCTGACGTGGCATTATCTAGACCATCGGAAGGTTTTGAGTGACCAGGATTGTGCGAACCGCATGTAACTTTACAGTTAACTACTGTAGAGGAGCCGGATCCAAGCTTACCAAAAGCCACAAAACCAAACTTCAGATCATCCTATCAAAATAGCCATAATCTTACAAGTTACAACCTGCACTTGAGCTTTTGTAACCTCTATTTAATTCTTAAATTTCTCAAATTGGCAATCATGCTCATAGAAACTGAATCTGATCATCTTTTCTCAGTCACCAAACAACTGAATCACAGACCCAAAACTGAAAATCTCAAAATTCAAGAAAATCAGAAGCATGGCAACAAAGAAAGTGTAATACTACTTCATCTTAAACCTATAAAACTCATGCCTAGCTGATTATCACTACAATCAGATCACATTACTACTTAAAAACCCAGAACTGAAACTAGAAGAAATCTCTGTACCTTAGAGAGAATAGAAGCAGAGAGGTCATCTGGGCCGGTCCGTAATTCCGGGTTGGAGACAGACACAGTGGCCGAGATTCTAAACGTTTTGCGGTGACGAGAATGAAACCTCTTTCCGCAGACAATATGGGTTCTGGGTTTTGAGGCCTCGGCGGGGGTTCTTCTGAAGGAGGAAGACGATAAGGCTAGTGAAGAGGCAAGAGCAGCAGCCATGTGAGTCGATGATGGTGAGCTACAGACCAGATTGGGTTTTCGCAGAGAAGCATGTTCATAATTTGAGGAGATTAAGCCACGTGGGCCCGTTTGATTTAGGCTATTGGTGGAGATTAAGGCACGTTTGAAAAAGTTAAATTTCCTTAGCCTTATCTGATCGTTGGAATTACTAAGTAAACCCAAGGTTCTAAAAAACGCTAGGCGATCCTAGACGGTGAACATACCTTCGAGCGCCTAGGCGGCTAGACGTGGATTAATCGGAATTAGACGTTTTCTAGGCGACTTAAAGGCGGTATTAATTCAATACATATATATGTGAAATAATGAATATTTAAAACACTTATATAATAAAATTAGCAATAAATATAGTTTAAATTGTCATAATCTCCATACAAAAATATATAATATAGAGTAATAATCTCAAATCTCAAATTATTTGAGTTTTAAATTATTATTATTTTCACGCCCAGCATCGCCTAGGCTCGCCTAGGAGCGCCTATCCCGCCCAGGAGCGCCTGAGAGCGCCTAGCCTGCCCAGAGAGCTTATTCCCTCATTTAGCTTCGCCTAACGCCTAGACATCGCCTAGGCGGTCGCCTAGGTCGCCTTTTAGAACAGTGAGTAAACCTCCTTTTGGCAGGTAAATAAAACCTCGCTTCTAGAATTTTTTTAATCTTCGGTCATCATGACAAATTTGAGCTCTTTTCTCATCAAGATCGTAGGGTTTCTAAATAGTTTTTTAGGCACATGAACTCGGATAATTATGTCATAGTACTGCCCCTCTCTCTCTCTCTCTCTCTCTCTCTCTCTTCGGGGACCAAGCATTGGCATGAATCTAACTAAATAAGTTGAGGGGATCGATTTAACACCCACCTATAATTGTTACCAACTCAATGTTGTGTATTGATTTACTCATGAAACGTTTGTTTTTTTATGTTGCATTAGTTTGTTCAGAGTTCTTATTTATTTGACAATATACACATTTCCATCTGTTTTTATATGTAAAACTGGAGTACTTTGTCCGTCGATCTTTAGGTAACTCACTTTATAGTTGATCTCGTGTTAATTGGATTTTCCTTCCCATAGGTTTCTTGTATATGGCCAATCTTGACCATTGCATTCTAAAATGTTTCAATAATTGCTCACAGTTTATACTATGGCTCATCTCATCCATGAGTTTTGTACTTGATCAATCTTGTCTCCCCTACAGTTATGTTGTCACTTTTGTAGCTGCAAAGGTAAAGATTATGGGGATTTGTAAAGGAGAGGCCTAGGAAATGACGATCAGGACAGGTACGGGTCAAAATCAACTATAACGAATATGCATAATCACACTGATATTATGGAGATTCTCACGTAATTTTGACCATATCCCAGACAATACCCTTCACATGTACCCATATATGAATATGCAATTTTTTAACCCCAAATACTCAAATACGAAGTTTGATGGAAGAAATTAATCACATTATACAATAGAGTTCACACTCATCGGCATAACTATCTTATGAACTCATGATATCATTTGCACCTAACATAATCGATTAAAGTCACTAAAGCTCTATATGCTTTACGATTTTGATGTGTTTGTACCAAATGTATATTTCCTATTTACGTAACATTTGGATCAAATGTAGAACCAAATGAACCAAAGACCAAAAGCAATCTCGGAAGGGAAGTAAAATTGCCAATGTCCCACTTACGGAAAACCCACACAATGTTGCCAATACAAATGTTGATATATGGAATGTTTGGATCGTAGATTATACACTGTGTAGGTTTTAATTCGTTTCTTTTTGCTGGTCAACAGTAAAGGAGTTTCATCTAATAGAATACATTAATCACAGTCAAGTCCTAAAATCTGATTTTGGGAAATTAGCCAAATTAATTACATTAGTTGATTAGTACTGTGGTATATATATATATATATTACGTGTGAATGTTGCCATAAATTGCTGGATGAAGTGTTCATGGCTCTCCAAAATTATTAATGTTGTGAGCCAGAGATTCACGCGTATCAATTTCATCTTCAAATCGTTCATAAATTGCTACACAATAAAATGCCTCTCGTGCTTTTCTCAAGGCCCGCCGAACTCGCTCCAATGATCTGCATTTGAAGGTTGATCACACACCCAGGTCTTAATTCTCTCCCATATTCTCAAAATTAGATTATTATTTTTTTCTTTTCGTTTTTGTTTGTATCCAAATCGTCGTTTACATTAGGTATGTTTATATCTAAACTGTTTTGTATGACAATGTTGAATCGAAACGACGTGCTAGTCCATTGCGTCGGAATGTCATTTTCTTGGGTCAAATTTGTGTGAAAATGGTGGTGTTTGATGAAATGTGTTGCGAGTTTCAGGTTCTTGTGTAAATTAGGGTAAAATTTTGGTGATCATTTTGCAAAAGATGCAAAAAGTGCCATAATGTTGCCTTCAAGCCAAATCAGGAAAAATGGCAGTGGGGGTTGGAAGCCACAATTGATGAAGGACATTATGGTAATGTCCAAGTCAAAGACTCGACCCCAATTGAGAAGACCAACATGGATCATTGCATTGGTGTGCCTTGTATGCATTTTTCTGATGACTGCTTATTTCTATCCACCGGAAAGTTCTACGACTTGTTATCTTTTCTCTTCTCCCAATTGTGCTGGGATGTTTGGAAGGACTCCTAGTCCTCCTGCCAGAGAACTAACTGATGATGAGACTGCGTCGGCTGTCGTAGTTAGGGAAATTCTCAATACACCTCCTCTTCAATCCAAGAATGCGAAAATCGCTTTCATGTTTTTGACTCCTGGAACATTACCATTTGAGGAGTTGTGGGAATATTTCTTTCAAGTAAGTCTTCTGGCTCTCGCGTTACACGTATTGCTTTGCAGTGGTTCTGTTTCTTCATATATGTAGGTGAGAATCAAATGTATGTACTTGTTGAGCTGCCCTGGTATTCAAGTTTACAGTATATGATTCTTAGGTCTAGCAGCTAACATAACATAGTTCATGTGATGTAGTTCTGCTCTTTATTTCTCCAGTATGATAACTAAGTTTCAAACTTTCGTGCTGGTTTGAAGTCTAACCAAGAATGACATGGTTTTCAGGGACATGAGGACAAATTCAGTGTTTATGTACACGCATCTAAGCAGAAACCTGTACATTTGAGCCGTTATTTCATCGATAGAGACATACATAGTGAACAGGTAGGAGTCTCTCTCATTGTATACTGCAGTTGCAACCAAATTATGTCACTTGCCGATAGATGGATGTCTTTAATTTTATAGATGCCTTTGATAATCAACAATCAGGTTGTTTGGGGAAAATTCTCAATGGTTGAGGCGGAAAAAAGACTCTTGGCCAATGCATTGTTGGACCCTGACAACCAACACTTTGTTCTGTTGTCTGATAGGTTTATTCCAATCTCAACTCTTAACATTTCAAAAAATTTCACGATGCACCGATGACGAAAATTTTCAAGTTCCTTTCTTTGATTGGATTTTGCTTCCTTGTTTCAGCTGCATACCATTGCATAGCTTTGATTATGTATATAACTATCTCATGTACACAAATGTCAGCTTTATAGACTGGTAAGCAATCTATACTAATCTCTTATTCTGGTGTCATTGATGATTTACATTTACATTTTATCTGATTTAGTCATCCCACTCTATAGTTATGTGGATCCTGGTCCACATGGAACTGGTCGGTATTCTGATCATATGATGCCCGAAGTTGAGAAGCATGAATTTCAGAAGGGTTCACAGGTATATACTTACCTCAACAGATATTTTAGATAGCCACTTTGATCGTCTATTTAGTCCTGGAACTATGTCGCTCTGATAAATACAGGCTTATAACTTTCATTCATACCACAAAATTACAAGCATGAGTACTTGTGTTGCAAATATGTCACTTATAGTGAATTAGGTAGACTGTTTCTGTAAAATAAGTTTTATTTGGCCTGTAAATTCTCTTTCTCCATCCTCTTTAACTTACCAGATCTTTGTTTTTTTTTTTTTTGTTCACTCTCTATGGTCGATGATCTCAAATCTGTAAGGCAATCTATACTTTTCATCTTACGGTCTATTCTATCCGGCAATTTCTATTGCAGTGGTTCACTATGAAGAGGCAACATGCAATTGTTATGATGGCAGACAGTTTATACTATACGAAATTCAAGCTATACTGCAGGGTAATCTTCTCTGTCTTACGTATTGTACATTGTTGTTTCTGTTCATGTCTAAATGCTGGCAAACATGTGCTTGAATATGAAATCACAAATTTCTATCCGACAGTAACAAGAACTCATTCACTTTTCGCTAACACCTGATAATTTTTTTTATTTTCTCAGCCGAACATGGAAGGGCGCAACTGCTATTCGGACGAGCACTACTTGCCAACCTTCTTTCGTGTAAGCAAACCGATTCTCCTGCTCTTGATTTCAGTAACAAAACTACATTACACTCCCGTGAATTTCATCGCTGCAAACTGTTAACGTTCTTCGTCAATGCCTTTTACAGATGAAAGATCCTGAATCACTTGCAAATTGGTCTGTAACATTTGTTGATTGGTCTGAAGGGAAATGGCATCCAAGGGCATTTAGAAATCAGGACATCACTGCTGATCTTCTTAGGAACATCACGGTATGGTTTTGAAAATCCCATTTATCAAACCACCTCTCACCTTCCTTCTTTTCATACTACAAGCCATTCACTGAGTAACACATTTCTATCCCCATTTCAGTCTATTGCTGATAGCACACATGTTACGAGTGATCCAAAGGTACTACTAACCTTTCTGAAAATCTAATTCAAAATTTCAAATAACTTCATTGGTGTGCTGCGAAAAACTACTGTATACATTTTCAGTCACGTGCTAGTAACGTGACAGAATAACTGTATACACTCTTATATGTGATGAATCAAGTTTTTCTCTACCTAGCTCATGGCAATTCAAACTTGAAAGTTTAACTGGCATTTGTATTTACTACTGCAGAGAACACTATTGAGCACACCTTGCATGTGGAATGGAATGAAGCGACCTTGTTTCCTATTTGCCAGAAAGTTTTATCCCGAAACACTCGGGAAACTATTACACGTTTTCTCCAATTACACGAAAATCTGATTATATTTTTTTCTCTATTCTTGTTCTTCTTCTCTGCCATTCGAATATAGACAATGTTATGTACCAGCCATTTCGGATCTTTGCTACGAAATTTTGCCGTGTCAGCGAAGCTGTCTGGCTTGGGGTGTCGTTGTTTCATGTAGAGGTTTACATTTTTTGGGTAGAATTAGTCATTATTGAATGTGAATCGTAAACAATTTCAGATCACCACAAGAACATATACTATAATCGACGAATTTAAAAAAACAGGCTAACGATATTTTTTTTTGTCAGCTATACTATACTTTAGCCGACGAAAAAAAGTATCGTCGGCTAAAGTATTTAAGTCGAAGAGAAAAAACTTTAACTGAAAAAATCGTCGGCTAAAATTACGTCTTAAGCCGACGACATAATTTAACCGACGATTTTGTACATCGCCGGCTAAAATCATCGGGTTTATAACGTCCAGACTGCCGCTCCTCTCTCAAAAACCCTAATTTTTGCTCTCCCTCTCTCTCTCTCTGACCTTCGCGCCGCCTCGCCCTCTCCGCCGCCGAGATCTATCTGCAACTTTTCTATCCCCGTAAACCCTATTATTTGTTTTTTTTTAATTTAGGGTTTAAGGTGTAATTTGTGTTTAATTTATGTATAATTAGATTTATCTCTCTCCATCTCAGCCCTCCACCACCGCCCCATCTTGCCGCTTCGCCCTCTCCGCCGCCGAGCTCTTTGTTGAATTTAGGTTGTAATTTTGGTTTGGTTTGGTGAAATAAAATTGTGATTATGGTTTGATGAATTTAGCTCTTTTGTGATTATGGTTTAGTGAAATAAAAATGTGGAATCAACAGATATGGATTTCTATTCCCATAAGGTTATGGGAATAGAAATCCAAATCTGCAGTTTTTTTTTCTTCCATAAATCTGCGGACTTTAGCCGACGAGTTTCAATCTTTAGCCAACGACAGCCGTTTTTGTCGTCGGCTAAAGTATGACCGATAACTTTCTGCCGACGACACTATAGCCGACAATATAACTTTAGCCGACAAATTTTTTTAACAAGCTGACGAATTTTTTTCGTCTGCTATAATACTTTTTCTGGTAGTGGATTTCAGGTTTCTATGTGTAAAAGGATGAAATTTTGTTTAGAACCTGTATTATTACTATCTATCCAAACAAGTGTTACATCCACTTTAAAGCAACTCCAACAAATCCCCTAAGAGCAACTCCATCAATATAAGTTTTCCCAATATTATAAAGATTTCTATCAAATAATAGCTTCAACTGATTCCCTATATCATTCCCTATTATTGAAAATCCCTAAATTTCATATTTTTATCGTCCATTCTTATACCGAAATGTAGAAATATAGGTTATGAGAATAAGTAGAAGTGTCATTAATAATTTTCTTTTATGTTGCATTTGTAATTAATAATTACATATATTAATGATTTATAAAAATTGACCAATCAAAATTAAACATTTGTTTAAGTATAGCTAAAAATTTATATAATGTTGTTGGAGCAAATTATGAAATTTGATTAGTCAAAATAGTTTTAAACTTTATTTTTAAACAAAATAACTACGTTTTTAATAATGTTGTTAAAAATGCTCTTGACTACTAAAATGGGCTCTCTACTCCGCAGCTCTCTTCTTTATTTTTTTCTTTTTTCAAACATTCCTCGTCAGCAACACGTTTGAGTTTGCTAATTGGAATTCCACCAGGATAATAACTTCATAACTTTCACCTGTGTTAATTGTGGCTAGCTAATCTAGAACTACACCATTAGTTCGTGACGGTATTTTGATTGAAATAAAAATACATTGTGAGAGTAAAAATAAAAAGAACTCATAATAGACAACAAACTTTTAAGAGCATCTCCAACAGCTTCCCTATTTTCTTGATATTCTCAAATTTGAAGAATATTAGCCTTGTTTTTGGTCCAACAGCTTCCCATCTCATTCCCCAAAATAGAGAAGGAGAGCAAAACATAGAGTGGCTTCCCCAAATCTGCAGCAAAGCCTTCCTTCCCCAAATTTCTTGAAATTAGCATTATCATAAATATTTCACATTCTTCAAAAAAGAAAACAATATATATTGAATATTATATGGCAATAATAGAAGATAAAACATTTATTTTACTATAATTAGTATATATGTAGGATATTTTATTGTTGTAATTAATGTCAAAGTCTCTAAAATGGGGAACCTGTTGGATTTGGAGCAAAAAATATTTGGAGAATTTGGCTTTTGCTTTCCCCATTTTAGAAAAAGTTTGGGGAAGCTGTTGGAGATGGTCTAAGTGTCCTTACTTGTGCACAAATGAACAAAATATATATGTTTGTTGTTTGGGATTGCAATCGATATGTGTTAAGTCTCTTAGCGGCAAGTCTGTGCTCCGAAAAATGAAGAAGGTCTGAGGTCTGGGGCTTCGTGATCTCAAATCCCTTAGCACTGCAACTCTTTTGACTTATGGTTGGTTGACTCTTACCTCTGGATCTTTATAGAGCATATTTGATACATGCCAATTTTCCATAAGTTGTTTTATAAAATATCGATTTTTTTGGGTCCTCAATTTGGCAAGGTTTAAAGGTAAGTCTTCCTTTAAATTTTCATCACTTTAAGTGGCTTATAGGTGACGGAAAATCAGTAAAATTTTGGAAGGACAAGTGGTTAGATGCACCTATAATTGAGAAGGTGAATGACACCAAATTTTCTAAACATTTGGTAGCAAAGGTTTCAACTTTTATATTAAATGATAATTGGATGTTGCCTCAAATCTTCAAAACACTATTCCCTGACTTGACCACTGAGATTACAAGTATATCCCTTCCTAGTGACTCTCAAAATCATTTATTTATTTGAATGCCCTTGAGCTCAAGTAAATACTCATTTTCAGAAGGTTATAATCTGGTTTGAAATGTTTTGCTATTGATGGGTGGGTGGCTAAATCTTGGCATCATTTCATTCCTCCTAATCTATCAACTCTTGCTTGGCGTATTTTTCATAATAAATTACCCATTGATTCTCAACTTCGAAGGTGAGGTATTTCAATCGTGTCTATTTATCAATTATGCTCGTTTGGCCATATTGAGGACTCTATGCATCTCTTTGTAAATTGTTCTTTTGCTCAGCATATTTGGCAGTGGTTGACTTGTTGTTTTGAAACTCGATTGCCTGCTCATGACACTATTGATGATTTATTCAACTCCATTGTCAGTAAGCATTTCTCCCTGCCGTTAAAAAATGTTTGGCTTCTTAGTAATTTATATGATACTATGTCAATTTGGAAGACTCGCAATAAACTACGTTTTAATGATAAACGTCTCTCTCTCTTGCGGGATTTTTTGTTTTCTGAAGGCTCGTATGCGTTTTGTGGCTCATCATGTTTATGGTATTTCAAATGGTATAGTTGATACTCATTTGTTAGCTTGTTTAGGAATTCAACCTATACCTAGAAGGCGAACATCACCACGGTTAGTTCTTTGGCATCATCCAATTTTTTCATAGATTAAGCTAAACAAAGATGGTTTAGTTATATGCAACCTTGGCCCTGTTGCTTGTCGAGGAGTTTTTCATGATGCGGAAGGCAAGTATATTGGGGCTACTGTCATTGTCGGACCGGGTCGGCCTCAGCGGGCCTAGATGAGATTTTGACGAACCGGGCCTTTTTGGACCTATGAAATCTGGGACCTCGACCCAAATTTGACATTATGTCCATCGGACCAAAGTTCGGACTGGACCGGGCTTGGACTTAATGGGTCTTGGACCGTCCACGAACTTTTCGAGCCTATGAACCAAATGGTGAACCCTACACCATACAGGTTAATCGAGTAAAGCTGTAAGAACATTTCCCGTTTTCCGTCCACACATTTCCCGTGACTCCCGTGAGAACGTTTTCACTCTTATCCCCAAACGACGACGTCAGCCAATAGTGACTAGCCCGCCCATTCCATTTCCCAACCCCAAAAGCGCGGGAAAACTAAAAATATCTCGGACCTTCCATTTTTCTGTAATAAAAATTAAAAGGGTCACACGAAACTGGACTAGCACGCTTCGTCAGAGAGAGAGAGAGAGAGAGAGAGAGAGAGACAGAATCACACAAAAAAGGAGTGAAACGGAGGGAGCTCTTTCTCTCTCTTAGGGTTTTGCGAGCTGCGAACAACAATGGCACCGAAGAAGAGCAAGGCTGTCGAGGAAGGTGAACCGGCCAAGGCCGCGGCGGAGCCAACTCGGAGGGTGACTCGGGCAGCGGCGACCGCAGCTCGGCGCCAGACTCGGAGCTCCACTCAGGGAAGTTCAAGCTCGAGTCCGAAACCGGTGGTGCCTAAGAAGCGTGGGGCGGCGAAGGCGAAGAAGAGTGCGAGTGCGAGTGCGAGTGCGAGCAAGAAGAAGAAGACTGAGGCGGTGAAATCGGAGGAAGAAGGCGACAAGGCCGAAGCTGAAGAAGGGAACGAGGAAGGCGAAGCTGCCGAGGACGATGGCGGCGGTGGAGCGAACACCAAGAACATTGTGATTGAGCGCTGGTAAGGCATTTTCTGTCCCTCTCTAAATTTTGTTTGCTGAGAATATAGTTAAAGATTCATCTAGTATCGTGATTCCAAATTTCATGTAGTGTGTAATTCTTCCCCAATTTTCTAGGGTTTGGTTTTGGAATGTTTCTATTTTTTGTACTGTCGTTGTATTGATTTCTGGTTTAAAAAGAAAACGAAAAATAAGTTCAAGAAAATCGTAGCTATAATTTTGGCATGTTTGCTTGGGTTTGGAGAAATAATTAGTGAGAATTTCAACACTATATGATTTTGATTATGATATTGAACTGGTGGTTCTTGGTTTGGCTAGAATAGCTTCGTGTACGACACAATTGGTGTTTTTGCAAGGACTAAGGAGGCTCCATGACTAGTAGAGTTGGGGGAGTCAGATTCATGTGTAATGATGCAAAAAGTAGGACAGTCCAGTGCCCTGAGCTCCTATTGTCGCAATATTTGCTTGTTGCCTATTGTTGCGATACGATCTCTTTCTACAGTAAGAAAGGAAATTTGCAATTTGATACTTAATGGCTTAAACGACCTAAAATACTTTAGCTCAGTGGCTTAATGCTTATATCAATTTCAATTGCTGTATATGGTTACTGATAGTTTTAGGGTGAGCATTGGCTTTAGTGCAAACGACTGCTTGAACTGCATATTAGGAAATAGGCATTGCCGTTGTGATTGCCCCCATCTTTTTTGCTGCCTTTTCTTTCTTGTTTTAATTAGTGCTTATTTTTTGCTACTTACATTAACTGATTCCAATTTTCTTTTCAAAGCACACAATGTAATTCATTCAAGACAAGGGCTGATCAGGTGAAAGCTAGTCTGGAGGCTCTGCCTGGCATCACAGCGACAATCAATCCTGTTAAGGTATGTTGTATATTAAAAACCAGCATTCTTTTCCTGATGTAGTAAGTGTTGGCGGGATGACTCAACTTTGAAACCTAAGTAGATTTTCTGTGTTCTCTTGTTTTCTTTCTGATGTCAAAAGGAAGTTTGGTCTAGAATCTATTCCGAAGGGGAAAAAAGTACAAGTTCTGCTCTTAGTAGAAACTTATTGGAGTTTTTAGCTCACACCTTCATCTGGTTTGCACCTTGAATTGTGCAATGTATTTTTCATCTCAAGCAATAATAAATGCTTATCTTGACTACCTGTTTGCTTATTTCTGTAATTTACCATACAGTAGAGAAGAAGAAACAACTTCATTCTTAGTGATCTAACTTTTTGTTTCGTTTCTGTTTTTGGAATAGCCAAGAAGAGGTTGCTTTGAAATACGGGAAGAAGGTGGAGAGACGTTCATCAGTCTTTTGGTAATTCTTACATGACCCTCTTCTTAGACATTTGTAGTTGTAGATACTGTTCTTGTTTATGCTTTTCTCTATCAAGATTATATTTACATTTGTGAGGATCCTCATAATATTTTGGTAATATGCTCCTCCATTCTAATGTCTGGTAGTGAGATGATAGAAGTTGATAATAATGGACCTTCTTCTCTGGACACTATGGAAAATATAAGAGAGAGATTACTCAAGTCTAGAAATATTTCAATCGCATAGTGATCATTACTCCTAGTGGAATAGCTTCATAGGCGTTTAACCTAAAAGCAATATATCTTGGGACAATTGGTGTTATGTTGAGTGTGAACAGGAGGATACATTATCAAAATAACACAAATTTGAGTTGGTTTGAAGCTGTTTAGTTGGCTGCATAATGTGAGTTAAATGACACATCAAAGTTCTACAAGAGTAATAGGAATGATTGGAATCAGGAGGTTAATAACTTTAGACATTACCTAAATTGCAGAACCAAGCAGAATGATTCATTGAGGCTGCTTCTTGATTTATATTTTCTGCAATGTTGCTTGTTGTGAAGCTTGTTACTTTGAGTTAACTAATGAGTCAGATGCGTCAAGTCTCGAAACTCTTTTCAGAAATGGAAATAGAGTAATCTGTTTTCTATACTATGATTACTATCTTCCCTTTTGAGTTATTATCATTTAAGTTTATGAACAGATAGTGATTTTATAAATGGGGACATGCTTATTATGTTATGATGATGATTAAATAGCACCTGTTCTGATTTGTGTAATCATGGTTTTCTTTTGCAGAACATGAAGCGGCCATTCAAACCTATGAAGGATCTGAACATGCAGAAGGTGATCGATAACATAATTCAGCAGATTTCAAATGAATGAATTGATGCGCAACATAGCCATTGTGGAGTTCAACGTACATCTGAGTAGGAACATATTTTTGTTGTAAGCAAGTTCTCTTGTGCTACGCTGTGAGTAGAAACCATTAAACTACTGAACTGAAGGTAGTCTCAGTTCCTTGCTCACTTTTGAAAGGCTGGTGTGGGCATTGATTGGATGTTATTGAGAGGTTAACCAAAAGACCATTTCGACTGAATATAGTCTTGAATCTACTTTGCATCTTCGTTATCAGGGTGAATGTTATATGTTGCCCATGTGGTTTGGGTCATGACTACGATTACTCTCGTGGTTTAAATTTGTATAAGTTCGGTCCTTTGGTTTTCGATAAATCAACTAATCTGAAGGCTAAACTTATGTATTTGGTTAATTCTCCTGAACTCACAAACACAACAACCAAACTACAATTTCACGAATAAATATGATTATGGTCTCAGACTACAAATTATTGAAAACGTACGCTCTACCCTCATCAAGCCATCATTATGTTGGTGACGTATTTTCGGTTTCACTAATTTTGTCGTTCGGTTACATTTTAGAATCTATCATCTCTTTTTTTAGGGTAATACGAGCATCAATAAAGCATCAATAAATTGAAGAAATCAATCAGGGAGTACAAATGTTGGCTATGAGGCCCTCAATCCCACTCGGGATGCTACCATGCCAGAGAACATTGTTACAACTCTCTCGCTAGGTTGTGTGCCAGTGTTACTTTCCCTATAAACACGAACTATTCTAGAACTAGGAATTTATTGCAGAAGCAGGGAGATGTCCTCCACAATATAACCAAGACCTGAGATGTCCTCTGTTGGTGCCAACACTGCTCGAACAAGCTCAAGGTTGTCTGATTCCATAACAAGGGGAGAGTAGCCATGTGTGACAGCCTCTTGACATGTCGCCCGCAGTGTGATAGCCTTAACTATATAGCTGGTGAGAAAACTCTGTGCTTGTAGCGCAAAAAACCTCCAAGGATGCTTCCTGCATGATCCCGAAACACTACTCCCAAACCCGCCATGAATCGGTGCTCATTATATGCTCCATCAACATTCAATTTAATCCAACCAACTGGGGGTGGAGATCAGGGACGAAGAGGTCGAGATGTCTTGGTCTTAGTTTTGCCAAAAACTTACCACATAGTAGAGAAGTACCGTTAATAAGAAAGCTTACTTGCTCAGGAGATTTGGGTTGATTATTCCCCACACGCTGATTTCGTTCTTTCCAAATACTCCATAGAAGTATCAAAAGAAGGGAACGAAGATTCATAGGCAGGGATTCAATGCATGAGAATAACCCCTCCTGGATACACAAACCGGGTTGTGAAGGAAGCTACAGACGAAGGGACGGGAAGGATATGAGCACTGCCGAGATGAAGGGGCAGTCCCTTGTAATGTGAGAGATGGTCTCTGTGTTAAACTGCATAATGAGGTTCTTAAATCATCAATCCCATAAGGATCTGTTTCACAAATGCATGATCACACGTTTACAATTCAGTTCTTACAATCATCTAAACAAATTTCCTAACTAGTCTAGGAAAACTACCTGGTTCTGAGCCAAAACTTCCAGCAGTAACAACAATCCTTTTTGAAGCCATCTTGATGAACACAGCTGTAAGTCTTCCACGTTCTTTAACTCAAGCACAGAATGAGACTGATTTCTAGATGCTAGTGTAGTCTAGACTCAGAGATTTCAGCCTATATATTTATACTGATACGCAACTCTTCCCATAAAAGAGTCACAATCTAACTCAGCCTTTTAACAACTAAAGAGGCATTATTCTATCACAATTCATCCTAATGTTAATCAGGTACTTAACTAATGAACCTGTCATGTTTATCTAGTGATATACAAACCAGATAGACACTGCAATAGAGTTCCATTTCTCTTCTTCTGCTGATATCCGAAACTCTGATGTTTCATAATAATCCCACTACTGATGCAGATGCCACTGTGTCCAAATACAGTCTTACAATCTCCCACTTGGACCAATGCAACTGCAGAGGGTAGTATGAACACATCACTGTATCAACCAGCAACTTAAGTGTGCACTTGAAGTAAAGAAAACTCTAGATTCAGGCAGCTTGGTCAATGCACAGTTCCTGATGCAGAACCAGAATCACATATGGTCTATATAGCCAACACGATTACTGATCACATACACCAATCACTGTCACCACATAAGCTCAAAAGTGATAGTGTGAGCAATTTTGACAAATATATCCACCTCTGATGTCAAAACTCACAGTCCTACTTAATAACTTCGATTTAAAACCAAAATCACGCAGCAACAATTTATCTTAACTGAAATAAATTGATAAAATGCTTACTGAAAAATTTATCATGTCATATATACATATACATCAGCTTCTGTTTCATAATCAGCATACATAATCAACAAGAATAATGGAAAACTTGTAACTGGAAAGTCTCAATTTTATTGATCATGCTGAAATAAAAATACAAGTACTTCTCGAAAATAAATTTACATCTGGAATTAACTAGCTAACAATTAATCCTAATACTGTAATTTGTTTATCAGCTCCCACTGAACTTAAGCATGTAAACCTGAAAGAATCCCCATTTTTTCAACATGTTTCCTAAAGCATGATATTGACAAGGCTTTGGTAAAATGATCAGCTAATTGAGAATCTGTATCAATGTTTAGTACTGTGATTTCATTACGTTTAACTCTCTGCCTCACACTGTAGTATTTCAAATCAATATGTTTTGATTTGTTTGATCTTTTGCTGTTCTTACTGAAGAAAACTGCAGCTTCATTGTCACAAAAGATCTTAACTGCATCTGCAACTATGTAACTAAGAACTTCAGTATAGATTAGAAATTTTTTGATCCACAGCCCCTCACAAACACCTTCATATAGTTATAAATTCTGCTTGCATTGTTGAAGTGGAGATTATGGACTGCTTGGTGGTTTTCCAAGTCACAGCCCCTCCTGCAAGCATAAATATATAGCCTGATCTTGATTTGTTAGAGTTTGGATAGCTTCCTGCAAAGTCAGAATCAGTATATCCTAATAACTCTAACTTATTCTCTCTCCTGTAAACTAACATGTGAGACTTAGTTTTCTGTAGATACCTAAGGATCTTTTTACCTGCAATCCAGTGTTCTTGAGTAGGTGCAGATTGAAATCTGGACAAAATTCCTACAGAGAATGCTAAATCAGGTCTTGTACAGACCTGTGCATACATGAGGCTTCCTATAAGTCTTGCATAAGGTTTGCTGTCCATATGAGTCATCTTCCCCCCTTTCTTAGAAATTTTGGACAGGGTGTCACCTTTAGACATGGGAGCTTCACTTGTTGAACAAGTTTCCATACCAAATCTCTTTAATACCTTCTGAATGTAACTGTATTGAGATAAGCCTAATAGTCCCAATTTTCTATCCCTTTTAATTTCAATTCCTAAGACAAACGAGGCTTCTCCTAAGTCCTTCATGTCAAAATTGTTTGACAGAAAAGCTTTAGTTTCCTTAAGCAGCTGCATATTACTACTGGCTAAAAGGATGTCATCTACATATAGAATTAAGAAAATGAAACCAGTTTTGTCTGACTTAATGTAAACACATTCATCAACTATATTTTCAGTGAAGCCAAAAGAAGTCACCACTGTATCAAACTTCTTGTACCATTGTCTTGAGGCCTGCTTCAGACCATAAATTGATTTTTTCAGTTTACAGACATGACTTTCTTTTCCTAATTCTTCAAAACCTTCAGGCTGCTTCATATAAATGACTTCATCTAACTCTCCATTCAAAAATGCAGTTTTTACATCCATTTGATGCAATTCCATGTCATAATGTGCTACAAGTGCCATTATGATTCTGAATGAATCTTTGGTGGATGCAGGAGAGAAAGTTTCATTATAGTCTATGCCTTCCATTTGTGTGAACCCTTTAGCTACTAGTCTGGCTTTATGCCTTTCAATGTTACCCTTAGCATCCCTTTTTGTTTTGAAAACCCATTTGCAACCTATGGCTTTGTGATTTTTATCTGGTTTAACCAGTTCCCAAACCTTATTTCTGGACATAGAATCCAGTTCTTCTTTCATGGCTACCTGCCAGTAGCTAAATTTACTACTGTCTTTAGCTTGTTTGAAACTTAAGGGGTCATCATCTTCTGCAAGGACATCAAGTTCCTGCAGGTAGACTAAAAAATCATTGTTTTGACCAAAAACTGGTTTTCTAGGTCTGTTGGATCTTCTGATATGAGGCTCATTTTGATTTTCCACATCCTCAGGATTTCCTAAGTTTTCAATATGCTCTAAATTTTCCAAATTTTCTGCTGCAATTTCAGCCTGGAGATCAGGATTCAGAGGTACTGCAGGATTTAGGGGTACTGTAGTGTGATAACTGATGCTTTGATCTGTGTTTAAGGGCAAGTTTTGTGTCAAATCCTCATGGTCTACAATTTCAGTCAGTTCTGAAGATAGATCCTGAACCATGCCATTGCAATTTTCCTCATCAAGGAACTTTGCTTGGTTTGTTTCCATAGTTTTGGTTGGTCCATGAGGTGTATAAAATTTGAACCCTTTTGATTTCTCACAGTATCCTATAAAATGACAGCTCACTGTTTTAGGATTTAACTTGTTTTGATTTATGGCATTTGGAATTTTTGCTTCAGCCTTACATCCCCATACATGGCAATCATGCAGACTAGGTTGCCTACCACACCATAACTCAAATTGTGTTTTTTCTACAGCCTTGGAGGGTGATCTATTGCAAATATAATTTGTAGTTTTAAGAGCTTCTCTCCACAGGAATATATATATATAGGCAAACCTGAAGTACACATCATGGATCTGACCATGTTCATCAATGTCCTATTTTTCCTTTCTGCTACCCCGTTTTGAGAAGGATTATATGGGGTAGTGTACTGTGCCTTGATGCCATGTTCTTGTAAAAACATTGCAAATGGTCCCTTTTGCTGGCCTACTTTAGTATGCCTCCCATAAAATTCTCCTCCTCTATCTGATCTTACTGTTTTTATCTTTTTCTCAAGCTGTAGCTCCACTTCAGTTCTGTAAATTTTGAAGGCTTCCAATGCTTGAGATTTTTCTGAAAGTAAGTAGATGTAGCAGTACCTTGAATAGTCATCTATGAATGTGATGTAGTAAAAATTTCCACACAATGTTTTATGCCTAAAAGGACCACATATGTCTATATGAATGAGCTCCAAGATTTTTTGACTTCTTAAGGCTGGAGTTTTTCTGATGTTTGTCAATTTCCCTTTGAAGCATTCCTTGCAGTCTGTTAAATCACTGTAGTCTAGAGTAGTTAAGATTTTCTTCTTTTCAAGTGTTTTTAGTCTTTCTTTTGATATATGGCCTAACCTTCTATGCCAAAGGTTTGCAGACTTAGAATTGATCTGTGGTCTTTTAACACCAACTGTAGTGTTATCAGTTGTGGTTTCTTCATTGTTTTCAATCATAAGAATCTCATTGTTAGCTGCAGTACATTCTAAACGTAGATAATTATTTGAAAATGAACCACAACCAAAATAAACAGAATGCTGAAATAACTGAATTCCATAAAAATCAATTATAAGTTTGCAGCCAATACCAACCAAAAGCCCTACTGAAATTAAATTCCTTTTAAGGGAAGGAATATAAAAAACATTGTCCAGAAAAAGAAATCTTCCTAAGCCTAAATCAATCTTCAAGGTTTCTATAGCCTTTACTGTTACTCTTTGCCCATTTCCCACACAAACGTTTTGCTCATCACTCCTTGGTAGTCTCTTCCTTGTTAAGCCCCATAAGGAAGTGGTGATATGTATAGGTGAGCCTGAGTCTAACCAGTATGTGTGTGAACTAACATTAACAAAATTAACTTCCAAGAAAAAAACTGAATTTTGAAAAGACTTACCCTTCTTAATCATCCAAGCTTTGAAACCACTGCAATCCTTCTTCATGTGTCCAGTCTTTTTACAGAAGAAACACTTGAACTTGAATGGTTTGTCAGTTTTTGGTTCTGCAGATTTTCCAAGTGCCTTAAAGCTTGTAGTCTTTTTAGCTGAATTGTTGGCTTTCTTCCTCCACTTGGTTTTCTCCACCAGGTTTATTGTTGTAGTTGGTGTAGAAACCTTCCTTATGTTGTCCTTTTCATCAACACAAACTGATATCAGCGTATTCAGGTCTCATTTTGCATCAGAAGCATTGTAGGTGGTTCTTAAGTGGCTAAAGCTTGTAGGCAGTGACTCTAAAACAATGTGAACTACCTGGGTATCAGTTTCCCCCATCTGCATGTCCTTAAGTTTGGCATTAATATCGATGAGTTCTAGGATATGCTCCCTTACTTTCCCATCTCCCTCATATTTTAATGAATTGAATTTTTTGGAAAGCCTAGCCCCTTCAGCTTTTTCACTGGCCACAAATTTTTCAGCTATAGCTTCTAGGTACTCAATGGCATCTGTAGGTTCTTCAATAGATCTTCTTATTACCTCTTACATAGTGTTTCTAATGACATTTTTTGCCATCCTATTGGTTCTGATCCACTCCCTGAAATGCCATTTATCATCTTCAGTGGCATCATCAGTCAGCTGACCTGATTTTTCTAATAGAAGACAATAATCCGTATTCTGATGCATAGATAGATAAAAATCTACTTGGTTTCTCCATTTTCTATAGTTGTTCCCATTCAGCATTTCTACTTGTCCTAGCATAGCAATCTCAACACCTTGTTACAGAAAAGAAAATAAAAAGTGTGTAAGAAAACTATGTGTTTAAGCATTGTAAACAATCAAATTTAATACAAAAGCTGTTTACACATATCAGAACGATTTAGACATGTTTCAGAATTACATATATATGCATGTTGTATCATCCCTTAACTTTATTGATGCAAGTTAATGCCTTTGTGACATAAAAACTTATATCCTGTAATCTTAATCAGCATACTGTATATTGACAAAACTAAGTATTTCATGAATCTTCAAAAGTCTTTGGACGAAATCAGTTCAAAAAATCTTAATAAGTTTCTGTATATACATATACTGCTGCATCTATAACAAAAAACTACTCAAGACCTTCTTTGGAAGATAATCTTGAATAATACTTTGAAAAAATGCACAAGTTGTGTTCTTATCAGATTTTAATCCGAATGTCTGAAGAGTTAAGCTTGCTTTGTGCAAGACTTTAACAAATGGTCCATTTTAAAACAAAACACATATCAGTGAATCCAAAATCAATCTGTTAGATCAACTATATCACTAATAGACTTTTACTTGAACCTGTTGATTACTAAGTGGGAGGTTTGATGTATATCAGACAGTTCATGGTTCTTATTGAAAACAAAAATGCATGTTCAGAAGCCGTAAAACTGTACTGTATGTATAATTCATGATTTGTGAAAACCTTGCTCTGATACCAATTGTTAAACTGCATAATGAGGTTCTTAAATCATCAATCAACAATATAGAAGGATCTGTTTCACAAATGCATGATCACACGTTTACAATTCAGTTCTTACAATCATCTAAACAGATTTCCTAACTAGTCTAGGAAAACTACCTGGTTCTGAGCCAAAACTTCCAGCAGCAACAACAATCCTTTTTGAAGCCATCTTGATGAACACAGCTGTAAGTCTTCCACGTTCTTCAACTCAAGCACAGAATGAGACTGATTTCTAGATGCTAGTGTAGTCTAGACGCAGGGACTTCAGCCTTATATATACACTGATACGCAACTCTTCCTATAAAAGGGTCACAATCTAACTCAGCCTTTATAACAACTAAAGAGGCCTTATTCTATCACAATTCATCCTAATGTTAATCAGGTACTTAACTAATGAACCTGTCATGTTTATCTAGTGATATACAAACCATATAGACACTGCAATAGAGTTCCATTTCTCTTCTTCTGCTGATATCCGAAACTCTGATGTTTCATAATAATCCCACTACTGATGCATATGCCATTGTGTCCAAATACAGTCTTACACTCTGCTGAATTGCCGCATAGTACACTATCATGCTGAATATTAACTCTCCGTTGCTGGAGTTTGGTGACAGTAGGTAAGATGCCTTGAGCAACTCTCCATATATGGAGTTTAATCTTGGACGGGACTGAGACTCTCCATAGTTGTTTCCAGCTATTGTTAGGGTTATGTGAGCTTTCACTTTGGGAAAAGTGCAACATATCTGTGGCTACTTTGTAAGCCGATTTGGTAGTGAAGAAGTCCTTTCGGTCAAAGTGCCAAATCCATCTATCCAGAACCTGCCTTGAGCTAAGAGGGGTGCTATGGATCAATGCAGCATCATCAACATCAAACTCTTGATTTTAGTGTCGTGTTCCATTCCCGTGATAGGGTAATAAGTGAACTAACCCATCTGTCAAGGTCAATTCGGCAATGAAGAGACCGAAAAGAGTGTGGACGAGGTATCCATGGATCCGAACGGATGTGGATGGAAGAGCCATCTCTAACCTGCATACGCAATCCTCTGTGCAACACAGATCTTGCAGTAGCTATGTCTCTCCAGCTAGCTGAAACCAAACCTGTAACTTCAGCAAATAAGAAGTCAGAGTTGGGGTAATATCTGGCTTTGTATAGCTGTCCAACCAAAGAATTTGGAGAGCGCATAAGGCACCATCCTTGCTGGCCAGGAGAGCGAAGGTTGTGGGCTTGAAGGCTTCGGAAACCCATACCACCTTCTTCTTTAAGAGTACATAATTTATCCCATGAAAGCCAATGTATTTTCCTGTCATTCTACTTACTACTCCACCAGAATCTAGCGCACATTTGGTTGAGAGTATCACATAGAACCTGTGGTACAAGGAAGCAATTCATAGAATAAGTAGGCAATGATTGACCTACTACTCAAATAACGAGATCCCTACCACTAAGTAATTTACCCTGCCAACCTTCAAGTTTCTTGCTCAGCTTTTGCTGGATATAGGAGAATGTTTCAACCCGGTTCCTACCAATGTAAGTAGGCAAGCTAAGGTATTCCCCTTGCTTCTCTTTGATCTGAACACCTAGAAAATAAGCAATCTCAGTTTGTAGAGAGGAAGACACCTTCTTACTGAAGACGATACTGCTCTTGGAAAAGTTCACCTGCTGACCAAACACTTCTTCATAGGTCTGAAGAACATCTTTTATATGGCTAGCTTCAGAGATAGAGGCACAGCCAAAGAGAAGGCTATCATCAGCAATAATAGCAGGCGGATAGTTGGGGATCCATCACATACCTGAATACCCCAAATGGCTCCCATGGAGGCCTTTTAATCGAGCAATGTTGTAAAGACCTCAGTCCCCAATAAGAATAAGTAAGGTGACAAGGGGTCACCTTGTCTGAGGCCTCTGGTGGGGTAAGATATCATCTCGGCTTTCCATTGATATTAAAAGAATACTTAACCGTTTGCATACAACGCATAATTAGATGTACCCAAGTATCAGCAAATCCCAAATGAAGCATAACTGCCTCAAGAAAGCTCCACTCCATTCTGTCAAGGAAGCTCCACTCCATTCTGTCAAAGGCTTTGCTTATATCTAGTTTCAAAGAAAAAGCTTCATCAGCAAAAGCCTGGAAAGTATGTATATGGTGTGATACCTCATTGAAAATCAAAGAGTTATCTGTAATAAGACGCTCGGGGATAAATGCACTTTGGAAAGGAGAGATAATAGAGTCCAGAATGGTCTTAAGCCTGTTCATAATAGCCTTGGAGCATATACAGTAGAAAACGAAGCTCAAGGCAATAGGCATATAGTCAGCAACCACTGTAGGATTGGGGATTTTAGGGATCAATGTCACATGAGTGTAGTTAATTACTCCAAGGATCTGACCTGTATGTAAGAAATTTTGCGTTGCTGCAACAATGTCATTACCTACAATATCCCAATATTTTTGATAAAATAAAGAAGACATATCATCTGGGCTAGGGGCCTTATCAGGGTGTATTTGGAAGAGGCCACGGCCGATCTCAACACTGGAGTATGGGGCACATAACATCTCATTCATAGATGAAGTGACCTTTGGTTGGAGAAGGTCAATAACATCGAGGCGGGTAATCGGATCAGAAGGCACATAAGTGAAAATTTGCTCAAAATAATCAACTACAATATGCTCCATGTCTTGCTCGGTATCATGCCATATCCCAGCCGAGTCAAACAACCTTTTCATATGTTTTTTTGTTTTTCTATTGCTGGCCTTCTTGTGAAAATACTTTGAATTGGATTCACCAAAACGAAAGCAAAAGACTTTACCCCGTTGCTTCCAATAGATACGTTCGGCAGTCAGAAGAGTGTCAAGCTTTGAATGTAGGACAACACTTTCGGCTTGCTTTGTATCATTCAAAGGATCATGGAGTAGAGTTTCCAGATATCCCCTGATCTGATGAATCTCTTTATTTCGGTGGCCGAAGGTGTTTTTCTGCCAGTTCGTCAAGGAAAACCTAGTATGCATGGTTTTCTGCACAACCACATATGCAGGGTCTGTAACTAGAGTTTCCCATGTCTGTTTAATATCCTCATGACATTCTTCATTCTCGGCCCAAAACTTCTCAAAACGGAAGCGTTTAGGAGTTTGGCTTCTCACTTCCGGTTGCTGAAGTACATGAAGTAGAATGGGGATGTGGTCACCATGTATGGGTTCAAGATGCTGCAACCATGAAGCTTGGAAGTGATCCATCGAAGCACGGGTGGCTACTGCTCAATCCAAGCGCTGTTGCAGACCACCCCACAGTGCCAAGTGAATGGCGAACCCAAATAACTGATGTCGTGTAAGTCAGCGTAAGCTAGGGCATCTCGAAGGCCCTGCATCTGTGTTTCATGTCTTGTGGCGCAGCCAACCGTTTCTGCATGTGCCAATGAGGAGTTCATTAAGATTGCCCAGTAGGACACAGGGATAGGAGCATTCATCACTGAGAGTTCAGGTCAAATCCCAGGTTGTGTGTCTCTCAGCGGTGCATGGATGAGTGTAGAAGCCGATAAGCCGCCATATGTATCCAGACCCATGGCTGCAGTGGATCTCCACGTTGATATGTTATAACAATTTGGAACGGTAAATCACCTTGACATCATCGTTCCAGTACGTAGAGGACAAGGCCTCCTGAAATTCCCATACTAGAAATTGCTTCTCCATTCAATAACCTGAGTTGGAGTCGAATGGAGTCGAGGTAATTCATGTCGTCGACCTTTGTTTCACTTGGAAAGACGCATGAGGGACGTTTGTGACGAACCAGACGCAACAGGGCCTGTGCCGCCGCATCAACATTCAAGCCTCGACAATTCCAGGCCAAAATCTTCATCGTGGGACGGAGGAAGGGGTGCAACGCCCCCGCTGGTATAAAACCCTAGCAGAGCGAAAAAGAACAACAAATTTTTAAGGTATTCGACGTCATTTTTAGAATCTATCCTTTATCAAAAGAAAAAGAAAATCTATAGAATCAACCGGTTGACCGTTTACCAAACTTTATGAGTGTTTCCTTTAACTTTGACTACTTCATGCTACTGCACAAAAATGGTTCAACCACATAAGGTTAATGATAATCAAACCCACTAATAGAGAAAATAGCAGCACTTCATCAGTCTTTTCTAAGCATTATACTCCATAGTCCATACTAAGCAACTCATAGTCTTCTAACTAAACAAGTCGCAGGGGCGGATCCATAACTAGAATTGGTTTTAAGGCCTACGAATCCAAACCTAATTAGGTAAAGTAATCTAACTTATGAGTCAGAGGCAGGAATTAGAAACTCTAGGGATCTCTAATCCCTTTCCTTTGCGAAATTGAATTGGATGATGCACCGAGTATGTATAAATATATCATCTTTGCTAGGCTACGTAAGTACCTAATTAAGAAGCCTAGCTATGTATCTCTGTTCCGATCAAAAGCCAGATTAAATGAAATCCTTCCAGCAGCCACATATATATGAACGGTACGTAGTGACAGTACTTATGGCGCGCGCTATGGAAAGAAATAGAATATCATCATCAGGCGCAAGAAGAAGAGAACAATGCAATTGTCGTCAAGATCAAAGTCGACGCATACTATAAAGATGAACATCAACGATCTCCCTGAGACACTGTTGGTCGAAATCCTTGGTAGACTTGGCTAAGTCTCACAATGCCAGCTTGTATGCAAGCGTTGGTGGAAGCTCACTTCGGAACCTAATTTTGTGCACCGATGTTTATGTTTTAGACTAGATAGTACTTGTGACGGGACGACATTAACAACGCCAATGAAACAAACCTTGATTAGCCAACAAAGGGAGCAAATCCATGCATGGCCTACATTCCATTGTTTCACTTCGTCCCCTCTTCTGCATCCCATTCTTACTAGACTTATGGATTTTTTCTCTTTCGAACATGAGCCAGTTGTGGTAGCTACGTACAAGGATTTGGTTTTGTGCTGCGCAACTAGGTATTATCAAAGTGACTACTTGATATGTAATCCACACACCATGGATTGGGTTGCTCTTCCTCCCCCCTCCATAATCCTCTACGACGTGCCGGTGGGTTTCATCTGCGATTCACATTTTATTCATTACCATGGGAATGGCAATAATAAGGACTATGATCTTAGTATTAACGCCGATTACAAGTGCAAAGTCGTCAGACTTCTTCCGTTGGTTGTTGACACACCATGTAAATGGGGGTTCACTAAATCCATGGACAAGTCTACCACGTTTAAGGAGGAGATCTTCTCTTTCGAGACAGGTGAATGGAGAGAGATGACTATATCATCGCCGCGAGATTTCAACTTTAACCAAATCAGTTCCGATATGAGCTTTGTTTACAATGGAATGTTGTATTGGCCGAGTGCGACAAACACTGCCAACTTTCTTATTGGGTTGGATCCCTTCGTGATCGGTGGAAACTACAACAAAAACAACAATAGCAGTAGTGCATTACTACAAATGCAGTTTTATTGACCTGATGGTTCCGATTAATTGAACCAATATATCGCACAACCCTTGCAGGCATTTATCCTATGGTGGCCATGGTGGATTGGTGGGCAACACCACTTCCAAAACTACCTTTAGCTTAGCCCAATAGATGTGCATGGATAATCCAGTTCCTCTGTTAGGCCCAATTTCAGCCCGAATACTTTTATTTTGGGATCCGACCGTTGATCCTAGCTTTTGCCTAACTTGCTGCTATCCGTTCATCTATGCGTGTACGGTCGGATCTCATTTCTATCTATTTTCCCTACAATCGGCACCTTTCTCCGGCCACCGTCTTTCACTCTGGTTTTTTTCCAAACTACACTAGGAGTCTAGGACTGTTTTCATTCTCACTTTCATTGTTCTTTACTCTTATGCAATGATATTATGCTAAGGATGTTTCTACCAGATTACGCGGGACGTAATCAGCAGAAGTAATATGAGTAATCTTCTCTTCTTGTCCGAACGATTGGGCTGTTCAGGTGATCGGGCACTTGCTCTCTCTTTGGGTGTTCGGGTTGTCGGGTATGCGGATTTGCGTGTTCAATCTCATCTGTTAGAAGAATACAACAAACTGGCGGTCAGATGGTCAAGACAGGGATGGCCTACCTTCAACGCTCCGATGCTTAAGTTATAAGATGTATTAGATATAACAGTCAAGCGAACGTGTAAGAAAGTAGGTTGGAGTATTTAAGACTAGGATTGATTGCTGGGTTGAATTCAATGCCCTCTTACCTGTAGTAAATGTTTTACTTATATAGGTGGGTGAGATTGTTGCTTGCTTGTGCTCTTCGACGTGGGATGGGACTGCATTTGCTGTCATGTGGGCCGAGCATTCGGATACGCGCTTGTCGGGAGCGTGCCCGGTCGGATGGGTTCGGTCTTGCGAGTGAAGTTGTAGTCCGCTTGGTGGTCTTTCGGGTGGTTGGGTAGGTGTTGATTACCTGCTTAAGTGGGTAAGTATGTTTAATCTACGAACTAATGGTGCTATACTAACAAGTCCCCCAAGTCCCCAAGTCAAAGAGACCTTTCTTGATTGGGGAGTTGAAAAAGGGTTCGTGCGATTAAACAAATACTTATCCGATTGAGCAGTGATGCGCGGTCCTGTGACCCCCAAGTCCCCCAACTCTCCGGTCAAGAAAGAGCTCGCTTGACGGAGTGGGTACCTGTGCGTCCGGTCGTGTACCTGTTCGTGTGATCCTGTACATGGGTACCCGACTCCCAAACGAATCTTGCTGTTTGGAGCCGTGTGCCCGGTCGTGTGCCTGTGGAGCCATGTGAACGAATATGTATGTGTATGTGGATGTATGTCAGTATGTAGGAGTGAATATGTAGATGTATGCGGTACAGATACAAGTAGGTATGAGTGAATGAGTATGTGAATGTATGCGGATGTATGATCGTGTGATGCAATTGAGTTGATGATGCGGTTTGAGTGAATGAGTGTTGATGTATGCGTGTATGTGGGTGCGTGGAAGGTTCCGAGCCACTTATTCGGCCCCGCAACGAATCTTGCTGTCCGGAGTCCGCCAAGGATAGGCCTATGGAACGGCCTTTCTTGAGATGCATGGATGGTTCCGAGCCATTTACCCGGCACCGCGACGAATGTTGCTGTCCGGAGTCCGCCAAGGATAGGCCTATGGAACGGCCTTTCTTGATGCATGAATGGTTCCGAGCCGCTTGCACGGCACTCCCAAATGAATCTTGCTGTTCGGAGCCCGTCAAGAATAGGCCTCGGAACGGCCGTGCTTAGGTGCCCGAGAGGAGATCCTCACTCTCGGCGCCGACCTATCGTAGCGTCAATGGTGGGGCCCCGACCGTTACGTACATGTGTTGCAGCGCGCACGGAGGGACGAACAGCATGCCCGTGCCGCTATTTGGTTTAGCCCGCGCACGAAAGGAACTTGCCGCTAGCGTGCCGCCTAATTCGGCGAATGGTGGTGTTACGCCCTCGGAAGGAATGGGGCCACTTTTGAGTCGCCCATCATTCGGCGCGCCCTCCGAAAGGAACGTGCCACTTTCGAGCCGCCCGAATGGTCCTGCGGTTTGCGTGCCCCAGAAGGTAACGCGTGACGTTACCCACTTCCGTACCGCATAGCCCGAACGGTGGGTCACCTCTTATTGGGTGTCTAGGCGCGGACTGCACAAGCGGCCGCTTGTGATCCGGCTTCGCCAACAGAGCTAGGGAGACGATACCCCTACTGTCCATTTAGCGCGCGCACGCCGAAAAGGGAACGTGGACCGTTAGCCTCTTTCGGGACGCCTAAATGGTCTTGCTTTGAGCACGCACACGCCGAAAGGAAACACGTGATGTTAGCCTCTTTCGAGACGCCTCAATGGTCTTGCACTAACCTGGTGGGGTGGCGTTTACTTGCCTGTGAGATTGTAAGGCGCTTGATCGTGCTGGTGGTGCGTGCGATACTCCGAATGGCGAGAATCGTGACGTGCGTGTGCGTGCCTCGAGTGGGGTGATCTGACTGACCGGACGTTTGGAGTGACATCTTTTCAACTTCTCCTTGGAAACCGCTGGGGGTGTAATAAATGCTAGTAGGCATAATAAATGCTGGCATGCATGTCATGCGTAATGAATGCTGGTGACGTAGTGACAGTTGGCAGGTCAGGCGTCACGCGCGTAGGAGTGTGGGAGGCTACATGGCTGACAGGTGGTGAGTCGTGGGAGATCGTGCTAAGATTTGAAACCGAGGCGGGAAGCCGAAGAGTGAGTGCGGTTACTTAGGAGGGGAAGTAAACTGCCTCGTGGACACGTGTCATCATCTGACGGTGGACACGCGAAAATAAGCGCCTTCGGGCGGATGCTGCTGGCGCGGCGATGGAAGTTGGTGGGAAGGCAACTCGTACCGCCCCTACTCTCGACGGCCTGGATCGGGCCTTTAACGCGTGCGTCAAGCTGCAACATCAACTTTTTTGCTTGCGCGCGCGCAAGAATTTGGAGGAGCTGACACGGTTGAGGGCTGAGTCCCGCAAGGCTGCTGCGGCCCATGAGAAGCTTCAGGCCGGACTCTCTAAGGCGAATGAGCTGGCCGAGCGGAAGGCTACCCGGGTGAACGAGCTGACTCGGGAGCTTTGGTAGAGCGCCGAGCGAGAGTCCATGCTGAAGGCTGAACGTGACAGCGTGTTGGCCGAGGTGGAGCGGGTTCGCGCGGAGGCGGCCAACCATGTGGCCGAGATAGAGTCCCGCTTGATGGAGGCGGAGCGTCATGCCTGAACGGAGGATCGAGTCCAGCGCGCCCAAGCGGAGGCTGTTGCTGCTTTCAGGGAGTCGGATGAGTTCCTGGAGTTGGTGACGGCTGAGGCAGAGGGGCAGGTAACTGCCTTTCGGGTGGTTGTGGCTCCTTTTATTGAGGTCGAGTGATACCGGGAGCATCTTTAGGCGCAAACGGCAGCAGCCCGAGCAGGCAGGTACCGAGGACGTGGTGGAGCAAGTGGCGGAGCAGGCGGATGCGAAAGTAGAAGTAGAAGTAGTGTAGTTGTAGATTTTCCTTCTTCTTTTTGTAACTAGCCGTTCGTGCCATTTTAAGTAATGAATTTTCTTTTCTTTTCCGTACGGGTATTTTTTTTTTTTGGTCTGAATAGTATTTGCACCAAGTGTTACATCAAAGCGAATAGTCTATCCCCAGTCCCCGAGTATCGGGTGGACGGATCAAGAAAATACATGACGTAATAAAAAGGACTTAAGGAAAGTACTTTCGCAAGTGCTGGATGTTCCACGGGTGTCGTAGTCATAGAACTTGCATATCCCTTAGGTAAAAGGTGTTGGGGCTTACAACCTCGTCCACGACATACGGGCCTTCCCATGATGGACGAAGTGCCTTAACCTTCTATTGTATTGCCTTCATGACCCAGTCCCCCTGTTGGATCGGTCGAGCCCGAATGCGCTGGTTGTACAATCGGGCGATTCTCTGTTTGTTCGCGGTATTGTTGAGATGTGCTGTGTCTCTCCTCTCTTCTAGTAGATCGCTATTGAGTCGTAGTTTTTCCTCGTTCGTGCTCGGATTGTAACCCTCGATTCGCGGGCTCTGGTGGGTGATTTCTAGAGGTAGCACAGCCTCGGTTCCGAACGTCAGCGTATTGGTGGTTTCGCCCGTTGCCGTATTGGTGGTTGTTCGGATAGACCATAGGATCTCCAGGATGATCTCGGGCCAGCGCCCGTATCCTGCCTCCCCGGGCTCAATGTTTTCGATCTTCTTCTTGATGCCTCCCTTGATTATTTTGTTTGCCGCTTCTACCTGTCCGTTTGTCTGAGGTTGCGCTGGTGATGCGAATATGAGTTATGTTCCCTGCCGTTTGCAGAAGGCCCTAAGCCGAGGGTTGTTGAACTGTGGCCCGTTGTCCGTGATGATGCTGATCGGGGTCCCGTAGCGACAAAAGAGGAACCGCCAAAGGAAGCGTTTGACCTTTTCTGTCGTGATCTTTATCATTGGCTGGGCTTCGATGAACTTGGTTTGGTAGTCGATGATAACGATCAGGTACTTGTACTGCCCCTTGGATTTTGGGAGTTCCCCGATTAAGTCCAGTCCCCACTGTGCGAAAGGTTCGGGCGATAGGAGGATTGAGAGTGGGACGGCGGGCGCGTGGTAGTGGTGTGCGTGCAGCTGGCACTGGTGGCACTTGCTCGTCAGTGTCGTGGCATCCGCATGGATGATGGCCACCAGAATCCGCACCGAAAGGCCTTGTGTGTGATTGATCTCACTCCCGCGTATTGGCTGCACGTGCCCGAGTAGATTTCTTGTAAGATTGCATTGCCCTTCGTTGGGGTGACGCACTTGAGGCTCGCCCAAGTCCTTCCTCGCCGATAAAGCATGTCATCCCTTATGTTGAAGTTTGCTGCTCGTGCGACGACGGTCCTGGCTTCTTGCTTGTCTTCTGGTAATTCCCCATTGCCTTGTATGCGATGAGCACATCCATGTAACTGTGTTCATGCGGTTCGATCGCTAGGATCTGTTCTGTTCCCGAGATGTTTTGTCGTCGCAGTACTTCGACGATCCGCTATCCTAGTCCGGAGTGGACGAGAGCCGTAGCCAATCGGGCCAGCTTGTCCGCCTTCGCATTGAGTCCCCGCCTTCGCATGAACTTACGTTCTTGAGATAGGCGATCATAGACTCTCCTTTCGCCTGGAATTCTCCATCGACCTGGCTCACCACCAGCTATGAGTCGCTGAATATGTTTAGGTTGGCCGCCTCCGAGTTTTTGGCCAACTGTAGGCCTGCGATGAACGCCTCATACTCAGCTTCGTTGTTAGTTGTCTTGAATTCAAATTTGAGGGTGTACTCTGCGTTTACCCCTCCTGGCCCGATTAGAATGATCCTGGCGCCTTGTTTATGCAGGATCCGTCGACGTAGAGGTTCCACTCAGACAGTGGTCCTGCCTTGACTTCTGGTCTTTCAGATGCCTCTACCTTCGGGCCTTCGGATGCGCCGGTCGGCGTCACCTCTGCCTCCGTGTATTTGGCGATGAAGTCTGCCACTGCTTGCCCTTTTTATTGCTGTTCGATGCTTGTACTGGAGGTCGAATTCGCTAAGCTCGATTGCCCATTTCGCCAGTCGGCCGCTGTAATCGGGCGATTGGAGGATCTGGCGGAGGGGCGCGTTTGTGAGGATGTGGATGTTGTGGGTTTGGAAGTATGGTCTCAGCCAAGGTTCTAAAAAACGTCAGGCGACTCTAGACGGTGAACATACCTTCGAGCGCCTAGGCGGTTAGACGTGGATTAATCGGAATTAGACGTTTTTTAGGCGACTTAAAGGCGGTATTAATTCAATACATATATATGTGAAATAATGAATATTTAAAATATTTATATAATAAAATTAGCAATAAATATAGTTTAAATTGTCATAATCTCCATACAAAAATATATAATATAGAGTAATAATCTCAAATATCAAATTATTTGAGTTTTAAATTATTATTATTTTCACGTCCAGCATCGCCTAGACTCGCCTGAGAGCGCCTGACCCGCCCAAAAGCGCCTGGGAGCGCCTAGCCCGCCCAGAGAGCTTATTCCCTCATTTAGCTTTGCCTAGCGCCTAGGCATCGCCTAAGCAGTCGCCTAGGTCACCTTTTAGAACAGTGGTTTCAGCCGTCGGGCGGCGGTGATGAGTGCGAGCGCCATCTTCTCGATCATGGGGTATCGGGTTTCAGCGCCTGTTATGCATTTCCCCAAAAATAAAACGGGCAGTTCCGTGCAGTCTTCCCTGCGGACGAGAGCCGAGCTGACGGCTGTAAGGGAAGTAGCCAAGTAGATATAAAGCACCTCCCCTCGGATGGGCCTGGATAGGAGGGGGATTGAGGCCAAATATTCCTTGATCTGGAGGAATGTTGCCTCGCATTCGGGCGTCCACACAACCTCTCGCTTGTTCGTCGTTCGGAGGGCCTTGAAAAACGGAGCGCATTTGTTCGAATAGCGAGATATGAATCTGTTCAGCGATGGTAGTTTGCCCATGAGGCTCTGTAGGTCCGCCTTTTTAACGGGCGGCTTCATGTCGATGATCGCCCTCACCTTAGCGGGCGAAGCTTCGATTCCCTTCTGGCTCACGATATACCCCAGGAATTTGCTGTTTGTGACCCCGAACGTGCGCTTGGCCGGATTCAACCTCATGCCGTTCCTGATTAGGACATCGAGCACTATCCCCTTTAGACATGGTCGACCGCCTGGACGCTCTTCACGAGTATGTCGTCCACGTAGACGTCCACGATGTTACCTATTATGACATGAAACGTCACGAGTATGGCCTCTGATATGTGGAGCCTGCGTTATTCAGTTCGAAAGGCATGACGACGTAGCAGTACAGGTCTTTGTCCGTGACAAAGCACATCGCCTCCTGGTCTTCAGAGTCCATGAAGATTTGGTTGTATCACGAGTATGCGTCCATCATCGATAGGAGTTCGTGCCCGGCTGTCGCGTCCACCAGCTGGTCGATCCTTGGTTGGGGGAAGCTGTCCTTGGGGCACGCTTTGTTAAGGTCGTTGTAGTCGATGCACATCCTCCACTTTTTGTTACTTTTTTGCACCATAACAACGTTGGAGATCCACTTCAGGTAATCCACCTTTCGGATGAATCCGATGCCCATCAGTCGGTTCACCTCTTCGTGCATTGCTGCGTAGTGTTCTGCCTTGTACGCCATTCCCTTTTGCTTCACCGCCCTCGCGCCGGCGCTGACGCTCAGTTTGTGGGATATGACGCTCGTGTTGATCCCAGACATGTCCTTGTACGACCATGTGAATACTTCCTGCTTCACCTTTAACAATGCGACCAACCGTTCGGCTTTCGCGGGCACTAATTGGGCGCCAATCTGGATCGTCCTCTCCGGATGCTCGGAAGATAGCTGGATCGTCCTCAGCTCGTCGCGTTCGGGGATGGGGGACACTGCCGTTATCCCGTCGCGTGGGTCGTCCGGTGTTTCCGCCTCTGGCGTCAGTTCCTCTAGAGACAGGATTTCCTGCCTATTCCCGGGTTTCGCTGCCTCCTCGTAGTTATAGCCCCGGACGTGCCCTACTCCGTGCTCCGTCGGGAATCGGCCCAGCAACATGTGCCCTGCGATGATCGGTTTTAGCCTGCTGATCCCTAATCTCCCGAGTATGGCGTTGTACGGGGAGGGTGTGTCTATGATGATGAAGTCCATTCAAACCTCGCTGTGTGGGGAGTCGGGGGCACCGATCCCAACCCGAATGTTGTCGCTTCCGATTGGATATGACGTCTCGCCCGTGATGCTTGCGACGCACTCGTGGTCCTGCGTCATTTTGTGTGAGGGGTGCCCAGTGCCGTATACGCGTCCAGGTAGATCACGTTTACGGACGCCCCGTTATCCAATAGCACTCTCCTCACGAGAAATTGATCTATGATCGCGTTAATCACAAATGGCAGGGTGCTGTTCTTTGGACTCCTCTCCTCGTCTTCCGTCGTGAAGATGATGGTCGACGGCCCCCTTCTTCCTGCCTTGTTCATCCTCCCTGTCCCGATTGTCAGTACCTCCCTGCTCAGACGGTCGGGCGACGAAGTCCACTCCTTGCGCTTCCCTCCGGATATCGTGCTGATCGTCCCGTGGGTTTCGACGTTCGCCTCGCGCGGTCGTTCCTCGGCTCTGGGGAAGGCGATCCGTCCGTCCCTCTGCATGTCCCTGAACATCTTCTTCAGCATCATGCAGTCGTTGGTATGGTGGGTGGCGATGTGGTGGAATTCGCACCACCTGTCCGGGGTTTGACCGATCGGGGCCTTATCCTTTGACACGTTGTTTGGTGATTGAATCTGGTTTCGGTGCTGGCGGAGCAGCTGTTCGTTCGACGGTCGATCGATCGCGTAGATCTCCTGCCCGACCGGTCGGTCCCGGAGGGCCTCTCGGGAACGGGTTCCCTGCAGTACCGGTGCCTTCGCCCGGTCGTGTCGGATGCTTTGGTAGCCATGGGAAGACAGCCTCTGGTTATTCTGTCCGTGCGCATCTCAGCTCCGCTTGTAGCCTCCGCCCGATTCTCCTCTGTCATCGGCCAATTGTCGCGGCTGAGCGTCTGTGCTCTCTGGTCGGTCAGTGTTGGATTCGGAGGTGGTCTCGTACACTCGCGTTTCTACTAGCGCCTTCTGTACGATCAAATCCATGATCTCGTCGTAGTCGAGATGCTCGTTCCGCATGAATTTTTCTACGAATGGTGTTGCGAGCATGTTGTCCATCAGGGCGACTTTAGCCACCCGCTTGTCGAGGCTCCTGCACGTGCTCGCCAGCGCCCTCCACCGGTTGATGTAGCTGGATAGGCTCTCGCCTGCCACCTGGCGGACCTTGAGGAGGATGCCCGTGGTGTTGTACTTGCCCTGGAGCCTGTAGCGCCTTTGGAAGCTTTCCGCCATTTTAAGGAACGAATGGATGGAGCCTGGCGGAATCTCGTAGAACCAGCTCCTCGCCTCCTCGAATAGAAAGCACAAAGTTGAGTCCGAGTACCTGGTCCCATCCGTAGCAGACCGAAACTCGTCGATGTGCGTGCGGGGGTCCCAACTTCCGTCGAACTGGGTGACCTTTGTTGTTTTTGCGTTCAGGTCCCTGCCTCTCTCCAGTATGTGCGCCGAGAAAGGACTAACTCGATGGGTAAACACCCCACCTTGCCCGGAAAGCTTGTCCTTTCGTAGGCGTGAGACTTCCTCCAATAGCTCATCCATCCTCCGGAGGATCAGGGTGTTGTCCATCGGGGGCGTGCCCCTGGGCGCGGGTTCCTCCGTCGGCGTGGGTGTTCGGGTCACCCAAGGGTCGGCCCTGTCGAACGGATGTCGGAGATCCTCAGCGTTGGTGTCTTCCCGGACGGGACCCCGCCCGTGTCGTATCTGCTGCTGGTTGACGAGCGCGTCCAGCCGTTCTTCCAGCCTTTGTCGGATCTAGTGCTCATGGTCTCTTTCGAATGCTACCTCTCTCAGCTTTTGGAGCAGGCAGTCGGCGCGTTCCTCGCCGCTCAGTCCGGGGCTGCTGCTTGTCCCCAGCTCGATCACCTGTCGCGCCCGTGCGTTCGGGGGTGTTTCCTCGACGGGCATGTCGCTGATGTTTGTCTCTTGGGTATTAATGTGGGCTTTTGGTTAGTGGTGTTTATACGAGGTTTGCAATTTGTAAGTTTCCCACAGACGGCGCCAGCTGTTTCTACCGGATTACGCGGGACGTAATCAGCAGAAGCAATACGAGTAATCTTCTCTTCTTGTCCGAACGTTCGGGCTGTTCGGATGATCGGGTATTTGCTCTCTCTTCGGGTGTTCGGGTTGTTGGGCATGCGGATTCGCGTGTTCGGCCTTAGCTGTTAGAAGAATACAATAAACTGGCGGTCAGATGGTCAAGACAGGGTCGACCTGCCTTCAACGCTCTGATGCCTAAGTTATAAGATGTATTGGATATAACAGTCAAGCGAACGTGTAAGAAAGTAGGTTGGAGTATTTAAGACTAGGATTGATTGCTGGGTTGAATTCAATGCCCTCTTACCTGTAGTAAATGCCTTACCTATATAGGTGGGTGAGATTGTTGCTTGTTTGTGCTCTTCGATGTGGGATGGAGCTGCATTTGCTGTCATGTGGGCCGAGCATTCGAATACGCGCTTGTCGGGCGCTTGCCCGATCGGATGGGTTCGGTCTTGTAAGTGAAGTTCTAGTCCGCTTGGTGGTCTTTCGGGTGGTCGGGTAAGTGTTGATTACGTACTTAAGTGGGTAAATATATTTAATCCACGAACTAATGGTACTATACTAACAAAGGACGTAAACATTTTTTAATAAATGTGAATTTTCTTTAATTCTACTCATTTTAAGTCACTCTACAAAGTTTTATCCAATTTTTTATTAAATACGGATCGGACGTCTTATCTCTATATCCTTATTTTTAGAATAATTTTTTTAATTCGTCCAACATGGTTGGTGAGAAAAGATTTGATTTCCCCAATAACGACATCGCGATCATTTTCCATTTGTTGGCTTGGGAGTTGGGACTGTCTTAAATAGTCATTTTATTGGAAGACGTCCTATGGCCCATCGAATTTTGAATCCATATGGATAAAAGAACATTCCGAGGCCCAGCTCTCGCTCTCAATTGTGCATGGCTTGAGTCTCCTCGTACGTGAAGCTTGAACTCTCATACATGCAGCAAAACACAGTGTTCCTCTCGACCAATTGAATGACGTACTCATGCCATCATTGCCATGGCAAATTAGCATTATATGTAGCCTTACGCGTGCATGTTTAAACTATAAACTCGATCTCCATGACATAAGAAATTCAAAAACAAAATAAACATTCCATAATCGAAAAACACAAAAGAAGTTTAAAAACATAGGAAGAACCGCAAAACAGAGTTACGCGGAAGCAAATTAAAATGTCAATCAAAGTTGGTTTCATATGGTAGAGATCAGTCGTTAGTGTGCACGTACAGAATTAGAAATAACTGTTTAGGAATTTCAGAACCCAGATGATGAACAAGGATATAAAACTTGTATAACGGCTATTTTATGGGATTCCAACAACTCAACAAGTACACTTATAATTTCTTGCCAGAATTAAGAAAATGGCAAAACTCACCAGAATTGTGCATGTTGTGACTTGTGAGTAATTAAGTTGACTTGTCTTAACAACTGAATATATAGTGTACGTTGCTCAACTCGAGTTAATGTGTAACAATATAAAATTAAATCCGACCCATTTATAAAAGATTAGTTATTTTACAACTCATTAAATGAACGTGTTGTGTTATGGCAAGTTTAGTAACCCGCATATTATATAACCCATTTTTCAACACACAGATAAAATCAAAGAAAATATAAATTAAAAATTGAATTTCGAGTAGTATTCAACGTAGGAAGAAGATACACAACTTCACAAGGACGTATGTATAGTGATAATGCGTGCATATGAACTTTAATAGAATTTTTTTTTACTTACCCATTATATTATATATATATAATAAAAGAAGATAATTAAAATTATTATGTTCGATGAGTCGTGGTGAAAGTTATATAAATTAACCCATCAAAGCTATTTCTTGTTGTCAAGTCAACTCAGGACTAAGTTGTTTAAGAATAGGATTCTAGTCGGTCAATCCGATGGTGATAACTTATTTTTTATCGTGCGAGTATCCACTTGGTTTTCTCTGAGTTTTAAGTCATGCCAAGATCGACAACAACTCTTCCGTAAGTTATTTCTCTTAAAATTAATAGAAAACGACAACAAATGACAATTATAGTATCAATAATATAAAAAACTCAACCATCTTAAGATTTAGACAACCAAAGACACGGGGCCAGAGCCCAAAATGTTGTATCAGAAACTCAACCTATTAAACAGATTAAAATGACCAAATTACCCTTATTTATAAAATAAAAACCCTAAACATAACCAAAATGTGGTAGCAGCCATTTTATCTAGCACAAATGCACAACACCACTAACACCATCACAAATTGCCGACGCCGTCCACTCCTCTCATCGCCGCCTTGCATCGCGGACACGGACGCCGACCACCCCTCACGCTGACGCCTTTCTTTTCTGGCTCAGCTCGATCTCGCATCACCGACGTCGATGCCTCGCTTTTCCATCTCGGGTCAACCTCGTGCACTTATCGTCGTCGTAACACCTGGCTTCCCTCCCTCGGACGTCGCACACTCGCCTCCCTGTCCGCACCTCATCCTCGTCGTCTCACACTCTCGGCTCTGAACCACAACACAGAAGCTTTGGCGTTGGGCATAGCTTCTTCGACATCCTGGACAGCAACCTTGGTGACATCCTCGTGAAGGATCTCCAGCACCGAGCTCCACCGGTAGATCTTCGCACCGTCAAACATAGAAAATTGTGTGTTGATGTTTGGAGAAATAGATTTGCCTATGATGTTTATCGATTTGAAGGCTACTTGTTTTTGTTTGTCATTTGAATTTGGTGTCTAATTTGGAGTGGAGTCGGTCTATTTGGTTCATATTGTTGTGCTACTGTATTGTTGAGAAACACAACAAATTGTGTTGCTTATTTTGAAAATAATTGACTTTTTTTTACTTTCAAATTATAGTTATTATTATGTTTTTCTAAATAGCAGTAGTATCACTCTTGATATAAAAGTGTTACAAATTATTGTGGTGCTACTATATTTTTAGATGTCTCTGTAGTGTTTTTTAAAGTTATTGTAATTTATATGTTGTTGATGTGTTGGTAAATTGAATAATCGATTCAAGTTGGAAAAAAAGAATTGAATACAAAAACAATTTGAATGACAAATAATAAGACTAAAAAGTATTAAAAGAAAAAAAAATTGAAATAATTTTGGATAATTTTTTTTTAAAGGAAAGAAATATAAAAAATATTAAATACAAAAAAAAAATAAAGTAGGGTATAAAATTAAATTTATATCTGCCACATGACAGCCTACAAACAACTTATCTTTGTTTGTAAGATTTTGTCATTCATGTCTAAAATAAGGAACATTGTCATTAAGTGTATTTGGCTCCTCCAAACTGTTCTTAAGAGTAGTTTGCTATAAAATCAGTTTCAACAGCTCCCCTATCTTATTAGCTAGTTTGGAGATTCCCTATATTTCATGTTTTCATCCCATATTCTTATACCGAAAATAAGAATCATAGGTAACGACATATTTAATATTGCAATTAATTTTTTCCTTCTAGATTGCAAATGCAAACAAAAATTAAATTAATAAATAAATATTTTATTATCAACCAGTCAAAATTAAACTTAACATTTGCTCAGATCTAACTACATTTTAAGTAATATTGTTAGAGTAAATTCACATGAATGATTAGCTAAAATAGGTTTTCGGTACATTTTTGAATAAAATAAATAAACTTTAGATGACATTGTTGAAATTACTCTAAGTAATAGTGTTGAAGAACAAAATTAAGTACGAATTAAACAGACAAAGGAATAATTGTAGTACAAAAAGAAATTTACAATGTCAAAAGTAAAATGTAGGTACATAGTATTATATTAAAAGAAAAGGAAAAAATGCACGTGGTAGTAAAATTTATCTAACCGTTTTTTGGTGTGGGAAAAACACGCCGACCTTGTTTGTTTAACAAGTAACTATAGCTAACAGAAAAATAACAACTCGGACAACTCTCTCCTTCTCTTCGTTCTAACAACTTTGGCTCCCTCTCTCTTTCTCTCTCCTTCACATACTCACTGATTCGCTCCCTTCTTCGTCTGTCTTCTTCTTCTTAGTTTCTCGTTTCATCTTCACTCTCTCACTCTGAGAGTTTCTGCTTTACTTATAGTCTGTTCTTACTTCCGGCGGCATTTCCGGTCGTACAATTCCGGCAGAACCCGACGAGGCGACGAACATGGCGGATGGGAACATCGACAGGGCCAAGAGGCCGAGGCTCAGGAGTGGTGTAATATTAGCGTTTACTCTAAGAATGGAAAAATGAGCTTGCTTCTTGAAATGGGCTTCTTGAAATTGGCTCCTTATATTAAAATTTTTAACTTATGATAAAAAATAGTGAAATTTTATGTTTGGTAAATCTTTAGTCATATTTATAATATATTTTTATTCTGAGTTTATTCTAATAATAATCAAATTTTATGGTTAATGTCATAAAAAATTATTTTAAATAAATTTATGTGAGTCCTTATACAATTTTTACATTCATATTACATTCATATATACAAGGATTCTAAAAACTTATTTTTTATATAATACCTCTTAATCTAAAAAATATAATATCTTTTATCTAATGAGTCACACATATAACGAAACTCAAATATTTGCCCCTTATTTAATGGACGTTAATATAAAAAATATATTATTTGAGCAATATAACAGACAGAGTGTAACGAAGATGTACTTGCAGTCTTGGTCCATAGTCTTCGCTTCTTCGACTTTGCTTCTTTCGTCTCAATCCTTTCTTCTCTTCTTGAACTCGTATTCGTAGCAATGGAGGCGGCGCCGGAGGGAATGATCATGGTACCGGACGCGGCGGAGCCGTAGAGATTAACTTTGGCGTCGGAAGCGGCGGCGCCGGAAGAAATGGAAGCGGACGTGGCGGTGCCGTAGAGAATCACTTTGCCGTCGGACGCGGAGGGCGTGGTAACCGCGGCAGGTATACCTTTACCCTTCTAATTTTACTGTCGTCCTGTTTCTATGTATGAATTTCAATGGCATTAGGGTTATGGATTTTTAGAGGCTATGATCTTTAGAGATTTCTATTCAATTGCGTACTGGAAAAAAGTTATGTGATCCATGGAGAGTTGATGTAAAAGAGAGTTTCAGGTGCACTGTTGTGGGTGGTAAAATTAGATAGTGTTTTGATGGCTTAAGGTTTAGGGTTTGTAAAAATATTGTGAATAATAAAAGCAACCACCCCAGACTCTGTGAATTAGGGATAATTTCAATTTGAGGGATGCTGTTCTTATTCAAATTATTCCTCTTAGGGATTTGGAGGGGGAGTACAGAATTGGAGGCTGTTCTGTTTGAAGAGGTTACATGGGAATTGAATTTATAGGTTCTCTAGTTTGGTTTTTAATAATGATGGTTGTCCTAGTCCATCGGTTTCTTTGAGTTGATAATTTTGTTTCATACTAGATCTGTTGCCCTTCCTCTTGGTGGGAATAGTTAAAGTCTGAGTCTGATGGTTGTTCAATCTAGATATATATGCCTTGTGCTTGTTTATTTCTTTTGAAGGCGGTGTTTTATTTGAGACAAGGGCTGATCAGGTGAGAGCTCGTCTGGAGGATTTGCCGGGCATCACAGTGATAATAAATCCTGTTCAGGTATGTTTGATGAAGGGTATTATTACCTATGGCCAAGTTGTATGTCAAAAAATAAAAACTAGCATTCTTTACCTAATGTAGTAAGTGTTGGCAGGATGACTCAACTTTAATAACTAAGTTGATTTTCTGTGTTCACTTGTTTCTCTTTCTTTCTGATTTAAACTCTTGATCGAAGGAAAAAATAAATAAATAAAAGGGTGTATAATTTCTGTGCTCAGTAGAATCTTATAACTCACGACTTTTTGGAGCATATGCACCTTGAATTGTGCAATGCATTTTTCATATAGAGCAATAATGAATGCCTATCTTGAGTCTTGACTATTTTAGAAAATAATAATAGAGTAATCTGTTATCTATACTATAATTACTATCTGCCCTTATGAATTATTATCATCCAAGTGTATGAATAGGGAGAGTGATCTTATAAACAGGGACATGCTTTTATGATGATCAAATAGCACCTGTTCTGATTTTTGCAATCATGGTTTTCTTTTGCAGAACATGGAGCAGCCATTCAAACCGATGATTGATCTGAGAATTCAGGATGTGGTTGATCATATAATTCAGTGAATCAAACCTGTGAGATTTGTCAGGGCTGCCTAATTCTTGTTCATTCAACAGATCAACTGAATGAATGTACTGCTAACCATTTTGTAGATGGACTATTAGAGTAGGAACATTACATTTGCTGTAAAAAAAAACAAGTTTGATGTGCTGGGTTGTGTAGGAACTATTCATTAGTCGACCAAATCTGGTGACATCTTGTTCCTTGCTCACTAGAGCTGGTATAGCAGGATATGGTTTGGATGTTATTGAGAGGTTAATCAAAAACAGATGTTACACTTGTATGTGAATATAGTCTTGAATTTACTTCGCAGTCTTATTAGGTTAATATTAGGTTTTGTCCATTTATTTATAAGTTATTTTCAACTTGGGTCCGTCGATATAGTGGAGCTAATAGCTTTTGACCCTTATGATTTTGATATTTTGTACACGAGGAATACACCCCGGAGATGGAAACGATCTAGTCGACAACACTGATGTACTTAGCTCAGCTCAACTTTCGTGCATAAGAGATTGCCTTCTTTAAAATGACGGGTTACGAGAGCCAAAAAACTACTGCTTCTTCCGACTAAATGCGGGCCCATGGTGGGCAACGCCGATTCCGAAACTTCCTTTTGGTGCGGATAGAAGTTTAGCCCAAAATAGTTGTCCATGGATAGACTGTTAGGCCCAAATATTTTTGATTTTGTTTTATGAAATGATTACAATTTGAAGTTGGGTAATGCTAAGGGGTCATTGATGATGTGTATCCCTCAATCTCATGTGACATGTCATATTATATAAACAAAATTAATATTTTTATAAATTCTTGAGAAGTTTATGACCTATAAACCAATCTTGCTCTTTTATATGTTAAAAATATAGATCATATTTAATTGAAAACAAAAACTTAACAACAAATCAATAAATCTTAATTAAAAAAAAATTCATTTGAAGTTCGTAACTCTGAGAAAATCGTAATTAGCAAGAAGATGAAATTTCGAAACCTCTTGAGAACCTCGATCATTTATGGGGTATGTATATTAGAAGAATTTTGAAACCAATTGCCTCTTCTGTTGTAAATTCTCGATCTTCTTCTCGACTCTTGGGATCTTCAAGTTAGATCACACTGGCTTTGGTAGTAGGCTAAGTGGCCGCCATTAATATATATTGCTTGATCAATCCAGTGATGGAAGTGATCGACTATCTTGCAAGTAGGAGAGGAGCTAGCTATTTAATCTTCTTGTATGTTTAATTATTCCTTGGAATCAAAAGTAAGAGAGAGCAAGGGGCCGGTAAGAGAATAGTCCGTATGTATGTATATAGAGTAATAGAGATACTCCAAAGTGGAGGGAAGTACCGGTTCGTAACAAAATCAGTGAGATAGAATTTGGTCCGCTTTTGGTGTTTCAGCTTCAATTGCAAATTGTACATAGTGTAAGTTTGTCGGTTGATTCTTCATGGATGTTAGTTGTTCGCTGAACCACGTTAGCCTTTATTGTTATTTTCTTCTACTTTCATTTCAAATTATTATTTTCTGAATCCGGTAAAATTTGAGGTCAAAATTCTGTGCTTCATGGTGAGACTATTTTCACCCCACAAACATAAGTTCACTCTATATTTCATATTTCAAAATTTTGTGAACTTAGATGTTGATGGAGTGGAAAGAGTCTCATTCTAAATAGATTGAGCACACAACTGAAATTGAACACTTTTTTTTTTAAAGATGTAAGTGTTGAAAAATGAGCTTATGAGATACAAAAAAGTTCATCGGTCAACAATATGATTGAAAAAACTCCTCAAAAACAATATACACTATTACAATTCAATTCGGTATCCAATAAATCTTTTACTACCATGAACTTATTAAATCTATCATTATGGATTTATGGTTTCAGGTAAATACTTTAATTTTTTAGAGAACCAAATTGGAGGTAATATTTGATCGACTGAAAAAAGCATGGCATGGCCCCTTTTTGCCTCCACACAGATCCGTCACTAATTTGGTCGGAGCTTTGCCAGGAGAGACAATGGCGGCGGCAGAGGAACTGGGTTCCGTTGGGTCCGACGACTTTCGCAAATGAGGTATTTCTTTAAATTTTAAAGTGCGTGAATGTTCGAGTCTGGGATTTAGAGTTTTTTCATACTATGCTTGTTTCGTTTGAGTTACATTGTCCTTGCTATAAAAGTGAAATTGCAATTTTGAACGGCTTCTGTGGTGTATCTAATGACATCTTCTTGCAGGCATTTTTAGTATTCCATTGAGTCAATTGTACTTCATTTTCAACCGGGACCGTGGATTGAGTACACAAGCAGAGCAATGGAGGGGCAAGTATAGGAGACACATGAAATGGTGGTCTTCTTCTTCTTATTGAAGTCGAGATTTCAGTCACTAGACAAGACATTCCAGGGCCTCGGGTACAAGGGTGAAGGCAAACACACAGTGGTTGCCGATGTCGGTGCACAGGCCGTGGTCTAGCCTTTAATTTTCTCCGGTATCTCATACAAAACTACATTAGCAAATTAAACACAAAATTTTGTTGTCTATCTTGTTCTAAACACATTCAAATGCAAAGAAGATATATTTATTGTAACATATCATATATGTTGCTATGTTAGTTTTGATAGGCATGACCGGACTTTCGAGGAACACATGGTAAAGTACGTTGTCTTCATCGTATATGTGTTTCTAAGCATATATCATCGTATAGGCTAATAGGCATGACCGGACTTTCGGGATAATATTTTTTTTAAACATATGCACCTTGCATTGATGTAATCTCCACCTGAATAAGATGATCGATCGAAGACAACAACATTAATTGTGTATGACATATGAATACATATCACTATATATCATGCAACATCAGGCACGTAGATTTGTTAAACTAGCTAGTCCACCTTAGAATTCTATAAAAAAGAGAAACTGTAATGGATTAAACAACAATACATGCATACTTTGTGATTCTTTGCTCTTATGTACATTGGAATAGAATTCAATTCATCAATTAGTTTTTTGTTGATTTTTTTTTGAAGTGATGTTGATAATTTCTAATATTTATATAATTTCTGCATATGCATCCTCATATTTTTTAGTGAGGTAGGCTATGGTACCCAAAGGGTATGTCATACTTTTGTTTATCATTTTGAGAATCAAAATATAATATATATGAGCAAAAATTTACAACATTTAGGATAATGTTACCACAATGACCATATTTTTTTAGGATTATTTATAATGTTTATAAACTAATTAGATCAAATTTACAATTTTGAGAATAATTGGTTCAAAAGTTTTAACAAAGTCTCTAAGTAAAGTATTTATCTCAAATACAACTAAATAACCAAAAAAATAACTCATATTACCACAATGACTACCGAATTTGTTCTCAAGTAATAAAATAAAATTACCATATCCCTTGAATACCAAAGAATAATCCTCCTGTCTAATATAAACTTAAGAGAAAATTCTTTTTCTGAGTGATGTTAATCATTTCGGAATAAGGTGTATATAGTTGACAGCATGTACATGCATCTTCTGGACAGATTATCGGAATTTTTAAAGGTATCGATCTATGGGTATCAAATATCACTAACTATCAGTTGAGAACAAACTTTGTAGTCATGGTGGTAATTAATATGATTTTAGTTGTATTTTGAGTAATTGTCTTACTTCAAAATTTAGTTACAATTTTTTGATAAAATTGTTCTCAAGATTGTAAATGTGATTCATTTAGTTCTAAACATCATTAATCATAAAAATATGTCGTTATTGTGGTAACATTTTTTTAATTATTGTAAATATTTTTTTAATTATATTGTAATTTTGATTCTTAAATGATAAATGAAGGTATGACAAAGGACTAGAATGTCCTCTGATTTTCTTGATCATTTTAGAAAAACTGATCGATTCATTTGAAAAGATATTGATTTTAGTTACAATATTATGTTATCTGTTGCCTTGACTACAATACATCTTTGATAAGATAAATGAGTATCTCACGAAGTCAACAAAATTGTGATGAATGTCCCAATCACCGCCGCGAAACTCAGGACGATTGAACCTATCAAAGTAAACGGGTCTGAAGACTTGGGTGGTGAAATCTTGGGAGGGTAGATCTCTTTGTAGTCTTTAAAGGAAGAACCTTCGGAATGAGGAGCCGGAGGGGGCTTGAAGATTCCAGCTACTGCATGGTCAATCTTTGGTGCATTTGCCATTGGTGCTCCTCCAAAAAGATCTTGACTGAACAAGATTTCAGTCAGTTTGCCTTTAACTTTATCTAAGGAGGATTGCACAATGGGTTTGCTATCAGCGACTTCTTCATTGAAGGATGCTGTGGTTGCTAAGATCATCGAGGCTTGGAATAGAGCCAGAAGGATGCAAGAAGAGCCTTTTGAACTCATTTTGGCTTTTTATCGTAGCTTAATTTTAATTGAGGTTTACAGATCAAAAGATACACGAATGGATTTATGATAAACAAAAGAGAAAATTGCACCAAGAGTGGCCGACCTTTTCTGTGCCCACCAACTTAGTACATGTACTTTAAAAATGATCAATGTAGTACATCCACTTAGGTTTTGCTATATCCGTAGTATTTCCGTTGTTTTGTCGTTAGCGAAAAGTTAAGTTGATGACGTGGCATCTCCATTTTTAAAAAATGACGGATATAAAAGTCATCTATCATTGGTTTGAAATTGAAGAAAAAAATTAACTCTAGTTAATTACGTGCTTCAACAAATAACCATGGTTACATATTTGATTTTTTTTTAAAAGAACTCTGGTTAAGATACCAATGCATCACTCTCTCAAAACCAATCTCTCTCACTTTGGTTAATCACTTAATTGTCTCTTATCAAAAATACAGAAAGCCCTAATCTTGAAACCAAAATTGATCGAACAGTAAGACCAGGAAGGCGAAGAGTATCGTCGTTGCCACTTAGAAGGCGAAGTCGAGATGACCGAGATATTTTGAGTGTTTAGACTGGGACGTCGTCCACCGAAAGGCAGTAAGCACTACTGCACTAAACAACCTTTACATATGTTTCAGTTTGCACATTGGGTTTATAAAGTGAATATCTCTCCTCTATAAACTATGGTTTTCACTCACATGGTTGGAACTTTGTTCTTGTATATGGGTTCGATGAGATACGATTGCATTTGTTATTGTCTTAGAATTAGAGATTTTTGTCTGTTGCGATTTGTTTATGATTTGGTGGTTGGAAAGTGGTGAGTTTAATCTTGTTTGTGGGTTATGGTACGACATTTGATTTTTTTGTGTTTTTTGCTTTGTGGTTTAGTGATAGGGTTTACTGTTGTGGTATCTGGTTGATGAGGTGATTGTCTTCTATATTGTTTTGCAATCCCTATTGATCTCTACACAATGGTAATTCATCACGGTGGGTACTTTGAGACGCAGCTTGATGGTATGAAGAAGAACAAAAATTCCAAAGTGGAGAAGACAGCTTGTTAGGAAGGCATATTCAGATGAACTTGATCCAGATCTTTTTAGTTGGGTGGAATTGCATAACATAGCATGGGAATTAGGATACAGAGAGAAGCCCATATCCTTCTTTTATAAATTACATACCACCACTCGCAATGAGGGTTGGATGCCTCTTAGGAATGATACAGATGGACTGTCAATGATGAATATTATTCCAAAGAAAAGTAGACATATCAATGTGTATATAACTGGTGGTGGGGTGAGAAAAGTAGTGAGGCTCTAAAAGAGGATGTAGTGGACTATGTGAGAGATCTTGGTTGGAAAAACTCTCTCATAAAGCAAACTGCAGCTGAGAAGAAAAATATGGCTGAGCAAGCTAATTTGGTGGCAAGTCAGAAGTATCTTGAGAAAGAAGTAAATGCAAGTGGTCCACTTGATGTTAATGAAGAGAAAGAAGTTAATGAAGGTGGTCCAGATCAAGTGAATGAAAGTGGGCCAACTCAGGTAGATGTGGGAGTTAATGTAGGTGATCCAAGACAAAGTCAGGGTATATTTGTTGGTCTTGATGACATACTTTCTAACTTTGAAGAGTTATGTGTTGGGCATGGAGACACAGAGTTTAGAGGTGTAAGCCAAAACTCAAGTGATGCTGAGAATGAATAACGTAAGAGTTGCTGTGGAGAAATGGGTTAAACCTGTGGGTCCAAGAATCTATGTGTTCAATATGTCATGCTTTTGTATATGCTGGACATGTGATGCATTTGAATGTGTTGGATATGAGTTGCATTTGCATGTGATGTATTTATATGTGCTGGATATAGCCCTGCATTTATATGTGTTGAATATGTGCAGATGAGAAAGGGTAAAGCTCCTGCAAATGCATCTGTGCATCCTAAGAACATACCAATTAGATCTATTCACAGTGCAAAGAAGGTCAAAAGGGCAATGTAGGAGTATGCTGCAAGTCAGAGCCAACATGACATACTTATTCAAACAAGTCAGGAACCCTGCTGCCAAGAATGCAGACATTTATGATCATCACCAAGTCAACATAAGATTAGATGGAATTGATCATCACTTGCTGTATTTTGTGGTTATGGCATTGATCACCTTATTTTGTAATCAACTTAGTTTATATCTAGACTAGACACTCTTTTGTTGATTTTTTTGTAAACAAAACAATGCACATTGTATGTGCAATTCCATCTAATTCAAAGTAGCCTAATGTTCTGTTATGAGATATGTTCTGTTATGGATTGTAGGTGTTGATCTCATTATTTTGGTTTATTTAGATAAGTCTCAATACCAACCAATTTAGGTCAAATCAAGACATTAACATGACAAAAGGGAAGTCAATTTGAACATCTACATAACAAAATATACAACCGATTTAGGATCTATACATTGAAAACAATCCTAACATAAAAGCTAAGTAAAGTAACAACAACACCTACAAGTACTCCTACCAACATTGACATATTCTTCTCTTTTCTTTCACTGAGTTTTACTTCATCTTCAAGCACCTTAATTCTCTTATGCTTCATCTCAGATCTATATTCCATATCTGCACAGACCACAGCCAAATCACTGCATTCCTCTTCAGTTATAATCACCCGAATCCACAACACTACAAGAATTGTCAAATCAACAACTCCTTTTTTTTCTCTTCTTCTATTCCATTCTCTAACATCTACAGCCGATGTAGCAACTGAAGTATCACAGCTTGGCCTCGTGCACACTAAGGAGGATCTACCCAAAACACAAACCCACACTTTCTCTGCACCTCACAATCAGTTCGACCACATCCCTAATATATCATACCATAATCCGAGGAGTATTTCCTCCACATGTGTAGCAAAACCTTCTTCCCACAAAAAACATCTATTTCCCCAGCCACTAAGTCTCTCCATCTTTCTTTCCCTAAAAATAACCAGCATACGGTTTTATGACAATGAAAATTTGGAGGGAAATGCTACAATACATTTGGGAGGGAAACATAGTGGCGGGAACAACGCAAATAGAGTTTGGAGGGAAACATTGAGAGTAGGGGTGTTTGGGTCTTTTTTAGTCGAAAAATAAAAAACTGAGATGCCACGTCATCAACTTAACTTTTCGTTATGGAAAAATAACAGAAGTACTACGGATATAACAAAACTTAAGTGCAAGTACTACATTGATCACTTTTAAAGTACAAGTACTAAGTTGATGGGCACAAAAAAAAGTCAGCTACTGTTGGTACAATTTTCTCTAAACAAAAAGGACTGAAGTATGTAGGACTGAGCCACTGCGGAGGAACAGTGGAGAAGAAAACCATGGTATATATAGTTATATACTACGTTTAGAGGAGTTGTTTTTAACATCCATCATATTCTAACATCGTATGAAACAAAACAACAAACACTCGCAACTAATTCTTATTACATTTCTATTCTACTATAAGAATTTAGGGTGTCATTTAATTTTTCCCAAAAAAAGAAAAAACAAAGAACAAAAATATGAATGCAATCTTCATATTAAATTATTTGATCGAATTAGATAAGGTTTGGTCACAAGTTACAGCCTCAGAGATAAAACAATTTGTCTATCTATACTTAGCCAGGCTGCAAATTCATTATCTAAATTTGTTAAGACAATGTCCGATTGACCGGCGGAAAGTATTGGATTGTTTTGAATGGAAAAGAGCAATTCACTCCTAACCTCTGGATCTCCATGCCAACACCAAAGCAAGGTTGTGTTTCAAGTATATGTAAAGCCCCAAAAACTCTCGTACACAGAGCAGGCTTTGGAAGAAAGCTAAACCTCATCTCTTTCAAAGCACCACCCCAAAAAAATTAAATAAATAAAAAAGAGCAAGAAACGCAATAAAGAATTAAAGATGGCGGGTAGGAAAGCCACTTCCATCATCTTGCTTGCTTTCTTCTTGGTCTCGTCGGCTTCTGCGGCCCTTGACATCCTCAAGCTCCTCGAGAAGGAGTCCGAGCTGAGCAGCTTCAGCAAGTACCTAAAGGACACTAAGCTCGCCGACGATATCAACTCCCGCAACACCGTCACCGTCCTCGCCGTCGACAGTGGTGGCCTGGCCTCCCTCAGCGGTAAGTCGCCAACCGTCGTCAAGAAGATGTTGAGCGCCCACGTGGTGCTCGACTTCTTCGACGAGAAGAAGCTTGCCCAGACGGCCAAGGAAAGCAAGGCTGGGACTCTCACCACCCTCCTCCAGGCCTCCGGCCAGGCTCAGGGCCAGCAGGGCTTCATCAACGTCGGCCTCATCAACGAGGGAGAGCTCGCTTTCGGGTCGGCTGTCAAGGATGCCAAGATGGACTCTTTGTTGGTCAAGTCCGTCGTGTCTCAGCCTTACAGCATCTCTATTCTTCAAGTCACTAAGCTCATTGACATCCCTAACCTAGGCAGCGGCGGCGGTGCTGCTGCTCCTAATGCAGAAGCTGCTAAGGCTCCAGCTGCTGCCACTGATGCCAATGCCAAGGCTCCCGCTGCCGCTGCCAAAGCTGACGCCAAGGCACCAGCTGCAGCTGATGCCAAGAAGGTTACTCCTTCAGCAAATGCCAAGGCTCCGTCAGCCGATGCCAAGAAGACCAGTCCATCACCCGACGCCAAGGCTCCCGCTGCCGCTGCCAAAGCTGACGCCAAGGCACCAGCTGCAGCTGATGCCAAGAAGGTTACTCCTTCAGCAAATGCCAAGGCTCCGTCAGCCGATGCCAAGAAGACCAGTCCATCAGCCGACGCCAAGGCTCCCGCTGCCGCTGCCAAAGCTGACGCCAAGGCACCAGCTGCAGCTGATGCCAAGAAGGCTACTCCTTCAGCAGATGCCAAGGCTCCGTCAGCCGATGCCAAGAAGACCAGTCCATCAGCCGACGACAAGGCTCCAACACCATCAGCATCGTCATCTGATGACGACAAGAAGACTGACGCCAAGGCACCATCGTCATCCGATAGCAAGGCAGATGTCAAGGCTCCTTCGCTCTCCGATGATGGTACTAAGGTGTCGTCGCCATCAGTGGCAGGAGAGGCACCGGCAGATGCACCGGCGGGAGATAAAGTAGCTGCTCCGTCTGGAGACGCGGCTGCGCCTGCTCCCTCGGCTGCTTCGCGAGTCGAGATGGCTGTAGGTGCCGGCTTCGTGATGGGTTTGGCTACACTTTTGGCTTAAATTAATTAATATGTTAATTTCTTCTTGATCAGATCGAGCTGCTCCGATCCAAGAAGATTATTTGATATGTCCTAATTAGGAAGGAGGTGTCGTAAATTTTCTCCAGAAGACTTTGAAATGGCAGAAGGCGCTTTTTATACTGTTGTTTTTACTAATACATAACGTACATAGAAATTTCAAACATGCAATGTACGTAGTATGGCACATATACACTTGATCATGATCATGCAGCTTATGTCTATAACACTTTGAAGAAAGAAAAGGCATACGACGTCATATAATACGGCTAGAACCAACGCATTTATTGAAACATGCAAGATTTTCTTAATTTAACTCTAGCTCATATAATCACCTCTTACCAAAATCGCATTTAAACAACGAAATCTTAAATATTTCGTGGTTTAAAAAACTTTAACACGTAAGGTGGTCTAAAAAAACAAATCGTCATCTAAGTGTATATTAGACGACGGAAAAAAATTTCATCGTCTAAGGCCTACTCCAGTAAGGGAAGGAATTGAGCCCGGGGCTAAAATTTAGTCATTCAACTAATAGTTGTTTATGTTTAGCCTGAGCTAAATGTTGATGGTCTCCAATAATAAAGGATTTAATGTGGCTAAATGAGACTCTCTCTCTCTCTCTCTCTCTCTCGCTCTCTCGCCAATGAAACTAAGCATATGGCAGTGGGCCAGAGTTAGAAAATTTAGCCCAGGTCAAATGGAGGGCTATATTTAGCCTTCTGTTTAACCATTTTTGCTTAAATTTAGCCCTTTAGCTTCATAACCATTTCTTGTTGGAGATCGTTTTAGGGCTAAATTTTGGCATTTAGCCATCCTTTAGCCCTTTTATTGGAGTAGGCATAAGATATCATATAAACGACGAAAGTTATTTTTGTCGGTTGCTTCGTCGTTTAAGTGATATTTTAAACGACATAATACATTTTTGTTGTTTAAGTTATGTTCCTAGACGACGAAAGTATTTTTTTTCGTCTTTGACAACGAAATAAATTTTTCGTCGTCTAAAATAGAACGTAGACGACGAATTGTCTTTTGCGTCGTCCAAAATAGAACTTAGATGACGAACTGTATTTTCGTCGTCTAAGTTGTGGTTAGGCGACGAAATACATATACTTAAAAGACGAAATATCTCGTCGTCTAAGAAAATCTTAATTATTTAGATCATATTCTATTTCCAGATCGAGCATTTCTTTCTCCCTCATCTGTCAACTACTCGATCTCAAAAAAATCTCAACACCTCATTCGGCCACAATTCCGATTTTTTTTCCCACCTCGATCCAGAGTTCTAGTTTACCTATATATTTCATTATCGGTGAAAGTATTAACTCAATTCTCTCAGTTTTATTTTTTTAAAAATAAAATTACGTACTGTGATGGAGTACTCTGGCGAATCATTCTGGCAGTCTTGTTTATATATATAGAATGTGAGCTAGCTACAGCTATATATACATAGCTAGTTTGTTTAATTGTGAGCTAACTAATTAATTATTATTTAACCTTGCTTGAATTGTATGTGATGATTTATCTCATGATTTAATAATGTTAGAGATGAATTAATTGTTAATTTAAGGATTTAAATATGTGAATGCATATATATATATTATTGTGTTATGTAATATAATTATATATATAGTATTAGATGAATATCAATGTAAGTTATTTCTTCGGTAATTAGCTAGATGAATATATATTGTAAGAATGATATTTTTTTGTTAATTAATTATGGTTTATTCGATAATTTTTATGTTTTGTTTAACACACACAGAAATATGGACAAAAGTTGGATACAGTTGTCGAACATAAGTGATGTGAGGTATATGGACGGAATCAGTAACTTTGTGATGTTTGTGATACAACACGGTCAAAGAAAGAAACGTCAGGTGTCCATGCAGAAAATGTCTTAACAATCAGTATGTGGAGGTTAATATTATGTCTCAACATTTGTATAAGCACGGTATGATGTGCAATTACACTAGATAGAGTGAGCACGGTGAAGAAGTAGACTACATCTCAACACCAAACTTCAGCTCATGGTACAGTTACCAGGGTGCCTCATCCAGCAATTTTGGCACCACTTCTTGGAACCCTGCTATGGATTTGGTACATGATATTTTTCCAGCATTCAGTCATGTTAGACACTAGCACGAAGATGGGAGGTTATGACACAGTCCCTGCAGCCTTTCCGGACACTGATATTACTGAGATGGATAAGTATAACAACATGCTTCTTTAAGCTCATACTCCAGTGTTTGATTGACGTGAATTGAATGCCTTACAATCCATAATAACTCAAATGGAAAACAAAGTGAAGTGAAAAATCTTGGATGGTGGTTTTAGCAATATCCAACAACATATATATGATTTGTTTCCTAAGGGTCACAAACTTCCTAACACCCATTACAAGGTAAAAAAGAACTTGAGCACCATCGGTCTAAAGTACAAGCAAATTTACACGTGCAGAAACGATTATGTGTTGTTTAACAAGGAGTATGCACATTTGGACCATTGTCCTGTATGCAACAAGTCCAAGTGGTTTAAGTCTAATAAAAGGAGTTCGGTTATGCAACAAGTCCAAGTGGTTTAAGTCTAATAAAAGGAGTTCGGTTTAAGTCCAGGTACTTCAGTATTTTTCGTTGATTCCCAGACTACAACGTTTGTACATGTCTCTAAACACAGCACAGACGATGAGATGGTACGCAGAACGACAAAGACTAAATGATAATGTGCTCAGACATCTGGCGGATGGGGAGGCTTTTAAACATTTCGACAAGAAATTTTAAGACTTTGCAGCAGAGGTTTGAAATGTTAGACTCGAACTTTCTACAGATAGATTCAATCATTGGGGTAATAATAGCACTGTCGTCAGCACTTGGCCAATTATTCTCATGTCGTACAACCTGCCTTTATGAATGTGTATGAACAGGGAATTTAATTTTCTTACTCTGCTAATTTCAGGTCCTAGGTCTCCTGGAAAGTGTTTAGATGTGTACCTCAGACCATTGATTGATGAGCTGAAACTGTTGTGGGAAAATGGAGTCTCAACTTAAGACAAGTTTACTAACACAATGTTCATGATGAGAGCAGCTGTAATGTGGACCATCAACAATTTTCCTGTGTATGAGATGTTGGCATCTTGCACAACCAAAGGGTACAAAGGTTGTCTTGTCTTCTTGGACGACGTCAACACTAGTTGGCATGCGGGAAAGATGTATTACATGAGTCACCGTAGATGACTTCCTCATGATCACATGTGGCGACCCGATAAGGATAATTTCGATAGGACAGTAGAGCATAATATGCAACCCAGACAGTGGTCTAACAAATAGATTTTTGAGAGGTTAATCGGGTTCGATTTTGGTTGTTAAGCAATGACGATGATGTGAAGAAGCTTAATACACACCCTCCATATGAGCTTAAATATTGGCACCACATAAGTATTTTTTGTGAACTACCTTACTGGTCGAAATTGAAACTCAGGAATAACCTAGATGTCATGCACATAGAAAAGAATATGTGTGACAACGTGGTAAAAATAATTCTTGGTATTAAGTTCAAGACTAAGGATACTCCCAAAACGCGAAAAGATCTTAAACTTATGAATTTGCGTCATACCTTGTGGTTAAAGAGGGATGAAAACAGTGTGTACAATAAGATGGCAGATGCACCTTATACAGTGAAGCCTACACTGAGGGATACTGTATTCAACTGGTTTAAAAGTGTTTGGTATCCTTCTAATTATGCACCAAATATATATCAATGTGTCAATATTGGGAAACACAAGTTCTATGGTCTAAAGACTCATGATTGTCACGTTATGTTGCAACGTCTGATTCTAGTGGTAATTCGATCTTATTTGCTAAAAGACGTCGTCAAACCAATAGTTGCATTGTGCAGAAGGTGACAGAAATGCGCCAGAGAGTTGAAGAAGTCGAATGTGGTCGAACCACAACACTAAACTGTTCACATCCTTTGCAAATTATAGAGGATTTTTCCCTACTTTCTTTGACATCATGATTCACCTCATGGTCCACCTTCCCGAATAAGAGTTGTTTTCTAGGCCGGTCCACTACACTTGGATGTATCCTCAGGAAATGTATAATTTTTACATGTAACTGAATTTTTTAAACATGGTTTTCATCATTGATATATCTTTTTCTTACAATAATTCTAAATAAATTTTACCTCATTGTTGTAGACAACTCGAACAGTACAAAGAATTCGTCAAAAATAAATCTATTCTGGATAGCTCTATAGCCGATACATACCTAATGCATGAGTGTGTAACATACTGTAACATGTACCTACAAGATCCAGTGCAGACCACCTCCAGTACACATGTTAGCCACAATTTGTCAATCGTCACAGATATTGTACGACCGTTTAGAAGAGTATTAAAAGAAAAATTAACTCAAGTAAAACTTAAAGAATTCTATTAGGTAGTGTTCCAAGACTGTGGAGAGGTCGATGAGTTCATGAAGATGCACATGGCGAGAATGCGGGCATCCGAACCGTACAAGAGCGAACTTTAAGTTAAAAGACAAGTTAAGAAGAGGTTCCCTAATTATTTTCGTAAATGGGTATGTTAAAACTTCAGTCTATAGGTTTTGTGCTTACTTTATTTGACGTTGAAAAATTTGGATGTTGATTTTTTGGTGTTTGTGCATTCGTAGTATTTTTCCTTAATTTGTGCATGCATACAGGTTTATGGTTTTCTTTAGTTTAAGAAGAATCTATGTCAAATTTTTGGTAGGAATTTATTAAATAGATACTCATATATCTTGTTCACAATATTGCAGATGAATGATCTACACAATTCCTTTGACCACGAGAGGTAGTGGTCATGGGAAAGCACATGTTAGTCTATAAGCTGGTCCAACACTATATTTATCCTGAATGTTTTGAGATTATGGACTAAGAAGTCAAATTATGGCTATTGTGTTAGTGATGATGTTAGTTAGGGATGTAATTTTGGATAAAATAGATGATGTAATGGACCGTTCTGATTTGTGGTTTGTGCTAAGGTTTGTGGTTTGTGTGTTTACATTTGAGTGGATGAATTGACATGTATATGTGTTAAAGTATGTGTGTTGCAGTATTTTTTGACGATCTGTGTTAATGTTGTCGTATGATTAATTAGGAATGGTTTTGCCATTTTGGATAGTTTTGGTTGATGTAAGTTATGGAGAGTATGGTAGGTATAGGTTTTGGATATAATGGTTAGTGTTTGGTTTTTGTTGTAGACCGTTAAGATTCAGAAAAGGCGCACTGCAGAAGAAAAGGTTGCGTATTATCAATCCGTATGATGACAAATGGGTTGGGCTCAACCGCAAACCCAACCTTCAGAAGAGTCCGGTATGGCTAACGTGCCTGCTAATAGGTCAGGGATCGAGGATTCTGCACGTTTTCAATGAAGCGTCGATAGACTATATAGTCGATGAAGAGATCCCTGCTCCAGACGCCTCGACGTCATCACAACCGCCTCAATATTTTGATGAATATTCTGCATGCGATAGGTCGAGATATGAAATAGGAGAGCCCCTCACTTCCACCCTCAAACGCACTCGGAAAATTTATAGTGGAAGTAAAGATGAGAACCTTAAAAAGACAATGGGGGGGGGGGACAAAAATTAATGTGTCGTTAAATACATTCACCAGATCGGGGGCATTTTATGGAGCCACGTATGTATGATATCCCCTTCTTGGGAAGAGCTTTCCGACGATGACAAGTTTAGAGTGTTCCGCGGACTCACAGTAATAGAGTATTTTATTTTATTTTCGTAATTGATTACAAATTATAGGGTTTATTGTTCTTAACTTTTTTAAATATATTTTTTGTTAGGTACATTTTAATTTTGATCCTACTCCGGAGATGTTGGACTACATAAACTAGATCGCTCACAATATCTACAAGGATTGGAAGTACTGATTGCACAAAGTGTACAAGGAAAACCTCGAAAATACACCAAAAGATTTCGAAAATGGAAAGGAAGACGAGTGGAAGTGATTGATTGCGCACTTTGAGTCCGATTCGTTTAAGGTTCGTAGTTTTTTGCTTTAGTGTAATTAATATATATAGTGACTTTAAAGAATGATACTATCAAGTTCTTATAATATATGCAAGTAACTTTCTTCCTTGTAATTACATAAAATCACTGTCATTTAGTCACTAAACTTAGAAACCTTGCAGTCGTGTAAATAGTAGTTATGTAAAGTAAATAATCAAGTTCGATATAACATGTTGTATACATGCTTTTACACATGTAACACTATGCTATAAAAGAATATCACTGGACAATACACTACAACAAAAAAAGCCTTTTGCGACGGCACATTGCCATTGCAAAAGAGTCAAATGCCGTCGCAAATGCTCTTTTGCGACGGCAAAATGTGCTTTTGCAACGGCAACCCGTCCGTCGCAATTAGTGGCGACGCAATTGATATCAGCAACGGTTTTTACCGTCGTCCTTATTCTTTTGCGACGGCAAACCTTTGCCGTAGCTATTGATTTATTTTGCGACGGCAGTTTACCACGACTAACACCATCGCAAAAATTTGACAAGGCGTAGTGTTAAAATCGTTTTTTGCGATGGTAAGGGTGCCGTCGTAAAATATTTTCCCTCCAGAATTAGTTTGGCGCCAATACTTGCAACGGTGTGCATGCCGTCGTAAAAACATTTCTCGCCAAAATTAATTTTGAGATGATATTTGCGACGGTAAAATTGCCATCGCAAAAAAACTATAGTTGCCCTGCTTATAACCTGCTACTTCATCCACAAATCTGTAATGCAAAGTCAATTCAAACTGCTTATAACAACAACTGATTACAACATCTAATTCAAAAGAATTTCTCAAGTTATACAACATCTAATTCACATTAGATGCATCAGTAATCTACCTATATTGTTCTTAACTTACATGAGTTCAAACTTACATCAGTTCCAATCTCTGCAACTTACCCAACTCAGTTCACCACAGTACACAAAATAGATCAAAATAACAGTACACTAAATGAGCAATCTGGCCAATCTAGATTTTTTTTGTAACTTTGTGCTGTATACTTCAGATTTCTAGCCAACTTACAGCAGTTCATTTTTCTTTGCGACTTTCTGCTGTATCCCTCGCATTTCTGGCCAATCTTGATTTTTTTGCCATAATCACTTATGTAATAATACATAACACGCATCACAAGTGTATCAATCTGTTTAATGAATTGATTGAACACGCATCATAAGTGTTCCATGAGTTGACTCAAAGAAACATGTATAGCAATCTGTAATGACAAATGGTGTGCTAGTCATACTTTAAAAATGATGGACCATTAATTAGTCCATTTCATAAGTACCAGTCTGTTCACAGTACCCTGTGTTTTTCAACTCAGAGGTTAATGCTATGCATGTGTCCGTAACCTCAAGGATATTTTGATTATGCAGTACACTTACAAGATGGAAAGCATACACAAAGTTGATGGGTTAGCTACTTTAACATTTCACAGATCAAAGCAAACACGAGGAAGCCACATTATCATGTAAATTGCCAACCAATGAACCTGTTTATGTGAATCAGACAAGCAGAATCAGTTTAGAGTTCTCCAAATACTTAATGCTTCTTATCATGTAAATTGTCAGTTTGGACTTGTTTCCGCAGACCACACAACACATTTACAGCTAATACTTACATCTGAGAACACCATGTAACATTACATACAGATATATATACCTGCTATATAAGAGCATATATGCTCCCTGAGAAAGCACCTCTTCCAAATCAACTGATGTAACCTATGAAAGATAGCAACATAAGTCAGCAATCCAGTTGCTTAGGTATGTTATAGACTTCATCAAAGAGAAATATACCTTGTAATCATCAACTCTGTACCAGTCTCCATGAAAATCCTTGGTATAACAGATGTAATGGCCGAAATATGATGCATTCAACATATCCACATGGACCGTAACACCATAAAGGCTGTATATATCTGTACCATCTCCAACTTCACTCATGTAGGGACTAAGATCTAAATTGCAGGGAATGTAACTCTCTTATTAATCTTCCCAAAACGCCTACTCTGAAATGTTTGTCCACATAAAAATTTCAGGCAGCCACTGGGTAAACTAATATATACAACTTATATGTAATCACTACGAGATTAAAACAAATTAATATAGAAACATCAATGACCAACTTGAAGTCGATGCAATTTTTAGTAATATTATTAATGTATTCCTCATTTAGAAAACTCCTAGATATGCATCGGTGTGTGCAATAACAACCATCATTCTCATGTGATAGAGACAGTTATTAAGAAACCCAAAGTGACCATGTAACCTACATCTATCCAAATAAGAACTGTGTTTCTAATCGTGAGTACCATAATGATAAATAAGATGTGGTAGGTGTTGCAAGATCTCATTTGCCCTGATTCAAAATCCGGTTTATAAACATTATATTTTCAGCTGAATTCCCCTACCAACAAAGAGAGTGACAACGGTTTCATTACTTGATGTAGGCTTTTCTTTAAAGTCAAGAAGGATCCACTAGAAATGGAATGCAAATCAATTACCCAAAAAATAAAAATACCGAGTATACAGTTCAAACCTGAAATCTTTTCAATGCAATGGTCAAAACATTTGGAGCGCATTTGACGGAGAGTCTTCCAAGCCTTGACATAGTCGTTGCACCTATTACCAACAACATATCAAATATAATAACAAAATGGAATTGAAAGCTTATTCAACCATGGAGCTTAAAACAGTTGATATAAATTATATATATTTCTATATTTCTATCATGTACATCCTTAGACAAAGAAATCATCTGAAGTTACAGCATATGCAACCAAAAAGAGAAAAATGAGAGTGACGTTAAAAAGGACAAGAATTACTAAGCACGCATACCCGTCACATTTGTACATATTCTCTCCATGAAGCCACTCCTTGCCAATATATTGTTCTAAAAATTCATCCAATGATGAAGCAGCCCCATGAATTTCGACAGTCAAATCCAGCATGTTCTCATATTTATTTGATATGTTATTGCATTTTGAACAAATAACCTGGAAAATTAAGGATACATGTTCAATAGTGCAACTGACATGTTACCATACAAAGTCGCCAAAAGCAGAATTGAAGCAATTTAGTCGGTATCTAGTCATCTCTATTTTCCCTTGTATTTAACGAGAAAACAAATGAGGTCCCTAGTTCATAACAAATCAAAGACAGAAGCTAGAACAGTAGTCTGACATCTAATTAAGACTCCAACCATATCAAGAGTAATGGTCTTATCAAAAATGACTTGACCAAAGGGTGGAGCAAACCAAATTTTTATTTCATGAATTCAATCTAATAGACATTTTAGTCCTCAACTCCTCGCTTATGCATAACATAGATGAACAATAGTGGTATTTGAATCTAAATTATGAGTTATTTTGCAGCCAAAAAGTGACTAAATTACAACACTTGGTAAGAAAAACACATGTATAGTAGTAACTGTATTTATAAATATAGCTTATCATAGGTAGAACATACTTTGAGACAGAAAACATAGTGACCAGTAATGCAATTATGAGCAATCTCATATACGTCAAACATCAATGACCATGAACATAAAATTAGTAATAGATTAGTCAAATACAGTATGAAAAGAAAAGAGATAAAAGACTGAAATAACTAAATTTTCATGTTTTACACATAGCCCTTAATGTTCAAAGACTATGGAATGGCATACAGAAGAAGAAACTTTATCTTATTTACTGAACATAATATTACACAGCGTACAATGAGAACTCACCTTCAATGTTTATTGTTGGTTTAGAGAAACCGAAATGATGTACTCAATATCACACAATCTGTGCTCTAGACCAAAACTGGCAACATTAAAATACAAAAGAATTTGTGAGTTTGGAAGTGAGCATCAGATGGTGAAATCATCCTCTTGGAAATGAATAATAAATTGATTTTGACTCAACTCTAATGTACTTAAACCTACCATATAGTTCAACAAAAAAACAACTTCTCACAACAAAATCTGGAATCCTCTTCCATGAAATTCTTAGACTTGATTGCCCAATTCATACCAATCAATTCACAGTGTTAAGTACCATTTCAAGGTCACCCATGGTTCGTAAGAGAAAAATCCAGAATGACCAACACTAACATAAGCAAAAAACCAAGATCCCAAATACAACAGCCTATTCCTCTCAATAGGATAAAACAAATAAAAAAGTACCTCATTGAATTGAATGTTTTTCCTCACGTATTCGGAAATCAGGTCCAACATACGTGTATGTCATAGACCGAGCTTTTTGGTCGAAAGCTTATCTATTGTATTTGAACTCCCTGATTTGCACTGCCGAAAACACACACAACACATTAATAAGTAAAGACCTTAAAAGCTACAAACAAAAGCAAGCCAGGGAGTCCAAGGACTTACTGTTTGTAATTCTTCCTTAGGTGTCAATGGTCGATTGGGTCGATATGTGTGGGTTTGCTTCTTTGCCCAGTTCTAGAATCGCGAAATTGCACTAGTATGTGTGTGAACACGATGGAAGCTAAGGTCAACTCCGTCCATGTCTCTTCATAGACGATGATTTTCGTCCAGAAACTGAGAGATTACGATTGAGAATTGAGACTGAGAGATCAAGAGAGAGAGAGAGGAGAGTTCAACATAGTGGAGATAAGAGAGAGAGAGAGAAGGAAAAAAAATGGGTTCAGGTTTGTTATATTTGAAATTGGGCTCATTTTCCGATGTGTGTGTCCCCAAGATATTCTCACAAATCAGAAGACTACCGGACCAAACAACACAGTTGATTACACACAACATACTACCACATATACTACACATATCAATCAATGAATCTGCAACACACTCCGATTACAGATCCACTCCATTTTTAAGTATTCGAAACACTTCATGTGTTAGATGTTTTAACTTCTTTCCCCGTTCCTCAATTTCCTGATCACAGATATAACCTACTATGACCAATTGATTAAGCATAGATATAGATAAAGATCACTGAAGGAAAATCTAGCAGCAAAGCAACAAAATTTTCACACAAAAATGACGCATCTCCTACAACTAAATTCTAATCATGAATCTTAAGTGACTAAGCTACAATTTCAGACAGTAGATCAACAAAGCAAGAAGTGATCTCGTATCTGTTTAAGGCAAGTCGGAAGCATAATTTTTCCATTTGCCGACGGCGTTCTGACGATCTCCCTAGTAATATCTCTCCACCGCTTACATACACAAGCACAAGCGACGACGTTTTGTCGGTTCGGCCACTTGTCCTCGCTGTCCTCCACTCGCCGTATGATCTCGCCAAGCAGCTCCGGTAGAAGAGTAGACCACGAAGACGCCGTCGACTACTCTACACAGTTCGCCGAGACTCGGTCAAACTCGACGGCCGCCAAGGAGTCGCGGCGATGGTCGCTGTTGTTGACGTCCGGCTGCTGCAACATGAACTCTCTGAAGGATTTGGAGAATTTTCGGGAGAGACAAGAGTTGAGAGACATGGGCGTTTTGGAATTGGGAATTAGAGATTTGGGGGATTTAAGGTTTCGATCGCTGTCTGCTGAACAAAATAGTCTTTCCTCGGCGGCTCCTCCCGGTCCGGTAGCCACTCGACGGTGAGCGACAGCCACTCTAGGGCATGCATATTCACCAGATCGTAAAGAAATGGGGTGTTCTTCTTCCATATCTAGTACTCCTCGTTAACTAGCCTCATTGATGAGGATTGTTTCATTGACGGTAATTATATATTTTTCATTTTATTTTTATTAATTTTTTAGATTTAGGGTTATGATTTAGGAGTTAGGGTTTAGGGTTTAGGAATTGAGGGTTTGGGTTATGGTAAATATTTTTATATGGTAAGATAGATATTACCCTCGCGAGAATGTGTGTGAGGTACTTTGTTTCAAATTATTCTTGACGGAACGGAAAATCGCATTTTATTCTTAAGGGCAATATGGTCACATCGATTAGACACACAGATCAAGGTAGAATTCAAGTTGAAAAGTTCTAATATTTTTACAGCATGCTTAGATTAGTCCGATTATCTCATCTAACGGTCACATTTTCAAAATGATTACTTGTTAGTGATTTAGTTTCATAAAGGTTTAATTTTCATATAACCAACAAATATTTGTAAGTAACATTAGTAGCTATAAATGGATTAAAGACATATGAGAAAACCGAATAGTCTAATGAGAAATGTGTCCATACACATGCATCAACCTCATAATAATATAAAGTTTTTAATAAACTTACCATCGTCGAAATTCGTTTAGAGATCAGTCAATGAGGTCAAATCTTACCAAAAGACTAAAATAGCCATTTCCAAGGATTTTGCTCATTCTTCTATGGAAGGAGTGCCTAAATTAATTTTTTTTTGTTATTTTTTCACATAGTAAGATAGATATGAGTTCCACGATAATACATGTGCAGAAATTGATCTCAAATAATTTTTTTACATAGTGGCAAATCGAGTTTTAGTTAGTATAAAACGTCTTAATTAGGAACACAATAATTTAATGCACGGATCAACGTCAAATTCAAGTAAAAAAATTATAATTTTTTAATACCATACTTAGAGTATCCTAATCATCCCATCCAACGGTCATTTTTGCGTAAAAAAATTATTTGTCGGCATAACTAATTTTGCGACGGCGTTTCTTTTTCGTCGCAATTGATGAACCTTTTTGCGACGGCGTAAAAGTGCCGTCGCAATTGGTGAAACCTTTTGCGACGGTAAAAATTATCGTCGCAATTGATGAATCATTTTGCGACGGTGTCGGTTTGCCGTCGCAAAAGGTCTACCCATTTGTGACGGTAAGTTTGCCGTCGCCATTGGTAGATATTTGCGACGGCATTCATTGTCGTTGCAAAAAAGCGTAGCAAATTGAATTTTTTGTTGTAGTGATAACATATAAAAAAAGGAGACTATTGAATAATGATTAACTGCATAATAATGCATAGTGATGGTCGAAGTGGAGAAGGAGGTTATGGAAAACTAGTTTCGTTTAATTTGTGGTTGTGCAGCTAAATCTTATCTTTTCTTTATCATAAAACAACCCTTTTACTGTTATGTCCATGATTGAAATAATTTTTCTACTTAATTTATTTAATTGATGTCGAGTATTATTTGGGTTTTTGAATGTTTTACCTTAATAACTGTCTTAAGGAAAGTTTCCTTAATTAATAGTTATTATTAAATTTACATTGTTATGAAACAGTTAAGATCGGAAAAGAACACAACTAATCGTGACCAGAAGCATCTGCACCATGGATCGGGCTCCTGCAAGATGCTCAACATTGCGTTGGAACACTGTCAAAAGGGTTCAAAATTTCTGCTCATTGATGCTAGCAATTTTGCTTACTCTAGGCCCAGGCAAGACAAATATCTCGGGACTCAACACACCGTAAGTAACAATTTTATCCAAATTAATTGAATTTATTTTTACTGTTGGTTTGAAGAACTTGGATCATGATTAATTAGGACACAAAATTTGGTTCAATTCTCTTGAAATTTGGTTTAGTTGGCTAAATAAAATATGATTATGAACTTGAAAAATACATATGGAAATCGGTGCCCACAGTTATTCGAAGTGTTTTGGTTTTCGTGCAAGTTTTTGGTTTCCTTCATTTTTAGGGGAAACTATGTCAATTTTTTTTGACATTGATATATTGTTCATGTTAATTTCAGGAGAGGTTGAAACATTGGAATAAATGGCCAATGAGAAAGTGGCAGAAATGCAATCGCAGTTGCCAGTGAATACGCTTGAAGAAATGCCTCCTCTTTCGCAGGTGACTCAGATAGATATTGCATATGCAGTCTTCAGTCGTCGACTTGGAAATGAGGTTCGTGGTGTTAGACGGGGTGTTGAGCAAGATTTGAGAAAGTCGTCACTACTAAGGAGTCGGTGTTCCAATGCAGCGGCTAATGAGGAGCGCGTACAAGCGACCGAGGAGGAGGCTCGAGCAGCTCGGGAGAGTCAAGCAACGACAGCTCAGATGGATCAGATGGAACACTTAATCCGCGCTTTATTTTCTAAGCTAGGCATAGATGCCAATTCTATTTGTCAGCTGATTATCACGCCTCGGGGTCCTCCTGGACACAATGACGACGACAGCAGTCCGAGCAAGGAGGGAATCAGTAGGGTCCAAACTCCTGATAGTGTCTCGGGTTAGCGGGAGTTTAGTTATGTTTAGTATGTATATAATATGTACGTAGTTTTATATTTCGATCGGATTAATTATGTATAAATTTAATATCTAATATATTCGATTATTAATAGTAATTTTTTGAATGTATTTATTTATGTAATATTTAATATATTCGATTTATTAATTTCAGAAGAAAAAAACCCTTAAAAGACGACGAAAAGAAATTTGCCGTCGTTTAGGTGTCAAAACTAAGACAAAATTTTTTTGTCGTCTAGGTCAGACTACTTAGACGACGAATCTAACAAGTTTGTCGTCTAAGACATGTTGCCTAGACGACAAAAAGTTCCGTCATCTGAAACGTAAACGTAGACAACGAAACTTTTCGTCGTCTAAAGTTCCAACGTAGACGACAATATATTTCGTCAACTAAGTTAACTTAGGCGTCGAATTATTTCATCATCTAGGTCAGTAACATTTGTTTCGTCGTCTAGGTACTTTGAGCATCCCTAACAATGAAGTCAAAATCACTAATTATATTTTTCAAAAAGTATAAAAAAAAATAACAAAAATGTAGGAATTGAAGAGAGAAAAAAATAAATTTAAGTCAAATTCTCTCTTAAATATATCTAGGATTTTTAACAAAAAGCTATATTTAACTTATTTTTAGAGTATACGTTGGAGCATTGCTTTGAAAATTATCTAAATTTAATTTTATATTTGAATTAGCAAGACTATCGGGAGATAAATATAATTAGCAAAAGTTAGCTTATTTTTGTAGTTTACTGCAATAAAATTGCTACAAAGATAATTTGAGAAAACTGAAAAACCATAACGTGGGAGCTGCAAAATTCTAACGCGCGAGAGTTTAACTCTGTGTCAATTTCTCTCTCCAAAATTATTATATATGACTAGCATTTCAATTTCAATCCCGTTGGGATGCTCTAAACCCTCATGTCGTTCAGCAAAGTCGTATCATTGGTCGTCTTATCCCTCATCTCATAGCCAAGAACAAAATGCTATTAGCTGATCATCTACCGCATCCATGTCCAAAATATTTGTTGCGTTATAGCTTATCCATATTTTAAGTTTATGTAAGGTCTCCGAGTTTGTCTTTGACATAAGAAGCCTAGGAAGACTTTAGGTTATCTTTGACATATTAAAAAAATGGTCTGAGTTTTATCCATATTTGTTACTTTAGATTATTCGGACACAAGGCTAAAAGAATGTGATAAAATAAGCTTGAGCTACGTACAACGTACACATCTCTAACTGTACGTAAATGTCATATTTACATACAAGAATATTTTTATCCACAAAAATGATTTGCTGATGACAGTTGTAGCTCATACATACACCATTGACAAGCAAGGTCACACTCTGGTGTGTTAACTAACTAAATGTAGGTTATGTAGCTAGCAGTTTTATAAGTGCGACTAGAACAATTAATTCAAGTATTCTTAACTGTATTCAGGCAAAGAGTTCAGAAATTCACTCCACACCTTCACTTGATTTCCTTCTAATGTCCACTTTCTCTCTTAACTCTCTCTCTCTCTCTAATTATAGCAATCTTCATGCACCATTGTCTCCCCATGTATAAATCTCCCATACACAAACAAGGAAAACACCCAAAAAAAAACAAAGAATAAGTAATAAGTAATAAATCTCAATTCACAACAGTTTACGTACAAATATGGAGACAAATAAAACTAAAGCCTCTAACTCCTCCTTCCTTCCCTTCATGTTGTCAATAAGTTCCTCATGCTCGGCTTTCAACATCACCAAGCTCCTCGAAAGGGAAGACGACTTCAGCAACTTTAACAACTACCTCTCCCAAACTAAGCTCGCCGACCAAATCAACAAGCGGAGCACCATCACCGTCCTCGCCATGAGCAACAGCGCCATCGGCGGCCTAGGCGGTGACGACTTCGTCTTGAAGTCGATCATGAGCGTCCACGTCATCCTCGACTACTACGACTAGTACAAGCTATCCAAGCTAGCCAAGAACAACAAGAGCGCGACGCTGACGACGCTGTTCCAAACCTCCGGGGTCGCCAAGGACCAGCAGGGCTTCATCACCAACGACAACGGTGAAATTTCGTTCGGATCGGCCAGCAAGGGATCACAGATGAACTCGAAGATGGTGAAGTCGGTGACAGCTCAGCCCTACAACATTTCCGTGCTTCAGGTTAGCTCCATCATTGAGGTTCCCAACATCAACGCTTCGCCTTCCCCCGAAAGGGCTCCGGCGCCAAAACCTAAGTCTAAAGACGACGACGATGATAAATCCGACAGTCCCTCAGACGACTCTGCCAACAGTCCTGCCGACGACTCGAACTCGGACGACGAAGCCGAGAAGGCTCCGAGTCCCTCCAAAGAGACGCACAGTAGCCCGCCCAAACCGGATGACGCTGATGATACCGTGATGTCAGACTCCCCGTCGTCGACGCCGGCGCCGTCGTCGTTGGAGTTGTGATGGGGTTGGTTTTGGTATTGGTTGCCTATTTCTGACGGGCATGAGATAATATCATCAAATAATTAAGAATAGCAACTCAAAATTAAACATCATTCACCTCCGAGGCTAGGGTTGATGGGTTTGGATTTGGATTAGTTTGTAAGAATGTGATTTGTTTTAGAAATGCTTGGAAATTCAAAAGTAGAAAATGTTAGGAATCCATGGATTATTGAAGAAGAAAGTAAAAGCAAGCAGAAAACTTAAAGGAAACGTAGAGAAGCTGTAATGACTACATTGTGTATTGCTTGGTTAATTGTGAGTAGTGAGTTACAGTCTATTTATAGTCAAGCATGACATACATGTTAACACCCCCCCTCAACCATATGCTAGGGAACCAACCATATGGTTGGAACAAAGATAACAACAATGATAGCCAATATGAAAAGATAACATACCAATCCGATAACCCAAACAATTTGATGTATCATGAGCCCAACTTCCACGGCGATCTGTGATGCAATATTGGTGAGAGAGCATGTCGAAAAATTGCATATCACAACATATAAACTCTTGATGCTTGCTCTGCATATGACAACCCTTGATGAGAACCGATGCATACAGAATGGTGTTCAAACAGAATGGTGTTCAACTTGGCATGATCTTGCTGCTTGAGAAGTAGGTCTAATTGCATATAGGAAAACCAGTAGCAACAAGGCAGCAAACAGTAGGTCCATGACTGTGTCCACATATCAATTCTCCCTCAATATAGCATAACCTGGCCAGATCCTTTATAATCTTGCACCACATGTGTATGCCATCAACTCTTAAATGGAGAATTACCAAACAACAGTTCTGTATTGCTCACACTGCCAGATCCATCCATCCAAAGAAAATTTGTTTTAAGAAGAGAGAACTGTTTTCAGATAGAGACATAGAAATATTTGCATACTGCAATCGGCAACAAATTTGGTTGCAAAGAGAAGGAGAGATGGACAAATCCACTTTGATTTGAGAGAGAAAATTGAGAATATTTTTTTTTTGAGAGAGAATATCTGTTTGAGAGAGAAGAAATTTGTTTGAGAGAGAACTTTGGAGAGAGCTGGGAGAGAAATTTGAGAAATTTGTTTGTGGGAGAGAATATCTATTTGAGAGAGAAGAAATTTGTTTGAGAGAGAGAGAATATCTGTTTGAGAGAGAAGAAGAGAGAATATCTGTTTGAGAGAGAAGAACTTTGTTTGAGAGAGAGAAATTCATGCTGAATCATCACCAATTTGGTGTAGAAAACAAGTACTTCTGCAAATGTATATACAACCATTTGACAAGATAAATTGAATGGATGGAAAACCTGAGCAGAGCAACCAAGGAAGAGCACACAAGATCTCAAACACTTTTGCACACACTACTAAAAGATTGCCTGAATATGTACTTGTATATGATCAGTAGCCTACCAGCATATCATCAGCAGTATAATACTAACACCACAGTAAACACAACAATTCCACATGAATATAGAAATATCTCCCAACATCACGCAACAGGCACACTGATGCAAGCAACCAATCCATAATCCACCTTGATAAGCTAGAATAACCAGTCCAAGAAACAAATAGAAACATTCTGCAATTCTGCAAACTTGACTTCATTCGAAGATGACTGATGAATCCAAACAGCATAAACGAGACACACACCAATTTCACAATTCATCAAGATGTCAAGATGTCAAAGTTGGAAAGAGATTACCAAATCCTCCATAGAAATCGTACCCAGACGCACATTGATCGACATAAACATCTCCATGGTCGACACCACTGGCCTCCGATGTTTCCCTCATTCGCTGTCGGCGGGGTTTTCTATCACTACCGGAAGAATTACTATGACCGACGACTTAGTGTCGTCGGTCTGTTACCGTTTATCGTCGGTCATACCTATATCCGACGACACATCGTCGGATATAGTATCGTCGGTAATACTACATCCGACGATAATTTAGGGTTATCGTTGGAAAATAGAGACACTATATCCGACGATATATTGTCGTCGGTCATACTTTAAACTATATCCGACGATGTCATTGTCGGATATTGTTTTCTCCATGGTCAAAATGGTTGACTGTGGAGAAAACTATGACCGACGATGTTAACACAAATCGTCGGTTATAGTTAAAAATATTTAATTTTTTTTTGCAGGTTTTGAGTTTTATCCCAAAACCTGCATTCACAAAAAATCACGCTATCTATATATTGTTCAAATTGAAAATCAACAACCATTGAAACTATACTACGTAGTAAATAAATAAATAATAAAAACCGAAATCGTTCAAATCTGTATACATATGCGTAGTAAATAATGAAAATAAAAATTAAACCGACAATTGTTCAAATGTAGGGGGGTCCTGGTCCTAAGTCTATGTGGTTAAACGGATTGGAGAAAGTTGGTTGGTCATGGTCATGGTCTGGCTGAGGCTGAGGCTGCGGCTGAGGCTGAGGCTGTGGATGTGGCTGTGGCGCACCGAAAATGGGCGGGGGAGCTATCTGGATTCCAGATGCTTGCAACTGTGCATAACAATGCTGCATCCATGTCCCCATTTGCTGCTGCTGTTCGGCCAACCGATTCTGCTCTGCTGTTTGCGCTTGCTCCATCTCCTCGATCTGACGCCGTTGAGCTTCCATCTCAATTGATTGCCTATGAAGCTGGTCGTGTAGCTCATTAGTCCTCGAAGATGATGATGATCCCGATCCGTGAGAGAATTCAGGGGTATGCTTCAGCAGCCCTTGACCCCATTTTCCGGAACCCCTGCAGTAGAATGTGTTCTTCCCTGGAGGGATCGCAGTTGACATAATCCTGGCCCTGACGATCGGATCAGATCGATCAATCTGATCAATCGGGAGTTCCGCATCGGGGGTGTTGGGATAGAGCTCTCTCGCCACTTGAGTCAACACCTACGGAATCGCCTCCTGAATTCTCGCCTAATTGACAAAGAACAATAAAATATTAATTAAAAAACTTTGACGACCCGGACCAGAATTAGCAGTGGAATCAGCTTGATTGATGAGTTACTGCGTAGTCGCAGTTGTCCGACAGTTATTGGAATCGTCAGAGTTCTTAACGACTTAATTATTGGCCGAGAATTGGAGCTGGGTCTCTTCTCGAGAGTCGTTCTACATGTGATTACGAATTCGTGGGCGGTTCCGGATCGTTATTTGGACGACCGAGGAATTAGTTATGAATATTTGAAGTTTCGACGGAAACAGATTTAAATGGCAGGTTTGTTCGCGACTAAATTATCAGACGAGAATTTGGTTTCGGCTTCTTCACGGAAGTTGTTCAGAATTTAATTTCGAGCTTGTGGGAACTTTCGGAGCATGATTTTGAGTTACGAAGATTAAGTTGTGATTATTTCCGTTTGTTGATTAATTAGTCGATTTAAATGAGTGTTGGTTCAAAGGGTTGACTTTTTATCCGTTTGGCCGATGTGTTTGACTTCGGGTGATTATTGAAGAGTACGTCGAGACGAGTTTGTGGCCACGAGAATTATCGGAATCGGAGTTACGATGGAAAAGTTACGGGTATTCAAAGTTCGTCGAAAAGGATAATTACGAAGTTTCCTGTTTGGGAAACCTGCCATAAAAGGAAGCTGGGTTGACCCACGTTGACCCACGGGTCAAGAATAACCCGTTTGGAGGCCGAAATGGTTCGCCGAAATTGAGGCCGATTCCGGCCATTTTTGGGCACGACTTCTTCACGAGATTTGTTGGGCTCGAGCTCATCTTCGGATTGGTAGGTAGATCGTCCCGTGGGGTGGCCGGAGGAGAGAGAATCGAATCGGCAAAGTTATGGATTTTCCGGTGAGTTTTGTGGTGTTCGGGTGGCGGCGTGGAGACCGAGGTAGTGGCTCCTCTTTGGGGGGTTTTGTTAGCCTCGAGCTAAGGAAGCTTTTCCAAGTGGTCTTGAGGGTTGCCGTGGCCGGAGGAGAGATATCCGTTGAATTGAAATTCCAGTAAGGGTTTGGAACTTTGAATTGATTTTTGGAGATTTTCCGGTCAAAATTGGCCTTAACTTATAACTGGAAAGTTGTTGGAATCGTCGAGATCTTTGAAACCATGTGTAGCACGAAATTTTCTGGGCAGGTTTGGATTTTCCGGCGACTGTGGCCGGCGGCGGCGGCGATTTTTCGCCCGGAGTAGTTTTCGACGAATTGCATGTCATTTGACTCGAAATCGCGCCCCGATCGCTGTGGGGAGGTTCTTTTTTCGAGTTGAGCGTCCGAACGTAAAGCGAGGTATTGAGGTGTTATATATGGATTTTCGACGATTCGTCGTACTCGAATTGTGTATTTCCGAGAACGGTGGTTTCTCGTGGTTTGATTTGTATTGTCGGATTATGACTTTGAATATTGGACATTGTGAATATTCAGGGGTTCGTGATCGTTTTTTTGGCGAGGGACATTCCGCCGGATCACGGGTTAACGCGATACGCGTTACGCCAGACTGTGAGTGGACAATTTCTTTTCACGGAAATGATTGCGAGTCTTTTATATATATGAATTACGAACTTGAGCATGCAGATTGATTATGGTTTTACGAGCATATGTTTTACGATTATACATATACGGATATGCGTATACGAGTATACATACATTGATATATTGTTTCATGCATTTGCACCGAACTGTTTATGATTTGGTTTTCACAGAGTACAGTCGTAGTTATGAGGTTGTATCGATACGCTGCATCCCGGCTGATCCCCGAGGATGTTACCAGCTAGGATCACGTGTGGGCTAGGGACCCCGTGGTTCCGACTGTGCTGCTGCAGCTAGGATCACGTGTGGGCTAGGGACCCCGTGGTTCTGACTGTGAGATTTTACTTGCATGCTCTGTTTACGAGTTAGAGTCAGCGTCTCCTCGTATACTATTTGGTTTGATTTATTATATTTCGACTCGCATATGTTTTATAACATATATTATTTGGTGAAAGACATTTATTTTCGTCCACTCACTCTAACGTGTTTATTGTCTTTCCCCTGGGCTTTTCGGTTTCTGTGCCCAGTTTGCAGTTCAGGCTCTGGTGTCGCACGTCGTGGTCGGAGGCATAGTGCTCGAGCTACTTTGTTTCATCCAGTAGGTTTATTGTTCTACCTACTGTGGTATGCGTATATGATTATGTATTAGAAGTCGCTCTAAGCATCCTATTGTATATGCTATACGATTTTACACCGGATTTCAGTAAAGTATAGAGATATTTACTGATTTATTTTACTGTTGATATATTGAGAAATCCGGATGGGATTGGTGCCCACGGTTTGCTTTTTGTGGCATAGGATGAAGTGTATTTTCCGCGTGCAGGTAATGGTAACTCCACGCTAGTAACGAAACTCTACCCAAATTTTGAAAAGTTTTTGTTGGTTCGTGTTTTCGAAGGGGTTTGATTCCGATTTAGGGAGCTAAATCGGGGTTGGGTCCTTTCAAAAACGCAATCTAAATAAATAAGAAATAAGTTTATTTTGTTATAAGGACACTTACAGCATATTCGGGGGACTGCGGATACGCGTGCTGCATCGTATAGACAAGGGGATCCTCTTCTGGGTGGTTGGCCGCCTCCTCGATCCAACCCGAGTATGATCTGGTACCGGCATGATGATTTTTGGTGTTTTTGGCCCAGTTCCTTGTGTTGACTTCAGAAAGATCCTGCACAATTAATGAAACATAAAAAAAACACTCATTAGCCAAATAATTTAAGGGAAGTACGATAAAACAAAAATTAAATCGATTGAAGGTTGCGTACCTTCAATTTCGGGTTGTTGAAGTGAACCACAAGCCATCGCCACTCGTACTCCCTATAACGAAACTCGCTAGGTGTACCCTCACGATCGTCCCCGTACTTTTTCCAATGCTTCTTCAGCTCGGCCTTCCACTCCTTATACCTATATATACCCATAAAATCAAGCGTTAGTAACTAACAACATTGTATGAACATAATCAAAAGAAACGAAAAAATTGAAACAAATGCCCGTCTGCAAACCTGCTCCCATGCACTTCATCCGCCCACGTGGGTCTAGTGTCTGCATCCACGCGGATCCACCTCTGCAATGCGCATATATATATATATATATATATCGATAATATTAAAAATTTATTTAGATAATTTACATAATGAATATACAATTCAACTCACCGACAACGCATTATGCAGCTGATTTTTGACGGATTGCGGCACTGAATTCCAATCTGGCCACAACATTGGGACTCTATCCCGTATGAGGCTGCCCGCCATCCCCGCGTACTTTCGAGTGACCTTTCCCTCGATCACCTGCCCTCTATTCCCGGTCGGAATCATAAGTTGGCCACCACCGCTAGCCTGAATGGCTTCGTCCAGTAACTTGCCGACGACGGGGCCTCTGGTTCTCTTCTGTTTGGCACCAGGCACGATCTCGCCTATCACATATATATGTAGACGATTTTTTAAACATCAACACCTAATTGAATTTAAATATTAGGGAGTAAAAAGATATCACTAATTAATATTTACCTGATTCGTCGGTGCGGTTTCCCGAAATCCTCGCACTCCAGAGAGGTGCCGGGAAGGGTATATACGCATATGCCTGCTCCGGGGTAATGAAGCCTAGCTGTCCCGGAATAGGCATCCCATCGGAATCGACGTGAGGTATCGTCGGGATTTCCAACAGTAAGAATAATGTAGGCGGCAGGCATAGTCGCATCCCCGCCGAGGACTGAGTGGATCCACCAGCCTCCTCGGAAGAATGAGGAGCTGTCTGGTGGATGACGGGGGAAGGGTCCTCGAGATGAATGTCCGGCATTCGGACCGAGGATTGAGTCGCACTATCCGTTGAAGGCGTGCGACTGACCTGATGAACCAACCTCGCGCCTGAGGATCGAGGAGGCTCGGGCTGCTGCTGAGGTTGTCCCTCGCCCATCAACCGACGGTGTCGAGAGATCAGCGGAAGACTGTAAGTGTTTGGGACGCTGGTGGATCCTGATGCGGACCGACTTCCGGTGCCATCAGGATCCCCAGCTCCCGAGCCAGGATCCCCACGTCTCGATCTCCCTCTCCCTCTGGACCTCCCCCTCGAAGTACTCGATCCGGCCCCTCGGGAAGGTCCGCAATTAAACTATTGCATCGTTGCTATAAAATTATTAAAATTAAAAAAAAATTCCTAATTCATCCAAAAAATCTAGCACATGCATATTCCAATATATATCGATCAATAATCCAATATATAAATATTCCACAAAAATCAACAATAATTCCATAAAATCCAATACATATATAATCCAATAATTTAACTATATATATTTATCAATAATTCCAATAATCCAAATTCAACAATAATTCCAAATCCAATTAACAAAAAACTTGGATAATTCCAATTCCAATTTGTTAATCCAATAATTCCAAAACCAATTTAACCTAAAATTCAAATATATTCCACTATATAAACATACATGCATGCAAAAAACATGGATAAAATTCGAAATTTAACCAAAAAATCAAAATTATCCCAAAATATATATAAATACATGCATAAAATTAACAAAATATATATCAATACATGCATAAAATTTAACCTAAAATATTATCCCAAAATTTAACCTAAATTTAACCTAAAATCAAAATTATCCCAAAATATATATCAATACATGCATAAAATTAACAAATTCCATTGCTATATCAATACATGCATCCACATTATCGATCAACACATTCCACATGCAAAATCTAACTTAAATTACAAAAATTCGAAAATTTGAATTTAGGGATTTCAAACCTGATTTTGAACAAATCGACGAGGGATTTGGATTGAGGATCGATGGAATACCACTTGAGCTTTGATTGCTTGCTTGTAGCACGATGAAAGGCCAGAAAATCGATCGGAGGCGTTGGAGCAGTTTGGGGCAGTTTCGTTTCTGCCCCAAAACGTACCCAGATCGGGATATAAAACAGAACTATATCCGACGAGATAAGTAATCTCGTCGGATATAGTTGAACCGAAACTATATCTGACGAGATTTCATATGCATATCGTCGGATATAGTTTCGGTTCAACTATATCCGACGAGATTTTCATATGCATGTCGTCGGATATAGTTCTTCTATTTAATTTTCTGATTATTCCGGTAAACTAATTAAATATTTAGTGTATTAATATATATATTTATTAATAGGTAATTAATACGAAATTATTAATAGTTAATACCAAATTAATACGAAATTATTAATAGTTAATACCAAATTATTAAATTATTATTTAATAATACGATATAATTATTAATCGATCGGTTGTGTATTTTTTTCGATTGATCTCTCGAGCTCTCTCATTTATGATGGGGCCGGATATAGCAATTTCATCGATCGAGAAGATTCGGCAGTCGATAATCTGAATAAAATTCATTTTACATTGCACGTTTTAAGTCAAAATAACATACATATATATACACTAATTAATTAAGGCGCATAATCAGAATCATCGCTTGAGTCTGACTCTGTTTCCGAGTTAATTTCAGGTAAGATGTGTATGTCATCATCACTTGAGTCTTCATTGTCTTCATTTTGATTAACATCAAGAAGATTCGGTTGATGTGTTCGTACCACACTGCCCTGTCTCACATTATTAAGGCGAATTATTGAGGTTTCAGGAATACCAGTTGCGTTCGGCTCTTGGTATGCACTGACTTCTTCATTATCCGAGGTCACACCAAGGGTTGAGGCACTGTATATGTTTCGTGGAAGAACATGGTTAACCACTTTCCATGCGCCTTTATGCACAAGAACATCAAGATAGAACAATTGTTTCACCGTCGTGGCCAACACAAACGGATCATCTTCATACCAGCTTGTGGCAGTATTCACCGAAAAAATCCTGTATTGATCGATCCTTGTGTTCTGAGGGTCGGTATCAAACCATCTACACTTAAACAAGTGCACGGTCATGCCTTCCCCATATATTAATTCGACAACAGAATGGAGAACACCGTAATAGTCAACTCCATTCTGCCCACCATGCACCATTACCCCAGAATTCTGTGTTTTTCGTCTGACATCTCTATGTTCACAAATAAATAGGACGCCATTTACCTTACACATAGGATAAACTCTGGAAGTTACCGGTTTTTGCGCCAAGAGCCTCAATTCGTGTGACCACTGAGGGATACCATCATCTTGTACATGATTCATTTGAAAATAATCATTTATTAACTTAACTATAAATAGGATGCGAGACATGCACTTAACATCGATCATATACAGGTCAATTTAAGTATCAACTTACCCAGTTGCCAAAATAGTTTGCGAACATCTTGTTGTGGTACTCAACATCACCGGAAATAGCAGGGCAGTAAAGGTGCAAATTTTTCCAATATTGAACTTCTGGACAGTTAATCAATACCGACCAATGGGCAATGACTAGCTCATAAGGTTCCAACTTGTACGAGTTGGGCAACTTTCCAGAAACTTCTACATCATCGGAGATGATCGAAAGGTTGAACTGCCCTCCATCTACTCGCATATGTTGTGGAGGGTCCTCCAACGCTCCCAAATACAACTTGGTGTACGTTACGCACTCATGCGCAATATATGCTTCAGCGATACACCCTTCGGGTGCAGATTTGTTCATCACATAGTCTTTGTAGTCCCCTAATTGTCTGTAAATTGGTAATTACAGATCGAGCATGTTATGCTTATTGCAACAATAAGTGAATAAATAATATTAAAGATCGACATATATATAGCCAGATTCAGAGATGCATTATGTACCTTTCCATAGGATACATCCATGTGTAGTGTACTGGACCAGTAAGCAACAATTGTTCCGGAAGATGGAGCATCAGGTGAGGCATGATGTCGAAAAAGTTTGGAGGAAATATCCTTTCGAATTTGCACTTGATAAAAATGATGTCCTGTTGTATTTCCAACAAGTCTGATTTCTTCACTTCTCTCGTGCATAACTTCTGAAAGAATCTTGACAAAGCCACTAATGGCTCCACCACCTCTTTGGGCAGGTACCCTCGAATGAAAACAGGGAAGAGGCGTTGGAGCAGTATATGACAGTCATGACTCTTTAGTCCGTACATCTTGTTGTCTTTGAAGTTAACACATCGACTTATATTTCCGGCATAGCCTGAAGGATACCTGACATTACCCATCCAGCCAAAAATTTCACTCTTCTGGGCAGGTTTCACGGTATAAGGAGCTTGTGGCATTTTTTTCTTCCCATCTCTCAACCACAAATGTTTTCGCAGTCCCATCCTTTTAAGATCAATGCGTGCCTTCGGGCCGTCTTTAGTTTTTCCCTCCCAATTCAACACTGTGCCGACCACACTCTCGCACACATTTTTCTCTATGTGCATGACATCTAAGTAGTGTCTGATCAGCAACTTGGACCAATAAGGAAGTTCCCAAAAAATACTTTTGTGTGTCCAGAATTTATACTTGTCGGGTTTGTCAGGTATTGACGCCACTATCTCAGGATGATTGCTTAGCTGCCCAAAATCGTATTCATTTAGCACTTCTAAGATTTCATCCCCCGTCCATCTCCTCGGCTGCTCACCTGTTTCCACAGTCCCATTAAATGCCTCCACATCCTCCCGAAATGGGTGATCATGTGGAAGCCAACAACGATGTCGCATCTGTACAATCTTCCTGCAATGAGGTCTGCAACACTCAACCGTCATGCACTCTGGACAAGCCCTGTATCCCCTGGTAACGTTGCCCAACAACATCCCGCGTGCAGGAAAATCGCTAATGGTGCCATCAAGCATGGCATGCATCTGGAACATCTCATTTTTGAACTTGTTATAAGTGGGATGACCATGCTCACTCAAGTACTTAAGCTCCTCAATCAAGGGTCTCAGATACACATCGAGACACTTTCCTGGATAACCCGTCCCTGGAATGATCATAGTGAGCATATTGTATTCTTTCTTCATGCACATCCATGGAGGAAGGTTGTACGGTACCAAAATAACTGGCCATATACTGTATTGAAGACTCATGTTGCCAAAAGGGTTGAATCCGTCAGATGAAAACCCCAGCCAAACATTTCGAACATCTGATGCAAAATAAGAAAACTCCTTCACCATGTGCTTCCAAGCCTCTCCGTCAGCAGGGTGTATAAGCGTATCACCGTCGGGCAAATTCCTCTCGGCCCACCATCTCATAGCTTCAGCCGTGTGTGCAGACATGAACAACCGTTCTAGCCTATCTATCAGCGGAAAATACCGAAGTATCTTCACAGCTTTCTTGTTTCCGGCAGGAGTCAACTTATACCTATCTGTACCACATACCGGGCATTCATCAAGAGATTCAAGATCATTCCCATAAGCATCTTCACCCCAGAAGAGAACACAATCATATCTACAAGCATGGATTTTGATGTAGGAAAGGCCAAGATGTTTAAGGATCTGTCGCACCTTACACTGAGTGGTAGGAAGACGATGACCGGGGGGCAACAACGAACCAGACCACTTCAGCCAATCATCAACAGCCTTCACACTCATTTTGTTCTCCACTTTGAGCTTCATTACTCCCATAACACTTTCGAGAACAGTCTTATTACACCCGTTGTACAACGGGGTCTGTTGGAAGGCAATGAGGTTGTTGTACTTGTCCATACCAGCAGTGTTGACAGCTGTAGGTACTTGCTGGACTGGCTCAATATGAGGGAAGTCTCCAACGGCGGGAGGGATATCGATATCCGGTGCTTGAGCAAATATACCGCTCTCATGAGGAAACATATCGTTGATCAACCTTGTTGTTGGATCATTGGATGTACTGCCACTCTCAAAAAATTGTCCGTGATCATGTTGACCAATTGTTGAGCTCTCACCGTGATAAATCCAACATGTGTACTTATCCCAAAACTCGTTTTTCTTCAAGTGCTCCAATACTTTATCGATGTGAAAACGATATCGCTCGCTGTGATACTGACATTTCGTACACAGACAATAATGAATTGTCATCCCTCCACAATTAACCTTCACATATTCTACAAAACTTCTAATTCCACGGTGATATCTTACATCCCATCTTGGAAGACATATCCAACTCTTGTCCATCCTGAAAATTATAACTGCATGTATATATACCCATGATCTTATTAATTCAAATTTCATAGCTAGATATAAATATTTATTATTTTAATTCCCATCATTTTAATATATATATATACACACACGTACACCCTAACTATATATATATATAATCGATCAAAAAAATCTAAATATATATATATATATATAACGTTAACCATGTACGTACGTACACGTACTAGCTAGCTAGCTAGTGTACATTTAATCCTATATATATATAAACACAATATATATAATGCAATATATTAATTAAATAAATTAATCACCCTATAGCTAGCTAGCTAGTTATTGCTATATATATATTCACAATAATCAAATTAAAATTAACAACAATTAATATATATTTACGATCAATCACGCGTACGTACTCAAAATCAATCATCGATCAATTACTCAAACTCAAGAATCAATTAATTAACTCGATCAATCGATCAATATATATGTATATATTCAAAATCAATTAATTAATATCGATCGATCTATATATTCAACAAATTAAGCATTAATACATGCATGCACAACACATATATATATTAATTAAGCACGACGTACCTATATATATAATGCGCATGAATCATCACGAACTCATTCTCGACATCACCCAAATATCGATTTCAGAGCATTTTCAGAAAAAATGGAAAGTTTTTTGAATGACAGATCGAGCTACTGCCCAGATCTGAAATAAGAAACTATAACCGACGATATGAAAAAATCGTTGGTAATAGTCAAAAAAATCGTCGGACATAGTCGAAAACTATGACCGACGAGTTTCCGACGACTATAACCGACGATAAGAAAATCTCGACGGTCAAAAAACTATAACCGACGAGATTATCCTGTCGTCGGTTATAGTATATCCCTTCTCGTCGATCTGTTTTTTGGCAACTCGTCGGATATAATGGTTCTGCTTGTAGTGTATCCTCTCGTCTTAGTCAATCGGGGTTAGGCTTTAACAACGATAGAAAAATAGCAGATCGAAGATGTTGATGCAACAAAGGTGTGTTGAAGCAGATTGTTTCGCAAGACTGAGTGGTGCTGACGAGTGGACTCGACCGAGTAAGATGGCTGAGTTGAGTCGCTGAGTGGACTCGCTGAGTTGTTGAAGCGAGTTGTCGAGTTACTGAGTTCTGGACTCGAAGCCTTGGAAATCGACTCGTATTGTCATGAGTCACGGTGATGAGGTAGCTCGGTCGCCGTAACGTGCCGCTGCACACCGCTCTTGATGCGCCTCAATTTCCTCCTCCGCCTCCGGTGGGAACATGTTTCCTCACAGCTCAGTTCGGTTCGGGACTGTAGTTGATGACATCACCAAGTATCAGTTCGACGAGGACTTGGTACTTTTCAATGCGACTGGGATCGAACTGTGGAGATTGGTGAAGAGCTACAGCTTCGGGTAGTGAGGTCGACGAGTTGAGAACGATGCAAGAGCTGCGGCTGAGAGGAGGAGCAAAACTCAATGTGGGGTTAGGGTTTGAAATTGGGGCTAAAATTGAAAACCACCGAATCTAAACAATCGAAACTATGCGAAAACAAAACTAGACACAGAAGCTGCAAGGTACCAGATCGGATACCATGGGCTCTGATACCATGTTAGGAATCCATGGATTATTGAAGAAGAAAGTAAAAGCAAGCAGAAAACTTAAAGGAAACGTAGAGAAGCTGTAATGACTACATTGTGTATTACTTGGTTAATTGTGATCAGTGAGTTACAGTCTATTTATAGTCAAGCATGACATACATGTTAACAGAAAAGGCATTAACGAAGTTTAATTGCACTACAAAGTTCAATTAAGGTTACCAAAATTAGCTAGAGTGTACATGCTAAAAATCTTAATTAGGTTTTCCTACCCTTTCTTTCTGGAACAATATATGTTCCTTGCAGACCTTAAGTTTTAATCCAACAGTCCTTCGACCATGGAGCTCGATCGAACAGATTGGATCAGACGTACGTAATAATAATTAAGTGATTAAACTGGGAAGACCGAAACACCTGAATATATATCTAGGGGTTTTCTCAGTAAAAGAAGATACCAAATCTTTTGTGCTATATACGCATTGCTAACCTGAGAGACGTTGATGCAATAATCAAATCCTAAATGATGTCATTCGCTTAAAGAATTTATTATTCTTACACGCTATAGCTCGATCATACAAATCAGCAGTAGGCGTACGTAATCGATGTGATTTAGCTTACAAAAAGGGGTGATATAGATAAAACTTCTTCCCACTTTTATTTTACAATCTTTAATCTATACACATTTTCATTATTAGGTTTAGTTCAGTAATTAATTACGTTTTCTATATAAGATACATTTCTTACCATTTCTTTCTAACTGATTACACAAATGCCATAACACTTTAATACAAAATTGATTTAAATCAAATTATCACAATTAATATAAGACAGCAATAAAGTTTTTGTTAATGCTAATAAATCAATCACTTAACAAAAATATATTCAAACAAACAATTGATTTAGAATTGAGACGACCATAAGCATAGGTACGTGTTGTAGATTTTAACATGCATGGATATGTAATAACAATTGCTAAAGTATCTAAAAATTACAATCAAGTCATAGCTAGTACGTAGTAGGTTTATTGTAGGAGCTATATATATGTAGATAATTTACCTAATATCAAAGACAAAATGATAGGTAAATTAAGTACGTAGGTAATTAGTCTAATTACTAATGTAGGTACATAGTGAACTGATAATATAGGTAAATTATATTCGAATTAAAATAAAATAATATAGTTAGTTTATTTACTTTCAAAAGAAATGTAGGTAAATATAGGTGATTAAAACTATAATAAGTAAATAGTACATAAATTGAAAACAAATGATGAGTTTGAAATCAAACTAGGTAAATTGGACATACATTCAAAATCAAATGATAAGTTTGAAATCAAACTAGGTAAATCCTATGTACATCAAAATCAAAGTCTGGAATCAAATATATGACATGATAGAATAATAAGAATCAAAGTAAATGTCATTGAACAAAAGTTCATTCCCAAAAATTATTGATCTTACCTTGTTTTGTCTTGATAACTTGACATATCTTCTTATACTATTGAAAAAGAATACGATATAAAATATCATCTCAAGTATTCGATCTATATTCCTAAGAACTTGCGACGAATGAATTAAAAAAGCCTCCTCTTAGCTTATTGTATATATATGGCTATACATAAATAGAGATCTTCGTAGTTCAAATTTGATGGATATAAAAGAGGAAACCATGTACAATTAGGAAAAAAAAAACTAATTCAAAAAATTTGTCTAAAATTAATGAATATGCAATAGAAAGTAAACTTGAATTTCCCTCTTATAGGTTGCGTAATTAAATGTATCCTACCAAAAATAGTACATTTGGACAATTTGGGTATCATAAAAAGTATAATTATTCTTGAAAAGGAAAAAATTTAAGTCAAAAGACTGAATCCTTGAATGAAAATATACTTAGATTTTCAAATGTGGGAGGGAAGTATATCTAATTTCCCCTACAAAAAGTTGGGATATATGATATATATCGATGATCGAGCGGCATTATCGATCTCTATAGTAATATTGTTGATGATAGTGATCGAACTTTTTATTTAGTCCTATATATGTATGTTTATTACGTACGTATAGTGCACGACTAATCGAAAGTTTTGAGGCTACAATGGTAAGTTTCTCATCATATAGAATCTTATGATTTGTGAAATCTAGTTTTTAAATATATGAGTTCGTGCTTCTAGTTCATAATATTCTGACTGCTAACCATTTGTTCTTTCCGGTGGGAATATAGCATCTGATTTACATAAACGGAGTCCTGGATTTGTTTGATGTTTGCAAACTAGATTATCCTTTTGATTAATTCGACAATATTCCTAAGCTAGCTAGATTAATTACTTACCTATAGGTATATATTAGCACTTAATTAAGCTTTAGTATTATTCCTCTGATTAAGATAAGCTTACTTTCAATTCTTTGCTTTATGAAACATAAAATATGTAAGGATCGGACCAGTATATATACTGCGGACCTGCTGCCATTAGTACTATTTCATTAATTAATCTATATTTTAAATCATCATGTGTCATTATGGGTTCTAATCCCACAAGAAATGACTGAATAAGAAGTCGTCCCTGCAGCATGCAACTCTCTATTTCATACCTAACGTCCGATTCCAAAGTACCCAAGTTTATAATTTTAGCCACATCACCTTGCATTGTATGCTTTAGTTTTAAACTATGTTTGTACGTTGTTGACTTGTTGTCTCACAAGTTAATGAAATATCGTGCAGTTGGATATTTCTCGATTATTAACATCAATTTGATAAGAAGTGAGTACGTACTGTGTACAGTGTACCAATAAAACTTCAAACTTTGCATGATTCAGATGTTGATCTTACTTTGTTGTCAATGTAATATAATTAACATTTTCACTCTAAATCCTTTCGGAAGATCACATACTCTACGACTTAATCTATATGTATCTTCTTCTTTTTGAAATAAGGGCAGTGCGGCAGTTCTCAAACTTTTATTAATGAAACAGTCGAATACATACTCGGGAGGAACATAGTACCTAAATTTTGTATTACAATAAATACATACAAAGCATCTCGGATAATCACAAGACCACTCATAACACTTATGCATTCAAACATGCACCAAGTAGCAGAGAGTGTGACATCGGCTACTCTATCCGATTTACAATTGTGGCGACATATTAATGGAAATATAACGTGACACAGGTGACACATCATTACAAATAACACAAATTTCCAACCATGTTGCGGAACGACAATTCAGTTATAGGCACTATATTTCATCCTGCCACTAGAAAGATGCGACCATTTAACCATGAACCACACCTTCACTAGGGCAGATCACCTAGATTGCCTGACTAGGCCCTTTTTAAAGAGGTAGGGCATTATTATTTACAATAAACAGCAAAACAACCTTATATACTAAATAAACACAGAGAAGCAATAAATTAAAAATAAGTAATGGGCCCAAGATTATACTCCAAGCCCACACTTCAATGAAGTTCTAGAGTACTCAGATTGAAGACCAACAACCATGAGCCCAAACCACAACCCACCATCTCACCGGAAAACCCACCGCCACTACACCACACGCCATGTGTCGGCTCCCCATCATCCCTAACAACACAACACAAATCAAGTACGTACCCAAGTCGAGTCCTCTCAATCGTATCTAGATCCGTCGTCACCCATTCCCCAAGAGAAACGAAGGCCGAACCCTTGAAACTCTAAGGAAACAAAGCAACGAACCGCCGCTGCCACTACCATCCTAACACCCCTCGCCCATTCGCGCTATCATCCCCTCTGTTTTCCGTTGGATCTAAATCTGGTCGAGCATATATATGTCGTCTTCATACCCGGAATATTGTACATCCATGAGTTTATTGGGTAACTACCACCACAACCCCCTAGGAAAAAACGTCCGTCCTGGAGGACACCACCACCCGTCTGGCCGCACCTACATGGCGTCGACGAGGCTGAAAGCCAACACCGGCCAGTAGAGCCGCCTAACGAGCATCACAGATGCAAGTTTTTTTATAGAGCGGTATTCCTAGGGTTCGGGTTTCTATTTTTTTTTTTATGTCTGGAATAATTTATCTGTATCTAAGTGAATCAAGTTTATTTTACACGTAACATAAGCGGAGCCCGGACTTGTAAAAAAAATATGAGCCATATATTTTTTTATTTTTTTGAAAATAATGACCCATTTATTTTAAGTGTAAAATAGACCAGCTTCACTAAAGATCGAACCTCTCATATTCCTCTGTTCCTCCGTGTCTATTCATTTGAGTATAATAGATAGTGACGATGGAGCATATATAAAACATGCCAAGTGGCCGGAGGCTACTTTGCCCAAGATTCTCACCCAAAATGAGATATGTAATTAAAGCAATGCATCTCGTAAGAAAAATAAAAACTAGAGCAATGCATGTCTATAAAGTTTGCGGTGTACATATAAAGGAATCTGGAGTCTTCCCCACCAAAAGACCAAAGTTTATTTGTAAGCAAAAGACTAGGGAAAAAGGAAAGTAAAATTTACAAAATATATGGAAAATTTAGAGAATAACATATATAAAGAAGAGTGATGAGCTAGCTAGGGGTGCCTCCAAGATCCAAACAAACACCTAAACGATTTGACAAAGTTAATTAATGATTGTCATCCAATTAATTTGCTTATGAGTGCTAAAGACATGATTCTCTTTTCTGGTTTTAAAACAGTACTTACCAAGGATATTAAGGTGTCAATATGCCCTTGAGCTAAGGTTATTTCATATGTACGTACGTGTAATTGGATTCCGTCTAATATTCCTTTTCTTTTTTTATTTATAAGCTTGATGCTTCTTATATCATCCATTAACAACTTTGTAATCAAGATTACGTTTCCAACAAACAACATGCATATCCACCTTTATGTTGGAATTAAACTATATATATAGAAGTTAAACTCGATCATTTTCTTGATCACTACCTAAATTTCTTGGACAAATATTAAAAGAGTAATCATAAAGTGTTGGATGAATATTAGTCTTACGTTCACTAGAATATATTTTTTTTAGATTTTTTTTTGTAGTCTCAATGAGACAACGACAGTCTCTCTTAGTATAGTACCATTAGTTCATGGATTAAACATACTTACTTATTTAAACAGGTAATCAACACTTACTTGACCATCCGAAAGACCACCAAGCGGACTACAACTTCACTCGCAAGACCGAGCCCATCCGATCGGGCACGCGCCCGACAAGCGCACATCCGAATACTCGGCCCACATGACAGCAAATACAACTCTATCCCACATCGAAGAGCACAAGCAAACAACAATCTCACTCACCCATATAGGTAAGGCATTTACTACAGGTAAGAGGGCATTGAATTCGACCCAACAATCAATTCTAGTCTTAAATACTCCAACCAACTTTCTTACACGTTTGCTTGATTGTTATATCCAATACATCTTCTAACTTAGACATCGGAGCGTTGAAGGCAGGCCGGCCCTGTCTTGACCATCTGACTGCCCGTTTGTTGTTGTATTCTTCTAACAGTGGGAAGCCGAACGCGCAAGCCCGCATACCCGATAACCCGAACATTCAAAGAGAGAGCAAGTACCCGATCATCCGAACAACCCGAACGTTCGGACAAGAAGAGAAGATTACTCGTATTGCTTCTACTGATTACGTCCCGCGTAATCCGGTAGAAGCAGTCTCATCAACACGCATACATAGACTTCCCCCAAAACCGTCTGAAGAAACCTATCTTGCTTCCAGTTGAGATGGATCCTTAGGAGTTGTGGAGGAACGCAACTCAATAAAGAAGGTGGTTAACTAATTAAGAAGTCCTCCATTTCATTTTCAAAAAAAAAAGTGGTACATTTGGTTTTAGATAGTTACTCGTGTTATTCTAGTTTGTTAGACAATGACATTTAATTTGTGCGTTTTTCAACACAATAATACCATATGACTTCTTTTTGTTGGGTCAGATAATCTGATAGAGTTCTATATTGTTGCAACAAATTCAATGAATGATATTTTGATCCCCTTATCAAAGACAAAAAAATTTATGGGACAATTCTAGGCACTTCGAAATTAACAAAGCTATTGATTTTTCTCACACACACATATACTTTACCGGTTCGTTCTTTCCTCAAATGACCAGCTTAATTATACGTACTGTACCACGATAACTCTGCCAAAAACCATCGAATTGTATTTAGAAAGATCTAGAACATAACGCTCAAGTTGCTTGCCCAAAAGCCGGGCATACAATTTAGCATTATCCACTGGGTTAATTGGTATTCATACCAGAGGAGAAAATATTGTTATTTGTTTGTATAGCCATCAATAGATAAAGAAAATATCATATTGATTGGATATATATGGTCATATGGGTACCCCCATAAAGTAAGGGTTAGGATGCATATAGAGCCAGGGTTCCCTGTCACTAGACACTAGGACCATCAAGAGACACACACAGAGGTAAAGGTGACCTTTTTTACCCGAGGCGTTGGAATCTTGGATGGCTAAATGCATACAAACTAGAGACCGGCCAGGTCCATCCACATATACCTAGCTTAGCTAGCTAGAAACATTGGAATCGATCATCATGTTGTTAATTACGGACACTGGAATGTAAAAGTCTGTACGTTAGTCCGTCGATCTATATATAGTACTCACTGCTCGATCGGCCAAATAACATTTCCGAGAGAATGAACAGTCGATAGCTCGATATATGTATTTCTCAAGTTTGATATTTTATGCAAATCTTGAAATTGGATGATTAAGAAGTACTTACACAAGCGTAAACTGGCCCTTAAAGTCAATACATCTTTCTTTCTGCTTCAAATGAGTGTTAATAATCCCTATGTATCCCTACAATATTGTTAATTAAAGGCCTTTAATTATGTCTCTAACGACCACAAAATTTCAGCCAAAATCTCACATTTCGGCTTAAACTTAAAGGAAAAGGGAGAGATCGACTAGGGCGACAGTACTCCATGCATGAGTAGATCTACATGTACCACACTGTTTTGTATGTCGAAACACGACCGAACTCAATGCTAAAGAAAATGAAGAAAAAAAAAATGATGCTGCAATTCCCATCAGCTCCATTCATTTGGACTTGCTAGGTTCTCTGTTATTTTGACAAGACATTACATGTTAACGAAGATAGGTTAACACTTCTGTTTAGAAGCTGACCGGCCTCCGTCACCAACTATAAACATTGCTCATGAATTAAATACTTACAGGGCATATATTTTGATAGAATGAAATATAAAAAGGTTGTTGGTCGCAATATTTAGATAAATATTGGATAGCTAAGATATATATTTGGATAAATATATATCCAAATATATATTTGGATAAATATACATATTAGTTTAGCTAAGATATATAATGTTAGAGCATCTCCAATGGAGAGTCCTATACCCTATATATATAGCTTTGCTTGAGATTGTTGCTCTCCAATGGTTAAAATGGAGGACCTAAAACCTATATTATCTAGTTTGGGGTCCTAAAGGAAGATCTAAAGTGAGACTTCATTTAGATCGGGTGCTAAATTTTGAACGAAAGAGGTTGGTGGGGCTATCTATGCAGAGGAGAGAGGGAAACAAGAAGAGAAACGTGCACATGGGAGGGAGTGGGAGCAACGCGCGCTGCAGCTGCTCCTCACCTGCTTGGCCACGCGAGACGCGCCACGAAGAAGAGAGAGTGAGCAACAGCTGCTGCCGTGTGGGACCCGCACCCACGTGAAGCTACAGTGAACATTGCCAGGAGCTCCAACGGCTCCGAAATCAACGGCCATGATTGATTTCTATTTGAAATCAATGGCCAGATCTGAATGAAAGTAAAATAGTTTTTTTTCTTTATTACCGATTCCGATCCGACGATAAATGATATATCTTGAAATCGATCCAACGATTATCATTCAATCTACCATTTATTTTTTATATAACGGTCAGAAAAAAATAAAAAAAATTATACAAAAAAATTCAGTCCGTTGAAGATGATCTAAATATATAAAATTAGAACTTTGAGATAGAACTTTAACCATTGGAGATGATTGATGCCCTAAAATAGGTTTAGAACTTCATATAGGACTTTAACCATTGGAGATGATTGAAGTCCTAAATAAAAAATGCTAAATTGAAGTCCTAAATATAGATATAGCACTTCATTTAACACTTCACTATTGGAGATGCCCTTAGTATAGTTTGATTTGGTGGTAAGTTGATCACAATTTTTTAAAGAGGGATTCGATTCTCACATAGCATTTTCTCAATATTTTTTTAGCTAAATTTTTTTGTTCTGATCCCCTCGCTCTAAAACCTGCCTCACCCACTGATTCTCAACTTCTAGATTTCTCACGTCAGAGACTAATTTTGATAAATCATTTATCACACACGTGCATGAAAGCAAATGTTTGGAGAATAAAACTAAAAATTAGGAAACAAGAGGCAAAGACCGTAGCCAGTCCAATCTTTTCCTTCTTAACGTACGTACAATCATGCATAATAGTTACAAATGCTGCTCTTTCCTGCTAAAAAATATCTCAAGGTGCAACACTAATCATGAATTTGACAAGACAGGCTGGGCTCAACGAACCCTCTTGACCCAAATTGGAGGACCATCTACCCCATGTGTGATCACATGGCATTCTAAGCAACTTATATGTACATATATTTTTGTGGAAATCTGTAACTTGGTCATGGAGTGGTCCTTTCGGTGACTATTGAATTACATTATATCAGGCCTCAAATCCCTCAATCATGCTTGATTTGACCATGACATGCATTGTGATCGATTAGATTTGAGTGGTGATGAGAATTTGTTGGCAAATACTATAATCATGCATATGATTACGTGCTATAATTGGCTGTCTGATGTCGATCGGGACTCAACTATTCCTTTAGATATAGACATATAGTGATTCAACTTACAACCTGGTTTGAACTAAATTTATATTTGATTGGTTAAGGAAATGTTTAACGTAGTCTACATGGGACACTTTTTGTCGTCAAACTCGTTATACTTTTTGTTGGTTGCTAATAGGAACCATGTCATATCTTGTTAGTGAACGAACCATGTTTACCGTGAATTAGGACAACAAAACAATACTTTTAAAAAGGTTATTGACAATTCATGTCATGTGGTAGGAATGGTGAATTTGGGGTTGATCGGGAAACCAAGCTCACTTAGTCGTACTCGAGTAATTAAGTACATACTATGTGGTGAGATGACTTCACATTAATTACCATTTCTTTTGTGAAAAATTAAATACGTTGGCACCTTAATGATTATTAGTTGGGTACGTGTTATGTATGTGTGTGTCCGTTAAAAAACAGTAGTCATGATTTTGACGATTCGTAATGGGTGGATCCTTATTACAGTATATTTCATACTCGCTAAGTTTTTATTTTTATTTTTTCTGATTCATGATGTAAAACGCTAATAATAATGAATAAAATATTTGAATAGATAATAAAGATATGTAAATGGAGCATTACTTGGATCATTTGTGTAAGAACAGTTGAGCAATGCATTTCCTATTTTCCCTCCATTAAATAGGATACATATCGTAATTCTAATACATGCATGCAAGACGTAAAGGGTCATATCGATCGTGCATCATCACTTTTGGTCTAATTAGTTTACCTTGGAAATTCAGAAAAAGCATAGACAATCACAATCCTAGCCTAATTATAACTATACGTATGCAACACAGAGCTGATCGATAAGGACCCCCGCCAATAGGTCAATGCAAATTGGGTAAAGTGAAAGCTTCATTAAGGTTTCCAAATTCCACATTACAAGCATCTGCCTAGTAGAAGAACAGACGCATATACGTGGAATGGAAGCATCCAGTAGCTAGATCGAAGATGGAAACAGAAACACGTAGGCAAAATGCATAAGCCCTAGACATGTACGTACTAAGCTGACGTCGACCTGCAGTTGGAAATATCTGGATTGGACGACGTCAGTAAAGAAGTCTCCATCTCCCAGCTCCCTTCACGTGGACATCTCGTGATAATCTCCTGTGGCCCTTTCATTTCTTCTCGTCCTATAACCTCATCGACTTTGATCCTTCAATTTACGTCGTATTTTTTTCTAAATAAATGACCCAGCAGTGCCCCCAAGATTCCCACCCCATTCAACTTGGCTCGAAAAACACGTATAATAAGGCTAAGATTCTCCTCCTCCTCAACCCTAGCTAACCGCACGGCTACGGAAGTTTTTCTCTCTGATCGACCCTAAGGAGTGTTACCATGCACCATCATCTCCACAGCGCATGCATGGATCCCACAATATCTTGATTCTCTTCAAAAGCGAAACACACCCACACTCGCCGTCGTTTTCATCACGTCTCCAACTTCCCCCACTCAAACTCTCCGCGAGAGTATTTCTCTCTTGTTTCTATTTGTCCCCACGGGTCCTTTCACTAATCCTCCACCTATATATACCCTCCTCCCCTTTCTCATTCTTCGCCACCATCACAAACACACACAACACAAAACTAACTAGCTGATTAAGATAGCTAGCTAGCCTTTTCATTCTCGAAAGATCAGACTTTCTGAAATTGCAGAGCTAGTTTCAAGACAATAATTAATTATGTCTGGAGTATGGGTTTTCAAGGAGAACGGTGTGATTCGGCTGGTGGAGAATCCACAGGCGGAGACGTCGTCGTCGAGGAAGAAGGTGTTGGTGCACTTGCCGAGCGGCCAGGTGGTGTCTTCCTATTCGTCACTGGAGCGCATCCTCACCGGGCTAGGGTGGGAGAGGTACTACGGCGGCGACCCCGACCTGTACCAATTCCACAAGAGCTGTTCCATTGACCTAATCTCTCTCCCCAGAGAGTTCAGCAAGTTCAATTCCATCTACATGTACGACATCGTCATTAAATGCCCCAATATCTTCCACGTCAGAGACACGTGAGTCAGTCTAGCTCTTCGATCAATCGATCAGCTTCATCTTGATCATATCATCCTCCTCCTCATCATCATTTCTGGTCTTTAATTTCTTTCTTTCTGGGATTAAATATTTGGTATATGGATTTTCTGGGTTTCATGGGTATACATATATACATATAGTGTACGTAGGAATGGCTCGCGTAGGTTTCATTCTATCTTCTATCTAGCTCCCCCTGTTTGCATTGGCTTCCTGGTTTACTCTAATAAAACAAAGTGTGATTGATTAGATGGTGTGTGGTGTTCGCTCTGCTCGAGCAACAGTATGTACTGGTTGCTGTAAAATAGGCATTTGTATCAATGAAAATGAGTTCCCAAATTCAATGTCAGCGAAAGTGGATATATGGTTGTTTGTGTGTGTATATGTATCTGTACGTTTGTGTTGGTGACCAGGTGCTGTTACTGAGGAAGAGACAGAGGCAACTTGGTAATCAGAGTGAGTTCTACTTGTGCAACAGTACATGCCATGATGATTGCTATTGTTATGAACTCGACTATTTGAAGACAAAATTAAGATTGGTAAGTAAATGTAAAATTTTGTAAGAATTTGATGCTCATCACTTACAAAAATGCCTCCACTATTTTCAGTTTTTAGTTAACCAAAACTATGGAAAACATCCTAATATTCACATCAGAATTGGGAAAGTTTTCAAATGATGGATCATTTAGATCAAACAAATCCTCTGAAAATTTCATCAGTAGAGCGTGAAAGTACGGGCGATCAAGATTTTACTAGTTATTAGAAAATCTGCTTTGAAGTTTATTAATTTAGAGAGAGTTGTGAAATCTACTCAAAGGAGTCAAGCTAATTGGAATATGCAAATTAAATCATTTCACTTCTTCTTCTTCTTTAGGGAAATTATTGGACTTCATTCTAGTGTAAGTTCTTAAGGTCTTATATCATTTTATAGAATCGATTTAATTAATGACTCTTAGATTGTGCCGACAAGTTCTTTGTTATGCATTAATTCTACACGATCACCTTGACGTGTACATCTAGATTTCAAAAGTAACATTGGTTTTCATTAGTATCTCGCAGTGTTTATGGATGAGTATTTTGTTGTTGTTGTTGTTGTTGTGGTTATCGATGGTGTTCTACTCTTGTTTCGTTTACTGTTCCATATCGAAAACAATGTGTCCCCAAAAAAATAAATATAAGTCAAGTGATAATGGATATGTCATTGTAAATGACACTTTTTGATTAGTAGTATTGTTCACGCACGCAACTCTTCTGATTTAGATTCGTACGCGTTTTCTTTTTTCGAGTACTTTCTGCGCTTTCAACTTTGACCGAAGAGAAGCATTTTTCTTAATTTTGAATGTCTTAGATTATAGTAACTTTTTTCTTTAGAAAAACAATGAAACATAGGATAGGTACGGTTTTCAGCTTATATATATATACGTAATTTCTCCTATTAATCTCTGATTAACCTAGCTGAAATTTAATTATTATTTGTATGTGTACCGTATATAAAAGAAGCGGGGACAAAACATTATCCAATCAAAACCTGTTTTTAAGTTTCTGTTCTAGAGAGAGACAAAGGTAGATCACTTATCCAATCTCCAATCATATTACGTATACACGAGCACTTTTTTCTGATTGGAAATGATTCCTCTTTAAAATGACATCGCCCGGTCCCCAGAGCTGGACGATGAAAAAGCAAATTAGAAGGGCCCTTCACGTGGAAGCAGATGGGCACTGTTTATTCCACAACAGTAGGTGTCGCCTGTCCAGGTGTCCAAAGGGGATTGTGGGTCAATCTAATTTCACACTCATGTAGGCCCGCCGCCACGCGTCTGTCTGGTACACTTGGTCAACAACTCTGCATTTAGGAGTTTGTTTTGGGTTAAACCACTCTCCACGTGGACAATAAACTCAATGGTTAAACCGCTCTCCTGGATTATAATCCATTCATTAATAAATGAACTTAATGGCCGAGATTAAAAGTTATCTCTCTCCCTCTCTCAAATACACTGATCAGGAGAACAGCTCTGTTAGTTTAATGTAAATCAAGTAAATTAAGGATAAGATTGGAGTTATTCACATCGGTCCTAATTTTAGAGAATTCTTTTTCACTGGCCTAAATAAGATTACAATATTATCATTAGTCAACTAACCCCAAGAGATTTAAAGAGATTTATTCATACTTACATACTTTTCCTTATCTTCCTTTTTTTAATTCCAAAATTACCCTCTTAATTCATTTGCCTTACCCACATCCTCCTGAGTCACAACCACTGACTCATCCTCTGAATAATCAAGCCTAATAAACCAATTCTCATCCTCGTTAGAATCCGATCCGAATCCAACGAGCCTAGAACCAGCCTCCATATCTCTCTCTCTCTCTCTCTCTCTCTCTAAATCGAGCTCGACAAAACCTTAACCTAATCTGGCCGCTATGCTCTGGAGCTCTAGTAAGTACACAATAAGTAAGTAGTAGAAACTTGTTTGAAAATGTCGACGACGATCTTGGTTCTATGGCTCGGTCTAGTCCTCTTGACCATAACTGACCAAGCGGCGTCACATTTGACGAAATGCTTGACTCAAATTATCTTGTTTGACAGTATGAGTTTTAATTTTATAGGTGTTTCTTGTGCAGTTGGAGGTGTTGTGTTGCATTTCAGGCTTGACATTGTAGCCGTGTTGTTTAAGACTGTTATGGTAGCATTGTAACACTGAGTTGAACGTCAACTGAGTATCAGTTGACCCTCAACTGACACTCGGTTGAATGTGTAGTTGCTTGGCCTAATCTTCTTCAATAATCTTTATGGACTTAGCCACAAAAGTTGACACTCTTTGCTGCAACTGGGAGTCCTAGAGGAGGAATCTTGGGTGACACTCGTACTAATATCATCAATCTGAAGCAGCAGCAACAGCAGAAAGCGGTGAAGCTGATGCTCCCCCGGGTTCGAAGAATTTCAATTTCAGCTGTAGCCCTCGACACAATCCTAGTACTACATCCACCACCAACAACAAATTTGGTAGTAGATTGAGAGCTTGCTTATTAACGTAGTGACTAGTTGTGATCTGGTCAATTCATACTACTTTTTTTTAATAACATGCTATGGGGAATAAATGTAAAGACATTCTCGGATATTCAAAATAGAATTCTCATTTCAGTTGAGTATCAGTTGAACTCAAGTGACCCTCAACTAAGTATCAGTTTAGGCTTAACTGAGTATCAGTTGAGAGTCAACTGAGTATTGGCCAATGGTTATATGGTTGCAGGGTAGAAAGAGACCAATCGAGGCAAATCAGTACGATGGGTTTAGCTTGATATTGGCCAATGTTCGCTCGATGACCATGATTTATGTGATCAAGAGACCCAAGGAGAGTGATGGCGTCCAAAAAACTCGTGCCGTGAAGATACCAGAGGCAAGGAAGTTATATTGGTGGTTGAGTGGTTAATGGGTGTGTATAGAGTGTCGATTTTGCTTTAGTAGTTTGTTCTTGGTATTCTAATGCATCATTATGTATTTGATATGATTTCTTTTCTTTATTCTTATGTATTGTATTGTTGGTAATAGGTTATGAGAATGTAGTTCAATTTGTATGCTAAAGTGGTTGTAGATTATTAAGATTTATGTTATCCAAGTCAAAAGAGGTGCTGAAAGTGGTTACAAATGTTAAATCATGTATCAGGTTACCCTAAACTGAGTATCAGTTGAACCTAAACTAACATTCAGTTGAATGTCAACTGGGTATCAGTTGACCCTCAACTGAGTATTAGTTGAACCTCAGCTGAGTATTAGTTGAACCTTAGCTGAGTATTAGTTGAATGCCAAATGATTATTTATTTGTTTAGGGTAAACTGATACTTAGTTGAGAATAAACAGTCAATGATCAAAGTCAACTGGTCAATGCTCAAAGTCAACGGAATTCGGTCACCGGTCGCTGGAATCCGGCCAAAGTTGCCGGAATCCGGTGACTGGTCAACGGTCAACGCCGGTGGTCAACGGTCAATGCTACCAGAGTCAAGTCAACAATCAATGAAGAGGTGATGAGAGAGTAATGGTATTGGGTAATTTATTAGTTAAAATGAGGGTAGGCTAGTCTGTTACCTAATTATTGGGCTAGTGGGAATTTTGAATCTTTTGCTACACTAGTGAGAATTTTAAATTTTTTTCTTGGACTTTGAGGAAAGATTCCAAAGAGATATTCAAATATCAATAATTATTCATTATCTATCAATCTGTACAGTAAAAATTAATAGAATATATTTGTGCTCACATCCTTTAATTAAGGTGTTAGCATCACACTATTTAAAATTTGACATTTATTATGATTACAGTTAATGGTAAACCATGATTATCTATAATTTTATTTTTGTTTAAGGAAATAATATTCCTGGTATTAGGTGTGTGCTTTGTTCTAATTAACATAGAAATAGATATTCTCTCAATTCCTGATTTATAGGGATATTGATTGTAACAGATTGTAATGTCTACTTAAGGTTATCTATCAATGAATAAAAGTACAGTTTTAATCTATATCTTTTGCGTATTTACTTTTCTCGTTCAACACGTTATCAGTAACTCTTGAACTGATAGTCATCACCACCAAGTAAAAAAAAATACCCTAACCCTAAACACTAAAGCTTCCACCGCCGGCTTCCTTCCCTTGACAAAATCATCACAACCGCCGACCACCATCATCATCGATGGAGCTCCCCACTGCCGGATTTCATCATGGCCTTTTCCTTCTTACTTCAAACTTTTAAAGTTTTTATACTGAGCATAACCCCCTCGAGGTAAATCATCTAACCTTCTTCGATTTAGAATTAGGTTGTAAAACTTAACTACTGCAACACCCTAGATCTATGTCTAGATTTAGGTTGAATTTTCATACCGTGAATTTCTTTTCCATATATGCCCTAGATCCTATATATGGATTAATACAAGTTATGAGGAAGAGGATTTCATCACCTCTTCACTCAAAGCTGCATATTAGTGACGGTCTTGGGAAAATCACGATATATTGAAAAAAAGAAGGAAGTCAACATTTGTGACTATTCTAACAATCACGGTTTTTTGGAGTGTGGTATAAAGTCACTGATTTTTGCATTGATTTTTGTGACCATGCATAATTGATCATGATTCTTATTCTCTACACTTGATATTAGTGATCATTGTTGTTTGATCGGATACTAATTACATCTTTTATTTTTTGTAGATGACTGAGCCAGCAAGACCTGAATTTGACATCTTTGACCGTCAAGGAGTAGAATACCATCGATGAGTATCAGATGTTAGGAATACTTTTCTCAGAAAACATCTTACTGATGTAAATGCTGGCAATGAAACTCTGGCTCGAAAGGCATAAGCCCTCATGTTCTTGAGGCGACATATTCATCCAACACTGAGTAAACAATATTTGTTAAAGAATAACCCCGCAGATTTATGTGTGACTTTAAAAGAACGGTTCCACAATGTGCATGACACACAACTTCCAGAACTATCAAAAAGATGAGAATCAATCCGGTTATTGGATTATCCTAAAATCAATTATTTTAATCAAGTAATGTTGGATCTACCTTTTGAGTTAGCCATTTATGGCGTGGTAAAGACCGACCAAGCTATGGTCGAGAAGTCTTTGGGCACCTTCCTTACTTCCATGGATATGCTCGCACGTTAATATCGTACAGATTACGAGCAAGAAAAAATTAGATCATTCAGTGATCTCATGAATGTGCTAGCCAAGAAAGAAAAGTATTGCGAGATTCTTCTCAACAACAATTTTAGGTCGGCCGGTACAAAGAAAGCTCATGAGACAACACTGGTGAGGAGACACGTAAGGGTAAAAGGAACAAACATTATGAACCTTACAACAATCATGTTGGTAGAGGAGGGAATGGCAGAGGTCGTGGTAGAGGAGGGAACAGTCAAAATTTGACTTGGGTTTGCCAAGACAACAACCACAACAACTCCTACAAGAACCAATCCAATTTTGGTCCTAGAAATGGTGAAAATTCTTCAAATTCTGCTTTTACTTCTCATTTATCACCTTGCTATAGGTGTGGTTCTACCAAGTACATGCACAAATAATGTTGTGCACCTAAGGACGTTCAAAATACCTACAAAAGATGTAAGCAGTACTTGGAGAATGAGACCAACTATACTGAAGACTAAGAGATGGATGGTTGAGGTGAAGTCAATCTTTTGTAGCTAATGACACCAAAGCCAATTGCGCCTCCACAATATACTAAATTGGGTCTTCAACGTTGTTTAGGCATCTATGTTGGTTATCAATTTTCAACAATTGACCGTTACTTAGAACTTTAGACAAGAGATCTCTTTACCGCAAGATTTCTATATTGTCACTTCGATGAAACATTCTTTCCGACGTTAGGGGGAGATAAGAATACCTCCATTTCGGTTGAACGTTAGGAATTAACGTGGTATACTCTCATTATGTTTCAAGAAGATCCACGCACATCTCAAAGTGATATTGAAGTGCGATGTATTCTTGATCTTTAAAAGGTAGCAGACTCGATGCCTGAGTCCTTTACTGATATTGTCAAAGTGACGAGATCAGACATACATGCTGCAAATGTTCCTACAAGGTTGGAAGTCCTCAAGAAGGGCATAAATGAGTTTTTGTTTGAAAACGTAGTGAGAAGAATGAAGTCATGCGGTATAAAGATCGACTTGTGGCGCTAGGATTTTCTCAACTCCCTGACATTGATTATTAGGAGACATATTCTACGGTTAGAGACATCATTACTTTTTACTACCTTGTCAGTTTGGTAGAGTCCGAAAAGTTGAGTATGCTGATGGATGTGGTTACCACATATCTATATGGAAACCTTGATTCAGAGATATGCATGTGAGTGTCGAATGATATTGTCATATCCAATTCAAGTAACTCTAAATCACATAGTGCTTATGTGATTAGATTGAAGCGTTCACTATATGGATTGAAACAATCCGCCCGGTAGGATGTGGTACACAAGTCTAAGTGACTACTTGATTGTGAATGGATACAATAACAATGATTTGTGCCCATGTGTGTTCATTAAGATAACAAGTTCAAGATTTTTCATTGTAGCGGTCTATGTTGATGATATGAATATCATTGAGTCCTTTGATGAAATCAATGAGACGAGGATGACTACTTGAAATCCGAGTTTGAGATGAAAGACCATGGTAGGACTCAAATTTGCCTTGGTTTAGAATTAGGACATCAAGTTGGTGGAATACTTATTCACAAGTCTGCTTATGTCCAAAATATGCTCAGGCTATTTAACATGGACAAAGCACACCCTCTTAGCACATCAATGGTTGCTCATAGTCTAGAACCCAATAAGGATCCATATAATTTGAAATATGATGAAGAAGAACTTTTGGGAGCTGAGATTCTATACGTTAGTGTTGTTGGAGTTTTGTTGTATTTATCTCAATGAATTAGACCATATATTATATTCTGTGTGAACTTGTTAGCTCGGTTTATTCTGCACCAACACAACGTCATTGGAATGATGTAAAACACATCTTTAGGTACTTGAAGGGTTCTATTGACTTCGGCTTATTTTTTCCCTGCAAAGAAAACAAATAGAAGCTTGAAATTCTCAAAAAATGGATGGTTGAATCGCAACATTTAGGTCTTAGGATTTTTGACCCGTCGAGTGGATCTCTCAACCCGTCCAAATATACACCCTGGATTGACCTGAAGTTATCATTCAACATGTCGAGTGAAAGGTTTGAGTCGTCGAATTCCTCTCTAGCTGTAAGCACTGTACCTCAATTGAATTCGGTCCTCTACTCAGAGACACTTTATGATGTCTTAGTTGGTTTTGTTGATGTTGGGAATCTCTCTGACCCACATAAATGACCCACATAAAACAGGTTATATATTCACCATGGGGAACACGACGATTTCTTAGAGATCAACAAAGCAAACCCTTGTTGCTACTTCCTCGAATCATTATAAGATTATAGCTTTATATGAAGTGGTTAAGGAGTATGTCTGGCTTAGGTCAATCATACACCACATTCGAGGATCTAGTGGATTACCATCCACTACGACGACACCAAGTTGTATCTTTGAGGACAATGCGGTTTGCATTGAGAAAATGAAGTTTGGATACATCAAAGGTGATCACACGAAAGACATTTCACCGAATTTTTTCTTTAGTCAGCAACAACAGCAGTTATTGAATATTTATGCGAGCCAAGTTTGTTCGGCTAATAATGATGCATACTTGTTTATCAAGTCTTTACCAAAATCTATATTTGTGAAGCATGTGAGACGCATAGGAATGCGAAGGTTATCTGAACTTTGAGATTAAGTTACTGATTAGGGGGAGTTCATTTCGTAGACATCAGGGGAGATTCTACATCACATGTGGTCGCTTATGTAGTTGATGTGTTGTATTTTTTTTCCTTAGACCAAGCTTTTGGTTTATCCATGAGGTTTTTGTTTGCTTAACATGATTTTTATTGAAGCAACAGGTTATGTATCATCTATTAGGATCGCGACACAATGGGGAGTGTTTAAGGAAATAATATTTCTGGTATCCCAGTGTGTGTCTTGTCCTAATTAGCATAGAAGTAGATATTCTCTCAATCCCTGATTTATAGGGATATTGATTGAACAGATTGTAATGCTTATTTAAGGGCATCTATTAATGAATAAAATACAGTTTCAGTCTATATCTTCTGCGTATTTATTTTTTTCCTTCAACAATTTCATCTTTTTTTAATAATTTAAAACTCAGATTTTTCATTAAGGGGAGAAAATCCTACATAAAATTATATCTCCTCCTAATTTTCCTCCTTTAGGAGGAAGAAACAAAAAATAAACATTGTAGTTCAGGAAAAAAAAACTAATTTGCAGTTCTATGGTTGATGGTTTCATGATCTTGTGGTGTTTTTTTTCTTTCCTTTATTGATCTTAGTTTTTTTCCATTACTTATACACACGTTTTAATTGATGATCTCTTTTTTATTTTTGTTAGTTCGATCTCTTTTTATTTTTCTTACTTTAATCTGGTTGTGTTTGCTTTTTTTTTTCATACTTGTATGTTCTTCTGAGTTTTTTTCTTCCAAATTAATATGTTCTTCTGGGTTTAGACTTTAGAGTTTCTGTACGTCTTTTATTTTTTTATTATTTAATTAATATTTCGACGAGAAGAATGAATATTGATTGGTCTAATTTATATCTCTTTATGGAATTAGGAGAATTTTCCAAAAATTAGGGAGCGAAATATCTGATTTTGTGTTAGATTCTCTACCAAAAATGCTAATTATAAATTTATACCTAAATAACTAAAAAAATAACAAGATATTATATAGCTAACCATGGTTTACCATTAATTGTAATCTTAACAGATGTCAAATTTTAAAGGGTGTGTGATGCTCACACCTTAACTAGGGGGTGTGAGCAAAAATGCACTCATAAAAATAGAGTTGGGTCAAATCATAGTGAACCAAGCCAATAGTGCTTGTATAGATTGCAAACTAAAATTTGAAGACAAAACGAAATAGGAAATTACTTCAGTGCTTTAACACAATTTACAATAAAAAAACATGTTTATAAAATAACCATAAAATGGTAAACTAATTTACTTAATGATAAGGTTGTAATACAAAGTTTAGTTTTCTCATAAGTTATAGTACCAAACTTAAATAAGTAACTTTTTATTTATAATTTATAATTTAATCTTGACCATTCATTTTTTTAATTTAATCTAACTCGACCGTAAAATAAAAAGTTTTTTTAATTTAATCTAACTCGACCGTAAAATAAAAAGTTACTTATTTAGGTTTAATATTGTTTCTTATGAGAAAACTAAACTTAATATTACATCTTTAGTAAATTAATTTATCATTTTATGATTATTTTATAAATATGTATTTTTTAAAATTATATTAACTTTTGTCCAACAAAATTATGTACCAAAAAGTACGTGATTACTAGATTGAAAGAAAGAAAATATTATTAAGTGGTATAAATGATATGTCCCTAATTAATTTGCCAAAAAATCCACCACAAAGTTTACTTCCAAACAAATATGTATGAAATACTACTTGATCAATAATGTGCCACAAACTTTTGGGGCCCATTTTTGTATGGTGTGTTTTTTTGGGCTTTTAATTTCTCTAGGTATTAGTTATTCTAAGTTAATAATATTCTATGTAGTTAGGATCTTATTAGTACAGTTGGTGGAGTCAAGGTTGAGCTAATGTGTATGCCATGAGCATTAGCGCCCCATGATCACCCCGGTCCAGCCCTCGATGTGTTTGGTATCGCTAATTTATTTACGTCTTTTTTTATTGTATGAATTATTGGTCTAGACATACGTACCACATGATTTGGTAGTGTGGCACATCTCAACGATCTCATGTTAAGTTGTTTTCAGAAGAAAAGGAGGAGGAGGAGGAGCCCGGAAAGGAGAAGGAAAAAACTTGATGCCATCAAACCCAAAGTAACAAGAATGGACAGTGTACAGTACTCATGTCTAGGGAAAGGGCAACGGCCAGAAGGCAAGCGCTGTTGTTTGTTTTAGGTAGTTGTATAACACAAGATATCTTTCATTTTGTAATAAGCAATGGGATGTAATTTCACAATATATCTTGCACCACCCAAAAAATAATGATAGAAACTAGTGATTTGCATGAACAAATTAAATAGTGACGGAAAGAGAGTCCCGAATAATTTTTTTTAACGAGTGTCAATCTAGTTTGAACTAGTCTACGTATTTCTATTCTAAAACGATCTCGTAAAAAATGTAACATAAAATGGCGAGCGAAGGTCCAACCAAGATAATGAAGATACCAATCTAATTAGGAATTAAATGGTTTCACCCCTATTCCCTTGTCGTGACTCAAACACACAGTCCAGTAACTTTTATCAATTCTGGTCAATGATTATCTTCTATCAATTGTAGATTATAGAACAGAAGTATTTTTAAACTTGAGGAAGATCAGCATCGATCATCAGTTGGTTAAATGCCTCAACTGTATTTAGATTGGAAGAAATGTTAAATAGTAGTAAACAGACTACGGCCAGGGCTGTTGGTCCAAAAGGCACCACCCTCCCATTTCTCAAATCAAGCAAGCATGATGGATAATACTATCATCCACCAATGACTATTAAACCCTGCTTTTCGAGATCATAGAGCATGACGACCGCTGCAGAGTCTAGTGAACTCTTCTTGTCCGACCTAGGATCTCCTGTGCATTCGATGTTGCCCAAGTTGGGTATGTACAAGGTTATTTTTGATACAAAACTGTAACAAGAAAAAGAAGAATAAAGAGATGTTAGCTGTGCAGTTGATCACCAAATTTGTTTCGAGAATTTATAGGAGGAAAGACACTTGTGAATGTTGTGAGGAGAAAAAAAGGCAACACATCTTTAAAGTAGATACTGTACACAGATGAATATGGGCTAACCCAAATTTCTCTAATGTTGAATTGAGGCTGGGCATTTGCCACTGTACTTGCTTGCACAGCTCAAAAAGAGAGACTCGAGGTCCTCCTTTCTTCATATTGATTGCTTTGATCACTGCATCCAAGAATCCCGCAGCATGAATTGACAAAAAGCTGAGCTCGATTGTAACTCTAGAGTTTTAGGATCAAAGAGATCTGCTAATAACTAAAAGAGAGAATGAATAGATGCAGAAAACCTGGAATGCCAGTCTTAGGACAACTTGTCTTCTTGTCACTGGCTGGCGAGAAAACTCCAACCGTATCGATAGGCAGGGTCATTTCGATTTTCTTACATTTTGTTGGAGATGATTCCCCATCTTCGTCAGCACCCAGTTTTCTCTTCTTGGAAGACCCAGAGTACGTAATACCTTTTTTCTGTTGCATGAGCATTATGAGAGCATTAACTACTATTAAGGAAGGTCCATACTTTCGAGCTTTCTGCTCACCACCTAATTGAACATGCTATAGCAATTGCAAAATGGCCAAGCTTATCCAGGATTAGGATGGCCGAGGAGGTCTCATTAACAAAAATAAGTATAAGAACAGACAGTGGATAAGTGAGGGACATACCTCAAGCTTTGTCAATAGATGATGTGCTGCTATTCCTTTTGCAGCTTTTCTACTCTGATCTTCCCCCTCTCCAATCAACAGGATATCTTTCAGCTGTACACTAAGCTTTGAGTGAACCATTTCACCCTTCTTTACAGTGTCTTCTTTATAGAAGTACCCAAGTGAGGCACATAATTCGATCAGTTCACGCAAGGGAGGCAGCTGAAGTTTATCAGGAGTCACAATTGGAGATAATAGTGGTTTGTATACTCTCCACACTTCATCAAGATTGAGCTGTGTATCAATTAATATGGCTCCTGCGATACTTTCCACCATGTCTCCCAGGGCCTGCAGACATATTTCATGATTACGAAAAATCATAATAACAACAGATGTTAAGTGGTGTTCAGAGAGAAGACTTACCTTAGGACCTTTTACCCCTTGAAGATTGCTACCATCACCAGATTCAGTGAGATACTTAGCATATTCTGTTATTTGATTTTGAAGTAACCCAGAGCAATGTTGTAGATGCTTTTGAAGGTTGTGTCTCACAGCAACTTGAGCAAAGTTTTCATTGTTAACCGAAGCAGAGCGCAAATCAGTTAACTCGCCTGGATCAATATCTTTATGGTTCTCATAGAGATACCTTGTGATAAGCAGGTCCAACACACAATCACCAAGAAACTCTAGTCTCTGTTGAAGATTCAAGAAATAAAGAAAAGAAAATATAAGGAACTCTTTACTTGTATGCAAACAACCTTTCAGAACCAACTTCTTCTCTTGAAAGAGGAAGGAATTAGCGAGCACAAAAAAAAAGTCAATCAATACCTCATAAGAGTACCCCAGTGCTGATGCTTGCTCAGACGCATGTGTTATTGCCTCCTGTAACAGACCTTTGGTAGAAAATACATAACAAAGCTTTGACTCGAGGATTCCAATCTCATCACCTCTTGGGGTGGGAGAATGAAGAGATGCAGTAATAATTGCTTCAGAAACCAAAGACGGTTCAAGTTCCAAATCAATGTGAAGCCACTTCATGAAATGAAGTGCAGCAGACAATCCACCACTTACGTAGTACGCTCCTATAAGTGCTTCAACACAATCAGAGATTGTCTTTGAACCCATCCATCGATGGCCCTTGTCACAGCACTTTCCAACCACAACTTCCCGGTCTCTGGTTTGGAACTTGCTATTTAGTGGCACTTCTAAAGTATCCACTCCACACTTGCAAGGAACAGCTCGTATAGAGAGCTGTCCTGGACCAACCCAACGGCGTGGATCAAAAGCACCATCACGTATATATCCCTATCAAACAGAAAATCAAACTCATTAACACAACTATGAACATCACCAACCAATTAAATTTATGCACATTAAATTCATGCATATATAGCAACAAATACCTGTAAGCTTCGATCGATTCCCAGTTTATGGAGGTTTGCATTACAAATTACAGCCTGGCGTAGAGATGACAATTCTCCGTCATGTTTCTTCGGATATTTTAAGAAGAGGTGGAGACCTACAGTATACTTTAGGACTGAATCGCCAAGCAACTCCAAACGCTCCATGGAAAAGTCTTCATTACATCTAAGTGATGTAAGTGCTTCCAGAACCTAGCCATAGGAGAGACTCTTTTAGTACTCAAAGATACACGAAACAAATCGCAAGTAGTTTTAGCCCAGATCCATGACACATACCAGCAAGCTTGATATCTGTAAATTGCTATGATGACTATTAATCTCTTCTCTGAGTTGGCTGGCTAACATCAAGGATTCCAACCGATGAATCAACGATGGTAGTAAATAAAATGACTTTAGGACGTCTCTTTGCACACCAGTACAGACTAGAAGCTCAGGAGGCATGTGAGCATAAAAACGTTCTTTTCCAGCAACAACGCCAGATTCTGAAGTCTTACCACTACCACCTGCCCAGTCAAGAGAAATATCAGAAACCAAAACGTATTAGTCTGTAGCCCTCAACTACATCATTTAATCAACCTCAGTTGAGGGAACTACATTTATTCATTTCCTAATGTAATAAATTTAAGCATCCTGATAGTACACTTGAATTTTCCAACTGTAACTAACCTTCACCATTGAAGTTAACCAGAAGGTTGTGTGGATTATGATTTTGTTTGAGTCTCAAGAGAGGCTGGCCCGGATACTTAAGCAGAACCCCATATCTGAACATCACTTGCATAATTGTGAACAACGTAAAATTGAAATTTACTGAACTTGAAAATAATAATATTGAAATCACTTACTTTTTGTGGAAGTACTCAGCATAGGTATTGTATTGTGAAGTCTCAAAAGGACTCTCAGCGGATGTGTCACTCAAAACCTCAAACACGGAGTATATTTTTCCAGAGTGGATAGCCACTACAACCATATCTTTTAGATCTTTTACGTCGAGAGAGCAATCGGCAAAGTAAATCATCTTTGAACTGTTGCATCCAGTCCCAGACGAGCCATTTCTGCTTGGCGATGAATTGCTTACATCACCATTGCGATGATGAGGTCCCACCAATGCATTTTTCTTCAAGAACTCTACCCCAGAAACACAAGAATTGATACCACTCCAATTTATACTCCATGATTCATTGTTTGATGTATTCAATGTCTCAAGTGGAAGAAGCAAATACATGTATGATTGGCTCCACAAGTGACTTGTTTGTTTGTTGAGTAAAAGCTCTCTCTGTTTTTCAACCGGGTTGGTTCGATGAAACAATTTTCCATACAATCCATTGAAGAAAAACTCCTGAAAGAGCTTCGCTTTTGCCATCTGTCCAGAAAAAAGTAGCAACAGTAAGTACTTCCCTCGGAAAAGAACATGACTTACAAAAGAACATGATGTACCTGCTTTCCATCCAAACAAACTTGACCACAGGGAGAAACAGAAGCCTTAACTCTCTTTGACACCAAGTAAAGCTCCAATTCAATATTCCACACGTCATCAGCAAGCTTTGACTCAATTAGTAGAATAAATCCGGAATATAGCTCAGTATCAACATCACATAGGAAGTCAAATTTATAGCCATAAAAAACGGCACCATCAAGTTTTTCTCCCCAAGTTCCAGACAGAGTGTGAATGTTAGTTGTACCATGTAGTTCTTTCCTTTTAGTTGTTCCTAAAAGATCAAATACAAACTCTAATTAGCAGTACACAAAAAACAAATTGAAGAAAATGCCTGCCCACATACAAGTTGGAGTGTCATAAACAAACATGAAGTAGAAACATAAGAATAGATCAATTAAGCAAGCAACGAAATTGAGTAAGTTTGAAAAGGATTTGATGTGAGGATAGAAAAAATGAAGATTTATACCTGCACCAGACGCTGGCTCTTTGCTTTTTCCGTTGATACCATTTCCCAAAGCCTTATCGGTTTTTGGAAGAAGATGATCATTCAGGGCACCCAATTGATGTAGTTTCTTACAAGCTTCTAAGCATACATGCTGCTTTGATAAGCTAGAATTTTTGCAGGCAGGACCAACCAAGGTTTGGAAAGCCGCAGTTGGAGGCAATGTAATCTTACATTCATAAGAGTCCCCAAGAAATGAAAATTGAAAAGCTGGCTTCGGAATAAAGTACCTTTACCAAGTAACCAAATAACAGTACAGTTAAGTAACAAGATAAATGAGCTTTGAATTTAGGAAATAATACTGAGGAGGTCCACATACTTATCTCTGGGAAGCGTATCACAGTAACTGTGTATGAGACGAACACTGGAATCTGCTGTAATTGATACTCCAGTGCCGTCCACAATATATTCACTTATTTTCTCAATTCTACACGGTTTTAAAGCACTTTCTTCAGGATCTCTATTCAGAGCTGTATCTGTCATTAAACCTTCACTCTTGATGATCTCATATAGATGATTCCTTTGTTGCTCATTTCCCCTACATGAATGGATAATCATGAATTGAGGAAACACAAATCAGAGTCATCACCTGGGCAATATATTGAACTTTTTGGAGATTCACTACATACATCTGCTGTTATTTTGATTTAGTTAAATGAAAAAGCAAGAACTACCTTTCAAGCATTACGATGAACTGAGACATATCTTGACGAGCCCGTCCTCTGGACTGTACATAACTACGCACTGTCTTTGGCAAGTCAAAACATATCACACATGAGCAGTTGGGGACATGAATTCCCTCCTCAACTACATCAGTAGAAAATAATAAATTGACCTAATCAGAAAAAGTTATGAGGTTAGCATTAGGTTTTATCTACGAAAATTCTCAGAAGTTTCAGCTGTTCTTTTTTCTCAAAACAAAAACATAAATATTATTTACCTCCCCAGAGCTGAATAGTTTCAATGTCTCCTTTTGTACTCTCAGTGTGAGAGCATCAACTGATGTAGTATTACCAGTCAAATAGGAAATCTTAAAATGAGATAAAGTGGTAACTTTTCTCATGAATCTTTCAAATACTTTAGCTGTGACAATTCTATCCACAAAGATGAGGCACAATACTTCCCTTGATAATCTGCAACCAAATATGACGGTCATAAAACATTTTTGTAACTACATGAATAAGGTGTCAAGTAATGTCCTTACCCAAATGAATGGAATTGCTGAACGAGTTCATTTAACTTCGGAGATACGTAGCCTAAATCTACAGCCTTCGAATAGTCAAATCCAAGATCTGAAAAGTCCTCACAGTCTGAAAGAAGGCAAAATTGTGACCAATGAATAACTTATCTAAAAGAGAACATGACATTATTAGCATCACGATGGCATAAGCATTTCAAACAGAGATTGTCAAGAAAATAATGCCATCTCGTTTTCTATCAAACAAAAAAAAATATTGAACCAACAGCAGATTCAAGAAAATTAATTTGAACAAAATGCATTTCTTGCTCTTGATAGATTTAGGGCATTGGGTCATATGAAATTGAGAAAAACAGAGGGTGACTAAGAGAAATTTCAAACTTTAGTATATTGTAACATATCCCTGACCAGCATATAATAGCAGATGAGTGATTTTTGATGGCATACCATTAAGAAGAGATTGTTTGACAATAACAAGAACTTCATCAAGAAAAGATCTGTAATGCGAAGAGCTTTCTCTATAAACTTCACAGTCTTCATTAGTAGGAGCATTCTCTAGAATGACCTTAACAGCCTGCAAAAAAAAACAAAACATTTCTTACTCAAAACAAGAATGCAGAACCATAGAAAAAAAATTGAATCAGAAGCAACAAGATATGCGATATACAAGTTTACAATCAGTGTCATAATAAACTATCTCTTAATTCTAAATCAACCACCCTTCCTGTAGAGTTAGACCGGCTTGGAACTGAATAAAGTGACAAGAAAACAAGTTCAATAATGAAGAGATCATCTTTGATTTTCTTGTAGCACCTATTTCCACTAAACTGATAGATAAAATCATACCTCACAAGCACATATGATAGATAAAATCATACCTCACAAGCACATATGAGACCAAGGTCATCGATGCAATACAGGATCTTTTCACAGTCATTAGACAATCGTTTCCACAATGTTTTAACTTTATCATCCAAATCCTTGTAATTACTTTGAATAGATTCTTGCAGCTTTCTCAGAGAAGCATCATTCTGTCAATGTATTAAAACTTTCGTTAGTATCCACAGTCTACATGGAAAAGCTTCTTTGTAGATGTCAACCAGGAGTACCTTCAACCATGATGCCTTTATCTTCTCTTTCAATTCCAAACTCGGAAACCATGTTGGGTTATAAAATCTACGAGTCTCTTTGGCAGTAGGGGCATAAACTTCAATCTCTGTTTTATCCTCAAGTGTATAAACCTGTATAAGCAGATTATGAGACAGCAATTGATCACATACGATCCACCAATAGTACCTCAATTTGAGAATAAAATATACTTAAAAAGTGGGTACCTGGGAATCCAAAATGCTTTCAAGTTCCGAAATCTGATCCTCACAGTCCATTGTGGATGAAACACCTGATGCATAATTTTAGCAGTAGGTTTGGTCTCAAACTCTCAATAAATGACATTTTGAAACACATCAATCCATCAAAAGAAGAGTGACCACAATTGGAAAATACTAGCAATGTAGTACCTTTTCGAATTACAGGTGAAGCTGTCATTCCGAAAACTTTTGGCTTATTACTGCACCTGTGATAAAATTCCTTGAATACAGTAGAGTGTTGTTAAGTTAGTTTGTGAATACCAACGAGAATTACAGTACGACAAACGACAATGAACATACAGAGCTCAGCAACGGGACTAACCTTCATTATCTTTGTATACGGATGGTTTCCTGTAGCACAATGGCACTCGTCCATGATCATCAAGCTCAAGGCTTCCATGGTCAAGAATGCTTTTCTTAAGGCGTCCAAAAGAATCTGGGGCGTCATAACCAGTACCTGTAGTACAGAATAGATGTATATCAAAACTTCTGCAGAAAAAATTGATCAAACAATTTCTTTCAAAGGATCCCAACAGATTTACTTAAGGCACCATATGAATATGAAGAACAGAAAACGCGAAAGTTGAAGGCAATCTCAAATTTCATAACTAGCTGAAACATAACAACTAAGCAATGTGAGAAGAGATTAGCTTCCCACCGTATCAACAACACTTGAAAACACATATGACAGCTGCCATATTTCAAATTTCAACATATAAAGGACATTACAGAATAGTGCATAGATAAGAAGCGACCACATATATGCATAAACATCAACCCAAAAGTACAACACTTACATCATGATCTTTAAATTCCTTTTCCCAATGCTCCTTATCCCACGAATCGACCCCCTTGGCTCCAAAATACTCTTCCACGCTAAAATCTGTGTGTTCTTTGATAACCCCAAATTGCTGTAGCAAAAAATAAAATATAATTCAGATCAACCTCAGCAGGTTTTGAGACAGCCAGTGATCCACATTACACCAAAAAGGAAACACAAGAAAGAGTACCTGATGAACAAGATGAACAGTTGGAGCCAAGAATATGATCAATTTGCTTTCACCACTCAACTTGATAGCTTGACCAATTTCACTAATAAGCATCACAGCTATCATGGTCTTCCCAGTACGTGTCTCCATCACAGCTATGGTGTTCCTCTTCCTAGCCACCTCATACACTAGTGACTGATACCTATTACGGCTATTAGTAATCCACACAAAACTATCAGTTTATCACCACATTATCAGGACTCTTAAAAACACACACTGACAGGACAGACAACAATGTCTATGGAAAAAGAGAGATGTATACTTTAAAACAACAGAAACAGAAAAGTACCTTCTGTGATTGAAGCACTTTGAAGGACCCTGATCGGCGGTAGCGTCATGGTCAGTGGCCTCGGAGGAGATATCGTCGAAGCTGCGTTTCAGAGGATTGTGGCGTTCTTCCTCTGTCAAATGCATGGTGGCAAAAGACTATGAGAAAAACCTGAAGCCCCCTAAGAGAAAAAGAACAGGGGAAAGTACGAAGCCATTAATTAAAGCCCTGTTCTCTCTTCACTGGTGCGTTTGTCCTTTTGCTCTTTATATTATGAGTGTAGACTGTGCAGACCTGGGTAGTTGGGACTGGAGAGAGAAGAAACTGGAGGGGGTTTGGGTGGCACGTGAGTGTGACGAGAAGGTTAGGCGCGTGTGGAACGAATTCTAGTTTTTGTTTTTTACTGCCAGGAAAAAGTAGCACCCTAATGATGCGGGTGAATATCCATCCCTTTTACTAGAAGGCCAAGGGTCAAAAAGACTCGCAGTCTTCCACGAGTGGTCCGGTAAAATCCACGACTCAATATTTACTTTTTGACCGGAACAACTTGATGACATGTTTGAGTTGTTGAGTTGGGTTATAACATTCAAGAACATGATGAAGGTGTCAGGAGTTTTGTCAATTTGTGCAAAAGGTGACGCCACTGTATAAACTTATAAAGCTAGATCTGATAACCTAATAAAAAGAATGTTGATTTTTAATTTGCAATTTGTAAATCATCACTTTGATGAGTTTGATCTACAAAATTTGCAAGAAAGTCCATACCACACAAGGACAACCCCCCCCCCCCCCCCCCACAAAAAAAATTACGTTTTTCGAGAGAAAACGGAGGACTAGTACGTTATGGCTTGTAACAACTTTAAAATGTACAAAACGAATTTAACGCTTCTAATACTGATAATCGAATAGAACTCATAATCTTTTATCGGTGAGATTCAAAGCACATGTTTTGATCAACCAAAGATCAATTAATTAAATAATGTGAAGAAGTATTCAATAGACCAAATTGTACCAATTAATTAAGCATTAAAACCTAACAGGTTAAACTCAAAATGAAACCGATGGAGAAATTACACTCAAAACTGTCAAAGTTGGTAACGGCCTTCTCTAGGTCTCGAAAATGGAACTCCACACTAGTTTTGAATCCCTCGACGCTTTAGACAGTATTGTACATAAGCATATGAGGTCATAGAAACACATAATTTCATTGTTAGAGTGTACTAACCTTCTCTGGATGTCATGTTAAATTTTTGTTCGGTTACCCTGGATCTCAAGTTAGTCGAACAATGTCGAATACAAAGGTCTTCTAGTCTCTCTCTAATCTCCTGATGCTATATCAGCCTATGGGCCTGAATTTATATGAGTCTTATTTCTAAAGGCCCCGACCATCAAGGAATCATTAAAACAATGCTCTATGACAAAAACTTTCCTTATTAGTTATTAGGTTTCTGCGGAGACTGCCATAATGCAACCTCTATGACTCTACAGCCAAAAGCTGTTCTGCTACTCGCTTTCCAATTTCTGTGTACCCTTGGATCCTGCAAGCACCAAGCAGGGCTCTATAAGTAGAAGCAGAAGCTTTAAAGGGCATTGATGCTATCACGTTTTCTGCCTCTTGTGCACGCCCTGCACGACCAAGGGCATCAACTAGACAAGAGTAGTGCTCAATCTCAGGTTCAATGCCATAATCTCTTTGCATTGACGAAAAATGCTCTCGAGCTTCAGAAACTAAACCATAATGACTACAAGCAGAAAGTAATTCTGTCAGGCATAATGTCATTAGATTTCATCATTTTAAAGAGATTTAGGGATTCTTCACCGTCACCATGTTGAGCTCCACAAGCATCGCATTCCACAGGACAATGTTCCTGACATCCATCCTTCTGAATAATCGATATGCGTCTTCAATGCTACCACATTTGGCATACATGTCGACTAGTGATGTGGCGACATAGGGTCTGAGGAAAATTTCAACTTGATTGCATTTGCGTGTATCTGTTTCGCTTGTTCCAATGCAGTCAGACAAGAGGAGGCTTTGACGAGGGTAGCAAAGGTGTATTCATCAGGCTGCACTCCTGACTGCCTCATCTGATGGTATATAGTCATGGAGCGGCTTTCATCTCCATTTTCTACGCATCCTGAGATTAGAGTCGTCCATACAACATCATCAGGTGCTGGAATGTCACTGAAGACTATGTGGGCACTTCCCATATCTCCACATTTAAGATACATATCTAGAATACCATTGTTCACACACAAGTCCGATGAATACCCTGTTTTTATGACAAGGGCATGAAATTGCTTCCCTGGTTTCAATGCTACCAGGTAACTACTGGCCTTAGCAACAGTTGCCAAAGCAATCTCGTCCACCCTCTCTCCACCTTCATGAATCATCCTCATAAGTCACAATGCGTTGTGACTGTCATTACTCTTTATATAACCAAACATTAACGCATTCCATGATGCCAGTTTGAATTTGACTTTGTTTACTAAAAGGGCTTCAGCCTCCTCCATTTTCGCACTTCTAGAATAAACATCAACAAGAGCTGCTGAAACATACTTGTCAGCAGCGATACCGGTTTTGATTGCATGTACATGAACCTGTTCGCTGAGATGTAACCCTTCATGAACTGAGGAACAGGCCCTTAAAACACTTGCAATTGTAAATTGATCGGGTCTTAGACCATCATGTAATAAACCGATAAATAGGGTTACTGATTCCTCTCCTAGACCACTCTGTGCACAACATGATATCATTGAGTTCCATGAAACCAAGTCCACTTCGTTCATGTAATCGAACACGTCTCTCGCCAATTGAACACAGCGAGCCTTTGAGTACATGTTGATGATGCTATTTCCTACCGTAGGAACAGAACCAAACTTGGATTTCAAAGCAGCACCATGAATCTGTTTCCCCGCCTTCAAATAAACTTGTGCTTGCAACCGCAGATATAACAATAACTAATGTCACAACATCAAACCCTATGTTTGATCTAGTCATATCTCTAAATCAATCTACAGCAGCCCAAGTATCACCAGCTCGGATGTACTGAGACAACCTCTTGTTCCACAAAAATATATCTGAATCAGTAGTACGTTCACTTAAAATTGGTGGCTGGGATTCATCACAAACATTACGACCCAACTCCCCCAGCTTTGCTGCATATGCTCGAACCTCCTCCACATGCCTCTGGCTTTCATCCAAATCAACTTTCCGAATCCCACCAAGAACACAACGCACACTAACCTTATCGGGACCCAATCCACTCCGATGAAACTCTGAAAAGAGAGACAGTGCCTCTTCCTGAAGCCCCATTTCCACATACCCCTCGAGCATCGTGTTTCACAAAATAACATCCCTCTCCAACATCCCATCAAAAAAAGCACGAGCCTCGCCAATTCGCCTCAGCTTACAGTAAACTTTCACCAGCGCACCCGCAAAAAACTCATCCCACTCCAATCCAATCTTAACCGCATACCCCTGCACCGCCTCCGAGAGCCACACGTCCCCCGCCAACAAACACAGCTTCAAAACCGGGCGCCAGAGTGTGCCGAGTGGCAAACACAACAGACTCACGGAGGTGACGGAAAAGTCCAAGACCCTGTTGCACATTGTCAACTACAGAGCCCTTGGCTTGGGCATAGGCCGCCAGAATTGCGTTCCAAGTGACCAAGTCTCGGTCAGGACTTTCGTCGAACACGTGGCGTGCATAAGAGAGCGACCTGCATTTGCCATACATTGTTATGAGATTGTTGGTCAGAAAACGATCCGGGACTTCGATTATGATGAGCGCGTGGGCTCGCTTGCCGAGGGCCAAGTCCGACGTGGTAGCGGCGTTGCGGATGATAGAGAACCATGGAGAAGATGATGAAGAAGAAGACGGTTTTGAGGAGACGGGGTGAAGTCAGAGACTGGGTTTTGGAGAGTGGAGAAATTGAAGAGAGAGAAAAGGGTTGTTGGGTTTGGGGTTTTAGAGGAGAAGAAAATTGATCGAGGTCGGAGATTGGTCTGCAGCTGCATTGCCTGGTCTTTCCCGCCAAAATTTAACCCTTACTTAACTTCCGTAATTACAAAATTTTCCGAAGTTATTAATTAATTAATTAATGGAATATTAAATTAATATTCAAATAACTTAATACCGATAAAAATTATTATTTTGACAAAATTATTAATTAATGAAGTATTAAATTATTAAAAATTTACTATAAACTAAAAAATAGGCCAAACTTCTATAAATTATAAATTAAAAAAAGGGCCAAACTTCCTAAAATCACAGAAATCTGTTTTATCGGTCAATGCTGATCATATGAGATTATGAACGCTACTGTGACTTCATGATGAAACTGAGGAATGTGTGTGGATCATTGGGATTCTGGAATGGTGGATGAACGGGGTTCATAGCACTCAAACGAGTGGCAGAGGCTGCAATTGGCAAAGGTGAATTGTGCTATCATGTAATTTAATTCTATCAAAGTTACATCTGAGAATCAAAAAAGGAATTAACAAAACATAAGATACAAAAAAGATAATAATATAGCAAGACATCTGCTAAGGTAGTTTCACTTTCGGCTACGGGTCGAACTTAATCATACACTTTCCACTTCTTTTTTTCGGAAATTTTTTCTTTCCTCTAAACCTTCTCCATCTCTCTCCGATTTTTTTTTTGGTTTTTCAAACTTGACTAATCTTGATTGCTTCCCATATACACAGGTACAAGAATGGCTATGGTGACTATGACTTCAAGGACTTTCCTCTGTTAAACTACCATCTTCATGGCTTCGTGTCTCAGTACAACAGAACTCGAAGTAGCCCTGGTTGTGGCTCATTGTAGTTGAGGCCTTCTTCTTCCAGTAGGTAACGCTGTACAGCAACAGGGAGCCTCGCCGGAGTGCGGGAACCCCGAGTGTGGTGGCCCGTTCCAACACATATATATACCTGAAGACCTGTCTCTGCTGCTCTGGCAGTGTTCCTCAACAAGCTCAGCTCATGCTTGAGCCTATGAAGAGCCTCACTGACATGCAGCCCGTGCAGGTCTATCATCCTCTCTTGTGTTCTTCCGTTTCCTTGCATCTCTGGGTTCCTGAAAATAGCAGAGAAAGGCAACAATTAAATCATCAATAAAGATTTAAACCAAGGTTATTGCTGATTTAATCAAACTCTAGGTTCAATGAAGCTAGAATCTCGTAGGTTGTCTCAGACAGCTCCCACAACAGAAGGTAACTGCAATGCTTATTATACGAAATTCTCAGATAGATTCGAAAGTCTAAGCATTGACATAGAACCTTCAAAGTTGATTAGATAATATTCGAACCGGTAACAGAAAAATTGAAAACATCCCAGGAGAGCAGCTAGCGATATCCCTTGTAGAAGGATAGGAATGAAAGAAAAACATAAAGGCAGCAAATACTCGGGACATCCTTTATGGCACAAACCAACCACAACCAGTGGAGGATAGCAAACCTTTGGCGAAATATAGATTCCTGAGCTTTTCCATGAGCTGCCTTCATATGCATGTTGTGCAGCTGCCCTTTAATACTAAGCTCCTTTGCTAAAGCCTTGTTTCCAACAAGGTAAGCTTGCCGTGCCTGTTTTAACATACAAATAATCAGGGGATTTGAGTCTCACAAGCATGTTTTGGTTCAGCCTGATGTCAGGCATAGTAGAAAGAAATACATGAAAGTCATGAAAATGCAGTGGCACAGTGTTGGTCATCTGAATGAGTCTATTACATATAACCAGAATATGCATGCTGAATGAAATGCATTTTTTAGCCAAGTTAAAACAGAAAAATGGAATACATACTGACATGTTACAGAAAAATCACCATTTGACGCACAAACCTGCTCAAAGTATGCATTACGGAGGCGTGCATGGTCACGAGCTTCCTCCCGCAGATCAGAATACATATTCGCTGTCATCTCAACAATGTTAAAGAAAATAAATCGACAAGGGATCTGTCACAACTGCATGGACAGAAAGAGAAGTAATTTGGTTAAACCAAGGAACATTACCAACAGCATCTCCAGTTTCAAGCCAAACAGGAGCAGTCCGAGCTGAACCACGAGTCTGCGACCTGTCACTGTAGACAGCTCTTCCATGCCCAGAATTGTATGTGCTATTCGCATGATGGGAAGCTCTACTTGAGCCGATGGCAGCATCAGCAGGACCGTTTCTCTCATACTTCCATCCAGAATCTTCAGTCGACAATTTCCTGACAGCTGAAGCAAAATCTATTGAACCTCTGGATGGAATGGATGAGCTAGACTTGAACATTAGCAAATTCTCCTTCTCAGAAGATCGATATGGATTGCCACTTTGCTGGAAATCATCTTCTCCTGCATATTTTGGATGACCATGCAGACCATCTGTTGGAGTAAGTGCGGGAAAGTCCATTGAAGTAAGATCAGGAGCTGACAAGGTCTTTGGATTCATATTCTCATTAAACCCACCATCAACTTGAAGCTACAACAAACAAACATGCACCACCATGTCAATTTGCAGTCACAAAAACAGGACAAAGCAACCAAAACATAAAAGTTTATTATGACGTACAACATCAAAACTGGAAAATTGGTGTAATATTGACAAATCACCAATTCCCATCACAACAAACGAATGAAAAGTATACCTCCAACTGAGTCAACATCTCAATAGTCAGGTTTATGTCACAACCACTGGCAAAGTAAACTTCTGCAAGGCTTGTAGCTGAAAAGCCTGGGAACTGTGAACCCAAAAAATCGGCAGGGTTAATTTCAGTATCATCAACAACTGCTTGCTCACCTAATATATCATTAATGAATCCATGTCTAGAAATGCCATCATAAAGAGAGCCCCCGTGACCATTGCTAACAAGATGATTACTGTTCAGAATCTGCTTATCCCAAGGCTTGGCTGACATATGCATGAAACGGGGTGAAGTAAGGTCATCCCCATACGGAGATGTAGCAACCCTTAACTTGTCAGAAAAGCTATTACCATTAATATGTGACTCATTTAACAAGTATCCACCAGCAGTAGATGCAGAAAACTGTGCTACTTCAACATCATCCTGCAAGGACAAACCCGCCAAAGAGATATTTCCAAGACCTTGTGACTCATCTTCTCCCATGACCTTAAAGTCAGGAGTGATATCATCAGGGAGCTGGTGGCGCCAATACTGGTGGGCCTCGTCATCAGAGTTGTTCGAGGTGGAAGACTCAGTTCGATCTAATACAGCTTTCCCAAAGGACCCTGCTGATGAAACAGTCGTCGTCGCGCCCTGAGCTGTGCTGGTGCTTCCAGATGACGGAGATCTGAGGGAAAAGGGAACAAACTCTGCTGCATTTGGATTAAGAGTTGCCTTGCTTGGGGCGCTTAGCTTTGTGTCACTCGAGAAAGATCCTTTCTTGGACAAGCTCATAATTTACAGAAAATTAGATACAACTAAACAAGCTTCGAGTTAAGGAACAACAAAATTGTCATCAAGCATCACCCAAATCCTACAAAACAGTTCAAATTAAGCTCAGTAATCAGTCCATTGACCAGTAAATTTTATTTCAATTCGCTAACTACATCCAATCGAAAAGTCACTCCCCTGATTCAACTGTAATACACAAGACACATATCAAAAACGAAATACAACCAAATCAATTTTCGAGATCCTGCGAAACTGCAACTTATGCGTAACTAACAAATTCTCAAATCCAATTAAAAATCTGAAAAATGAAAATTAAATCATCTTCGAACAAATAGTAGTAGCATAAAAATCAACGCTCAATAAATTAAAAAGTCCAAAACTCCACACAAAATCCAATTTAAAAAAATCAATTACAACAAATTACAAGATAAACAAGAGCACCAGAAGCCAAATCTCAAGTCACAAAAGCAATCAAACACAACAGATCTCAACAAATTCAACGCCAAAACCAAAACAATCAATTTCAACGCGTGCGCAAACGAAACGAAACGAAACATAAATATTTCAGGCCACAAAATGGATGAGAAAAACCAAATGGAAGATCCGGCGAGGCGAAAGAGAGACGACGGCGGCGTTTTACCTTTTCGCACCAAATCGAAGGGATCCATCAGCTGGTGTTGAACCAAGCTTGAGGACGAAGAAGAGAGCCGAACAAACGAAAAGAGTGGAAGAGGGGGTTTGCGGCTGAGCTGAGGCAGCTGTGAGTTGCAGTAGTATTATCTATCAGAGCTTTCAGGGGCTCTCTCCCTCTCTCTCTCTCTCCTCTCTCTAAGCTATATCTATCTTTCTCCTTTTACTTTGTTTTTTTCCTCTGCGTTGTTGTACCTTCTGTTTTGTTTTTTTGGAAGACCAACATCACCACCACATAAATTTGTAAAAGACGATTCAGCCCTTTCCTTCTATCTCTCTCTCCCTGTCCAAAATTGTGTACATCATTTATTTTGTTTTAAATTTTTTAATTGGGATTTGAGAAGGGTCTGGCTGAGGCTTAGTTGTCTCAAATTTGTTTTTTTTACGTGCAATCCAGTAAGATGTCTCAAATTTGGTTTGGACGGTGGATGATCAGTGCTCGGAGGCGGCTGTGGTGGTAGTGTACGTGGTTCGGCTAGAGAACTGTTGTGCAAGGGATTTCGGATCTATTCCTTTCGGCTGTTTTTTTGGGTTTTAATTTGGATTTTTTACCTAAGTTTTTTTTTCTAAGTATTTAGTTTATATATTTATAATAAAGTTCTATGTTTGTAGGATCCTGGTCCTAGTCCATACTTTAGTACCTATAAGCTTATTTGTATCTTCTTAGATTGTATGATTCATTGACCTTGGCATATATATCATAATTTAGTGCTTAGAGGTATGTTGACTCTAGTTTCATGTCTTTCGTTCATCTTCGTAAGACGTAAGTAAACTTGACATCTATTGAGCTTAGTGATTGTAAATAATAAGAATAGTTTATGGCTCCTGCCAGCTCTATTTGCACTATTCAGACCGAGTTTTATTCGAACCTAATAATACATCCGATTTTTTGAATTGCTTGTAAACAAAAAAACAAAAAAATTTGAGACATCTTACTTGAAAAGAAAGTACAAAACAAAAGAATCTAAATGTAGCTACTTAACATTCACCATGTAGACTCGTGCTAATTCATTACTATGAGAAGCTCAAGGTCGATTGTTATCCACTCATTGTGTAGGCTAACAAAATCTATGAGTCGGTTTTGCGTAAATTATGTAATCAGTCACTAAAAATACCCTAGTTGTTCAACTTAATTTTTCGTCCTGATTCCAGAAGAATCTAAATTATTTACGTTAGTTAAGATTCGGTAAAAAAATATCTCATTTGGCTTCTTTTGCCAATCACGTAGGTATTCCAAATTTCAGCGGGACAATATCTTCCCAACACAATCAGGTATCTTAAGTTTATAGTCCCCTATTCAAATTGGGAATGATTTAGGAAAATCGAATCTTAACGGGAGAAGAACTCGAGGCCCTATGAATAACAGTCCACTGTACCGTACATGCTCCTTGGAAAGTATCTTCACGAACGTATAGCTAGAAATCAGAGAGGTAATTTGTTCCGTAACGTAAATCCCAATTCCAATCCCAATTCCAATCGTTTAGAGCACCTGCACCGGTGCTGAAAAAACAGCACGAGCAGCTGCATTTTGGTAGGACCGCGGCGGTGACCGCTCGTTGACCGAGCAGACCTTGCTCGCTCTTCTGCTCGAGCAGAGGGGAGGAGCAGCTCGAGCAGAGGGGAGGAGCAGCTCGAGCAGCTGCACTGCTGCACATGCTCTTATAAATTGTAGCCTAGCTAAACGGGTATAGTGTACTTCCCAAATTAATATTAATTTGATGGATGAGGGTGTCGAGGTGGAGACGGTGACATGTCACTGCTGCGGGCTGGCGGAGGAGTGCACGCCGGGGTACATAGCAAGGGTGAGAGAGAAGCACAAGGGTCTTTGGGTATGCGGACTCTGCGCGGCGGCGATCAATGACGGCAGGGCGGAGGAGGTCAGCAAGGACGAGGCGATATGGCCGCAGAAAATGTTTTACCAGGAGTTATGGTCGACGCCACAGAGGAGTACTACTAGTAGTCCCAATCATCATCATTCGGGGGACGATTGGTTGATTGCAACAGTGAGGCAGCTGCTGCGAAGAACGCTGGATTCGCTGAGGAAGAGTGGAGGGCGGTCGGCTGACGGCGGGGCGTTTGATCCGCGGCTGGAGAGGTCCAAGAGCTGCTTTGCGGCAGTATGAGGACTGTAACTATGTAATGTTGTCGATCTTTTTACTGCGAGGTTAATTTGATATATTGACATATTGTGCAGCCTAATTTTATAGGCGAGACTAGATAAAAGTGAAAAATTGGTTTTAGTTTTGGTTGGAATGATTCTGATTGTGTGGGTTGGATTCTCTCCATTGCTCGTGTTTTTGACATTGGTGCATTGGGAGAAATTGCCGCAGGAGAGATTACCATGATATATGTAAACCTAATGATTTTGAAAAAATAAGATGATACTTGTTTTAATTTTATAGTTTTAGCACCGTGAATTCGTCAATTGAACTAGTCGTGTTTTTTATTTATTAAATTTAGATTTGATGTCAATATAAAGTATATTTCACATATTGTCGATTATTGCTCGATCAAATATTGAAAGTCGATAAGTTGAGACAAAGAGAGTCCATCTATAACATTCTATAATTTATCCTGTCACAAATGAATCTTCAATCGTTTAATTAAATATTAAAAGATAAGAGAGATAAATTAAGACAAGAGATAGATGCATTTTCAGTTCATGTAGCTCTAGTTCTTGGTAACTACAAAGTACTGTGCACTTTTTGGGATTAAGGCTTAGTTGGCAGAGTTTATGGAGCAATTTTTATAATTTAACTTAAACTTTTAAACTGTATAAAGTGTTTAACAAATGAAAACAGTTGTAACTTATTCAAAATCACTTATAAAAGTTAAAAATATATAATTTCTTTAATCTATAAATTTCGACCGATTATTTTTACCACACAACTCTTTCAAATTGAGACTAAATCCTACTCACCGTTATGTGTGTGAGTCGAGTGACGCTGCCAAGCCCAAAGGATTGGATAATTTCACCTCCCCCCTGTTTCTGCCAACGCCTTGCTTGTGTTTAAAGATCGAAAGACACGTGGACATTGCATGGGCCGATGGGCGTGTACAGTTGAGTACATTGATGCACTCTGCACGACTGCAAACGGTGCAGTGCTACATTCTCGCTCGAGTCTCGACTGTGTGTACTACATTCTCGACTCCCGTCCGCCCCAAATTACGCCATATCCACACAACTGCAACCGACGGTGCTCCAAGCCTCCAACCCATAATCCTCTAATTCGGTTATTCCCTTCTTCCACAACCAACAACAACCAGTCAATATCACCCAATTAACCCCAGCTGTCCCGCATCTCTCAAATTACCAAATTCACCCTAGCTTCCAAACAATCTGATGATGTAGAACAACTTGCAGAAGGAGCAACTTGATCGACATAACATACATACGAATAACCAACAGCTTAAACAAGAAATTTCTTAATTTTTTTAATAGGCTCTACTATTTCAATGAGGTTTACTTTCCTAGTTCTAAACTAGATAGGATTTATTTGAGGGTTTATGTAAGGGATTAGGTTGTTGTGCAGTCCTCTAAAAGGGATTAGGTTGTTGTGCAGTCCTCTAAAATTAATTTTTATATAAAGATATGTGTCGTGTTATTATTAGTTAGTTTTTTTAATATTTAATTTGGATGATTGAGTTTACAATGAAGTACTTGTGCTAAATTGCACCATTTACACAGAGAAAAATTTTCACCGCGTCTTTGTCGTCTGTCGCCAACCACGAAAATCCTCCTCCCTTCTCTCAGTCTCTCCTCCTCCCTGTCCCTCATTGAGCCGCTGTCAATCGGGTTTTAGAATAGTGAAATCGAAATCGATCGGGTTTCAGAATCTCTGGGTTCAACCCGTTGGGACCTCAGCGGGAAACCGAAGCTATAACAAGAGCAATTCAACCTTAAACCCTCGATTGTGTCGAAATCACGGCATGCACTCAAGAACCCCAGATCTAAGATCTCTCGAAATCGAAGACGAGAACCTGGGCAGCGCCTCCTATTACTCCGCTGCTACTGGTGTCGGCCTCTGCCGTACAGGCGTCGGTCACAATCTTTCTCGACGAGTTTTCATAGTGTATATGTATTCAACAAGCTCCCAAGTTCCAAAACTTGGAGGCCATTACATACTCCAATGTCATTCAAATCAGATTTGAAAAATCATAGGTTTGAGTAATCGAAAATCGAAAATACAAAATCAGAATCGAAAATCACATTAGTGTGGAGAGAGAGAAGTTGGCTGAGTTGAGTTTATCAGAAGTTCAATCAACTTCTAAAATCATTGACAAAGCGAACTAATTAGATAACTACATATGATACATTTAAAAATTAATCTTATGACAAATAACCTTGGGTGCATTCCAAATTTTTTATTATATAAGACACCCACATTAGTCTGTACTAGCCCTATTCAATAATAATTTCGAAAAATGAGATTTATCTCACATATCTTCGGATCAGGCGGCTATGCAGCACAGGGGCTATTTGTTAATTCTGACATGTGTCATAATTTAAGACGCTGAGCTTTTAGACACTTTTCATGTATGACCGAGCTTATGGTAAGCTCAGTCTATACAATCATATCTTTGCATCACCACTGAAACTATCTCCACCGAGCTATTCTCCGGCAACAACTGTCGTCGCCAACCACCGACGATCTTCGCAAGAAAAATCTAGTCGAGAGAACTCAGTTGTGGCTCTGAAATGCAGGAGTCCAAGTGACCCAAGCGAGATTGCAACGACGTTGAGGCCGAGGCTGGTAGAGCTCGAGACAAGCATAGGCGGGGCTTGAGGCAGAGGAGGAAGCGACGAGCAGGGTCGAGGCGAGGGCGCAAGGCGTGCCTCGAGCCTGGAAGTCAGTGATGCCGATGGCGGGTCAGAGACTAAGGCCGACGGTGTAAAAATGTGTCGCTGCTGCTTGTATGCTCGTCGGGGCTGTTGACATTTAGAACGATCGCCATTGATTGAGGTTGATTGCCGTGAAGTTGCTTTCGACATGAACCTCGGACAGCGAAGCTCCCACAAATAAGCCCCAGGTGTTGTGAACAGGAACATCTTCATTGCCGACCGATGAGTTTGCTGCCTGAGTGTTGATTTCCGAACGGAGAGAGAGAGAGGAAGAGAGAATCAAATACACTGAGTGTTGATAAGCTCAGTCAATTCAGAAAATATTATTTTTTTTAATCAATAATAATTTGATACGTGTCGTCTTTGAACATTAGACTTGGGTGCTTAGCCTCGGGTGTATTCTAAATTTTTTCCATATCTTGTACGGTTCGACGTTTCTCTGCTGCTCTCACCGCTACCTCATTAACATTGCGAGTTGGCATTATCAGCGGGTTAATACCGTAAATAACACCAACACCGGAGGTAGTTTTTTTCCCCTAGTGTATGTGCATCGCCGTCGTACTCGAACAAAAAAGAAGTTAGCACAGCGCGTACTACACGGTCCACGCCAACTACTTATTTGTCAGAGATAAATATCAAACCAATTTCGTTCTATAGGCCATAGCTACCATTCTCTACAAGTCTTCACCGGAATTTTGATTCTATCTCTTATCTCTGAAAACTCCGGCGAAGATGATGCACATGACATTTTACTGGAGCAAGGAGGTGACGCTCCTGATCGACGCGTGGAAGACGACCACGTGGACCAGCTACCTCCTCACGCTGCTCGCCTGCGTCATCGTCCCGGCGTTCTACCAGTACCTTGAGGACCTCCGCGTCCGCCTCAGGCTCGCCGCAGCTTCCGCCGGAAAGACGGCGTCGGATCCGATCGAGACTCCGCTCCTGCGCGGGAAGTTCGCCGGAGGAGGAGGGAAGCTGGCCGGGGCCGTGATCTTCGCCGTGAACTCCGCGATTGGGTATTTGCTGATGCTGGCGGTGATGTCATACAACGGCGGCGTGTTCGTCGCGATCGTTTTGGGGTTGGCGATCGGGTACGTGTTTTTCAGGAGCGGCGATGAGGACGCCGCTTCGGCGGTCACCGTTGACAATCCCTGTGCCTGTGCTTAGATTGATCTCGATATATACTTTTGGGATCCAAATTGAAGATTCGCATTGCGGTTTTCTCTGTGTTTTATGAAACCTGTAATTCTCATGATTCTGAATTTACTAGTTACTACTCTGCTTTGTTGTTTGTACTTGCCATCTCTGTAAAAATTGGCAAAGAAATTTACTCCATTTCCAGAAAACTACTGCTGTCAGTTTGGGAACTGTAAATACTGCGATAAATTACTAATGAAAGAGCACTCCTGTGTTTCACTAGGACACAGCTAACCAACTTTTACTGGGATAACCCATCTATTGCATAACCACAACTTGTACAACACAAGATCCTACTTGAAACAACATAACTATCTACCTATCCATGGCTACATCTACTACAATGCTTCAAAGCAATATCGTTATGAAGCAAATACTTTCAAAAGTGTAAAAAAAATTGGCACGAGACTTTGCTCCTCTTTTGAATCTCGATTTCATCGGTAGTTAAACTTGCGAGATACGGATGAAAGAATTGACAAGAGCAGAGAAAAGGATGCTAGTGTTGATCTTGAGTCTTTAGTGACACTAGTTCACTCTCTTCATGTTGGTTTCTAAGCCTTGAATTGTTAGGGAACCATCTTCGAAGCCTGTCCGGCCAAAACCTAATGAAAAGATTTCCAGGAGAACCATTAAATTAGGACCGATGCATATTGACACTGAGCATGAAGATACAAAGAGCAATTGCAACTTACAGATCAAATCTTTCATGTATTGCCCGTCGAACTGAGGAATTCAAGCCATAGGCTATTGAGTTGAACAGACCCTTCACAAGTAGATAGACAAAGATAAATATTGTACCATTTACAGACAGTCATTACAATAAAACTTCACAATTGTAACAAGGGAGAAATTATTGGATTACCATTAATCCAGCTGTCCCAACATCAAGAAATGAAAGCCAAAAGATTTTATGATCTGGTTCGATAAAGTCATGAATGCGGTTGATGGTTCCAAACGCCCACGATCCTATCAGGATGAGCGGGTAGTATCCCCACCGGTTCAAAGCCTGTTGAAGTATATGATCATTAACAAAAGAAGCACTTACAACTTAGTCTAGGATCCTTGTCATTTAGATTGTTCTACTGTATTAAATGTAATACTCAAGGTTTCATAGGCTACCAAAAGAAAAAACATCAGAAACACCACTAACTATTTAGTTTTCCAGTTACGAACACAGCATACCTTTGTTTCTACTCTGCCATCTGATTGGTACGGACGGTCTGATATGCTGCCTGCCATCTATGAATCACAGCAAAATTATGAACTCAACTAGGGTACAAGTGTGTGGAAATTATTTGTATGAAAGAAAAATAGATGATAACTGGAATACATACACGCCTTGCATTGTTCAACATGCGTATCACATGGAAGTATGTAAAACCATTATAAAGAATTGCGCCCCAGAGTGGCATATAGAATGTTACAAAGTGAAGTGCCTGCAAGAAAGATGAAAAGTATACAACAGTTAGACACTAATTCAGACTGCCAAAGTCAGAGAATCAAAATGGACCAATCTCTTAATGATGCCTAAGCTCAAACGAATATGAGAATTGCAAGGTAGAATCTACTTCATTATCATCAACTTATATATGCAATCTACATATATAGTTTTGATGACAGCACCTTCAACAATAAACATTTTCTCCAAAACATAACCCGCAACTGTGTACTAACCTTTCCTGTACGCCCTGATTGCGACCAACACCATGTGCCTAGGTGGCTATGGTGATTACCAATAGACCGGACAACTGTCACTACTAATGAACTCCCTGCAAAATTACAATTTCTTTGCAATCAGCTACAAGCGTCAAATATGTCTTAACAGCACGAATTCAGGTCTGGAACATAAAACTATCAACACTCTTTCACACAGGAAACAAAAGAATCTGACATTTCAACAACAATGCAATAAAAATGAGATAATCCTTGTTGCAAAACCAATGATAAAGGTCATACCCCAAACATACAAATGAAACATCCCTTCCAAATCTTCAACATCGGCTTTGTGCTTAACAACAGTCCGGTGAAGAGTAAAAGCAATGGTCGTAGTCCACAGGAAAGATGCAACACAGAAGAAATGAGTACTATAGCCATGCGCGTAACAGAAGAATCCTCTCGACGGATCCCTGCACATAACAGAAACTTACACCCCATCACATAACAGAAACTTACACCCCATCACATAACAGCACAATTCGGATAAAACAACCTCTCATTTGAATTAATTTGCCTGGGAATTGAAAGCATACCCAACCATACTGAAGAAGCTACAAAGCATATCCTGCATTCCAAAATATCCAACACATGAGCCAATGCTTAAAATTCTAGCTATATAGCATCAGTTTAGTTTCCCACTAATTCCTAGCTATATCAAATACTTCAAGTACAAGTCACCACAGTAAATCTTTCTAACAAATCCAAGTGACTAAACTGCGTAATTTCCAAGCTTTTCATAAGCACAGTAAAATTTCTAGAGCGAGCAATTGGATCTATAAGAGAGAAAGAGAAGAGAGAGGCTAGGCTAGGCTTACAGAGAGAGCGAGGTAGAAGACGAGCTTGAAAGAGAACTTGCGAAGCTCTTTGAAGAGGATGTAGCAGAGGACTATGAAGCCGGAGCCGACGAAAGAGAGACTGGCCGCTGCGGCATTGACCCCGGTCAACACCTGACGATCGTACGCCGTCAGACTTCCGGCGACTTGCGCCGTCATTTTCTTCGGTGTTTGTGGATCGATCGAATCGCGCCGATACAGTCGATCGACGTCGTCGGCCGGTTGGTTTGGTTCGTTCGTTTCACTTTATTCGCGGAGCAGAGAATAATACCAGGTGTGACGGCGTGTCGTTTTTTTATCGAGTCGGTTCTTTTTGTTATCTGCCTTTTCTGAAGTCACGTTGCCCGGGTTCGAATCTTACCGGCGAAGTCTGGTTTATTTTTATATTTCTTTTTTTTTCTTCTTGTGAAAATGCTCGACCTGTTAGTCTATTACAGCGTTGTATACATGGCCAACATGGGTACATGACTTCTAGTTCTACACGTTAAACCTTGTGAGTTGTGAGCATCAATCAGGTATAGGGACTTAGTGGTCAAGCTCTCCTAAAAGAAATTCTGCATACAAGAAAATTTCATATAATCAACTTTGTAAAACTTGAGCGTTGTATGGTGTTTTACCATAGAATTAACTGCAAGTTAAAACGCAAAGAACATGTAACTTTATTAATACTACTAAGATGAGAATCTAGGTTATGTGACAAAAGGGGAATATGCCAACTTTACTTTGGTCATTTTGGTTTGACTCCTCGTAATCCATGTGATGGTTGTCAGAATACTTGCAAAAGAAGCAAGTTTAACTTCAAATCTGAACTAGTCATTGAGCTTGGCATATTTGTTACCCAACCAATTATTCAGCATCCATTTCCACGCTATCTATGACGAAATTGGAGAACATGTTGCACACACTAGAATGTTAGTATATATCCATTTATGAGCCACATAACAAGACATGGCTATTTTAAATTACAGAGATGGAGCACTAAAATTCTAACGAAGTTATGGCCTACCTGAGAAAAAAATTTCAAGCCCTGGGTTGGTGGTGATTGAAACTTGATGGTTCCAGTCACTACTAACATTATCAGGGTCTAGACATACGTTATGTTAGGTTTCTTGTCTATTCTGAGTCCAATGCAATATCATATATGCTTAATTTCTTTCTTTCCTCACCAATACAATGGCACACCACTATTATGAATACTTACAATAAACCCAAGATAAGGCACTGTTTGACTGTCATACCATTTCCTTGTTGAGAATCTCTTTTATGGAGTGTACATATACCTACTTTATCATATTTTGATACGTACTTAACAATTTAATTATAAATTACAAATGTGTCTCACCGTTACCGTGACAGAAACCACCGGCAGGATAGCCCCAACTTCGATGACCAGCACGATCCGCACCTCGATAAAGATAGCACCCACGCGCTAAACAAGAAACCGGTCAGACAACACCTCAACGAAGAGAGTATACACATTAGTCCCACATCGAAGAAACGGTAGGAACCCAAGTCCCAACCACCAATATATACCGGTCAACTCAGCATTAAATGGTACGCATTCAATACTCAATCACGCCGTTATCCTATAAAACTTACATATCGTTTCTAACTTAGGCATCGAAGGGTTGAAGGCGGGTCACGCCCGTCTCTCCTTAACCGCTGTTGATCTTAGCAGCGAGAGTGAGTTGGATTCGAATAAATTGTGGAGCGGTATTGAAAGTAAAGCGACAGCGATATCATTCAAAGGAATACTAGCAACATATCTACAACTATCTTCAAGACACAATCTTCTTGTTCAATAACCGATATCCATATCGGTGTCGGGTATTAACATTGGCCCTGTCTGTGGGAATTGCACACTGAAAATTGTTTTCCCAACCACGAAGCTCACAGCAAGCGACGAGCATGGACACCAGCCTAACACTAGGCATAACGCCCAGTATCAGGCAGGAATTCCATCACCAAACACCGATCATGAACGAACATGGCAGGCAGCCCTTGCCCATCCAACGACCAGGAAAGCAGCACGCCACACAAAATCAGGATACCATCGGTAACACACATAAGCACATCGGCGATATGGAACATCGATACGAAATAGCCATGGAAAAATGCCTCGAGCTCGAAAAGACCCGAGAGTTTGAGCACCAGCGATACATCAGGGCCAAGGCAAGGTTGAGAGCCGTTGAGAATCGCCGACTCAACTCAGAATCAGCGGCTGACTCTGAATGCATGGAAGCTCACGAGGTGGCCCGACATCGGGAAACAGACATCCTATCACAGCTTCGACCCCACCACCTACGGGAAGCAGAATCACCCCTAGAACGGATAGGCCACAGCGCAATCTCGAGCCAAAGCTAAATGAAGTCGCACACATCCCAGTACCACCGCCACCACGATACAGGATCATCTCAGTAACAGATAATCAGGTCGGTATAGGTATGGCGGCACGAATCGCCAGCCTCGAAGTAATGATACGACAATTATAGCAACCCGAAGCAAGCTACCTCGATCGCACACTCCCAGCGGTACGTGTTGAACCATTCTCAACCGATATCATGTGCCAAGGACGACACTCGCTGGCCAAGGTCAAGTTGGAGCGATACAAGGGAAAAACGGACCCCTCCCTCCACATCGACATCTTCACCTCAGCGACAACCGGCAGAGGATATCACGACGCTACAAACTGTTACCTATTCATGGAAAGCCTCACCGGCGAGGCACTCAGCTAGCTCTTCAGCTTACTGCCAAAATCCATAAAATCTTTCCCAGAACTTATTAGAGCCTTCCTAAAGCGATATATAACATCGACCAGTTGCTCACTAACTTACAATCAATTGCAGGCTATCTGGCAAGAACCCTCGGAGGGGCTATCCACGTTCATCTCACGATGGAACACCGCCATCGCTAACTGCTGAGGCATCTCCGACGATTCGGCCTTTTGCATACTCAAGAACGCACTACAACCCGGGTTGCTAACTTGGAAACTCAACGAGAAACCGGTAATCACGTACGGTGATCTACTCGACTGAGTGACGTCACACGCCCAGCTAGAATTGCAAACTTTCGACTCCAACCCTACACCGACACAACAACTAACAAAATTTACTAACACCACAATAACCAATGTACAGAGCGCGCCCCCCGCACAAGAACCAGCACGAGCGACGTCACCTAGACATAAAAGCGAACCATGCGACCAGGACCAACAAGGGTGGAAGCAAAATAGTTGAAGAACCAAAGGAAGTCAGAGGCATAACGACGGCAGGCACAACTACGCCAACAATGGGAAGTGACCACGAGACGAAAGGGCCAACCACGTGGCACCACTACCGCAACCAGTCTTCAGCATATTAAACACCAAATACGCCGACATCCTAACAGCTCACCCAAAACTGTTCACCTTACCAAAAAAATCATATCGAGCAACAGAGTGCAGAAACACAGGGAAGTGGTGTAGTTTCCATCAAAACGAGTTACACGATACAGAAAAATGCAATGACATAAAAAAGACGGTTGAGGCACAGCTGGAAAAAGGGAACCTATCAGCATTTAGAGCAGGCAACCACATCCCGTCTACAGCGGTGGTAGCAAATATCGACAGCATCAGGAGGATCAACGCCATCACGGGTGGCAAGTCCAAAACAGAACGAAGAAATGAGCGAGCAGTATGCAGCCTACGGCAGGGACCGGCCAAGACCGCCAAGACTGGGTGGGGATCCATCACGTTCTACGAATCCGAGGAACAGGGGCGACCACCGGTATCTGAAGACTACCCCTTTCTGATTGACGCCATCATCGACCTATGCAGCGTCGGACGATGTCTCGTAGACACAGGATCATCTGTCAACGTCATATTTCGACCGGCATACGAAGCACTTGAGCGACTTCCATCCAAACTCAGGAAGAACCACCATCCATTAGTGAGCTTCTCCGGCGATCAGATCCAACCTCTGGGAAGTGACTACCTCAGATTCGCTTTAGGGAAGGAAGGCTGCAGCGCGGAAACACACATCAAGTTCCTAGTAGTCGATGCTCCATCATTCTACAACGCCATCATCGGATGCAATACACTAAACAGAATCAACGCTATCGTATCACAACGGATGTTAACAATGAAATTTCCAACGCCCAACGGTATATGCACCATCAGGGGAACGACACCCACATTACCAGGATCACAAGCAAACGCCAACTACCCGGCACGAGACGTGTGTGTACTTAAAAGCAACAGATCGGAAGAGGCTCCAGACAACCCAAAGGGAGAACCACTCACGGCTCTCCCCGTCGGAGAGGAATCAACGAAACTTGTCCCAATATCGGATGAGCACCCTGAACGAACAATCAGGATAGGAACCAACCTGGACTCAACAACCGAAACCGCCCTCGTCAACGTTCTTAGAGAAATGCAGCGCCGTATTCGCATGGTCTTACGTCGACATGCTAAGAGTATCAACGGACATCGTCTCACACAAGTTAGGAATCTCGCCAGACATTGTGCCCAAAAAACAAAAGCGCAGAGCTTACAATGAAGAGCAGTACACCGCGATGCAGGAAGAGGTAACCAAGCTTCTCGATATAGGATTCATAAAAAAGGTCCACTACCCGACATGGGTCTCAAACGTCATCATGGTCAAGAAAATCAACAACAAGTGGAGGATGTGTGTCGACTACACCGACGTCAACAAAGCCTGCCCAAAAGACTCCTTCCCGTTACCAAGAATCGACCAACTCGCAGACGCCACCAGTGGCCATGAACTCCTGTCAAAAATAGACTGCTACTCCGGGTACAACCAAATCAAAATGCACCCAGTAGACACCGAGGCAACATGTTTTATCTCCGATCGAGGACTATACTGTTACAATGTCATGCCGTTTGGAATGAAGAATGCGGGAGCAACATACCAAAGATTCATGACAGAGCTACTGGCCCCATTAGACAGCGACACGGTTGTGGTTTACGTCAACGACCTAATAGTCAAAAGCAGACACCGGGAGGATTACGTTAAAAATCTAAAAGTAGTACTGGATACGCTCATCGACAACGAGATGAGGCTTAACCCGGCGAAGTGTATCTTTGGGGTAATGGCAGCCAAATTCTTGGGATACATGGTAAGCCAAAGGGGAATAGAGGCCAACCCAGGAAAGGTCCAGGCCATTCTAGACACAACACGGCCGATAACAAAGAAAGAACTCCAGGCGCTAATCGGAAAGCTGGCGTCACTAGCTCGATTTATCTCACAATACACCGACAAATGCAACCCGTTCTTCAAAGCGATAAGAGTCACAAAGAAGAAAACGGTCGAATGGACTGACGAGTGCGAAACATCACTATCCGCCATCAAGCAGTATCTCACCCACATTCCATTTCTCTCAGCCCCAGTGCCAGGTGAAATCTTATACATTTACTTAGCCATTTCGCTAACCGCCGTTAGCTCCGCCCTGGTCAGACGGGAAGCTGACACAGAAATGCCAGTCTTCTTCACGGGAAAATGACTGGACAAAACAGAAATGAAGTACCCAGCGCTAGAACAATTGGCCTTAGCACTCATAATATCAGCAAAGCGCTTGAGACCATACTTCCAATCACACACTATCCACGTTCTAACAGACCAACCACTCCGTCAAGTTCTAGCAAGCCCTGACCGCTCGGGGAGATTAACCAAATGGGCAATAAAACTAAGCAAGTTCGACATTAAGTACCAACCAAGAGGGGCGATAAAGGGACATGCGATAGCGGACTTTATAGCAGAACTCACACCGGCGTCAAACGGCCAGTCATATCCAACAGCCTGCACACCGTCACGCTGGAACCTATACGTGGACGGATCAAGAACGGCGATCGCAACAGGAGTAGGAGCAATCCTAACCGGCCTCGGTAGAACCTACGCCGAATATGCCCTGCGATTCACATTCCCAGCATCCAACAACGAGGCTAAATACGAAGCTTTGATTGCCGGATTGCAACTCGCCCTCGACACCGGGGCTAAAGACGTCAACATATTTAGCGACTCCCAACTAACGGTAAATCACATAATTGGGGACTTCGAAGCACGAGGGACACAGATGTCGGCATACCTGGGATACGTAAAGGCATTATTGAGTAAATTCTCTTTTTACAACATAACACACATCCTCAAATAGCAAAACAGAAGGGCTGACGCCCTAGCAAGACTAGCAACGACTCCATCGATCGCGGCAAGAGGACACACAATGGTAGAAACGCTGGAAAAACCTAGCATATCCAAAAAATTCCAAGAAGTATTTGCACTAACATTAGCGGCGTCATCGACACCAGAGGAAGATTAGAGAAGGAGCATGATCAACTATCTGACATAAGGAATAGTACCAACCTGATAGTCGCATATTTATGCGTCTATTCGGTATTTAATTTGTTCCCTATATTTAGTTTATTGTTATTAATTGAGTGAATTAATTATGTTTATTTATTTTTAGGTATTTTGGAGAGAAATGAAGAAAAAGATATTAAATAATATATTTTGAGAGTTATTGTGGAAGAGGAAGACTTACGAGGTGAAGGAATCCTAATTTGAGAAGAATACAAAGTGGAGCAGTTTGGCGAGCACGTGATAAAAGAGTGCATGTGGCTTTTGCTAGTTTAATTAAACTAGCTAGATGGAGATACATATTTTTTCTTGGCGAGCAGCTTGGAGTTGATGCCCACGTGAGCAGGTCTGGCGAGCTAGTGACTAGAGAAAGAAAAGTCAAAACAAAACATAAGTGGAAGGAGAAGTTTGCTTCAATTTGGAGTCATGCACGTGATTAACTTGCTAGGATGATTAACCTAGCTATGATACATATATATAGATAAAGCTTGATAGCTAGAGAGGTACGTACGGCTGGAGAGTAAGAGAAAAAGACAAAATAAAGAAGAATAAAGAAAGAAGAAGAAGTGGAAGAAAAAGAGAAGAGTCGCACTGTAAGCCTACGATCTCGACGGGGATCAAGAGTTTATTTCTTCTCATTCTTTTGTTCATCTTTCATGAATTCTTTAATGTTATTATTTAAGACTATGAGTAGCTAAATTTCTTTTGTTAGGGGCTGATTGAAGCCCTAGATATGCTTACAATTTTGAACCCCTTTTGATTCTATTAATTATTTGGATGAGTTTTGTTTCACTGTTTTATCACCGTATGATTTCTATGTTCATGTTTTTTTGAGTGCACGCTTATATGCATGGCTTAGGATCTATAGTCTTGATTATGTATAAGACCACCTTATCGTTGCATATTTTCTAGAGACAAACATGAATTTGTGTGAAACAAGCCTTAGTGATGTAAGGGTGACCACCTTATCAACCCTTGAAGCTCTGTTATTCTTCAAACATTCTTAGAATGTAATGACTTTAGTTCTCTAGGCTTACATCACCATATGTATAAGTCGGTTAAATGAGGATCAAGATCGAGCGGATTGTCCCTCCCTCTTTCATGCCAAGTAAGAGAGTGTAATACATAAAATGACTTAACCAAAGCTCTTGTGTGGGAAGTATTCATCCATGGTTAGTTCAATTATATTGAGGAGGTTGTAAGTATGTCTAGGGTGGAGAGAAGTTCTTAACATTCATATCTCATTGGTTATCTACAACAATTTACTTTTTGTAATTTACTGATTTCTGCATTAGTTGTAGCTTAGCCGATTTATTTCAGTAATCAAATCAACTCAGAAAACCCTCAAATTTTGTGTGGTAGTCCGCCACTGGGTTTATATTGTTGTGTCCAAATTTCGTAGCATTTGAGTCTGTCTAGCTTAGGTTCACATTATCATTAGTGTACTGTAGTCGAGTCTGTCAACATTTCAGTTTTGTGTTAGGATTTAGTTTCACCAATTCCTTGTGTTTGACAACCCCTATTTATCTTGCTACATTAATATATCCAGGTTGTGAATAGGGTATCTTTAAGAGGTGTTTACCAGCCTTGTCAATTTTGGCGCCGTTGTCGGGGAGTTGCTTAATTCTAAGTCCTAATAGAGTCTTTAATTTTCAGTTTTGTTTTGTTTTGTTTCCTTTTTCTTTTGAGTCTTACTGTCTCTTCTGTGTGCATGAACATTGTATATGCGTACTAGGCACACAAGAAGCGCTGAGCCATTATTACTTGATCCAGAGATTGAACGCTCAGCAAGGCAAAACAGAAAGAAGCAGGGACAACGGTCCATGAACGTGATCAGTGGTGGTCAGCCTGAGCAAGACATACATTATGATACAGGATCTGAATTTGAGGAAGAACAGAGTATTTCAACACCACCACCATCACCAAAAAGAATGGCAAACGCAGCCAAGTTGAGAGAATCCTTTATACCGGGAACATGTGCAGCAGATTTACCGATCGTACTACCAGAAAATCTGGGGGCTTATTCTATTCCTCCATCACTTATATCGAATCTGCCACACTTCAGAGGAACACCTTTTGAAGACCCCCAGGACCATCTCAATGAGTTTACAGCATTGTGCAGAATCCAGAGATTGACTACTGTGGAAGAGGATACTGTGAAACTCCTCTTGTTTTTGTTCTCTTTGAAGGAGCAAGCAAAAGCATGGTATAATTCTTTAGCTCCTTTATCTATGGACACATGGGAGAAGATGTGCTCTTCATTTATGAAAGAGTTCTACTCTTCTTCTCGCACCAAGAACTTGAAGAAGCAAATTAGCATATTCAGGCAGAAAGACAGTGATGAATTACATGAAGCCTGGAGCCAATTTAAGAGTCTTCTTCGACAATACCCTCACCATAAGTTTGACATCAACACTCAAATAGAGTTCTTCTATGAAGGACTTGATTCTTTTAACAGGTCAAAGCTTGATTCAGCTTGTGGGGGAAATTGGTGGAATATGACTGGAACAGAAGCCAAGGAAATTGTTGAGAACCAAGCAGAAAATTCAAGGCAATTTCAGTCAAGGGATAGATCCATGTGAGCAAGTAGAAGGTCTCTCAATGCAGTTGCAATTGATGGAGCATGGAAAAAAGATTAAGCTCTATGGAGAATGATATTGCTCTGATTGCGAGTAGTCTGAAAGTGAGCAAGAAGACAACAGCTGCCGCAGCTCAGGTTGTGTGCACTTTAATTATGTTCAGCTACAAGCCATTTAGCAGAAGATTGTCTCAAGTTCAGAGCAGATGAAGAGGTTGATCAAGAGGAAGAAGCAAATTACTTCCAGAGACAACTCAACACATATGGTGGAAATAGAGACCTGTTGAGCTATAGGAGCAACAATATGCTCAATCCTCCTATTGTTCCACCTGGATTTCAGCAGAGACAGCCTACAGGAGATGGGCAGCAGTTTGGCCAAAGGCGTATGCCTCAGCAACAACAAGCTCAAGCTCAAACATCATCAGGAAATTCTACCTTGGAAGCCATGATGCAACAAATGATGTTTGACAACAAGAAGGAACGAGAGGAGAGTAATGCCTTTCGCCAAGGTATCAAAGCTACAACTCTATAGCAAGGGAAGGCAATTGACTTGCTGGAGCGACAAGTGAGCCAAATTTAGCAAACACTTGCTCAAGTCAAGGAAGGAAGTCTTCCTAGCAACACTCTTCCCAACCCCAATACAAAATATGAAGCTCATGCCATGACCTTAAAGAGTGATAATGTGTTGGAAGAACTGCCCAAGTCAACAAAGAGAAAGTGGGAGGAGCCCGTGCTTGAACAACTTATTCCTTACAAGCCGTTGGACGAGCCGTCGAAAATGCACCTGAAACAGAAAAACTGACAAATCAAAAATTAGGCCAAGTATCCTCTACTCCTTCTCCTTCTATTATTCCTAATTTACCTTTTCCTAGCAGGTTGAAGAAGCAGGTGATGGTTGCAAAAGAGAAGGAGATCTTGGATGTGTCCAGAAAGGTAGGAGTAAACATCCCCTTATTGGATGTGAGCAAGCAGATACCACAGTATGCAAAGTTCCTGAAAGATTTGTGCACAACGAAGAGAAAATTCTATGGAACTGAGATTGTGGCTTTGGGAGAGAGAGTATCTGCTGTGCTTCAAAGAAAGCTTCCACCTAAGTTGGGTGATCCATGACGTTTTACGATCCCATGTACCATTGGTGATCACAGGTTTGCGGGTGCTTTACTTGATTTAGGTGCTTCCATTAATTTAATGCCATACACTGCTTATAACAGGTTGAAAATGGGAGAACTTATTCCCACAGGTGTCACCATTAAACTTGCTGATCGGTCTAATTATTACCCTCAAGGTATTATTGAGGATGTTTTGGTGCAGGTGGGAGATTTGATTTTTCCAGCAGATTTCTTTGTGCTGGAGATGAAGCATGAGCCAATGCCATCAGAAATACCATTGATTCTTGGGAGACCGTTCTTGAGAACAGCGCGTACAAATATAGATTATTTTGATGGATCATTGAGTATGGAAGTAGCTGAATAGAAAATCCACTTCAATATTATGAAGCTCTCAAACATCCAAATAGTGATGATGCTTATTCATGTTGTTCAATTGACACTTTTGAGAGTTTTGTGCAGTAATTCATTCAATATTTATTGGAGGAGGATCCTTTGAGAAAGGTTATAGAGGTATCTGGGAAAGAATACATTCCAGGTCTGGAGCTTGGCAAGCTTGTCAAGAAGCTTGGCGAGGAAGGACTGGAGCTTGGTGAGGAGAAGAAATTTCGACCCGTCGAATTTGAACCTATTTTTGAGATAGCTTCGGTTGAGGATCTTGAGATGGAAGAGGAGTATTATGCTATGGAAGAAGCACTTAAATCCTTGCCAAGTATGAAATGTAAATATTCTAAACCCATTTCCTTTCTGATTTCAGATGATGTTCTTGTTCCATCTATACAGGTGGCACCCATTTTAGAGTTGAAACTTCTTCCTTAGCATTTGAAGTATGCCTTCTTGGGGAAGGATGATACACTTCCAGTTATCATCTCTTCCAAGCTCTCAACACTACAAGAGGAGAAGTTGCTCACTATACTTAAGGAATACAAGGCCGCCATTGGATGGACAGTAGCCGATATCAAGGGCATCTGCCCAACATTGTGTACCCACAGGATCCATCTGGAGGAGGGAGCTAAGTCAACAAGGGAAGCTCAACGTCGTCTCAATCCTCCTATGATGGAAGTTGTCAAGAAAAAAGTAATTAAGCTTCGAGATGTAGGTATCATTTATGCTATTTCTGACAACAAATGGATTAGTCATGTGCATGTTGTGCCCAAACGTTCAGGAATCACAATATTAAAAAATGATGAGAACGTGTTGGTGCCTCAAAGAGTCCAAACGGGATGGATGGTGTGTATTGACTACCGCAAGCTCAATGTCACCACAAGAAAAGATCACTTTCCGCTCCCATTCATTGATCAGATGTTGGAAAGGTTGGCAGGTCATGCATATTACTGTTTCTTATATGGTTATTCAGGATACAACCAGATAGCCATACATAAGGATGATCAGGAGAAGACCACCTTCACATGTCCCTATGACACTCTTGCTTATAGGAGGATGCCATTTGGCTTATGTAATGCACCAGCGATATTTCAGAGATGTATGATGAGTATTTTTTCTGATATGGTTGAAAAAATCATTGAGGTATTTATGGATGACTTCTCTATTTTTGGTGATTCTTTTGACATATGCCTTCATAATCTAGCTATAGTTTTAGAGCGCTGTGTAGAAACTAGCCTTGTGCTTAACTGGGAAAAATGTCACTTTATGGTGGAGTAGGGTATAGTTTTGGGACATGTTATTTCAACTAGGGGCATAGAAGTAGACAAAGCTAAAGTTGATATTGTGCGGACCTTACCACCTCCTTCTACTGTGAAGGAGGTGAGATCTTTTCTTGGTCATGCAGGTTTTTATCGCAGGTTTATCAAGGATTTTTCTAAGATATCCAGACCATTGTGTGTATTGCTGCAGAAAGACATAGCTTTCAACTTCACCGATGAGTGCTTTCAAGCATTCAATAAGCTCAAGGAGTTGCTCACTACAGCTCCCATCATTCAAGCACCAGATTGGAGTCTACCGTTTGAGCTCATGTGTGATGCTTCAGACTTTGCTGTTGGCGCTGTTCTTGGCCAACGACTACAAAGACTTCCACACGTCATCTATTATGCCTCCCGTACTTTAAATTATGCACAGTTGAATTACTCAACTACAGAAAAGGAGCACTTAGCAGTGGTTTTTGCTCTTGAAAAATTTAGGTCTTACTTGTTAGGAACTAAAGTTATCATATTTACAGACCATGCTGCTTTGAGATATTTGATGACTAAACAGGATGCCAAGCCCAGGTTGATTCGATGGATGCTCTTACTTCAAGAGTTTGATATTGAGATTAAAGACAAGAAGGGCACTGAAAACGTGGTGGCAGACCACTTGAGTAGACTCACCCATGGGTCTACTGCCGAAGAAGACACTCTTCCTTCAGAGATAGCTTTCCAGATGAACAACTCTTTGTTGTTTAAGCTGTGGAGCCCTGGTATGTTGATATTGTTAATTACAAAGTGAGTAAATATATTCCATCAAACTTCACCAGAGCGCAGGAGGACAAGCTTGTCAAGGAAGCTAGGTACTATGTGTGGGATGAGCCATATTTGTGGAAACTCAAAACTGAAATGTTGACTTGGGAGATTATTCCCAAACCCAAAGGGCTAGCACCGATTTGGGAGGGACCTTTCAGAATCATCGAGAGCATCACACCAACCACGTTCATCCTCGAAGACAAAAACGGCCTTGGAACGCCTCACACATGGAACATAGAGCACCTCTGATATTGCCGCCAGTAAAACAGGTTCTAGTATTATGGAAATTACGGCATTAAAAAGTTTTTGCATCATGCCGGGGACTAGCCTCACCTAAACATAAGTGGTATCGTCACCAATGAAACAAAAATTCTTCAGACCTTTGTCATAAAAACAAAACGCTCTTGGGCCACAATACATATAAAGTCCAAAAGGCATAGTGAAGCCCAACGAGGCACAAGTGGAGTACCCAATTGGTGAACCACTATAAACATTTATGTCTTTACTTATCGTTTATCGCTTATCGCTTTTCGTCTTTACTTATCGCTACTTAGTTGCTCTCGTTCTATATCCTGAATACTAGTTATTCTTGATATCATACTTAGCTACTTAAAAATTACACTAATACAACAAACAAACGAATTTTTTTCCAGATATTTCATTGATCAGCGATACCAAACCACACTTAGAAAAAAATCTTCTTTCCATTAAAAAAGCCATCACGGCAAAAGTACTAAAATATTATACATCTGTTGTTCTAACAAAACACTAAATGATATTACAAAAATGCCCTGGGCCTCACGCCGGGTCAACAGCGCCATCATCTTGCAGGATCACCTCGCGCTCGGCCCGACGAAACCGCTCACGGTACTTGACAGCCAGCCCCTCGCTCCTTGCCTGAGGAAAAAGTTCAACATCACGAAAATGACTAGTTAGAGGGGTTGATGGAGACATACTGGGCATTAAAGGATGAAAGCCGTTAGGGGTCATACCTTCAGAGACGTTGCTCCGCTGACGGTCAGCCTCCTCGGCCTCTTCCTGCTTAACCTTGGCCAAAGCCTTCTGACTGGCCTCGCGCCTCAGCCTGCGCTCCTCATTGATACGTTGCAGGTCAACATGGTACTTCTCATTCACCCACCCATTTTCTAAAAAGCGAGCCTGAGTTTGCTAGAGACTATCGCTAAAGGCCTTATGCTGCAGCGCATCAAAGGCCGGCCCGGCCTTGAAGTCCTCTATGGCATCGGCCAACTCCTACTCCTGCCGATCCTCCAGCTCTTTCACTTGACTGCGAAGAGCGGTGACCTGGCCCTCAGCCGCTGCCAACCTTGCCTTCAGGTCCTCAGCATGTTGTCGTTCCTCTTTCACCTCCAACTCCAGCTGCCGGCCACGAAAGAAGGAGGCGTCCAAACACTCATCGGAGAGCTTCTTCTCGCTCTCCAGCGTCTCAAATTTTTGCTGCAAGGACTGCCACTCCTCGCTCGCCTTCACTAGATCCTCATCCTTCTTCACCAGCATCTCGCTTACGTGAGCCAGTTCCTCGGAAGACGCAACCAAGGTATGGCGATGATGGCACATCAGCTGGAGAGAGGCAGCAAAGGACCGTAGTCACTATTCTGCACCATTAGCAATATCGACCACAGTGCCCACGTTGGGAGGAAGGAGGGAGATGATCTCGGCCGAGTACGGCAGCGACCCTTCCCAGTTGTTGGATCCAGCAATAACAACGCTGCCATCGACGGCAACATTGGTGTCACCACAGGAAACATCGTCTAACAAAGCATAAGGGGGAGGGTTAAGATCAGCAACCAAAGGAGTAGGAACGCAATCTTCTATATCAATAAACCAAAGATTGTCAGCATCACCTGTTTCGGCAGCAGCAGCACCGGCATCGCTAGACGGCACAACAATGGTCACCTCGGAGGCATCAGCATCATCTGGAATACTAATGGGAACGCTAGGGGTTGCACCCGGTCGCCTCATCCCCTTCTGAGAAGCGACCTCACCCTCAGGTTTCCTCTTAATACGCATAGGCGAGCGCGAGGAGGTCTCGGGCGGGGCAGTTACGACCCTCACCGGCACGCTACTCCCAACCCGATCAGTCTGGGACTCGGGCGGGGGAGGAATATCCATCGGCTCAGAAAGGCTAAGGCTCCTAACAGAGTGAACGTCCAGATCGACCTTTTTAGCTGTAGCAGCCTCCTCCGCAAGCTAGGCGATGATCTCATTGATATCGCCATTGAACTACTCATCTTGCGATCTCGCTTCTTGTTATTATAACCAACTACAAAACACAAGCAAAGGGATCATCACCACGACAAAACATTTGAATAGGAAAAAGAGTGGATCCGCAGGGTCCCAAATGAATTGGCTTATTCGAAAGAAGCCTTGTTCTTTGGAAGATCTGTCTCGTGTCTGGTACTGACTCTGCAAGAACTCCGAATCATTCTCTTGAAGCCCATCCTTTTCATCATAAATGATCCGCTTGCCTCGAAATGACCTAACCCAATAGGGAAATCCCAATTCATTGATATCGCCATATGAACTACTCATCTTGCGATCTCGCTTCTGGTTCTTATAACCAACTACAAAACACAAGCAAAGGGATCATCACCACGACAAAACAGAAGAATACAGAAAAACACACAACAGTACAATGACAAAAAAAACAACAAAGCGGCATACTAGGCATCTTAGCAAGACCGGTCATCTCCATAATCCGGTAATCAGCGAGGAGATACACACTCTTAAACCTCTCACTAAAACCCTTCTCAATCCTATGGCACTGCCGCTTCTCAATGGCAGATAGGGCAAACTGACGCGTAACTATAAAATAAGGACGAATAAGTAAAAAGAACGTTATAACAGAGTGGGGAGAAAGAACGCCAAGATAGAAGGGTCACCTCGGGCCTGAAAACGAGTGGGCATGCGGCTGTTGGCAAAAGATGACCACCCGATAGCGAAGAAATGCTCGCTTCTCAAATCCGGGCACAAGCTCGCAAAGTCGGTGAGGCCAAGAGAACTCCTACCCCGCTGTCGCAGCGAGAGCGTACCACCACACCCCTTCTTGGTTGAGTGCACAACGTCGAAATAGAACAACACTTCGTTGCACGTAGGGTAGTCCAGCCCGACAAGCTTCCATAGCATAAACATGGCGCTCAGAACTTGGAGCATTAACGGTGAAACTTAACCCACAGCGCAGCCGAGCTCCCCAAATATATACTCGTGGAAAGGGTGGAGCGGAAGATGTACGCCATAACGCATTTGAGCCCGGTCGAGGGCGATGAAGCCCTTGGGCAGCCTCGAAAATACTTCGCCAGGCGCGGGGGACTTAAGGACCACACCGTCGCCAACTTGAAACTCGGACCTCACCTTATCCAGCTCCGCTATCGAGAGCGACTTGGAGGGCTCATCGACTTCTTGGCCATCCCTTAGAGTCCACAACAGCGGCCCATCCAATCCTAGCCGGTGAGATCCAGAACTAGCAACGATATCGGCATCAGGTCGAGAAGAAGAAGCTATGTCACCTGCAAAACAACCACGGATAAGGTCAAGCCTAGTAGTTCGCCGATATCGGGTCACCAGTCCGCAACCAGCTTCCCAGGCGACATACCCCCCCCCCCCCCGGTGACACAGATAAAAGCGAGAAAGACACGATAAAAACAAAAACGACAATCAAACAAATACTAAGTACAGCGGGACATCGGCTATCACCTAGAAAAACTAAAACTGGCGTATCAACACCATGGAAGTACGATTGCAACAAACATCAAGTCTAAAAGCTAGAAAACCTAGAAATCAAAAAAGAGGAATCGACAAAACTAAGGTAACTGAAACTAAGGAGGAGCAAACGACGGCGTGTTACATGAAAAAGCACAAGAAAAGACGAGCAGCGACGGAGCAGCGGCAAGAACAACCACGGCACGACGGAGGCACGAGAATGCAGGAGAAATCTTCTGCCTCAGAGAGGAAAAGGAAAATTTCAGACGAGAATGAAAAAGTGTACAAAGGAAACAGAAGTGAAGGCTTATATATAAACAAATCGGCGAGATCAAGGCCTTTAAAAAGGACACGTCGGTCCGGCAGATGGTCACATGTGGCGAATGACGTCACTAGAATTAGAAGGGTTCGGAACGAAAACCGGTATGCACCGTTTCAAAAAAGCACGACCTTCGAAGAAAAAGCAATAATCACGCTTTATGGCTACGACGGGACGTTTGGGCACCCCGAGACCCCCTACGCAGACACGTGGCAAATTGATGTATGACAACATTTAATGATCACAGAGTAGATACACCTACCACATCAGCTAAAGAAAAATCATCCCGCTCACCGGAATGCACGCTACATAAACCATCCCGCTCACTGGAAGGAACGCTACAAAAATTCAGATGCTTTATTCCCGATACCGATCTATGCACTGCAAAGCCGGTCGGAGGAATGGACTCGGGGACTTAGGGTTACCAATTCAAATGAGCTCCCCCTACCGTAGTGCCCCAGTGGTTTGAGCTACCCGCAACAACGCAAAACAGCTACCGACCTGGGCATGACCGAGTGTTTGGGCGCCATCGAGCGACCCCCTCGGTCGATACAATATAAGCCGCTCATTCAGAAGGAAACTTGGTTACCATTACTTGTGCTACCTCGGCGGAACGGTGAATTAGCTACTCACCGATCTCGCCTCTAACCAACTAATCAAATGTCGATCGCATGCGCACTTACAGGTACACCTATCGCCAAGCATCACAAACCTAGGTCGCCGAGTTGGGAGACTGCATGGCATGATACCCGGCTACAAAAAGGTAACATCGTCGTTGAGTACGTACAGGTGATTTCGTTGGTATCACTTCTTTCAACTCACCAACCAAGGTTGATCTCCTTGGGTGAGCGAGTTGGGGGACTTGTACATATACCTACCTTATCACCTCTTGGTACGTACTTAATGGCTTAATTATAAATTACAAATGTGTCTCACCGTTACCGTGACAAGAACCATCGGCAGGATAGCCCCAACTCCGGTGACCAGCACGATCCACACCTCGATAAGGATAGCGCACACGCGCCAAATAAGAAACCGGTCAGACAACACCTCAACGAAGAGAGTATACATACTAGTCCCACATCGAAGAAACGGTAAGAACCCAAGTCCCAACCACCAATATATACCGGTCAACTCAGAATTAAATGGTACGCATTCAATACTCAATCACGCCGTTATCCTATAAAACTTACATATCGTTTCTAACTTAGGCATCGGAGGGTTGAAGGCGGGTCACGCCCGTCTCTCCTTAACCGCTGTTGATCTTAACAGCGAGAACGAGTTGGATTCTGATAAATTGTGGAGCAGTATTGAAAATAAAGCGACAGCGATATCATTCCAAGGAATACTAGCAACATATCTACAGCTATCTCCAAGACACAATCTTCTTGTTCAATAGCCGATATCCATATCGGTGTCGGGTATTAACATGGAGTATCGACAATGGTAGTCGGCTTTCTCTTCATTGCCGTCTTTCTCTTCTTTTGGTGCAATATACACAAATGGTTGATAAGTTACAGCTTCGTTAAAGTCTTGGAGAGACTCCAAGATCTTAACCACATAGCTCATCAGAGGCCTAGACTTTGGATTGTGGCTCAAGCAGGTGTAAGCCAATGCGGCTGCCTTTCTAGCCCCTTTGGTGGAGTATTGCCCTTCGAGTCTCGGGTTTATGATCCGGTTAAGCCTTCTCGGGTCATTCAAGAGAGGCCTTGCCCATTCTACAAGGCACTGTTCGCGGCTGCGCCGAGCTCTGTCTAGTGACCTTTTACCCGTCAGCAGCTCCAACAGAACCACTCCGAAACTATACACATCACTCTTGGTTGTTAAGTGACCTGAAATACAGAAGTGTTAGATTTGATGGATTTTGGTTGCTTAAAAGCGTTTAATGTGAATTTGAGGTTACCCACTTACCTGTCCTTGTCTACTCAGGGGCTGCATACCCTTGAGTCCCTATTATACGTGTTACAACGTGTGTTTCTTCTCCTTCTGGACCATCCTTTGCTAACCCAAAATCTGAACGTTTTGCTTTATAATCCTAGAAGGGAAAATACGAAGTGTAACTGTTAATTTACTTGCATTACATGCCACATACTATCATACAGAGAGAAGAGAATCGAAGAGAGTACAGGACAAAGAAACTTACAGAGTCTAGAAGAACATTTGAAGTTTTAAAATCTCTGAATATCACAGGCCTGTGATTACCTCCATGGAGGAAAGCCAGGCCCTTGGCCGCTCCAACTGCAATTTTCATTCTCGTTGACCATGGAAGAGCAGCAGAATATCCTAGAAGCTCAGATCAAGTTAGTACTAGATCGAGGAGTTACCAACTTCTTGATACTTTGATTCTTAATAGATACAAATGTCAAGAAAGTTAGAAAACTCACTTCTGAGGAGTTGATCTTCAAAGCTTCCTCTTGCTATGTATTCATACACGAGAAGCCTTTGATCGTCTTCGCAACAATATCCGATCAACTTTACAATATTGGGATGCCTCAGCTGGCCAAGAAACACCAGTTCTGCCTATAAGCTCATACAAATTACAAATTAATCAAGTGAGCATTGCTCGTCATTTGAAACATGTAACTGAAGTGTATATTGGCTATGGAAACTTACCAACCACTCCATATGGCCTTGAAAGCCATCCAAGTCCAATAGCTTGACAGCTACAGGCTGAGCCTTCAACATTCTCGGCCTAAGCTTGTCATCAACGAATCCCTTGTAAACTGGTCCAAAGCCACCCTCACCGAGCAAATTACTCCACGAGAAGCTGTTCGTCGCAACTCTGAGCTCCGCTAGTGAAAACTCGAGAAGGTTTAAGCCCACGAAAGAATTGGAGATATCATCCCCAAAGCTGGGGTCGCTAATCACATCTGACATGGACATCCTCTGCTGCAGAAAAAGAGTTCTTCTCCTGAACTTTTGTTGCATCATCTGCAACACTAGTTTTGTAACAACAACTCGGGATGATACTTTTCCTTGTGATCTTCTCAGCAGTCATCTTGCTAAGATCGAACACAGTCGAAAAGAAAACGAATCAATGTCTTCTGATCGAGATGATCGATCAAAAGCTATGTAGGATTTGAAGAGACTTAGCTAGCCAGAGAACCTCATAATATATTTTCTTACCAACCATACATATATATATATATATATGCACTAGGTGGCTGTCCGCGCCTAGGCGCGGTTTTACAACAAAATTATATTTAAATGAGAAGGGTATAATTGTTAATAATTTCATATGGGTGGTTGTCACATGTTAATAAGAAATGTTACCTATAATTGTTAATGAGTAAAAACAAAACATAAAATTAAAATGTCTCAATTCCGAAAACTGAATATCACAGTCTAGGTGTTCATATTTGTGTTGGTCCTAGATGTTTCCAAAAATTCAACAAAGTATGTAAAATATATTATATTAAACCTAGTTCTGATGAAGTAGATAACACTTTGAACTTGAGAAAAAAAATCAGGAGAGAGAGAGAGAGAGAGAGAGAGAGATAGAGAGAGAGAGAGAGAGAGAGAGAGAGAGAGAGAGAGACCTTGGACTCTTCAGATATGGTGGAGATGCCAACGGAGAGGAGATCGAAGCATAGGAACGACTCCGATGACTTCTGTGCGGTAGAGATGAAATATTTGTAATTATAAAAAAATAAAAATTAATACAATTCATTGATGTATCAAAGCAAAATAGAGTGAGGGATTGAAATGTACCATTTTGTCAATCATTGATATGAGGAGGCGCTAAAAGAAAAGAAAAAGCAAGATTAGAGAGATGAAGATTGGAGGTAGAGTTGAGAGAGGTGGGGAGAAGAAGAGACCTAGGTTAACATGGACAGAAACTTCAAAACGGTGGAAATTACTACACCAAAACTTGGGAGAACTCAGCACAACATTGTTTATTCATTGGTTACAATATATTTCTTGAAAGATGAATGTATTTATGTATATGTATATACTATGTAATTATGAAATTGTTATATATTTTGAAAAATATCCTTGTAAACTATATTTTTCGTATAATTATTCGGTATATCGTTACTATTATTTATCATAATCTTTAGGCCTTTTTTTTATGTAACTCTGGATAATGCAACATATAATTGTCCGTGACTAAAAACTGGTTCAGTCAAATAGATTCCGACCTGGTTTAAAGATTGACCCTGACTTTTGTTAATTGTCATTGCATAACAGACTCTAACAGGAAATTGTCGTCTTTTAAATATAAATGGCCATTTAGTTTCATTTGCAATCAGCACAATTCTTGGAATGTATACTTTTTCCCCAACATTAGTCCCGGTCAATATTTTTGCCTCTATTACTTTTTCAAATAATTTGGTTACAATTAACCGTGTACCATTGCACAAACCCTGTATTTGACTTAAATTTCTTAACAACATAATTGGCATACCTACCTTCAGAATAAGTTCATGTGACGGCAAACCGCTAAATTCAAGTTTATTCAAAAATTCTATAGGATATAAAAGACTGTTATCACTGTAGGTAGCAGAATTAGATGAAATTGAACCAGAACTAAAATATGTTCTCTTATCACCAGGTAATAAATCAATTACATATCTATTTATTTCATGTACAGTTGCATTTCTCGGGGTGACAATAGCCCGTTCTCTCAAATAATTGACATCATTGTATTTACAATCAAAATTTGGATAAGTAGCTGTAAAAATTGAGCAGATAGGATCAAAAGTTGAATCAGTAAGTAAATCCTCAGGTATATGAATCCAAGATGTATCATGATCATTTGTTGGAAAATTTGATTGTAATCTACCATCTCCTATCTGTAGCATCCATTCAGAAAAATTTTGAATTTCAGTTTTTTCAACGCCTGTTAATCCAGCAGACGACAATCTCATATTTTCAGTTAAACAAAAAACTTTTAGTGAAGGCCACAAATATGAATTATTTAAAGACGCCTCAATAATATCTCCTTTACTTCCTCCTTCTATAACAGGTAAAGTTTGCCTAAAATCTCCACCGAACAAAAATGATTTACCTCCAAACGGTATTTGTTTCCTTCGATCCTTAGAGTTTTCTGACAAAATATCACGAAGAGTTTTATCCAATGATTCAATAGCACATTTATTGCACATGGGAGCTTCATCCCAAATGATCAATTCTACCTTTTCAATTAATTCTGCGAGTTGTGTTTGTTTATTTATCGAACATGTCAAATCTTTATCTTCAATAAGTTTTATTTTAAAACGGGAATGAGCTGTTCTGCCTTTTGGAAGTAATAACGAAGCAATTCCTGACGAAGCAACGGCCAAAATAATTTTTCCTTCAGATCTCAGTTTAGAAATTATAGTATTCCACAAAAAAGTTTTTCCTGTCCCGCCACTGCCATAAACAAAAAATGATTGTTCAGTTTTTTGTTCCACGACTTTAATCACTTCATCATATATTATTTTTTGAGACATATTTAATTTAGTAAAAAATTCATAATGTTCCTGTTTAAGTGCCTCACAATCAAAATCTAATTCCTCTCTCATCAATTTATTATTCAACTCTTGTATCTTTTCTCCTTTTGGCATTGGCAATTGATGTTCTTTTAATGAAGTGGATGCCATGTTGAACAATTTTTCAAGTTCGTATAAGACACTATTTTTTAAATCATCCTCATGTATGTTAAGGTTGGGAATGTTGAATTTCGATCGCATTTTGTATACAATATCATCAGACATACTTAACCATTGCGCATCAAGCAGAGCAAGCGGATTCGAGACTTCACAAAAAAGAATAATAGTAACAAATAATTGTCTGATCTGAGAAGATGTTGCAGTAAACGAAGATTCAACCAATGCATCAATCCATTCTTTATCATCATCTAGTAATCCGAGTGCCCGACATGCTTCTTGAAAAGTAGAGTAAATAATTCCGTTAATAGTTTTTATCGAATCAAAATTGCGACATCCTTTTTGAATATTTAATAGTATTCGTAGATAATACAATTCACCTGCAATCGGTGGTACATGTGCAATTCTACCAATAACATAATACTGTTTTCTTGGACTCCATACTTTGTCATCCCAAACAAACTTGGAAGGAAACTGAGCATAAGTCAATTCTCTTGCATTCTTATAAACAGTGTTTGCATCAAACCAAGCCGTGAGCATAGTACATTTGGCATATGGATTTTCCATTACTTGTTCAACAGATTGCCCTTCATTGAAAAAAACATTCTGCTCATCTGGTAAATGAATTTTTAAATACTGCACTGCAGGATATCTGGAATGAATTGAAAATTCAAACAATCGCCACACAGATTCATAAGGAGTTAAATACCGACAGTTCAAGTAATTTTGGATTTCATCATTCACATTATCTTGAACCAACACTCGAGCTCTATCTGGACCTTTGTTTATATACTTAAATAAATATTTTATTAACATGGACTGAGAGCATGATTCAACATTTATGTGAGCATTATACCTCAACAACAAAATTGGATTATACGGAATAATAAAATTATTACCAATGTGAATTCCATTTTTAACAGTAAACCTTGACTCATCATCGCGCCTTCTATACTGAGGAGCCTTGATTGCTTGAAATTTAGTATCAGAAATGTATGGCTTTGGGAAGGATTTTGTACATTTACCATCTCTCATGCACGGAGATTGTTTGTTTAATTTTCCGCAAGGACCGTGTATTATAAATTGACTCACTATTTCAAAAAGTTTAGGATTAATGTTTTTATCAGGTAATTCAGCTGAAATAATAGAATCAATATCTGTGGATGTGTAACATTTGTATTGTCTCTGAAGCCAAAATAATAAATGAGCATGAGGCAAACCTCGTTTCTGAAATTCAACTGTATAAATATGTGCATCAACAGTTCCAAAAGGTTTTTCGGATTTAATAAATTCAATCATATCATCCAATTTAATTTTAAAAATCCGAGAAACAATATCAGGTCGGTCTTCAGGTTTGTACCCCGGTATCTTTTCAAAATATCTGACAATTTCCGGCCATTTGACGTTGCAAGTGAAAGTTATGAACAAATCTGGATTGCCGTAGTATCTGCAAATTGCCATCGCATCTTGATAATTTTTCAACATATCTCTGGGACTACCGGTGTGACTGCTTGGAAGAAAAATTCGTTTTCCCACGTGTGAACATTGTGCTACACCGTTAGCAACAGAGGTGGATAATTGATTCCATTGTTCACACCTCAATAATGGTTGATGATTTCTTATATATTCCAAGCGATTTTCCTCAACAGTTGCATATGCATCAACCAAATATTGCTGAAATAATCTTCCACCTTTAAGCAAAGTGCATGAATCATTTTTCCTATCATGTACTTGAAAACAAATGAATTTTATCATTGTCAATTTCTTTCTTTTCCCACGTTGTTTTCCTGCAACCGGTTGTAACAACATATCTATTCTATATCCATCCTCGCCATATGGAAAAAGTAATGGATATTGCAGTGACATTAATTTTGGATGTATTTTGGATATTCGTTTCAATAGTTCATCCTCTGATCGAATAATGATATCCCTGTTAGAATTGAATTCTCCAATATCACCAACAATTAAACCGGCAATTTCAGAAGCACTTGGTAATTCGTATTGTTTACCATCAATAGGTTGTGGATCAAGCAGAGTCATATTATAATTAGACAACGAACCACTTTCAAACCTCATCCCTCACTGATCGAAACTTCTTAGCCAATTCATTCACCTCATCAATCATGCTTTCTAACTTTTCAACAATGTCAGCATCAATTTTTTTATTTTCATTATTTGGATCAATAGTCTTAATACGATTTGAAATCTCGTTACCCGTATCATAGACATAAAATTGGGCAAACTTGGGACATTCACCTTCAAAAGGTAACACAGATCACATCTTGTGATGCATTTGTCCACATATTTTAAATACATATGCAGCTGCCATTGTTGATTTTGTACTCAATTTTTGCACCCATAGAAGTGAAAACAAACATAGAATTGTAAACTCGAATATTTTCACGAAACAATATGCTTTCTCTTCCATTGTTTGGATTCAATAATTTTTCAAGAAATGATGGTGTTGGATTTGATAATGAGAGTTTAATTTGTCCTTTTTCACAACAGTTTGTGTAAATTGCTGTATTTCTAACCATCTTCTTCAGTGCTTCACCCAACCAAAAATATGCACCACAATATTTGCATTCATTGTTGCAATCACCAGAATCCTCATAATGGACAACCAAACCTACAATTAAAGTGAGCATAACTTAATTTCTATATATGTTATCATTTGACGAATATAAAAAAATGGAATGTGAAGTTCACCTTGACAGCTTTTTTGATACGAAGCTTGTCCAAAAGAAGTTAGAGTGGCGGCAACACCTAATTTTAAATAAAATAGTTGTTATTGCTATGAAATTATCAACAATTACTACAGTAAAAATTTACAATATTAATAATATGATACATACTTGTGCCCCCAGTTGGAAAGGAATATGATAATAATGTTGTTTCCTGAGTTGTCGAGTCTTGCTCAAAATTTTGTGGATCTTCAAAAAAATTTGTCTTCTTTGTCCGCGATCTCTTTGTGCTATCACTTTGAACAGAAGGTGACCCATTAAAATTTTCAGAGTCTTTAAAAAATTTGAACCTCTTGGTTGAACGGATTTTTGGCGGCATTTTCTACAAAAGCTATGAGTGATTAATATTTAAATATGTAAATTGTAGTTATACTTTTATGAATAACACAACATAACAAACTAATTAGAATCCAAGCGGTCACATCTATTATCCTATATCTAACATTTTATCTAAATTATTAAATACATTTAAAAATATTAAAATGTAAGATGAACAACCGAACTCAAACTGTGTAAGTTGAACAGTTTGCAAATATTTGAAGTGATTAATTAATTTTTTTTTAGAATATACATGGTTAAATAATTGTAAAGCGTAACTATTACCAAAAACAACCGAAGTAATTGTATGAGCCTACACTATAAAGATGAGGTACACTGCGAAAGAATAAGCATCTTTGATTCCTCACACTTCACACAATCAGGCTTTAAAAATAAATAAAAATGTCTACCAAAATCAACTTGATTTTAAAACCAAAAAAAGCACCAAATTTGATTGAAAGAATTTAAAATGCATGTGACACAAACTCAGTAACTCACTATTGTTTCATGATCTCTTTCATGATCTATTCAATTCATACTAGAAGGAAAATATACTGTTTGTATAATAAACATACTGAAGCATCATTACAGTGACACAAACTCAGTAACTCACTATTGTTGATGTTCACAATACAACATGATTACAAAACTACGGAAAAAAATCTCCAAAGAGTAGAGTGGGACATCATACCAGAGTTTAGATCGCATGCGCTGATAGAAGATCTTGAATGGTCCAGGAACTGTCTTAAAGTAGTATCCCTCAAAGCAAGCATACAAAATATACTAAGAAGATGAATTACTGTCATTAGGAGAGAACACGACTCCGGAAATAAAAAAGCCCAACTCCATAACTTAACAGAGGTAGTCATATTGATGTTAACAAACATGTCAATGAAATTACATAATGGATATGAACATAAGCTATAGGCAAGGCACAATAGAAACTATTCCAATACAGAATTTGGTCTCAACCCTATTTTGAAATACCTGCAGTACAAAAACCAAAAGACAAAGCAGCCCCAATGATTACTGCTTCACCCCAATGCTTCTGAGATTGACTTATTAACAAAATAGTGTGCAAAAAATAGTACACTTTTTATGCTGCAGATATAGTAGAAATAACAGACTGATGCATTATACTTTGCCACTAATTATGAAATACACCACATACACAACTCACAAATGGCAATAATCATTCTTCCATCACAATTAGAATGACTGAAATTCAAACACAGAACAAAAAGCTTCAACCTTTGTGCACGAATCCAATCTCAACTCCACATACAAAACAAACCCAAATCAGATCTCTGGGTTCAAAACAAACACCAGAACAAAACCAATTTTCCAGCCAAACAGATAAAAACAATTGGCAACAAATTATCCAGAAACCAAAACAAAGCTAATGCAGCAGAGAATCCAAATTCAAAGTACCAAACTTTAACTACCACAGAGATCCACAAACAACTCCACATCAATACATAACCACCCATCTTTTCATATTCTCTTCACCTAGAAATGAACAAATGCTAAAGCTTTTTCCGATGAAACGAAGATACACACAGAAGCAAGTATCACAGATTTAACTAAATTTGATGAAACAGAGAAGAACCCATGTACAACCACAACTACTGAATATATTATATATTCTAATCTATTTCAGCTATCAGTATATTATACATGCTAATGCATATCATATCATATTATATATACTACCCAGAAATCTGTGATGCTTGCTAATTTGTATAGAGATACTTGAAACTATAATATGACTGATAGTTTTAATCTAGCCCACAAAACAGCATCATCAAATACCTTCCACATTGATTAACATATATATTTTGGGTTTATATATTTGATTTTCCACTGAATATATTTCTTATATAAGAAATTTTATATATACACCGATTAAACAAACCTATCACTGCAACAGATAGATTGGGTTTCTACCCGTCACCGTTAAACCAATTGTAGAAGGAGAGATCGAGACAAACTCTTGATCTGCCATCCTCATCCATTAGTATTACTTGTAAGAACCACACTAATCACAGAATAACACATACTCACTCAAACAATTGATCATTTTGAGGAACAACAAAATCAATTTGCAGTCAATTTTTTTTACCTCAAGATGCCAAGCAGCCTCACTGGTAAACCCAACTGTTTCAACAACTAACCCTATCAATCCCCCCTAAACAAAAATCACAACCAAAACATATAGACTCAATTAATAACCAAACTAAACAAATATCACTGCAAAACGTAAACTTCAAACAGAGGAGCACACCATCTTACCTTTGTTTGAATACCACCACTATCTCAACTTGACTCGAAATAACCCCTTCGTTGAAATACTCTCTACTGCATACAAAACCAAAATATTGAATTCAATGTTTGCATTGGAGGTTGCATGTTTTATATTTTCTCTTAGTTGGTGAAAGATGTCTGTTTTTCCACTAATCTATTCATTTTCTTAAAATATGCAGTAGAAACAAAAGGTTTACATGGATCTAACCGTCTAGAGCGTAGAAGTTTTTCATCTTCCTAGAGCTCAGGGATTTGAAACTTGAAACTGAAAACTGAAACATATACAAAAATACGCGTTTCTGAGCCAATGCACTCAAATAAATCTTTTATGGCCCCATTTTTCATTTTTCTTATTGAATGTCTGAAACCATAGACTTGGTGTATGGTCTTTGCTCCTTATTAGTTAACATTTTTGCAAGTCGATCATGCACAATTTGATAAGTAGAGAGTATTCAAATTTGGACCAAACAACTCATAGTCATAAAAATACAAACACAAAATTATGAATAATATATATAGCTCATACATTTTAATTGATTTGGCTGTGCTTGAACTCAAATGAGTTTCAGTCTTCCCATTCCTGCGAGCACAAAAGGAAACCCATAAAATCTCAAAACTCAAAGCAACTGGATAACCTTAAAAGATCAAAAAAATTTCACACTTGTAATTGGGAAAATGAAATCTTTTGAAAGAACAATCAAGAACCAACCTTTGCTTCAGCAAAAAAAGACCCACAACAGCTTGAACTTCAACATAACAGATCAAATTGAACCTTCCTTAAAACCCAGCTGACCAATGGCTGCCAAAATCAGCAACCCCTGAATTATACAGTCCGACATAGATAAAAGTTAGCTTATCCAAAACAGTCGGTTTACTATTATAAAGCCTAGATGGCCGGAGAATATTACCAAAACGGTGGAGCTGTTGTTGTTGAAGCCGGTAAGCCTGGTGTTTGTCGAAATTGGCGATATCGATTTAGATCTCGGTGTTTGTCGAGATGCAGATCTTCAGAAACAGTGTATCGGCGAAATCGATTTTCAAGACGCAAAGGTCGAGAAACAGTACAGATCAGCAGTGAAATTGATTCAGAGCAGGAGATCAAAGAGGCAGTCGATTTTGAGGTTCGGGATAAAGATGAGAAAGGGAGGTGCAGAGAGCGTACGGGTCTGGTTTTGTGCTTCTTCTACCTCCTCTTTTTTTTTCTGCCCTCCAGTTACTAAAATGCCCCCGTTTAGGAACAGGAAATTCAGTGTAAATAACAGTGCGAAATGTACAGTATACCCAAGATTGTTTTATAGTAAATATTCTCTGTGCAGTCCTGTAATACCCTCCATTATTCAAATACAACCTATAGAGCGAATGACTTGCCTAACTCTTGACTTTTCCCAAGCTATACAAAGTACATGAAGTACCAAACGAGTTATACTATTTCAAGAACCATAAAAATGTCTACTATTGAGGTATTCCACTAAGAAAAATAAGGGATAGTTTGATATACAAAATCTATGCCACTACTTGTTTATGGGGTTAATATCTCATTTGTGGGGTAGGTAACCTTGGCTATGCTGGATTTTATTTTTTTTCTTTCTTGAAAAGAATAAAGATGTTAAGAGGTCAAGATCAGGGCTTTGTCATGTTGCCAACTGGAAGAACGTATACAACCATGCCACTAGCTCGGTATAGAATTCCCAAGACTGTTTCGTCAATGGCAACAAGTAAAGCTCATATGATGAGTAAACTTAGGGTTTGTTGATAGTCGTATATTTATACGTCTATTTGATATTTAATTTGTTTTTAATATTTAGTTTTTTTTATTAATCGAGTGAATTAATTATGTTTATTTGTCTTTAGGTATTTTAGAGATTAATGAAGAAAAAGAGATTAAATAATATATTTTCGGAATTATTGTGGAAGAGGAAGACTTACGAGGTGAAAGAATCCTAATTTGAGAAGAATACAAAATGCAGCACGTGCTCCGCTTTTAGCTAGGTTAATTAGTTTGGTGGGAGGTACTTATATAATTTGGCATGTGACCTTGGCGAGCACGTGAGGTTGGACTAGGTAATTATACCTAGTTGATTGTGTGGCTATATATATATATATATATATATATTTGTGCTTGGCGAGCAGTATTGAGAAAAGTAGAAAACAAAGAGGAAGTTGATTTAGAGTGGAAGTCTTGTGCACGTGGGTTAGTTAGCTAGGTTAATTACCTATGCTATTCTAGCTGCATGCATATATATAGCTAGCTAAACATAATAAAAAAGGAGGGGAGATGACGGCTGGTAAGAGGGAGAATAAGAGAGAAGAAAATAAAGAAAGAGTATGAGAAGAAATTCTGTGCATGAAGAAAAGCCCGACCACGTCATCTCCAAGAGTTCTTCCTTCTCTTTCTTTTGTTTATCTTTTATGAATTATTTGATGTTATTATTTAGAATTATGAATAGCTAATTTTCCTTTGTTAAGGGGCTGCTTGAAGCCCCGTACATGAAGTTTTTTTAATGCATACATTTTAACCTAGTTTTGCATATTCTTTGAATGAGATTTCTTTCTCTAAATGATTCACCGTATGAATTCTTGTATGTCTGCTTTGGTGGCCAACTTAGTATGCATGCTAGGGTTCTAGTTTCATGAGATACTGGTGACTGAAGATAATTTCTTCCACGAGATTCTCTATAGTGATACGCCGATTTTACCGTCAGGAGATTGAAATCCATAGGTCTAGCAAAACACGCCCATAGTGTACTTGTGAACCCTTGTAGCTTCTCAAACCTTTTCTAGAGTTTAATGTTTTCTTCTTTGTAAACCTTGGGGTCCATGACTATGGGTTCAATAGAGGGATAGATGTAGGGAGGTCCATGACAAACCTGCATAGGCATAAGGATTAGGTAATAGGATGTGGTTGTAACGATCAACTCTTCCTGGAAACTTTCATTCATTGGATATGTGCATTAGGTTAAGTATGTGTTAGATAGATGGAATGGTGGTTGTGGATTGCATTCCTCTTAACTCTTTAATCATATAGTTTAAATCTATTTGCATTCATTAGTATATTTACTTTCAGCATTTATTTTCTGCATTAGCTGTAGGTTAGCCGATTCAGTTCGGTAACCAAATCAACTCAGAAAATCCTCAAATTTTGTGTGGTAGTCTGCCATTGTGTCTAGTTCATTGTGTCTAGATTTCGTAGCATTTGAGTCTGTCTAGATTAGGTTCGCATTATCATTAGTGTACTGTAGTCGAGTCTGTCAGCATAGTAGTCTAGTGTTAGGATTTAGTTTCACCAATTCCTTGTGTTCGATAACCCCTATTTATTTTACTACATTGATATATCCAGGTTGTGAATAGGATATCTTTGAGAGGTGTTTATCCGCCTTGTCACTTGTATTTTGGCTAAACCGGGAAAGCTCACAGAACATGACCTTGCATATGCAAAACAACAAATTCCCTTTGTTATTATAAAAATGATCGACAATAATTGTAATATGAATTTGAGCACTCATCACTGCCGACCTTTGATTTTTCGCCCTAAATCGATGACAGAAGCACACAATGCGCTAGTGAGATCAGCTTATGGTCGCTAGATGGAGTACACTGCCAAAGTTATTGGAAATATTTCGTCAAACACCTTACGGATCATTAATATTACACATAGTTGGGGAAACATATATTGATTATATATATTACGACCCGAAACAATATTACACGATAATCGGAACTCATGCGGTTAGTCGCTAATTAATTACGATAATTATCGATGATAATTAGTCTTTACCGTCAGTAACTTTCGTTGGTGTTTCGCCAAGATTTTATCGACTATATTTTTCAAAAAATTTCTTTAGATAAAGTCGTAGAGGTTTTTGAAACGAATATATGGCCATGTCAAGTATTGAAATTTGAGTTACGACGAGGAAGTTATGGTCGGTGAAAATTTTACGAAAATATCAGAAAGCGCATTACCATAAAATCACGACTATATATAGGGGTTTCCATTTTGGGAAAGTCTGACATTTTCATTTTTGGCAACCGGGGTTGACCCGCGTTGACCACCTCTTCGACCCAGTTTTTCGCCGTGAGGTTCTTACTGGCGGTGAGCCTCCGGCCGGCCACTTCCGGCAGTGATTTTGGTTACTGTTGGGTTCCATCTCCTCTATAAATTGGCGGTAGAATCTCCGACATTGGTGACCGGTGGAGGACGAATTGAGGTCGAGAAGGTGGGGAATCCGAGTGATTTGGACGCTGCCGATGTTGGTGCATGACCCAACGCACTGCCATGCGCGGCAGAGCTTCGGCGAGATTGGACTTTCGAAAAAAAATTATGTCGTTCCGCGCGTAATTTTGTGCTAAATGCAATGGTGAGATTCTTGAATGGATCTGGACTTGATTAATTTAAGCGTGTGTTTAATCATATAATAATAAATTGATTTTACAATATTATTAATGGACGATCCGACTATTGATTTAAATTTGAGTCGCTCGATGTTTGAGATTTATGTTGCGACCTAAAATTGATTTACAGTGAAGGAATGCAAGGAATTGAATTCAGAATTTGATTAACTTCGTATTTAGTTAGAAAATACGTTATTCGAGAATACGAGATTCTCGACATTATTGCTCGTCGGATTACGAGATTAGCTATTCATTATGAATATCGATGATTAAATATTAATTATAATCGTGATTTTAGGATTACGAGTCAGTGAGCCGTGTCGGATGATTATTGCGCCATTTGGCAGGTTTCGGCTTTATGAATATCCCGGCATAATACGGTGAGTAGACCAGGGGCAAACCTACACTCTGTGTAGGCTACAACCCGTAGAGTTTTTTGACAAAGCTCCCAGAAAAAAAAATTAGCCCCATGCTTCCAACCCTAATCAGACTTACCAGCCTCTCACTCGCTTGTTTTCTCAACCTCTTGAATGTTGCAAACAGTGAACCTCACAGCTCGCGTGACTCTCTCCCCTCCAACCCTTTACAAGCCTTGGTGCTAGAGCTTAACTACCTTGATTTGCTGTCTTTCCATGGTTATAGGGTGGGCTGGGTGGTGAAATCAGTGGAAAATCCGATCTCTTCTTATCTCTTTATTCCTCTTCTTTGCATCTCCTAGTATAATTATGTGAATTACACAATTGGTCCTTTGGTTTTTATGATGGGCATGCTCTTTCCCTCGAAGGACTGTCGACATGAACTAATTAATTTTATTGTTTCATTGTTGTTATCAATAGATAACCCATTATAGCCAGTTTCATCCTCATCTGAGTCAACTCCATCAAATGCATACTTGGGTATTGTTATGCTATTCTCTTTGTGTGTATTTAGAATTGAGAGGATGAGTTTCATGATCATCTCATGTTTTCTTATGTGTTAATGTGCACCACTGATGTTCAAAGCCATTTTTTTTATCCAGAGCAATTTTATATGTAGCCAGTGTTGAATTCATATTTTATAGATACATATGGAATGTTGACTTAAGAATGTGGACAAACTAAGGCTTTGCTCCAGTTAAAATGTTTTGATGTTTGGTGTTTTTAATTTTTAAAGGATGTAGATGTTTCTATTTTCCGAGTTAGATTTTATATCCATCCTGATGTATGTGTTTTTAACTATAATACGAAAGATGCGAGGAAAAGTCTCCCATAGGAGTACAAACCTAAAAAAAAAAATTGTGCGCTGGCCAATACAGTCCACGGTGTCTCAAATTCCTGGATTCTCCCATGGAGTGGACTTTTATTTTTTTCACAGTCGTTTGTGAGTTCAGGGATTTATATTCACACTGTACTTTCAGTTTACAGATTATAGTTTCCAGTTTATAGTATATTTTCAGTACAACGTTCTGGAGGTGTGTGTGTGTGTGCGTGCGTGCGAGTGCATGCGTGCGTGCGTGTGTGTGTGTGTGTGTGTGTGTGTGTGTGTGTGTGTGTGTGTGTGTGTGTGTGTGTGTGTATGTGTGTGATGGCTTATAGGCTAGCTGCACTGATGCGCTGATTGTTCGGCTGATCACCGGATAGTTTCTGGTCAGGTTGCCTCGTCTGACCCATCACCTTTTATTTTTATTTGTCGTAGCTACCGGTCAAGGGAGGTCAGGATACCTCGTCTGACTTATTATTCTATTCATCGTAGCTACCAGTCAGGGGAGATTAAGAGTCCTCGTCTAACTACCTCCATGATTCTTACAGTTTTATAATCGTTGAACTCACAAGTTTTTATATAAATTGGTGGAAAGACACAGAAAAAATATTTTATTATTTTACACTGATTGTGAGTTTTTGTCCACTCACGCTAAGGTTTTTATGTTTTTATCTGCCTTTCCATAGGTCTTTCAATTTTTCGTACTCAGGTTGCAGCGCTTCTCTTGAGCTGGATATTGATCCTCAAAGGCTTTAAGTCCACTAGATTATCATACATTTTTGTAGGTTTCTGCCCACTAGCAGTGTATTTTCATATGTTTTATTCTACTCCTAGAAGTTGCTCTGAACACTAATGTTGTAAATACTTTTCAGTGCTGGTTGTGAATTGTTAGTATTACTAGATTTTGAGTTTTCAGTTCCTGTATTATTATTTCAGTATTTTAATTATTTTACTTTCTGTACTTTATTGAGAAATCAGGAGGGACATCGGTGATCCACAATATTGTTTGTGGGAAATCCGAAGTGTGATTTTCTTGTAAGTTCTTGGCAATCCACTTCGTAAAGCTATTTCAATTTTTTTTACGAAAATTTGTAGTTTAAGTCTCGTCATTAAGACGTGATCCTAAATTACTAGATAATCTAGAGTTTGGTCATTTCAATATAACTTCAAGCAAGTGTGGCATTTGTAGTACTATATCAATTATAGTACAAAAATGTGCAAGTGCAACACTACAATTTGGTAATCCTTAGCTTTCAATATTACTCCAATAGTAACATAGCGACAGCTCGTCCCGTCAGTGGCGGAATTAGGATAAAATTGTTGCCCGGACTAATTTTAGCCAAGGAATTGTAAAGTGCGTGAAGCGCAAAAAAAATAAAATTGGTTTGGTACTTCATTATGATGTCATAATTTTAGATTCTAGTTTCTAATTGTCTTCTGCTCAAATTGCTAAAAAGAGAGACAAAGATATTAAAAGATGTAATTAAGTCAATGCCTAAATAGCATTAATTGCGACCATCAGACATCTTCACTATTTAAAACTTGCATACTCAATCTAATATGGAATTACTACAGCAAGTAATAGCATAAGACTATAACAAATACGTGTGACTTATGAAATACGAATTACGATTGTGCTATTGAGACTGAGACTAGGTGTGTTGAATTGATCGGATAATGGATTGATATTTGAGATTTGAGCGAGTGAATCGTGATATAGAGATTGAAAGTGAGAGAGGTGACTCAGGCGAGTTAGGCCGAGTGAGGTGATGCTGGTTTGAAAATAGCCAACGAAGGGCTGCCGGGATCAGAGCTATTAGATGGTCGACACACAAAAAACTCTTTAATCAGGATCTAAAGAAACGATGAAGGCTAGTGGGTCTTCAATTAAGAAATAGTTGCTCTCTAGAATAGATCTCACTCACGATCAATGGGCCGAAAATAATTTCGAAGTTAGCTAATTTTTTTATATTTTTTATAATGTGAATTAATTCTTTTTTTTTAGACTCAAAATTCTTCTTCGGGTTTAAATCCAAGGAGATGTCGTCCACATTAGCGACTTTCTCTTTCGCCATCTATGTCGTAGTTGGTGACAATAGAGAGAGTACTATCTCGTAGTGACCAGCGAGCTAGCTACGTGTGCTCTTGTGTAGTGCTTAGTACAATAGTACGTGGCCTCATTTACCTAATCAATCTCACTCAACATGAAGAAGTTTCAACCGTTTTCTTGCTAATTAATACGAGTTACAGCACAGAAAATGCAGCCTATTGACGTCTACTAATGTAGCAGCCGATGGCTACACACGGCTTCTAGCAAACTAGTAATGTCCGGTCCAGCTGCCGACGACGTTAACTAGTATATTTTAATAAGACTATAACGGTACCATCCCTATCGTAACATGATTAATTACTTTGCTACTCACATAATCTATATAGCGAAATTAGGAACATATATAATATGGGACTAATGGGGAGTTAACTGTGGCATGAGACGGTCTAAGTTTGATGTATGTAAATACAGTATATACGATCAGTTAAGTACGTACTACCTCACAAGGTATATGTTTGACACCAAAATCTTCCAACGGATTTGAGAGATCTTGTAAACCATTTCTTTTCTCGATTGTATTTCGTGCGCTGGCGTGCCACATAGCATATTTGTAAGCTAGCCGTTACCGACTTCTTGATAAGCGATTTAGACGAGGAGAGCACCAACCTCGCCTGAATGGATCATTTTTGCCTAATGACTTATGACTTGTGATTTTCGTGTCTCTAGCAGAGTCACGAAAATCGATACTCTACACTTCTCATGGTGTAAAGCAGAGCAATCCCCTTGACATGGTTTTGAGAGCACAAGGTGTTGCGTCTTTGAATCTCAAAGCTCTCACTCTTCCTGGTGACAAGCCTCTTGATCGCCGGTTGTAGGGTTTTGCGTCCGCGAATCCCAAGAATCTCACACTCTTCGGGTGACAATTCTCTTGATTGCTAATTGCAAGGATTTCTCGAGATGAGAAGGTAGTTTGCCGATAGCAAAGTGTATATGATCGAGGATCATTTCCCAATCGCTTTTCAACTCTATATATAAAAGAATGTGTTTGTGTTCCACTTCACTTGAGACTCTTTAGTAACCAGACTTGCAATACAATTCTAAATGATCAATAATCTCGTCCGTGATCTTATCAATAAGTCTCACAAAGGAGTCATACCCATTGTAGGAGAGGTTAGATACAAAACAGGCCGCATGGATCAACCTTCAACATTATCCCCTTTTAGCCCATTACGACCTGGACTTGTACACTCTACTTGGGTCGTTCGCTTAATCCAGCAATTGAAGCCCAATAAGAGATATTTTATCTCGGGCCCAAACATTGCCCCTCAAGCCTTGAGATTAAATTCAGCAATGCAAACGAAAAGGCTTGAGTTATCAAACGACACGCTATTATAATCAAACGGTAATTCTACACGCAAACGCCACATCACCTCCCCTATTCTGAAAAGTCACGCCACTTTGGCTGACGTCATATAAAAAGTGCATGTTCGCGTCAGTCTTTACTTCCCAACACAACTTTTTCACTTCCATCAATTCAAACTTTAAGCTTCTCTCTAAAGCCAATTTTTCTGTCTTTCTACAGCCGTCATTCTCCGACTACTCAACATGCCTCCTCACAAAGAAAGATACTCAACAATCTTTTGGAGTTGCATTGTTAAGGTCTCGATAATCAACGCAGACTCTCATCTTTCCATTCTTCTTCTTTACCGGGATCACGTTTGAAAGCCACTCATTGTACTTGGCTACTCTAATGATGCCTGATTTAAGCATTTTTTTCAATCTCTTCCTTGACTAGAATTGTTGTTTGTGTTCATACGACAGGTCTCTTGCTTCACACGTTTCTTGCCTTTTAAGATAGGTAATTTATGACACACTAGGTCTAGCGACAGCCCTGACATGTCTTCGTACCTCTCTGCAAAACAATCTCCATGTTTCTTCAACAATTCAATGAGCCTCTGTCGTTCTTCAGGTTCCAGGAAGGTACTTATAGCCACAGTCATTGGCTCTTCCGAAGTCTCAAGATTAATCTTTTCGATGGGATCCTTAACTTTAGAAGGGGTATCGTCTAAAGCTATTGGAGCTAACTTGATTTCCTTCTCTTCATCTGATTCATGTAGTATGTCATCATCTATGTATTCCAATGCTGTAATCATTGGAGCACTCTCGTATGCTTGGACTCCATTAGAAAATTGTGGAATCGTTCATACATGGAGTAGCAAGCCTCAACCTCTATGTTCGATAGAGACTCTAACATTGGAACGGTCTGAGTGGTAGCTCAATGGTATAGGGTCAACGACTGTCCTTGCCTACTTGGATGATACCCCATTGAGCTAATTCAGATGTCGTTACACCAATTGGGCGGCCCCTGTTATCTACGCCACATATCTCTAGTGGTTAGAGGTCACTGTTGTAGTAGCTGGCATCCAAAGCATTGGCAGATATGGAATAAGGACTATCTGTGTCAATAACTTTTACCTCGTCTGACTCTATAATCCAAAGCACCATCTGTTAATGAAGAGAAGAGGGTACATAATAGCTTCTATGGATCCAATCTCGTCCCAGAAGTGCGCTGTATGGTGCTGTACATTCTGCTACAAAGAATGTGTATGTTCCTGAGGCTAGTCCCACTTGCTCATAAAGAAAAACGATTCCCAAAGTCTTGGACATGCTGCCTTGGAAGTTTCAAACATTCAAGGCTATTTCTTGGATAACAGACTTGGGGATACCTGGTAGTGCCATTGCTTTGACAGTTATAATGTTGACAGCTGCCCCTGAATCCACCAAAAGCTTACTGATTTGGATATCTTAGACCTTCCCTGTGACGTATAGTGGTTGCATATGCATGACCATATTCAGGGTAGGCTTCACGAACATCATATATGCCTTCGTCAAAGACAAGTTAACATTTGGTTGCTTGTCGAGCAACTACTGATCTGATGATATGGTGTCCTCTTTTGTGGTCACCAAGTTGTTCACACTTTTTAATGGGTTAATGTCGACATCTGCTACTTTTGTTAAAGGTCCTGCAAACTTGGAGGGTAAGACAAACACCATATTATTTAACATTAATATTTACCTCATCCTTATATTATTGCATCTCTTCCTCCTCATCTTTACCATAGTCTGCTAGTTCCTCATCGTTGCCCTTGACACCTTCTTCAGTCTCCTCAGCATTCATATCTACATCGTTAGTGATATCTATGGTGGCAACACGTGCTGCACTTGAACCTTAGGTATAGGTTCTAATGTAGTTGGTTGAAACAAACCAGAACTTTTCTTTTCAGGGGTAGGAAAAGACTTGTCCAAGCTATTCTTTTTCTTCTTTTCTTCCTCAATCAAAGTCCTTAGCCTCCAACGAAGACCCTTTGTTTGGCTTATCATGACATACCCCCGTGCAACCTCCTTAGTTCGCTGAGGACTCTTTACATATTGTTTAGCTTCATCAGCAAAGTGGAGACGTTGCTTGGCTATTTTGTGTTTCCTTGGGTCACGGAGAACCTCAGGTACAGGTTTCGATGTCTTTTGTTTGACCCATAACTCTGGGTTACGATCGAAGACACTTGACCTGGCTGCTCGGACTTTGGGCTTGCGAGATCTCTTTCCAAAAACCACCAGGGGATTAGCTGCCAAGGCATTCAGACGCATCTGTAACTTTTCTGGGGTGTATACCAACTTCTCTTCCTGTACCAAACCCATCTCTAACGCCTCCAGAATTCTCTTAGCTTCTCCAAAGAGGCGTTGCAAGTTGTGTCTTCTGCTCGGAGTCACTTCCACCATTTTACCTTTCTCATTCATGTACCATACATTTTCCTTAGTGATATTTATTGAAGCTGGTGGAATATACGGCTTGGCAAGTGCATCGATTGCAGCTACTTCAAATTTCTCTGATTTGTCAATCTTCTCTACAGTTCTCTTTCATTTGAAGGCTTGGGAATTCCTTTGACTTAGCTCCCTTGGGCTACTTGGCTGGTAATGTTCAGGTGTTGAGATTAACTCTAGACAGACTTGGACTGCTTCCTTTAATTCCTCATACGTGATCTTCAACCCACAATGGAACCGGCAACAGGAACACAAAGTTACTAGCGATTCTTCCTTTGGGTCGACCTTCTCTTTTCCTTTTGATGTTTTCTCTTGTTGTTTCCTTGAGGTACCTTCACCACTGGTCTGAAGGTCGAGAGTTGGTTTCCTTTTATTTGGGTTGTCCATTGTCAGCTCTATCATTCCAACCATCAATGCCTCTTCGATCGCAGGATTTGGTACGGGTGCTGCAATTTGCACTTCTCCCTCGTTTATCCACTGCTGAATCCTATACATTAATTTAATGCAATCATTAGTGGAGTGATGCCCCCATCTATTGTGGTATCAGCAGTGAGGTAGCTCTTTCACATTTTCAAGATCTGGGTCTGGAGTTCCCCAATTATCTGGCACCACTGCTATACCCGCTTAGAGAAGCTCTTCAAAAATATCTACTCGCCTAGATACATCATACGTGATCTCGGCTCGCCTGGGTTGGACAAATATGATATTGCGCTTGGGCTTAGGCCTCCGCCTTGATCTTCTTCATCGTCGTGTTGGCCTAGGTACATCGTGAGATGGGGAAATTACTAGAACTGTAATGAAAGGTGATGGTGTGTTAGGATGTCATTCTACCACCCCTTTTTGGCCAACTGTGATCACTTCTCGGTCAATTAAACCCTGAATTCTATCCTTCAAAGCAGAACACGCTGTTGTTTGGTGTCCAAATGTGTTGTGAAACCTGCAAAAATGCTTGCCTGACCTTTTATATTCTAGATGTTTCAGCTCAAATACTGGCCAATAGACGGTAAGTTTCATCTCTTGTAGTCTGTCTACGATTTCTTCCACCTTGTCTTGTGGAAAAGTATATTGTGGGTGGTTTGGTGCATTCTCTTCCTCTGCTCCTACTACAAAGCTAACAGTTGACAACCAATCGACATTCACCATGTTAACCAGAGATGTCGGGAATGGTTGAGAATCAACTAGCGAGGCCGTCTTGGAAGCTCCTTCTGATGCTAACTAGCCTTCATTAATCCACTTCTGGATTTGATATTTCAGCTTGACATAGTCCTTAGTCATATGGTTCCATGTGCCGTGAAACTTATAGTACTTATTCCCCTTTAATTGTTCAGCACTAGGAAGTGAGCTAAACTCTGTCTTGGCGGCTCGCACACTGAAAAGCTGGTTTAGTATCTCATGAGCCATGTTGACATCATAAGTGTACGTCTCGAACTCTAGCTTTTCAAAAGTTACTGCCGAGAGCTTTATAGGACCTTTGTTCTTCTGAAGTTTGTGGGGTTTAAGCACTTTGTTCGTTGCTAACTCCATAGCACCCACTTGTTCTTCTTCAAAGTCTGATTCTTGTTAATCTTGATCCTCTATATAAGCCACAGTTATTGGCTTGTGTCTATCATAAGACCTTGATACATACGTCCCCTTTGATGAGTTGCGTTTGCTATCACACTCTTGCATGGCACTGTGAGCTTTTGTAACAGCTGTAATAAGCTAGTTTAGAGTAAAATACCTGTTGTTGAAAAATAAATTGTAGTACTGGTTTTCCAAGCCATTAATGGCCATCTCAACAACTGCATCTTTCCCTAACGGGGTTCTACATAGGTTGTACTCAATTCGAAAATGGTGAAGGAAAGCTACTGGTGTTTCTGATGATGATTGACTCATGGCTGCTAGCTTTTTGATGCTGGTTTCTGGTCTCGTTATCCTGAAATGGTCTATAAAAAATGCTTCCATTGTCGCCTACTCAGTGATGGACCTCTTCTCTAGACCAGTATACTAGACAATGGCTAATCCAGACATAGATGAACCGAAGGTTCTCAATTTGAGCTCCTCGTCTTCAGAAAATTTCCCTAGCTACAGGGTGAAGTATGCCAAATGTGTTGCTGCGTTGGTGTTAGGAACATAATTATGTGTCCATTACGCTCCTAAATTTATGCTTATAGCTTATTATTTTATGAATAAAGCATTGTTCTTATGACGTTTCCTGTTCTTGCTAGGAAATGTGGAGTTGGCTAGAAAATGTATTAAATATGAAGAATTAGATACTTATTGGAGAAGATGTATATATTTCCTAGGTCAAGGGAGAATTTGGAGCAACTTTGAGAAAATGACGAAATAGCTTCACCGGAGGTCGCCGAAAGTTGTCCAAAACCCGCCGAAATTTGCCACAGCCGGTCGGCCCACCTTGGTCGGCCCAATCACATGGAGTCCAGCTCAACAGAGGCCCATTGAGCTCATCTATGCTTACTAATCTGATTTGGAGAGAAAGAGAAGAAGTTGGACCGCATGATGTCACCATTTTTGGAGCTTAGCCTTCCATATCATGGTCTTCCTCATTCAAAGTTGATCTTTAGAGTTGATCTTTAGATCTTCCATCTCACAATTTTCTATCATCTAAAGGTCCATATTTGCCTCCCCATTCAGCCTAAATTCGAGCTCCCCTTGGCACCCACATATAACTTACTTCATTTTTCAGATTTCTCAAGTTTTAGCTCTCTAGAAACTCTTTCTATCCATACCTATTGCATAGCCAACTCCTCCACCAAAACATGCCCATAATCACCATCTAAGGCCTAGAAATCCCTATCACCACCACAATACCTTCCACTACACTACCATCTCTCCAGCCTTAGGTGGATGTGACTCAACATCAAGGAACTTTGGCGCAAAGTTGGAGCAAGGAGGAAATAATAGCTAGAAGACCCTGGAGCTTTTGGGGACTCTTGATTTTTTCTCTCATCCTATTTTTTCTTTCAATCATGTATCTAAGCTCTATACTTATTATGGGTAGTGAGTAGTAAATTTTGGGAGGCTAGGGTTAGAACCCTAGCCATGTGATATGATGAACATGTCTTGGATTATGTATATTTTATGGTTTTAGTGTATGTTATGAAGATTTGTGTTGTGAATGAGTTTATTATGTGATTGTGGTATGTTAATATGCTTGAGCTTGTTGTATAAATTCTTATATGCATATGTTGACTCTAGCTAGGTTGATGTATGTGTTAAAGGACTTAAAAATGACCCTTGAATGAATTAACTACTCACTTAAGGATAGATGAGTATGTGAACATGATTAGGGTATTATCTATGAGATTTATCTTAAGATTTGGTTCCCTAACACTTAGCATGGATTAGAGCCTCTTGAGTCTCCTTAGACTTGAGGGACTTTAGTCAAGCACACATTGATTTAAAAGGTTATTGTGGCACCTCGTAGAATCTCTTGGCTCGTAACTTATTAGGTACGAGTTGAAGGATTCAGCCGGACGTTCTCTCTGATTCTCCAATCGATATTTGAGAGGGGAACCTTTCCACATCTATCACACGATTTACTTATTAGCTTCACGATGTGACATACGGTTGAGGTATAAGCTCGTAATGACTTATGTCTTGATCTTGATTCACCAAACACTTTAATGTAGGGCTTAAGTCTTCTAGTGTCCGAGGTGACCTAGGAATTTGAGTTCTAAACCAATCGTGACTCACAAGGTCACGACTTGGACAATACTTTGTGTGAACAGACTTAATCTATAGATAAATCGGGACATTATTTGATGCATCATGTGGTTAGCGGAACTCCCCTAGCCGACCTACTTTCCTTATCTTGAATTTGTGTTATTTAGTTTCCGCATTCTAGTGTAATAAGCAACCATCAACCAACTCGTTAATCACTCACAGTAATTGCATCACCCCTTGCAATACCAAATCTCCAAAGGATTTGGTAGTGTGAGATACACTTTCACATTTTAATTCCTTTTTAGTGTCAAGTATTGTAGTGTCTAGTGAGTCGTAATCTTTGTGCTTTCATTTCCGAGCTAAGGAATCTAAGTGCTTAATCCTCGTGGATTCGACACTTGATTTTCCTTTCTATTCTATTACTTGTCCTTGTACACTTGCGGGCAAAGACTATTCTTATACTTATGAGTTAGCTAATAACTCACTAAGTGTGGGGGTATAAATCATCCAACAGTTGGCATCATCATCCTCTGTGAAGGTCTAGAAGTTGATTGGTTTGTAATGTCTTGGCCACTGCCGAGCCTTGGTGTTGCCTTTCTGGACAGGCGGGAAAGGAGTTACATATGGCTCATGTGTTTTGGCGATGTGAATATCACACTCATCCATAAACCTTTCTAAGCGCTCTTCCCATGCAGTCAGGAAAGCCTCTGCTTGCCGTGTTCTCCTAGTGAAATCGGAGACGGATTTAGTTAGGGCTGAAATGTCTCTCTCTAATCTGTGAAACTGCGTGGCCACCGCTTTGGCCTGCTTCGTTAACTATGTATCTAAGGTATGCATGACCTCTGCATCCTTTCTCGACCAGGTCTTGATCCACCGCGAGGGTTGCTATTTGAGCCTTCAGTAGCTCTTGATCCTCAAGCAGGTCTGTTTGCTCTTCAATCCTTCGCTCGATGGATTCGAAGTAACCTTCAAGTTGTACGTCCCGCTTAGCAGCATATGCTCGATACTCTTCGTAACCTAGGTGATTAATATCACATTCACTCAAGAAGTTGATGTTCATACTTGAATGATGTTCTGTTCCGAAGATGATGTCAACCGCTTTCTCGGATAGTGAATGACACTTAGAAGAAGTGTGTTCCCAGTTCCCAGTACTTCGGTCGTGGGTGTTTGCAACACTGAGGGTACTCATTTTTATAAGGGTCCCCAATTGTCGCTTACAGACACAAAAAGCTTGTCCTATTGGGCGTGCCAAAATATTTGACACCAAAATCTCCCAGCGGATTTGATAGATCTTGTAAACCGTCTCTTTTCTCGATCGTGCTTCGTGTGCTGGTATGCCACCGACTCCTGACGGAATGTTGATTTGTAAGCTAGCGACTACTGACTTCTTGATAAGCGATTTAGGCGAGGAGAGCACCAACCTCGCCTGAATGGATCCTTCTTGCCTAATGACTTAGGACTTACGGTTTTCGTGTCTCTAGCAGAGCCATGAAAATCGATACTCTACACTCCTCCTGGTGTAAAGCAGAGCAATCCCATTGACAAGGTTTTGAGAGCACAAGGTGTTGCGTCCTTGAATCTCAAAGCTCTCACTCTTCCTGGTGACAAGCCTCTTGATCGCCGGTTGCAGGGTTTTGCGACCATGAATCACAAGAATCTCACGCTCTTCGGGTGACAATTCTCTTGATCGCTGGTTGCAAGGATTTCTCAAGATGAGAATGTAGTTTGCCGATAGCAAAGTGTATGTGACGAGGATCGTTTCCTAATCGCTTTTCAACTATTTATATAAAAGAATGTGTTCGTGTTCCACTTCACTTGAGACTCTTTAGTAACCAGACTTGTAATACAATTATAAATGATCAACAATCTCGTCCGTGATCTTATAAATAAGTCTCACAAAGAAGTCATATCCATGGTAGGAGAGAATAGATACAAAGCAGGTCGCATGGATCAACCTTCAACATTATTCTTTTTTAGACCATTACGACATGAACTTGTACACTCTACTCGGGTTACTCGCTTAATCCAATCCTTAAAGCTCAATAAAAGATATTTTATCTCGGAATCAAACAGTAAATCCTAAACAGCTTGGGAATCCCATTACCGTACAGGAAACATAGAGGTTTGGTGAAAGTTGGCCTAGCATATGAGTCACGGATGAGTCACGGATCATCACCGCAAAGAAAAAGGAAACATATCTACCAAAACCAACTTTCATCTAGAAATGAAGTATATTTAGCCCCACATTCCAATATTATTAGAGTAAAGAAAACAAAAGGAACGTAGAAAACAAACTCCTCTTCTGTCCTCACCATAAAAAAAAAAATAAAAAAAAAAACTGATCGATCCCTTCCGTCTGAGCTAGCTAGCCAAAGTCCTCCATCGATCCCTGCCTCCTCGTAAAATGACGTTTATACCCTCGTTCCTCAGCCCCGTGTCGTTATGGGGCATCTACGTCCGCCGCTGCTACGCCGCCGCCGGCCTCTCCCAGCAGTCCATGCAAATCGACGACCACACCACCCTCCACTTCTGGGGTCCCACCACCAGCACAAATGATCAAACTGCCCTCGTCCCAAATCCGAAAAAGAAGCCGTCGCTGGTACTGATTCACGGTTTCGGCCCGGAGGCCATGTGGCAGTGGCGGAAGCAGGTCCAGTTCTTCTCTCCCAAATTCGACGTCTACGTGCCAGACCTCGTGTTCTTCGGGGGGTCCACCACCACGTCCACGTCATCGTCTGACCGGAGCGAGAAGTTCCAGGCTGCCTCCGTGGCGAGGCTCCTTGAGAGGCTGGGAGTGGAGAGGTTCAGCGTGGTGGGGACCAGCTACGGCGGCTTCGTGGCGTACAACGTGGCCAAGGAGTGGCCGGAGAGAGTGGAGAAAGTGGTCATCGCCAGCTCAGGGGTCAATATGAGAAGGAGAGATAGCACGGAGTTGCTACAGAGAGCTGACGTGGACAAGATCGAGGATCTCATGCTTCCCGCCACAGCAGAGCAGCTCAAGAAACTGATGGGTCTCGCTATGCACAAGAAACTTCCTAACATGATCCCCCAATTCCTCATGAATGACTTCATTAAGGTAACTTTAATCTCTTTTAATTTCTAACATGCAAGAGTAACTTTTAATTTACCAATATACTTGATCATCTAAATTATTATGTTTCTTGGAGGCAGAAATTGTACTGTGATAAAAGGAATGAGAAGATGGAACTCTTGAAGGGAGTAACAATTGGACGAGACGACACACCCAACATACCTCCTCTTCCAGATAAGGTCTTAGCAAACATGATAATATAGTGTAATGAATCAGTTACGTACAGTTTGACTTGCAATGTTAACTTGGTAGTTATGGTGTGTCTCTCTCTCTATATATATGTAGGAGGTGTTGATAGTGTGGGGAGAGAAGGACAAGATATTTCCATTGGAGATGGCTATTGAATTGAAGGAGTATGTTATGTTCTTCGATTCCTTTAATGATGTTTGAGGCTAGCTAGCTAGCACTAGTTTAAACATGCTGTGAAGTACTGATCATGATGTTGTAATCAACCTGAAACCTGTGTACGTGTGTGTGTGTTCACTTGTTGTGATTGCAGACTTCTTGGGAAGAAAGCGAGACTGGAAGTCATAAAGAACACATCACACGTTCCGCAGATTGAGGATTCTGTACAATTCAACAACTTGGTTCACAACTTCTTGTGCAAGTCCTGATCGATTTGTCATTTGATATTAGGCTGAGCCTTGGGAAGTTTTCGTGGGTTGCATGCGTTGGGTTGGCTTGGGTGTTTATGATGCGGCATGCTAGAATTTATAGACACATTTCCAATTTGAGCTGGACTTTCTATTGGTATTGTTTGGGCAATTTGATATATTAGCAAATAGTAGCCCAAAGCACACTCTTTGGACTTGATTGACTTGGAATTACCAGTTTCCTATATCTTTTTGCACTCTCACCTTCAAACGTCGAGTTTGTCTGCCAAATCTCAAAACCAAAGGCTAAAACAACTTCGTGAGGTTCATCAAGAGTTTTGGTATAGGTTAATCAATAAGTTTAGGTTTCATATCTTCAGAAATAAAAAGTTTAGGTTTCACGAGAAGAGTATTGGTCAAATCCAAGTAGTAACATGACATTACATGTATTACTTACCTCATCGAGATAAAACGGCACTAAATAAACAAGTGGTGTTTAGACCCAAAATAAACAATTCTTTTTTTAGTTATTCAGTATTGTTGGGCTAATACCTGCAGTCCGCGTGTGAAAGAGCTTTACTTTAGAGGAAAGGAATCTAAAATAATCATAACAATCTTAGATTAATTATGAGAGTTAATGATGTAGGATTCTCAGCAATTAGAACCATTTAATATATTAATGGCTAGAATCTTATGTTAACTACGACAAGTAATTGTACGATGCCTATATATAGAGGAAATCTTTGTACAATCCGGACCTTTACATCTCATACACAACTTTTGCTCTCGGCAAAATAACTCTCTTCTTGAGAAACCCTAGCAACTGGCGATCCGAAGATTTGCACCAGACAGGGCGTGTACAATCTGAAGGTTAAAGGAAGCAACAACATGTGTTCTCAACACTCGCTAAGGTAATTGCTCTGCTCTGCACCGGACAAGTTGTATGGAGTATCGATTTCTGTGGCTTTGCAGAGAAACACGAAAAAACTAAGTCCTAAGTCACTTAGGCAAAAATGATTCATCAGGCGGGGTTAGTGCTCTCCGTATCTCCAATCGCTTCTTAGAAGTTTAGTAGCGGCGAACCAACGTTCAACATTCTGCCCCATGGCAGTGGTACGTCTAGCGCATATAGAGCGCAAGGAAAAGAGACAGTTTGAGGCTTTTCGGGCTCCCGGGAAATCTAGTGCCAAACATTTTGGCATGCCCAGTGGGACCTATTTTCGTGTCTTGACTTAATCATAAGGAATCCTTACCAAAAGGAGTACCCTACTTGTTATAAGCATCCACAACCAGCTTTCTGAGAGCATAATTATGCTTCTTGTCGCAAACTCACAACAAAAGAGCTAGAAGCACAATTCAAAAACAGACACTACTCAACAATGGCGTTTGAGTTTCTGACTCCCGACGAGATCAACCAGATGACGTTTGATCTTTACCAATCGTATGCCGCTAAGCGTGATTAGCACCAGGCGGAGCAACTCGACCAGATAACTCAGCGGTTAGATGAGCAAGCACCTTTGCTCGAGGCGGTCGGTGAGAAGTCCGAACAAGTGGCCAGTGAGTTGGTGGCCTTGAAAGCGGGCTTCGCGAAAGGCCTGAAGGACCAAGAAGCTCAAAGAGTTCAGCTCGAGCGCCTGGTCGTGGGCCAAGACAAGCTGTGGGTGGACCTTATGCAGACTATAGATAGATCGCTGAGGTTACACAAGGAGTCCACAACCGATTTGTGGAAAAGGCATGATAAAGATCTTGGCGACCTCACTAAGATAGTGTCTGATCTGGCCCACGAGTGACATCAAGCACAGAAGTTCCCCACCGCTTGGAAGGATGAGTTCCAGAAGTTCATGGAGCCACTTGTGGATTGCATGACAATTCCACCTATATGAGACTCATTTCCCGGAGATTAACAAGGAGGACAACAATGCTTGGAAGTGGCCTAAAGGCTATAAGCCGATCAATTTCTAGAAGTTTAGTGGAAACGGGGAGGAGAGCGCAGCTATTCATTTGGCTAAGTTTACCCTACAGCTCAGACTATTGGGGTAAGACCCGGAGCTCAAGTTGAGAGTATTTTGGTCCTCGCTTACAGGATCGGCTCTCGTCTGGTATACCAGCCTTGACCCAGGCTCTCTGAAGAAATAAAGATGTTGTCCACATACCATTTTGGGACGTCCATGCCATATGTAAGCTTAGACAAACTCTGCTCAATGAACCAAGCACCATCAGAGATCCCTGTAGCTTTCCTGCATCATTTTAGGGCTGAGTACAACATGTGCAAAATGCTGCTTCACGAGGATGCCTTTATTGACATGGCTATCAATGGCTGGGAGGACCGGCTCTACACCATGTTCCTGAACAGTAAGCATGCTTCGTTGAATGAATTCATCACTTCAGTAACGAAGGCTCACAGTGCTATGCAAGAGAGAGACAATAGGCGAAACGCCTCAAAGGGGACATACACACCCAGATTAGCATATAAGCCAGACAGAAACAAGCCGGTGGCAGCGACGTATGTCACAAAGTTTGGCAAGCAGGATTATGATTATGACGATGAGCATGTCCACGCTGTTGAAGCCCAAAAAGTTGTAACAAAGCAATGGGCCTCTCAAGCTTTCAACAGTAGCCTTCACTAAGCCCGAGTTCAAGTTTTACACGTATGACACTAGTCTTGCCCATGAAATATTGGATGAGTTAGTTAGCCAACGCCAGGCGAAGACGAACTACGACCTAATCCCTAGTCCATAAAAGCTGAAGGGTAAGAAATATTGCAAGTTCCATGGCATGTGGAACCATTCTACCAAGGATTTTGTGAAGCTGAATGATTAAATCCAAAAGTAGACTAATGAGGGCAAGCTCGCCTTAGAAGCTCCCACCAAGACAGTATTTTTGGTGGATTCTCACCTGTTCCTAGACCCTCAGGTCAATATGGTAGAGCTGTACAAGGCACCTCTTAAAAAGTGATAGGATAGAGGGGCCTAGGCGAGAAACAGGGCAGTAGGCTCAGTCCGATGTCACCGCCAATATACCTTTCAAGAGGATAGAATCGATGAGATATTAAACAAGCTTGTAGTAGGAGAGTTGGTGACGTATAAGCCTGTACAGAGGCTTGAAGATTTGGACCAGGCATCCAAGCCTTATATCCCACCATCTTCTAGGTCGATGATAAAGGAAGACGTCTGGTACATCAAGGAAAGGAGGAAGACAGTTGAGATAACCCCAAGCAGAAAGAGAAAGTTGCAACGACAGTACAATGCTGCAAAGAGGACTTTGGAGGCTTTAGACAAGGGCATAATCAAGCCGGAGAAGTTAACTCAAACTCCAGAGCAATTGCAAAGAAGGATGAACAGGTTGTCTGCCAATCCAATCATCATCTTTGGTAAGCGCGCAGATGAACCAAAGGTTAGAGCAGCTCGTCCTAGTGTATTCTCAAGGATAACCCCAAATGAGTCTATACCTGATGTTCAACAGGCCACCAAGAGGCCTAGAGACCATAAGGAGTCAAGGGAAGAAATATGACCCACTAAGCCTTTAGTGTTAAAAAGCCTCCAGCGAGCATCTGAGTTTTTTTTAAGTCTTAGCCAATTCTTGTGGCCAAAATTTGATTCGTTACATTTTTTGATACTTTCTAAAGCCAAGTACTGTGGTGAGAATATTGTGTTTATCAATTCTACAATAACTCAAATTGTGTTCATATTTGTCTTAATTATCTAAGTGTTTGGTCAGGGGAGTGTTGTGTACACAAAAAACATTCACATAGATAAAACAGATATTTAAGAAACATGGGATAAGTTTATTATTATTAAGGCTTTGCAGCCTTGAGCTCTAATATCATGTACATTAAAACAAAAGGAGGCATGAGCTAGTGACTTAAGAAGAATAGACGAACAATAAGAAGTAAAGAGAGCAGGCTGGAACAATAGGACAAAGACCTTCAAATGAAACAAAGGGCAAAAAACAGCATCTTAGTCTCACATCATTGGCATTGATGAGGCAGCTTTAGCCTTGGCATTTGCCTTGAGGAGACTTGGTTGTCATGAATTGTTCGCTAGCTGCCCTCCAAGACTAACTATCTGTGTAATGGGGAATGGTAGGACAAACAGCTTCGCACTTTTTCTACAAGATCAACTTTTAGGGTTGAGCAAATGCAGAACTGCTGCTAGCGAGGCAGAAGACAGAAAGTCATTCTCGACGTATAGACTCGACTTCTCCTAAGAGTCTTGGGGCAACCTTATCAAGGTCGAACCTGGGTGTAGATATCGCTATCTAGTTCAGGTTTGGGCGTGGATGTCACTATCTAGAGCTTGAAGGTGAAATGTGGTGTATGGAGGAAAATATTTTAGGCAGAACCAGAGGAAATAGATAGAGAGAAGCATTTGTGGCTTTGTTATGATGAGAGCTTGAAGCTTTTCTACTCTGCTAAGGAGTGTATTTATAGGGGCATAACTCTAGTGGATCCTCATCGATTCAAACAGAGCAACATTATCGATTCAACGCACCCATTAATGGGGGTAACATGTTTGGACGGATTTGTTAACCCAATTCAATTATGGTTCATTTTTTTCTTCGAGAAAAGCAGTTGAATGCCATTTATTCCGGGACGGTTGGCGTGATTCTTGGAATCAGAGAGACATGATTACATGGGATTATATGTAGATTAATTCAATATTCAAATTTAATTGGGCCAATTAACTTAGTGATTTCATTAAGTTTGATTGCAAAAGGCCTGAACATGAGGCCCAAAACTCTATAATTACATATTTACAAACTCAATCTTAGAGTTTAAATGTGACGGGCCGTTCGTTGAATATCGACTCTGGCATGTTCAAACTGGGCCCACGCCTCAACAGACGTTTTCTTGAACAACTTGACATCTTTTTCGACAGCTCGTAGGCCTTCAACACAATCAGCTGCCTCTTGCAGTAGTACACTGGTAGCATCCCAGGCAAGAATGAACTTCTCTCGTAGTCCTGCTACCTCACCCTTTAGTCTCGCAAGCTCCACTTCTTTGGCGGCAATCACTGCTTCTTTCCTTAGAATAAGGTTGTTTAGGTTAGCAACTTTCTTGAAGAAGGCCATGAGTTTCGCGTGGTTGCTCTGCACATATTTCACCCATTCTTTCCTACTGCCTTGCCACTAGCGAAGTTTTTGGTTTAGCCAGTCCTTACGCCCTTTCAACCCTTGAAGTTTCTCAAGATTATTCTCGAATTCATTGAGAGTGGATGTAAGGGCTGGTGGAGCATGGTGTTGCAGATACTTAAGATCTTAAAGGGCTCTCGCAAGGAGGAACGATGAATCAAGGTTTGTAGTTTGAAGATCTCGAAGCATAGCCTTGGCAATGGCAATGTTGTATGGCTTAGGTCCGACAGAGGCAAACTGTTCAAATTGGGCCTGCAGTTCTTAGAACTCATGAGAGTTCATGGGGATAGAAGCTTTAGGTCCAACTGTAATAGAAGCTGATGGACCTGAGAGTCTAAGTCTAAGCGAGGAGGCTTGTTCAATGCCACAGTCAAAAGCAACAACAACTTCCCGTACGGAAGCTGCAACAACTTTACGTTCAGTAGTTGATGGCACAGTGGTGTCTTGTCAAAATATGGTGTTTGAGCCCAGGACCTTCATAGGTATTAGAGTTATTTAACAACGACAGTAAATTACCTGAGAAGGGCCAAAGTGGGGAGTAGTAGGGTCAGAATCCACACCTGTTATGGGTAGTTCTTCATGAATGGTGGCGGGAGTGAATTTGATGTCACCCAGAAACTCAGGAAGTGCAATTTCCGGGGCCAGAGAGTTAGTCGCCTATAAGAGGTGAGGAATTTAAAAAGTCAGAACAATATCCCAAACCTGGGGAGTCAACATTCTGGAAGGATATACATACCTCGTCAGCAACAGTTTCTTCTCTCGCTTGCACGCTGGCGTCTAACATGTTGCTTGTCAGGGGTTCTTTAGGCTCATTGTCTATGCTTGCCTGAGTGTTCTCGATAGGAGTTGTGTCCGCCTGAACTTCCTCGAAGACAAGTGTTTCTACCATTCTCTCTTCAAGGTTGGGAATGGTAGAGGTCTGTGAAAAAGATTCAAGAAAAATTAATCTTGATCCTAGGTATTTTTGGGGGGAGTAACATTTACCTCAATCACAGGACTATTTAAGTTTCTTGCTTGGTTGGTCTCGGGCTCTGGCATTGCTGCACTAACTCTTGCCAGAGGAGTGCTTATTAGAACCTCATTTTCTTGCAGCTCACCTGCGAGATTTTCCAAAGATTGGGCAGTTTTCATGAGATGTGGACTTGTTCTAATCTCTTTGGTGTGCCCGCTAGGGTCATGGTTGTCTTTGGCCGAGGGGACATGCTATGTGTCAGCAGGTTCCTCGTTTGCATTAACTACCCCTTCAAGGGACACGTTGGTTGTGGATTTGGCCTCAGGTTAAGTCTCCCCAAGGAATATCGCTTACAAACAGAAGGAATCTAGCTAAAGGGAAAACACACATCCATCACACAAGTTTTTTCAAGGCAAGTTAATAAGCTACCCCAGGCTTGTTTTCTAGGGGAGAGTCAGGTGGCGGCGTTGGAGGTTGAATAAGGACAGGAATACCACATCTGGCCAGATCTTTGTGCTCCTCTCTATGCACTAGAGAGTGAGGGGTGAAATGAGGATTATTCCCGAAGGGAATAGAGCCTTGAAACTGGTTGGCCAAGTGCGACTTTCACCTAGTCTGGAGTGTTGGCTCGTCTTCTCCCTGTTCTTCTTTTTCTTCATCGTCCATTGATGGGTGGAATGGCTGCCAAGAGAAGATCGATGTGGTGCAATGACGGAAGTGGGCATCTGCATACTACTGCCTGAGTGGGGCATCCCCATCCTCATCAGGAATGATGGCCCGCTGTAGTTTGTGAGGTGGCTAGAGGGAATAGAAGTTAGAAATTAATGTTTATTCAACAACTTGATTAAGTCAACGGGTGAGTAGACAATGACTTACTGAGTGGGCTTCTTCTTCTTCTTCTTTTTCTTCTTCTTCGTTCCCGCTCTCTGGGTCAACACCAGAATCTGTCATAGAGCTGATTCTGGCGGAGCGAAGCCTACGTCTGCTGGTGGATGGGCTTGCATCAGGACTCTCTGCAGCATTCCCTGTTGGTAGGAGAGGAACCTGAATTAATGCGGCATCACTAATTCATTGCTAAGAGAGATTTGTTACCTCTGGCTAACATGGGGGTGACTCAGGAATTTGAGCCTCTTCATACTGGAAGGCCTCTCTGTCAGATGAAGCAGTGAAGATGTGTGAAAAGTTTTCAAAGATCCTCGCGAAGAGGGTGACATGTTTGATGTGGTGGATGTTATCCCAGTGATGGGATCACCATAGGAGATAGTTGTGCATCATACCAAAAGATGGACATATAATGTGAAAGGGATCAGCTGTAACTCTTACTGTAGGAAAGCCAAAGTGACTGTCCTTAGTTGCTTCAGTGCCGAGATATTGGTTGGACCTCTAGGAGGTGTAGTGGTTGACAGAGCAAATAAGAGGGAACGACGCGCCTTGTGTTGTATCGAGCTGCTTGGTGAAGTGATTGAGAACATATAACTCATGAGCTACATTGGGTTTAGGGACTCGCAAGTCTGTACATGTGTTACTCTGAGTAAAGACGAGCTTGGCAAGGGCTTCTTGGTCTGGTGAAGGGCAGAAGCCAGTGCTTAGGTCCTTGGGGAAGCAACGACCTGGAACGAGAAGTGTTGTTTATTTTGCGAACTTGTTCAGTGAGAAGAAGAAAGTGAAGTTGTTGAGGTAGGTGAGTGGATCATCGTGGAGCAGCCACACAAGAGTTCTTCCCAGTAGCTGATCTTCCTTGTATGGCCTCGCCTTTGGGTGTTGGAAGGTTGAGAAGTAGACCTGAAGCCAGAGGTTTAGCATTCACAGTAGCCCAGCAAAATCAAACTTCAACGGGTTCAGCGAAATCCATCCTAAGTTGCGATAGAGTTGAGCCAGAACAGGTTGGGTGAGTCTAACTTTGTGGCCATCATATAATGCCTTACCGAGGCTAGTTCAACTGTTCACAATTTTGGAAGAGGCGGTGCAAAAAATGAATTTACAAAGCCAATATTCAAGGAAAGCAATACCTCCTTGATCGCCTGATACTTCCTTGAAGGGGTTCCACCAAGTGGTGTGAGAGTAAGCAAAGTTCCTTCTGTGTGGAGGAGTGGCGACCTTGGAACAGTAGTGGGCCAATGAGCCACAGGTATACGACTTCTCAACAATTGGGGCCCCAAAGATGGTCACCAAGTCGAGCAAAGTGATGCTCATGTCGCCACAAGAAAAACGAAAGGCGTTGTAGCTCAAATCCTATAAACACATGGCGGCGGCGAAAGGTGTTCGATTGCCTCCAAAAGGGAGTTTGAAGCATAAATCTAGAAAGTGTGAGATGTCGGCCATGTCCCAGCGTGCGAAGTCAATTTTGGCTCGGGCTTTGTACCACTCCCGATCGTCTTTGGTAACAGAGGGCCACTTGCTCAATTTACACTTGACGTCCTTCCGGTCCCATTGTTGCTGTGAGGCTTTCTTGTTCCGGAAAATGAGTGATGGACGACAGACGAAGAAGTGGAGAGTCTAGAAAAGGGTTGGGTTCAGTTGCAATTTAAGGAACGGACCCAGACGCGCCGTGTCGTTGTCGTCCAGACGAAGAGTGATGGGACGGTCAAGTTTCGATGTGACGACGCATGCAATGGATGCAAATGCTTCAACAACGTCTTCATTAAGGAGGGGTTAAGCTTGACCTGGTGAGGAGGCGTGTTTCTGGGTAAATCGGTCGGAGATTTGATCGAAAAATTGGCAGAGCTTCAAAGAGAAGTTTTGGATGCGTTGGAGACTGAAATTGGAAGGCAAAAGAAGTGTCTTAGTAATTGTGCACTATTGATAGCTATGTGGGTTTAAATAAATGTCATGTCGTAAGGCACGATTTTTCAAAGGAAGCGCAATGAAGTGGCGTTGCGAAAGGAAAGTTATAGTTTAGCCCAAGTGACGTGTCGCGCTATTCCAAACCTCTTCAATTACGTCTGAGCCTTATCTTGAGGCTTGAGGGGCAATGTTTGTGCATAAAATAAACAATCTTCATTTTTTGGGTTATTCAGTATTGTTTGGCCGATACCTGCGACCCACATGTGAAAGGGCTTCCCTTTAGAGGGAAGGAATTCTAAATGATCCTAACAATCTTAGATTAATTAGAAGAGTTAAGGATATAGGATTCTCAGCAATTAGAGTCATTTAATGATATTAATGACTAGAATCTTATGTTAACTACGACAAGTAATTGTACGATGCCTATATATAGAGGAAATCTTTGTACAATCCAGACATTTACATCTCATACACAACTTTTGCTCTTGGCAAAACAACTCTCTTATTGAGAAACCCTAGCAACCGGCGATCCAAAGATTTGCACCAGACAAGGCTTGTATAATCCGAAGGTTAAAGAAAGTAACAACCTGTGTTCTCAACACTCGCCAAGATAATTGCTCTGCTCTGCATCAGATAAGGTGTGTAGAGTATCGATTTCCGTGGCTCGATAGAATGACACGAAAAACCAAATTCCAAGTCACTTAGGCAAAAATGATTCATCAGGTGGGATTGGTGCTCTCCCCATCTCCAAATACTTCTTAAAAGTTCAGTAACAGCGAATCAACATTCAACGTTCTACCTCAAGACAGTGACACACTTATCACACATACACGCACAAATAAAAGAGCGGATTTGAGACTTCTCAAGGTGCCAATCACGTGGTAATGTGAATCTCAACCAAATTAGACAACGGACAAAGATGGGGAACATAGAAGAAGCAAATGACCCACCACATGATGGCACAACCTGGCAATGTTTCAAGCCCTCCTACTAAATTTACACACACAAAAAAACTAGAATACAACAAAGTACAAGAATCCAGCAAGCCAAGGCGCCAAGCCAGTCAAAAGCGTGTACATAGACCCCGGTGGATTGTCCAAGACGAAAATATTATTCATTTTATTCTCATTAAAACCCAAAATCAAAAAATCACAGCTGAAGCAGTTAATTAATAATAAAAACTCATAATTTTGGGTTCTGGTGTCGTACCCTTTTTCTATCTTTGACTGAAAGTGAGAACGAAGTAGAAGAAGAAACAATATATATTTAGGCTGACCCTTTTGCAGCTTTCGGCGCTGTTTCTTTCTTTTATTTTTTCTCCTCTTGTTTGCTCTTGTTTCCAGATTTAGCTTACCCCTCCATTCCCAATTCCTATTCTTCATTTCATTACTAGTCACACACTCTTATATCCAATTCTAACCAAACCAAAAATAAAAACCACACACACAAAGCAAAGCAATTCAATTCCTGCTGTGGCGATTCAACCAAGGCCATTATTTTCCTTTTTGCTTTCAACAGGTGAACTCACTTTAGCTCATTTTTAGGTTCTGAATAGATCTCTGCTGTTGTTAACTAGATCAAGAGAGCAGTCTGGGTTTGTGTTTTGATGGGCTGCTATTTATAATTATGGAACAGTGAAGTTCTTTGAGTTAATGGACAACTTGTTGAGAATTAGGAACTGGGTTTGATAGCAATTTGGGTTTTTCTCTGTCTAAACTTTAAAGGTGTAGTCTTTATACTTCTGTAGCTGTGAATTTTTTATAGGTTGATAGACATATTCTTAATATTATAAAGTGTGAAATACCAAGTACGAATCTGGTTGTTTAATATGCTGTTCACTCTTTTAAATTTGTCCAACTTGGTCTCAAGAGAAGCTCTATCATTTTAGCTCATTTTCCTAAAATGTGGCATTGTTTCCGATTTGTTGTGTTGTATTTTGTGGAAATGGGGATGTTTTGGTTTATTCAGGGAGGTGTTAGTTACCTCATTTTTGTTGCTGCCTGACATTTAGCTTTGTGGATTAGGTGCATTGGAAGGCGTTATTTTTGAGGTTATGAGCGTTACAGAAGGGAATTGCAGATACATATAAGACGCTATTGAGCTCGACTTGTGCATCTTCTATGCTGTAAATTTTATTAGAAAATATGGGATCATTATGCAGCAAAAACCGACATTACAATGAAGCTGACAACGAAGAAAATGCACAGGTGGAGTTATTTATGTGTTGGTAATGCTTCAATCACCCTTCTTTGCAACTTCTATCAGTATCTAATTCGTTATCAATACATGCTTCCAGACTGCAGAAATTGAAAGACGAATTGAACAAGAAACAAAGGCTGAAAAACATATCCAGAAACTTCTCCTACTAGGTACATATACTAAGCATATAATGTACTTAACTGTTTCAGCTTGTAAATGTTTGAAAAGTATGGCTGCTTCCCAGCTTTAGTGAAGTAATAAATGTAGCCTTCTGTGCAATATTTTTTTGTGTGGCAGTTTAGATTGTAATAAATGTAGCCTTCTGTGCTATTTTCTTTTATGTGTGGCAGTTTAGACTCTTTAAATGTAATTCTCAGTCCTATAAGTAATGTGACCATTCAATTATTTTAGGTGCTGGGGAGTCAGGGAAATCCACAATTTTCAAGCAGGCAAGATATTGTCAAATTGTATCTCTATTTAAGTATGTGAGTAATTTTTTTTCCCGTAAAACAAACATATTAATTCTTAAAATATTGATAATTGTAGATAAAGCTTTTGTTTCAAACCGGCTTTGATGAGGCAGAGCTCAAGAGCTACATCTCAGTCATACATGCCAATGTGTATCAGACCATAAAAGTACGCAATACTTGAAAGGGTGTGTTGGTTATTTCCCTTTCTGCATAATACAAAGAATATTAGTGTGAGCTCTATATTGCAGACAATATAGTTTCCTTTAAAACTCTTCTTTGGTACAAAAGAAGATGATTTTACTCTCGTTTCTAATTAATGCATGATGTGGTTTAACAGATATTGTATGATGGGTCAAAGGAGCTCTCTCAGAATGACAGTGAAACATATGTAATATCTAGCGAAAATCAGGTCTGATCTCATTATTTCATTGTTTACTGATTTTTTATTACTTTTATTTTTCATTTTTATGCAGTGTACGATAGTTGAAGGTTTCAATGTTCTTGACTTGTGCCAACTGATTGTGTCCTATTTAGATTCCTGCTCACGCAGTCAATAGCTGAACATAACCGCTTGTTTTCCAAATAAAAAGTTGATTTGTTTTATCAGGAAATTGGAGAGAAACTATCAAAGATAGGTAGCAGATTGGATTATCCACATCTGACTAAAGAGCTTGCACAAGAGATAGAGACAATTTGGAAAGATGCTGCAATTCAGGTAAGTTCATGTGGCTGATATATGCCAATCTGATATCATTCCTAGGGCTTAAACAAGTGTGTTTAATCTTTGCTCTCCTTCCCAATGATCTTAAGTGATGGGCGTCACTCTGCAATTGTAGGAAACATATGCTCGTGGCAATGAACTCCAAGTTCCTGATTGTGCCAACTATTTCATGGAAAACCTTCAAAGATTAGCTGATGCAAATTACATTCCAACCAAGGTATGGACAACTTGATGCATATGTTCGTTACTGCTCAAAGTTACCACACTTCTATTGAAAAGGTACTCTGCTCTGATGTAGGAGCAATAGGTAAACAGATCAGGTCTTAGAGAGACAAGGGATAGAAGAGAACAATTAGGGATTTAGTAGAGAAACTAGAAGAATCAGGGTGAGGAAGTGACAGACTAGGGAGACAGCAAGAATAACCAGAGGAGTAAGAGCAAAGATAACTTTTCTTTATCACTCAATCGGCCTAACAACTATTACAATGCCTCTATTTAAAGGAAAATGTAAGATAATACCAGAACAACTAGGATATATGATTCCTAATAATAATAATAGGGCTATTATCTAACAATATCCCCTAATCTAAGCAAACCATACATAAAGTACTTTCTATACTCTTCATCATGCTCTCTCAGAACGTTGAAATGTTTTGATATTGCAGGAGGATGTTCTTTATGCAAGAGTTCGTACAACTGGTGTTGTAGAGATCCAATTCAGGTAGATATTAGTATTCATAAGTCTCTATCCATGCTACTTATGAGTCCTAATCAACTGAAGAAAGGCCTCCGAATCTAGATCATATTTTTTCTTGTGATCTGTGCATGCCTTCTTTTAAGAAGACTACTTATATGTGAGTGCAACACATTTTTAGAATGGTTGAAATTACAAACACACAACTCAGCAGTAATTATGATTGACAGCCCTGTTGGTGAAAACAAGAAAAGTGGTGAAGTATATAGACTCTTTGATGTTGGAGGACAGAGAAATGAGAGAAGGAAATGGATTCATCTGTTTGAAGGTGTTACTGCTGTAATATTCTGTGCCGCTGTTAGCGAGTAAGATCCCCTTATTGCTTCAAACTATGTACTATACTGTAAATATGCATGCATGGTGGTAGCAATCGATCCTGGTCATTTATTATTCTGTGGCCATCCTTTTGAGCTACCTGATCATAACTTGCTAATTGAAATCATTTACTTTGTTGAAAGATTTTGGGTGTAAGCAAAAAGTCAAGACAGTACTTACATACCTCCCAAGAAAGTCTAAGAAAATGATTTCAGATTAACTTCCATTCTGGCACCGAGTTTGTTTTATGGATGCTATACCTTAAATTGCAGGATTTGCAGGGAAGGGGGGAATAAAATGGAAACACAAAATAGTTATCATCGGACTGTTATAAACCACTCTCAAGCTGAAGATGTTTTATTTTGTTTTTTCAGTTATGATCAAACACTCTTTGAGGATGAAAGCAGGAATCGGATGATGGAAACAAAGGAACTTTTTGACTGGGTCCTGAAACAACCATGTTTTGAGGTTTTCTTTTCTTCTATGTTCTTGTGTGTGGGTGTGATGCGGTATAATTTTATTTTTCCCTAACCAAGGTTGGCTCATTTACATTGTAGTTTCTCTTTTATTTTGGGTGCAGAATACGTCCTTCATGCTATTTCTAAACAAGTTTGATATATTTGAGAAGAAGGTTCTGAAGGTAAGACAGTAAGAGTCAGTGGATTACTTTGCTGTTATTCATTAGCAACAAACTCACATGTGGTTGGGGTTGCTGATACTTAATGTTTCAAATTATAGGTGCCACTTAACGTGTGCGAGTGGTTCAAAGATTACCAGCCAGTTTCAACAGGAAAACAAGAAATTGAACATGCATATGAGTAAGTGTCTGCAACTCAGTGGTCATTTTCTCAATTGGAAGGAACAAAACTGTTTGCCAAAATGTTTCTAGTTCAATTTATTGTCAAAATTAGATGTATAGCTGGCCGAAAGCTTCACTGTCTAACCCTTTTTCATCGTAAAGAAACTGATAAGACACTCGGCATGTGGCCAAACCTACTCAATTATTGGTGTTGTATATGTTTGTAATACAGGTTTGTGAAGAAAAAATTCGAGGAGTTGTATTTTCAGAGCACTACCCCCGATCGAGTGGACCGTGTATTTAAGATCTACAGAACCACTGCCCTTGATCAAAAGCTAGTGAAGAAGACTTTCAAGCTTGTTGATGAGACCTTGAGAAGGAGAAATCTGTTCGAGGCTGGTTTGTTGTGACCATGAAGGGACCCTTTTCCCGGGCCGTAAAGGATTTGTATTTTTAAACATTTAATTTTCGATTTAATCGGTTCCGATTATGAGTGTCAAGACCGGATATTAAGATATATAAAATGATTATTAAGTCCTTTTCAAGAAAGGCCCTCTTATGAGTTGGACTGCCTAACAATTTGGTTCATGTCGAACGTGCTACTTGTCGAACCATGAAAAACATTGTTAGAGAAGTACTGAACAAGGCGGCGATCAATTTATCTCATGCTTTGCATTGTGCAGTTCAACGGTCAAATTTGGAAGGAAGAGTGCATACAGTTTCTGCTTGGACGGCAACAATGATTTTAAACAACCGAAACGACTAATCGTAGGAATTCGAATGTACAAAATCGTGATGAAAATAACGTGTAATCTATTATTTTTCCGTTATTCGTTTCAAATTTGACAATGACCTCTTCAACAACATTTAAGTAATCACTACAATGCATATTAGACAATTATTTCTAATCAGAGAAATCACATAGCCAATTCAATCTAAATATGTATAGTAAATTGACCAGAAAGATCTCATTTTGATGACATCAAACCCTAGAACCAAATCAGTACGATACTCCTCTCATTTTGTTCCCTGCCGACTGGGATTTAACGGCACGTGTACAAAAAACCTCAATAGGTACTCAAGGTCCAAATCGTCATTTCCAAACCTCCCTGCTTAAAATGAACTCGAGAAATCCAAACAAGCCTCCTGAGAATTGTTGTTAATTTGTTCAGCTTTCCAATTTTGACCCCAAAGAAAAGAAAGAAGGCTGTTGAATCCAACTGTGACTTGTTCGCATTTCGCAACCCAAAGCATATTCTTCGTTTTCTCATATTCTCACTTCTCAAGAAATACATGCACCAAAAAATCACACACAACCCTAAACCAACCCAAGTTTCTCTAATGCACAATTAACATACGCTCGGCTTTCGAATTGGGATCAGATTGATCTCGCCATCAGATATCAATCTGCTACGATCCCAGGTTTGTTCCTTGCTTCATTTTTTCTTTCTTTCTGGGTTTGCTTTTGTTTTTCTGTATATGTATTGTTCTTATAGAATGACGAAAGCAAAACCTGAATGCTGAAAAAACTGCTTTTGATATTTGACGACGCATTTGTCTTTTTTCTTTTCGTTTTGGGTTCGGTTTCTTTTTTGAAGAATATAAAGGTCGAGTCTTTGGTGGTTAGGAAGATGAACAATGGGAAATTTGTATTGTGGGTTATGGAATTTGTGGATTTGGGTTTGAATTATGATCTTATTTGGTGATCAAGTTCGTTGCTTTGATAATGTAATTTAATTTGGAGCTGATTGGAGATGAGCTAGCCTTAAAAGCACCGTTGATAAAACTTGAGCTAGCTTCTATTTTTTAACATTTCACTTGTTTTCTTCATTGCTTGTATTAACTGTGTTAGGCATGTATGTATGTATCTCAATCTTTGATGACAAAAGTGGCTTTGTGCAGGTGTGTGTATGTTGTATCTGTCGTGCTCTTGGTTGATATCCTAAACCCAATATGTCAGTTGAGGAAAATTTTGAGCTGCCAATTTGGGGTTGAGTTATAGTAAGTTAACAAGAAAATGAAGAACAATTGGTCCGGGTTTAGGGATTTTGATGATGGGTCTCCATACAACTTACCGCTGGAGCCTCTGATCTTGCATAGTTTTGGGGGTCATTTGTTTTCACATGTTAGAAGCAGAGCTCTTGAAAACGCATTCAATAAAATTTCGAAGTTCGCTGGAGCTTTTCTAGTGATGTTCACTTCTGTGACCAGTGCAAATGCTTCTAGGGAGATAGCTGCTATAGGTTGTTCTGAACCTGGAAGTTCTGGTTCTTCTTCACAAGTAAATCACATTAGTTCTAGTAGACAGAACTTTAAAGGATTCCACTTCGGATTTGACCCAAAGGGAGAATCTTCTAACCCCATGGTTTTTCGTAAGATTTCGGCTTTTGTAACGCAATTTCTACACAGAGAAGCTGAATGGCGGCAGTCGTATCCCTTGTTCTCGTTAGCTACAGTTCTTGTACCTCCTTTCGGCAACTTGTAAGTCACTAGACCTTACCGGAAATGGCTGGTCCAGGCTCTGTATATTATGCTGATTAGAAATTTATCTGCTTTGGAAATTGCTACCAGATCTTCAAATGTCTTGGCTGTTTCATCGGAGAGTACTGATGTCAAGGATCAAAGGCCTTGTGAGGTTGGACTTCAAGGATGTGGCAGTCTACCTTTTCCTAATTTTGACTGGAGAATACATGCAGTGGAGCCTAGAACTGGCATTGAGTTTCCTATGGTTTTGGACAATGTTTTAACTGCAGGGAAGAATTCCAATTTAAATTCAGAGGTTAGCACTTCTGAGGGTTGTGTGGCCACGTTAATTATACTGTAATCAATTGTGATTCAGGTAGATCTTTTCGCTTGTTTATAAATGAGGTAATTTGTTGCTTTGGCATGCCTTACTTTATCGATTGGAAGTGTATGGGCATGCTGCATGTCTAACTGTCATAGAAACATAATCAGTGAATGTGAGTTGAGAGCTCAAGTTCATTTCTTCACAAATCTATATTTATTCCTGATCATTTTTGGATTCATTACAGGTCCTTGTGGGGACAGGATCGAGAACGATGACAATAATTAGAATAAAATCGCTGAAGCTCTATGCATTTGGTTTTTGTAAGTTATCAGTATCACAGATCTTTGTTTATCTTAGTATCAGGCCTACTATTCACTTCCAATATCTTATGTGGATTTTCTCTGTTTTATTTATGTAGATGTTCATCCTTACTCTGTGTGCAAGAAATTGGGTCGAAAATATGGTTCTGTTTCGGTAGATGAACTAAACAAGGGCCATGATTTTTATCAGGACCTTCTCAGGTATTGACAACTCTCTTACTCATGATTCATTTTGTTTTAAATTTAAATTCTCTAATGTTGATTAGATTTTCAACGAAAGAAGAAAAGTTTCCTTCTTTATTTGGGTAAAAAGGAATTAGTGAATGCATAGTGCATATAAGTACTTTGCCTTCTTTCTGTTCCCAATTTCTTTCCTGGGTTTGATGTTTTTCTGCTGCATTTTCTTTGTTCGTCTCTTTCCTTGCAGCGAAGACATTGATATGACAGTTAGGCTTGTGGTTAGTTGCAATGGGATGAAAATCAATACTGTGAGAGAGTAAGTTATATTTCTGGTCTCAACCTAACTTTGGGTATTTGTTAGTGTATGGGTGTGTGCTAATTAAGAGTTGAAACAATTGTGAGTTTAGTCTTTTTTAATTTACCAAGAAGTTGACAGTTTTTGAATATCCTGAAATTCACAGTTATCTAACAGAAGCTTTACTATACCTAGAAATCAATAGCTGGGATAGCTAGTGTCCCTAGCTTCTCTTGGTATTAGTATTTTGCTAGCTCCATAGTTTCTAGGGGATTTGAAGTGAACGGGCATTTGGGAAAGTTTAGGCATTAGATATATGTCCTACTCCTACAAAGTGTTTTATTCCTAATTTACTCAATTATGTACCAAACTGATCCTGCAAGTTTGTTTATTACATTACCAAGCAGCTAGGTTGGCTCTATTCCTTGCTTTGCTGTAAAGTTATGTGTTTGTCATTCTTGTTTATGTGCTTGTTCGTTATACTTGATGCAGCGCATTTGAGAAATCTCTTCGGGCCCGATTAGTTAAGGTTAGTTATACATATCTTTGCAGAATCTATATTCTGTACCTTCTGCTCCCATGTTACTAATTCTTGTAAGTTTTTGCTCTTTTGTTAGACAAACCCAGATACTGATTTTAATTGCATAACAACATTTGGCTCAAACTTCACTCAAGATATTCCATTGCCAGCGGTAATATTATATTACTCTTGTTCTTCCCTGCATTATCAAGTTATTTGAGATTTACCTCAACATTTTGATATATTTCAGGGAACAACAATTGATTTTCAACGAACAGCTGACTGGAAATTGATTACTAAAAGTAAGCAGTAATTGCTTGTTCTTTTATATAGTTACTGCCAGTGCCCAACGTTGCTTGCTGACAATTATGCTCTGTTTCATATTTTCTACTGGATATATGATGTCTATGTTAGATTTCTGTCATGATGCTTGTTTGTATCAAACTTTGACCCGAATGATGGAAAATTGATTTTGCAGTTGGAGATAATCATATCGGAGCAGTCCAAAGCAAGGAACTGTGCAGTAAGTGAACCTCGCTTATTTATCCACTTCTTTCATCTTTCTTCTTTTGGGGATAAGCTTTTGATGCCCAATTTACACTTTTGCTTTCAGGGGCTTTCTTTGACATGTATCTTGGAGATGTTCCGGTCTCGGAGCAAACCAAAGAAGAGATTGGCAAAAATGTTGCTAGTATCATTAGGAGGTGCTGAAATCATTTGTCACACCTTTTGAATGGGCGCATGGTTTATTGAGGAGATGAGCTGCAAACAAAGACAAAGATGCCATAAGCGGAAAGCATTATACAGCATAAGTGAGCGTGTGCCGTCTTGGGGCCTTCCAGAAAGAGATCATTGCTTACAAGTTTGCAATTCTTTGCAGCTATTTTGTGGTTACAAAGGTTAGAATGTTAGCTAGGTAGCCCCTAAAAGATTTCTATTTTTTCCGAGGGAAACTACCTTCCGGAGGAGCCGGAAAGTAATTTTATTAATAAATACGACTAAAATCCTAATATAGGGCATTCAGAACAGACTCTGAAGCGGAGATGACATAATTATAATGACTGTCACGATCATGATCAATACTAAGTGTTGTACTATTACAGTTCCTAGCACTATACTTGAAATTCAAGAAACTCGACAAAAGTAAGTTTACTTGCCTCACATCAGGATTGTGAGAAACAACGATAAATAGATGTAACTATACTCCTAAATATTCAATTATGGTAGGTATGTCATCCCTACAGAGTCTCGTAATCCACATGAGATGCAAATAAGTTTTAGACATTAAATCAATAGTGAAATCCAATTACCACCAATTTCAGGTTAGAAATACAACCCACTAGGATCCCAAATTCACACAATCCAATTACCACCAATTTAAGGCCAGAAACACAACCCACTAGGATCCCAAATCCAAACAGGCCCAATATGTCCATGAGAAGAAGCCACACCTGAGGCCATGTTCGGCCCGGCCCGAGCCCAACACTGCACCGCTAGCTTTCACTCGCCAGCCGCAGTCCAAGCCACGCAAACATTGACGACATCAAAACCCTCGTGTCATTGCTACCCCATAATCTCCCCCACATCAAAGCTTGTCGCATTCACATACCTCCGGCCAGAGTCGTCCGCGCCCTTCACTATCCACAAACACCGTTGTCCGACCTCAACCAGAAGTAATCTCTCCTGCGCCTCACGATTATTGAGACTTCGCCAAAAAAGAGGCGTATCTCGACCCACACCACAAGCCACCGTCCCATCCTCCCGAGCCTTCACTGTCCAGCAGAACCCCTTCAGCCTTGCCTAAAAGATTTCTATTGTAATGTTAAGAACGTAGGAAATTGTGGTTCTCTCCTTGATTCCAAGTGTAGTAAATTGAAGTAAAAATGTACCATCACATATATATAAATATAGGAAATGTCATAAAAGGTCAGTTTGAAAGATTTTTCCCACAAAAGGTCAGTTTGCATTTTTTGTACAAGGAAGGTCATTATTTTGGTTCAGCACTTCCAATTTTTGCCCCATTTGTAAAACAGAGTATGTTAGTGTCTACATCCTAAGTGAATAGTGTCTGCATATAACTACAGTAATATGTTCTTGAAGAAGCGTAGTTGGCCAATAATTTATCTGTTCTAACACTTGCAGCTGGAATCTATCCTCTATACTCAATAGTAAACAGTTATTTTTCACTATAAAAAAATTTCTCACTTTCCAAAAATAAATGATTTAAAGTTTAAACTTAAACTATTCGAAAGATCAAGAGTAATCTACCCTCGTCCTTAAGATCAAGCAATCCTTGATTTCAAAGTTGCTAGAGAGCAATCTTTTCTTGAAAGCCTGTCAAGAGACAAGGAAAAAATAGAAACGTTTTTGCATCAATTGTCAATTTGAGCATTGGTTAGATCCGCAATCCAACTAGTATCATAGCTTGTTATAGCTCAAAATCCCAAAGATGGGATCAACATCTAGATTCTCTATTAGAGCTTAAAGATGCAAGGCAACAAGAATCTCTATCAGAGATTTCTAGATATAGAAAATATCTAGAAATTCCTCCAGCAATCAATAACCAATTACATGGGTTGGAGGACAAAGTGAATTATATCCAGAATCAGCCAGAAGAAAAGGAAGAACTATTAACAAGAGTTAATAGCAAAATCGAGAGACTAGATCTTCAACAGACGAATATCCTTGATTATGTTCAAAAAATAGCTCGAGAACACAAAAAATCAAACAATAGTCCACCTCGAACAGTCATTAGTAAAACAAATGACTTCAAATGACTACAAGTTCCAAAAGGGAACTCACTGCCAAAGCCATTTTTTCAAGATTCTCCAGCAAAAATGTCAACTTTCAAGTTAAGAGAACCTAAACAAGAAGATACTCGCAACATGAACATGTTAAGCATCTTCAAGAAAAAATCAATGCAGTTGTTGAATTCAGAAGAGTTTGAGTTCAACGAAATTGAAAGCGTCCGAAATGCTTCAATCCTGAAGTTCGAATTCAACCAGATATACGAGATAGGAAGTTTTGACATGATGGATAACCATCAATTCAAAATCCTTGAATTCACCACCTCAGCAACAACAGGAGAAACAGATCTCCTTCTAGTAGCACTTGAGGAAGTTTATAAAGCCAGAAAAATAAACTTCAAATTTATGCACATTAGAGCAGTCCAAGTTGGCATAAAGTTACTAGCTAGAGAAGACCTAAATTGTTCAGTTCTATGTGTCTTACAAGACAATATGCTGATCGATTTCCAGAAAAGTCTATTGGGAACACTTCATGCATCATTATGCAATCAAGTTGCATACTTCAACTGCTTCCGAACTTTTCCACTAGCCTAGCTGATGTCGCTCACTATTTGCGACTGAGAGTCAAAACAGACGACACATCCATGAAAGAAGGCATGCAAGAACTTGCGGTAGTTTATAGAATCTACTATAAATTAATGAGCACAACAGTAGAACCAAAGACCAAGATATCAAACATCACAGATCTTACTACTGGTTTCCTTACTACTAGAGTGGAAATTATCTGGTCCTAAGGAGAAGCCAGAAATCACGATAGCAGCACTCTAAGAAAATAGGAAAACTGGAGATGTCAACCTCAAATTCGAAGGACACAGAAACAGTGATGTATCCCTTGAAAGCTTCAGAGAAGAAAGCTCTAGACCGCTCAGGAGAAGCAACTCTACTAGAGAAATTGGTACTAGAAATACCAGAATCTCGATAAGGGCTAATCCAATAATGGAGGAAGACTTAGATGCTGAGTTAGAAAAAAACATCAGCATGCAAAAAGCAGGAAGTTCAAAATCAGAAAAACTTTTCAAGCTCTATGAGGAAGCAAAAGAGTGTGAGGATCCCTTGCGGTTATAACAATTGATCAAAGAGAAAAAGAGTTTCACCTTCAAAAAAGAAAGAAAAGTCTTTCCTCTTCTACATGAAGAAGCAGAAGATACAGAAGATGAGGATATGGAAGAAGCAGAATCTTCACAACCATCACTTTCACAGACCACCATATTCAGGATTGGTGGAAAATCAAACTTCCACATGGAAGAAGCCCTAGTGGAAAGAAGGGAGAAAGAAGCTCCCACAGATTCATTCCACATAAAAATACTCCAAATGTGTGAATTACTCAACTAGGAGTATGGCTTGATCTAGACAAAGCTCTACATAAGAAAAATGCCATCAATGAATGGGCAACTAGTCTACTCATGGCATCTTGCACAACCTAAAGAAGATTTGAAGCAAAAGACTTACAAATAGTCTATGAATCAACTCTCATAAGAATGAAAAAGAAGTATTACTTTCCTTTCAAAGAAACAATTAGGGGAAAGTAATGGCTGGAAGACATAAAGACAGATAAGAATCCATATACTTTTTTCACTCCGCTATATGATCAATTCTATGGAGACATTTCATATGTTGGAGAAAAAACTAAAGAGATAGTAAAAACCAACATATATGCTTTCAAGATCTGCAACATGAAGTACTTCAAGAAATATCTGAATGAATTTCAAGAATACTAGTGCACGATAAGAAAGCCAAAAAATACCGACTTTATAAACCTCCTACATAGGAAGCTTCCTGAACCTTGGAGAACAACTATGAGAGAAAGCATAGAATAAAGACATCTAGAGAGGTTTTCGGTCGGAGAAGTTGCAGAAAGAATCAGGCAGCTGACGTGCAAACAATGTGAAGCTAACACTAGAGCAAAAGCAGCCAAGAAGCAGCTCAGAGGAATAAATGACTTCTATTCCAAAATGATAGATGCACAAACCAACTGGGGATGCGAAGAGAAGAGGCATAAGAAAAATACTTCCAAAAACGTTTCACGAGAAATAGAAGAAATAATTGAAGGTTCAAGAGAAGCTCCAACTACAGAAGAGAAAAACAAAATCCCAGAAAGAGATATTTCAAGTAGACAAGATTCCATCAGGAACCAGAAAAGAAAATTTTTGCAGATGTTGGTTATGCAAGGCCGAAAGGCATTATGCTAACGAATGTCCCAAGAAAGAGAAAAGAAGTTCGAAGACTCTTCTCAAGGAATATGAAGAAGCCATGGAGATGGAAAATTTGAAAGGCTATAAGGTAGTCTATTCATCAGAAGATGATGAAGAGATGTCTGTCTATTCTATTTATTCAAAAGACGAATCGACATAAGAATCAGAAACAAAGTTTGAAGAAGAGTATGAACCTAGAAATGTTTATATTCTTGAGATAAAGAATTGGGAAGAAAATATAGAGGGAGAAAAGATTTCTTCATACAAAAATCCATCCGGGATCATTCATTTACGACTACTGTCAATGCAAAGAGAAGAATGGACTCCCCATGTATTGTAAAGCATCAGGGAAAACATATCACAAAGAATGCTTCATAGCGGAAACAAGGAGAAAGATAAAGAAGGGTTCAATAAACCAGATTATTGAATAAGAGTACGAAGACTACTTCTATGAGATATGAGAGAAACAATAAATTCTAGAAAGAATTCAAGAAAGAACAAAGTTTGATACTACTACTAAAGAAGGAGTAGTACCTGCAAAAATTCCAGTCCATGATACGAAAAGAGAAGTAGTATCTGACTGTGAAGAAGAACAATATAAACCAGTTCATGATACGAAAGAAAAAGTAGTATCTAACTGTAAAGAAGAACAATGCAATCCTTTTACAGAAGAGGAAGCAAGTTCTTCAAAACAGAATCTGTGCAAGGTAGAAACTGTTTCTACATGTAGATTCAGTAACTACATGGAGATTGGATTAAAGTTTCCAATATACAAGAAGTATCATCTACCCGCCTTTGTAGATAACGGTTCTGGTTTCAATCTAGCAAAAAAGTTTGCTATACCAGAAGAGTTATGGATAACTTATCCAAAGAGAAGTGCAACTGAAAAAACTTTAGAAGGAAGAAGAATATTCATGAATACATTTGTCAAGAAGGTTCAAGTCTCGATAGGAGGAGGAACCTTTATCATTGAAAACATTTGGCAATCAAAAGGCCAAGACTCCGATGTTCTAATTGACAATGATTTCCTGCTATAATAAACTTTCATCCAGAAGTCGAAAGTGAACTTATTAGGTTTCGAGAAGAATCATAAATTCTCCTGGACAGAGAGGCTTAAAGAAGTCAAAAGTATTGTTGGTCTAGGATTCACAGAGCAATATCAGAGATCATAGTAGAATAATGGTGGATACACACAAAGATTCGAAACCATACTATAATATAAGCAACAAGATGAGTTGCTTATCAAGGAATCATCATCATCATCAGAAGAAGTTATGATGAAATGGAATTCTATAGGTTTCATGGAAACAGAGAATTCAAGCATTTAGATGCTCCACCTCACGCCCCTACCAGAATTCAACTCAAAGAACACATTGCCTACAACATTCTCAAGAGAGACTGTGACAAGTGTAAACAAGAAAAAAATCCTCAAAAGGAAAGCAAAGAACTCCAAAAAGCCTAGTATGAAGACTAGATTCCAAAATGCAGATCCTACTATTGCACCGCTTCCTAATCAAGACAAGTATCATTACTATGTGTCTTATAAAGCTTTTGGCAACCATCATGTGCAACAAGAAGAGTTGCCCAGTGAAGAATCATCATAAGACGAAGATGAGACAGTTGAAAAGCCGCATTCATAAAAGAGCATAATCTTAAGCACTTCAAGGCTAAGCTCGAAAAACAGAAGAAGCATAACCTTGGAGAAATCAAAGAAATGCTCAGACAAAATATTGATATCAATCCTCTGAAGTTTTGGGAGAAAGACCCAGTGGTCTGTGAGCTTAAATTACATGACATAAATTTCATCTATCACGTAAAATATATTCCCTAATACAAGGAAGAAGATCAAAAAGATTTCAGAAAGGATATAGCTGATCTCTTAGAAAATGGACTGATAAGACCGTCAAAGAGTCATCATCACGCTCCAGCTTTCTATGTCAAAAATCATGCGAAAGAAGTTCGTGGAAAGGCAAGAATGATGATAGACTACAGAGACGTCAACAAGAAGACCATAAAAGACGATTACCAGATAGCACAAGTAAGAGTGCTAATCAACAAGCTCAAAGGAGCTAAGGTGTTCTCAAAATTTGATGCGAAATCAAGATTTTGGCAAGTCAAAATGTATCCTGACAGCATTCCTCTTACAGCCTTCGAGACTCTACAAGTACATTACAAATGGCTAGTAATGCCTTTCAGGTTGAAACAAGCTCTATCCATTTTTCAGAGAAAAATGGACAACATATTCAAGCAAGTGACAGACTTCTGTGTCGTCTATATAGACGATACTCTTGTATTCTCAAAAAGCAAAGAAGAACACATGAATCATCTCTTTGAAGTAGTCAAGCTCATCATCCAACATAGAATCATCTTAAGAGAAATGAAAGTCTTTCTCGTCCTAGATGAATTGACTTCTTAGGGATCAATATAAAGAATGAAGTTATCAAGCTTCAGCCGCATCTCCTAGAGAAAGTCTGGAAATTTCCAGAAAAATTCCTGACGCTAAAAGTCTACAGAGATTTTTAGGAGTCATAAATTATGGAAGAGACTTCCTTCCAAAAGTTACCGGATTAACAACAATCCTGTCGCCCAAAACAAGCTTAAGGAGAGCTTGAAAGTTTACATAAGATGACAAAAAAATCGTCAGGCAAATCAAAGCTAGAACTATGAAAGAATTTCCCACCACTTCATCAACCCAAAGAAAATGAAGATATCATCATTCAAACTGATGCTAGTGACAACTTTTGGGCAGGTGTAGTACTGGCAAGAGAGCCATGCAGATTTTGAAATTCTGCAGTGGAAAGTTCAATACTGCAAAGCAAAATTATCCCACAAGGCCACATGGGAAAAGGAAATATTGGCCATCAAAAAGACAATCGAGAATTCTCCTGCATTTTTAGGAAAACCTTTCAGCGTGAGAACAGATTACGCCAGAGTGAAAAATTTCAAAAATTTCAAACTTGATAAAAGCTGCTGATAGGGAAATATTAACAAATTGACAATTATTTCTTAAACAATATGATTATGATATGAAATTGATTGTAGGAAACATGAACTATCTTCCAGACGCTTTAACAAGGGAAATGGCCATGTATAGAAGAAGTGATAGAGACGACGAAGGTCACAACCTAAGAATCAGAAGGCCAGGAAAAGAGTCTAACCAACAAGAAGAACCTGTTGAGAAGGTCCTCAGAAGTTTTTTGCTGCGTCAAAAAAGACCAGCCTTAACTAATCAATCCCAAGGGAAAGAATTGGCTAGCCCGTCTCAAACGACAAAAGGTGAAGGCTTATCAAGACCGTTGAAGGCTGCTGTTTTGCCAAAAAGAAGAATTTTTCTACAGGTTTCGTGAACAACTTCAGCTACGAGCTGAACACTTTCTCAGAAGCAGTCTTCCAGACTGACCAAAGTCTAGCATCCCACCAGAGGGCACTGTTAGATAATTTGATGTTTGCCTTCCAGGAAAACAACAAAAGGCTCATGGTAAAGACTATGGACGCCTTAGCATTGGAGCTAAGTCAAAAGAAGAAACTATCGAGCGTAGTTAATGAACTGACAACGTTGTATATTATAACTCCAGAGAGTGCTAAAGTTCCAAAGAATCAAAATGGTTCAAATTCCACAGATATAGTGGCACACATACACCCGATGAATATCTCTTCGACACCCTCTTCGTTGTCCCAGGACCCTTCCTGGGAAGATACTTAGTTAATGTTCAAAGTGAACATCTGCAGGAGCACAAGTTATGGTTAGTTGATGATGAATTTGTTCATAATTTATGGACAAAGACAAATGAAGATCTAAAGGGACTGCCAGCGATTATCTACAATACAGTTAAGAATGTTTGAAAGAGAAACTGCATTTTCAGACTAAAGTTCAGATCTACACCCCCAGAATGGTTGTAGAAATCTAATGGAGAGACTAAATATATTTCTCCATACCATTACGTCAGAATTATCCAGGGGCAGTATCTTGAGCCAGCATGCGACGGATACAACGGAAACCCAAATTCTAGCATCCCATGGATGAAGGCTATGATGTTGGAGTATATCAAGAAAATAATCGAAGAAGATCAAGAGATTACGTTTCTTTCATCAAGAGAAAAAATAATAGTCACTACATACGACCATCCAGAGGCCATTATAAGTGATCTGTTCGTCACCCTAAAAAAGAAAGAAATAGATTCCTCCCTTGCCTGTACTCATTAGCTCGAAAAGATTAAGAGACAAAGAAGCTATCAGATGTATACAGATACATATATGGAGGAAAACGGAACAAGAAGAAGAATGAAGTATGAAGACCCCTACCTTGGAGATAACTCAGAAGTATACGATGACCTGTAAAGATAGGTAAAATCGTATTGTCTTCTTTCTCTTAGTGGGAGACATCTTTATCCTGAGAATCTGCTTTCCGAAAGAAGACAATGGAGGAAAGCAGATGCCCTATCTGCATCAGAGCATTATAGCTAGTGGAGTCACTATTATTAGTTTGTCTTTCAGTTCCTCTTTGAAGTCTGCTCTCCATATAAATAGTATCATGTCTTAGTGTGAGGCATTGAAAATCATATCAAGAGAAATCTATCTGAGAGTAGAAAGCCTGAGAATTTAGTGAAGAGTCGAAGCAACTGTTCAGCTTCTCTATCTTCGAGTAAGTATGTCTATTACTATGAGTGGCTAAACAACTTATAGTTGTTTACCAAAGAGTGAGGCTTTGGATCTATAGTCTGTATTCTTGTTGGAATAAATAAGTTATGGTTTCCCACTACCAATCTTTCAATTTGTCTCTTATTTGTCCATAAAACCCATTAAATTCTCCTGAGAGGCAGACTACCGCCCAGAAGGAGGAAGAAAGTGGATTGTTTTTACTTGTTCATACTCATTTTAATCTACCCAGAAGGTGGAAAGAAAGGAGTTGTCTAATATTAGTAAGTCGTACCTACTGTCCATAATAGTAGTGCATTCATTACATGACAGTAGTGTTTAGTACTTGCATTACACGGTAGTAGTGTCTAGTACCTACATCAAAGAGTAGTAGTGTCTAGTACTCTCATTACATGGTAGTAGTACCTTCGTTGCATGTTAGTAGTACATTACTGTTCATCAAACGAAATACCTTTTTTAAACCAAAGGCTAGTCAGCAGTGAGTCTGTTAGCAGTAACCAGGCAGGAAGCCAGTAGATGAAACAATAGCATGATGAAGGTTAGTTCTGACTAGAGCTTGAAGAAATGTAGGAAATTTGAGAATGGTGGCATGTTTGTAATTATTTAAATTAGTTACATCTCTTTGGGTATAAAAGTGACCTTATTTGGGAGAGAAAGGTTTCCAAATGACCTTGTGTGTAATTTTCTCACATAAATATTGGTTTGAAAATCTTTGTACCTGCAGACGGCAGCTATTAGACAACAAAATTTAGTGAAATATCAAAAGTCTGAAGTGGTCATTCATTCTCCATTTTATTTTGCTGTGCTTTCTAATTAGAAAAGATTAATAAAGGATTACTCTTGGGATCATGATCCTTATCTGTAATTGAATAATGAAAAGAATATTTTGTGTAGAATCCGAAAGTATTGTACTTTATATGAAGGAAAAAAATCTGTGGTATTTTCGACTTATCCGACCCTATCAACTTGATAATTGAACTTTCAAAATTATCAATCTCATATCTCAACTTCAAAATACATATCTTAATGGTACATGGAACCAATTTTTCGTTCATCCTCGTCATTTTCTACGACGCGACAAACAAAAATTTCAAATCTAAAGGGTAAACAAATCATTTTACATATGTTTTAATTTTTTACATTAAAATAAAAAGGCTTAATCAATGAGGTTTCCAAGATCTAAACCTCATACCTCTCCAAAATATTGCAAATGCTCTATCACCAGGCCACAAATACACTTTGTTAATTTAACCTCCACTATCCTATTTCATCCGTCTTTTTCTTGAGATAAGCTCTGCAATCTTTTTGTTCATCCCTCCTCCGACGAGTCACTGATAAACGGCGGTCGGGGATTGGAAGGCTTGGCGGAGGCCCAGGACCTGGGTTTATCGACACCAAGTCGATCATTGCTTCATCTAAAGATTCTCAGCCTGCCACAGTCCCCCATTGGACCTCATCAGTCAATTAGTTTTCTTTCATTTACCCAAACCTAAGTAAATCTCATATCAAAATTTTCAACTTCCATCAGTTCGAAGAAACCCAATTCTCAATAGAAAACAAAGAAGAAATCAAGTGATATATATATATACCAACATTCAAGCCAAAGGCCATATCCCACGATTTGTTGCCTCCAATAATATCAACCATAAAGATGGCATATAAAGATATCTGGACCGAGTAAGGAGGAAGAAATTAAACTTCATGCCCATTTCATTCTTTTGGATTTTCAATTGAGAAGAATATCTAGAGGTGATTTCGTTGTATAGCAATTACCTTTGTCAATTTTGGATCATGTGAGCCGAGGCTGATCGAGACTGGTGGAGGCCGACGGTCGCGCGAAATGAGAGAGAGAGAGAGAGAGAGAGAGAGAGAGAGAGAGAGAGAGAGAGAGAGAGAGAGAGAGAGAGAGAGAGAGAGAGAGAGAGAGAGAGAGAGTTTGACCTACCGAGTCGGGTTTGACTAACTATTTGGGATTCAACCAACCCTATCTGAAAAAACAATGAATAATGAAATAAAATAGTGATAGAAGAGTAAATGGGTAATTTATTCTTTAATTTAAATTGTATACTTGTCACGTCATAAAAAATGACGAGATGGACGAAAATTTAGTTTCAGGCACTATTAAGATATAATTTTTAAAGTTCATGTATGAGATTGATAGTTTTGAAAGTTCAGGTATCAAATTGATAGAGTCGAATAAGTTCAGGTACCATAAAAATATTTTTCCCTTCTATCAATCCTCCAGTCCGAGTTCATCTTTACATATATTATTGAGAATCAATAGATAGATAGATACGTACTTTTTTTACGTATCAACTTGGCTTTGTTGTGGTACGCATAACCAAAAGGTCACCTGCGGGGGCAAACAGTTCGACCACAACGCCCTGATGGCTTTTGCAAAGAAGCAAATGGATCTCCTGCTAGGCGACAACCCTAACGGAAGATCCTACATGGTCGGGTTCGGCAACAACCCCCCGACACAGGCGCACCACCGCGGTGCGTCTGTTCCCAGGAATGCCAATGCTCAAGAGGTCAGCTGCCCCATGAGCTTTGTGTACTGGTACAACAAGGATGTGCCAAACCCTAACGAGCTGACCGGAGCTATTTTGGGAGGGCCTGACCGTAACGATAACTTCAACGACAAGCGTTGGGATTCTTCGATGACTGAGCCATGCACCTACGTCAATTCACAGGCGGTTGGGGTCTTGGCAAAGCTCGCAACCGAGTCTAGCGCATGAAGGAAGTAATGTATAGATCGATCGATGACTATAGACTATAGCTAGCTAGAGCGTTGCGTACGTTTTTGCCATTTTCTTATTGTGAATTTTGTGAAGGTTGCTGTAACATAAATTCGAGCAAGAACTTACCCCAACCACTGTAACTTGACGCGGTGTATTCCTATGATCCTATCTAAAACTTTGCAATGTCTTTTGCGTGCACTCCTAATATTTATAGTTCATCCCGATAACTATTAGATCCTAGGGGCCCAAATCATCACTATTCTTATCACTGATTTTCCCCGTAGATCAATCTCGTGTCATGATATTATGTCACACGTTACTATTGATATGATGTCTATGGTGACACATGAGATTATCTCCTTTGTGGCTAAACTTGGTTCAAACCTCAATTTCCTAAACTTTCTTTAAAGATCGAGCTGTATAGGTCGGCCAGTGGCTAATTAGACCACAATAGCATAGTGTGTGCCATCTTAAACCGCAGACAATGGTTCGTAACGGTGGATCGACCTAACTCTTAAAATGTCTACTACGCAGCCATGTTACGCTATTTTTACTCTAAACTTAAAGGAGCCACACACCTAGCCATCACTGTTCCAAAACTAAACAAAACAGAGGCTCTCTCACCCTCACTCAGCGTTGGGTCGAGTAGACAAAGATCCCACGAAAGATCTTATCCAATGGAATTACCGAAAAAATCGTTTACCTAAAGGAGTCCAACTCATTGTGGATAAGCTTCACTAATCACGAAGCCCAATGAGTTTCTTTCCACGTCACCCACCCACCCGACCAATAACATATCATATCTCTCTCTCCTCCTCACCGATAGGATTTGTCAACGTGTACGGCTAAGATACACGTCCGCGTCTGAAAAGAAAGATTTCCCTCCAGAAAACAAAACTGTTGGCAGTTGGCGCGGGGATTGAGGAACAGCGCGCCCCCTGGTTCTCTGAAAATCGTCTACGACCTCATTCTATGGGTCTCATCTACTCATCCAATTACAAGAGTCAAAATACACTGATGGAATGGACCTTAAATTGACATTTTTTATTTTTATTTTTACAAATCCCACGTCTCTTTCTGACCGTCAATGAGTGCAAAGAATTGACCACAGACCACAAATATCACTCACCGTCAAATTATACATAAATATATTTAAAAAATAGGGGGTGATTTGTAAAAATAAAAAAATGACTACCATTTAAGAAATTTTTTTGAAGAGTAAAAAAATCGTGTAGTTAATTTAACTGTGTACAAGTATTGTTACGAGTTACATTTAAGTCACGCAGTGACTATTTATTTATAGAATATGTGTGATCAATCATATTTTCACTTTGGTGTTAGGGAAACGGCAAATGTAATCTTAAGAGTAAATATAATAATTTAGTAATTTAAATGTCCAAATGACCATTATCCATAGATAAAAACACCAAGTTTGCCACAATCTTACGAATAGAATCTGTCAATCTGGTATAGAGTGCTATGCCATTTTGAGTAGAATGTGATGAGAAGCAGAAGATCACAGCTCACGATAAGTAGTGGGAACGTACAGACAGCCAGTTGGTAAAGAAAGGATGAAATGAATGAGGATAAGGCCGAAGTCCAGGGCCTTGCTGGCTTTTGCAGTACAAAACATTAACATTTTACTAATTAATTAATTAATTAATCAGTAGCATTATCCTCCAAATCGACAGACTTTATCCAGTTAACCTTAATTGCCTTAAAGCTATAAATATAAGAAAAAAAATGGTCCACCAAATTACATAAAACAAAGAAAGAGCCCCCTCGCTGTGTCTCATCCTCCGCCAAATCTAGGATCCCCCTTTGTTTCTTTCTTTCTCTCTACATTTTTCCCGTTTCGGATGTCGATCGCTTACGGTGCGATCTCGTTCGGTCTCATGTCCGATTCGCCGTCGCCCGAGAAGAACGAGGAGTCGGCGGTTGCGTCTACGTCTACGTCGTCTTCGTCGATCGGGAACAACAGCGACGCCGATGAAGAGAATGACGAGGCTCAGAGCTCGTATAAAGGTCCTTTGGATATGACGGACGCTTTGGAAGATGTTTTGCCTATCAGGTTTGAACTCACAGAGTTTTTTGTTTCCGTTTTCTTTTTAAAAGCTAAGAGTATTTGTTGATGCAATTGATTGATAGATTGGTTTTTGCAGGAGAGGCATTTCGAGGTTTTATAACTACAAATCCAAGTCCTTCACGAGCCTTGCAGATGCTTCGTCTACTTCATCAGTTAAAGAAATTGCAAAGCCGGATAATTTGTACACACGAAAACGAAGAAATCTTCTCGCCTCGAATCTCAATTGGGACAAGAAGAACAGGAGTTTTCATTGTAGAGGTAGAGGTGGGATAGCAAAGTCGTCGTCGAAGAAAACAATCACTGCAAGTCGAAGCACATTGGCTTTGGCTGTGGTGATGAGCAGCGGGGAAACAAGTCCTAGTTCGAGCGATGATTCCGATTTGAGATCCCCCACTTGTCCATTTCCGTCGAGCAAAGCGATTGGAAACCACGCAGCTTGGCGTTCGTTGTCGTTGGCTTATTTGCAGGAATGTGCTGCCTCTGCTGCTGCTGTGAATACTACACGCTTCTTACCATCGAAACTGAACTTGCAGAACCAACTTTTTGACATCCAGCGCCATTCTTATCCGTGCAAGACTAAAAACCCATGATGTTGTAGTATCAAATCGTTAGTTTGTATATATGCTTAACTAGTGAAAGTGTAAAACCCACAATGGAATTGCACCCTATGTATTAGTGGTTACAATTATGAAACTAAGAATGACTGATTTTCATGGGGGAGGAAGCGGATTCCGGTTCATTGATTCAATGACAAATACCAAAATGCTTAAAATCGGTATCAAAAATACAAAGGAACACCTAGAAAGGATATGTATAGAAAAACATTATAAAAAAAACAAGCATTTACCCGTTAGGAGGCATAAAACGGATCTTGTTAACTATCTTCCAAAGTACCTATCCAGATCATAAATGAAACAATGAAAAATCGAATATCATTGCCTTAAATAATGTACAACCAATACATAACACTGATACAACATGAACGAGATCTCAAGGGTACAATGCGTCACCTTAAAGGCCTTCTTCAACTACCTGAATCTAAAACTGTGACCTAATTACAATAACCCGGTCCTGACCTAGGAATGATTGAAGGAAATGAATTCATCAGGCTTGATGAACACCCCCAGAACACTAATTAACAACTACGAGCAATGTATGGAGTCACCCCCTAATATTTAGATGACTACTGCTCCATGACTGACTTGTATGGGTCAAGAGAAGCAATTGTTCCTACAACTTTAACCTTCAAAAGAGGCATTCGTGTCACCCTCTGATATCGAAACAAGCTATGCAGCAACTATTTGTGATGAAGGGACTATTTCATTTTGGCGCTGAGCAAGAAACTGAACACAAGAATAACCAGACAAGGAAGATGGAAGTTCAATATCTGAAGGATCTATACGAGGGATTGCTTTGTCAATATCTTCCGTAGAGAATGGAATGCTGCAATTAGAAAAGTAAATCATTCAAAACATTGAATATTGAATGACATGAAAATAAAAGCTTCTGCAATACATCCATGTTATACATAAGTCACCAGGATATTTCTAATGAGAAAATCAGATACTGAAGTCAAAAGAAGATCAAGTTCTCCCCTGAGAGGTTAAACCCAAAAGTTGATGCAAGTGTATTTGTGTAGGTAAGATCAGCTCTTCCCCAGGTCTTATAAAATAGTAGACGAAAAAATTGGGTAAAATTTCTATCACTTGATTTTGAACCATACAAGAAACATTATTTTGCTTTGCACGTACTCAGATCTGGTGTCCCAACACAAAACAGATTACCTCAGATCATCATCCAATAAGAATGAATTGGAGGTTAGGTTCTGGTTGTCCTTGTTCAAAAGCTCCCTCATTTGGGCAACCACCTGCGAGCAGCAAGAAAATGTCAACAAAGAAAACAAATATATGGTCTTAATCACTTGCATAATAAAACAAGGAACTGCATATGCGAACGTGCCTCATTGGAAACACTCTGAGTGCCATATTTGTCATCCCAGTACATAGTACTAATTCGGTAGATTTGCCTAACTGTCAGTGCCTGTACATTGATGACAATTGAGATGAATTGATTTTGTGAGTTAAAAGGTTGTCCTTGCTGCCAATGACAGAACAAATCAATTAAGACATACACATGCAATTAACTCATACCGGACATAGGTCCTGCCTGATCTCGTCAAGAGATTTCCTCCTCTTCTGATGTATAACCTATACCGATTGCAACAAGTAGAAAACGTTACCGACTTCTAAAAGATATGGATATAAAATATCAAAGAAAACAACATAGCTTTTACCAGAAAACCAACAGCTTGTCGAATATAATTTAGCTCATGCCAAGAGGTTCCTGCAAACTACATTGATCAAAGAAAAGAAGATCAAACCAAAGGAAGTATAATAATAAAATAGAAAATGCTTGCCACATTGGAATTTTACTTGCCTCATCTCCTGTGTTGACAAGCCACTTCTCCAGTTCAGCTAGACCCGATTTTACATATTCTCCATTTGAAAATGTGCAACATTCACGTCTCAAAAGCAGACTACCGAGGGAAAGAAGACGAGTCAATAAATCATTTTAATCAGCTTCATTAGCAATAGAAACTCTGGAAAACAGAGTAAAAAATTCTTGCCTGTTGAAAAGTGACATATTGATGAAAGAAAAGACCTGTGTAATAAGCTTACGAATGAAAAATGAAGGTACCTGAAAAAAGTGGATTGCTTAGGTCGGAAACAAAGATAAACAAGTCAATAAAGGGCAAAACAGCATACAACACTCATGCCCAAGAGTAAAACCCGGTGTTTCACTCATCAAAAGGGTATATAAATATCTTTATCAAAGCTTCAATTCAACAGCAGGTAAATTATATACATGATGATGTGTTTTTTATCCTAAACGGAAACTTGGTGCATGAAAACTTAGGATACAGAAGATGATTCATATGATGATATAATAAATCTTACTAAACTATGAATGTGGCTTGGGTGAAACATGATCAACTCACTCATAGTATGTGTTATAAAAAATTAAATCAACACTAAATCAGTGAAACAGAACATCCTCACATACATGATTTCCACGTAATCGAACCATAAGGGTATCCAAAAATTTGATTATGTTGTCCCACTGACTCCCAGATAATTGCTGAGGAGCGGAACCAGGTGATCTAGACTTTCCAGCATGAACTCGTGCAGCTTTGGGTGCCTTGCAAATAGTACGAAGAGCCAATGATCAGAAAGAAAAAGGGCAAAAACCACGATGCCACTAAAAAAATAGGAACTATCTCAAATATCTATACGAGTTCACTAAACATTGATATAGATTCTGGAGTAATGCAGATAATAGTAAAATAATAGAATGTACTGTGATACTGCATCTTTATTTTGAATTGGAATAGTAAATAACCAATCTGCCCAAGTCACCTGAATGCATGATCCCAACAGTGGGCTCAACTCCTTCTTTAAACTGTCACGCATCAATCCGAATATCTTTTCCACACAAGCCGTAAGCTGTTGTTTGAATAATATAGCTGGATATCTTGCTTCTAAATGTGACATACCATCTCCTTGTTTGAATGGAGATGTCAGTCCCTGTGAACATGGAATGTCGCATTGTAACGTTTAAAGAAACAAAAACACAGAAAACAAAAACATTCAATGAACCAACAGTTAGCTGCAACTTACATGCGCAATCCTTAGAGCTAAACTGGAAGTCCCTGTTGAACGTTGAGTTGCTGGAAAACCATTTGGTCGTAGATTTCTCTGCAAGAGACACAGAAGTGCTGATGCATTGGACAGCCAATATGGCAAGGTAATGTTCTCATCTCCAACCTGATACAATTGCAACCATTCAAAATTTAAATATTCTTCAAGGACTGATAAACATCAAATAGATTACGATTTCCACTACCACTACCACTTTCCATTTCCCTTCCAGGAATTAAAATAGAAAAGAAAAGTTGAAGGTCTCCTACTCCAATATCATGTACTTCAGGTATGAAAAAACATCCAATATAACAAGCATAAATTAATGAGACAAAAGCAAGCACTTACCCTCAGAACATCATTTATCCCTTCAATTATATGGTCAAAAATAGATGTCCGCTCGGACTCAAAAGCGTGCCACTGAAGAAGGCATTTATATATGATACAAGCTGCAGAAGGTTTACTGTCTTTAAACCCTATATCCTCTCTAATACACTTTGACAGGAATTCAAAGTTCTCCTGCACACGTCAAAGCAACAAGCTAAAACTCAAAATGCACAATCTAGATAACATAAATGAAAGATGTGCTAAACACGCTAAGCAATAACCTGGTGCCTCTCGACCGCTAACTTTGTTCGGCGTGATTCGGACATGCCATGTGAAAAGGGTGTAATAATTTTGGAAGGTGTGGTTGACTCCTGCACCAGAATACATCACACATGAAGATGAAAGATATTTATATATGCAATTATATGAGACAGAGTATCTTACGAATTCAGGCTTTCGATCAGTGTGGGGAACAAGAGCACCAGTGTTCTTCTGTCACCATTTTAAAAGAATAGTTTTAAACAGTAACCTTGGGATGTTGAACAATTATTTGTGTGCATAAACTCCCAAACCTCTGAAGTGTGTACAAGGTGCAGAGTTTAATATTACTGAAAGGTTGCTCTATAAAAGACAACTATACTTGGGAACTGTTGCTCTATGAAGTCACTCATACATTACCTCCAGAACTGTTGCCTTATCAAAAGCACGTCGAGTGCTCTTTGGAGTCACAGCAAGGGTATTTTGTCGCATGATATGGTTCTCATCCTCTAAAAGTGAGAGTTTCTCCTTCAGACTAATTTTAAAAAATAGATAAAAAATAGTAAGCACAATTTGAGAAATAAGAGCATAACCGATGTAGAATCTGGACAAAAAGAAATACAGAAGCTTACACATCCGAAAAGGATGTCTAGAACGTTATACATAGCAAGACTGAAATAAAGACATGGAGTGTCATGAATTCCTGACAAATACCTGTTTACATTCAGTTGGAGCTCGTTACACTTGTGTTCATATTCTTGCAACTTCTTAATGGTGTCGTCACTGTTCTTTTGAGCCCTCAGCAGCTCATTCTCCAGGTTGGAATTCTTCTTATCCAAAGCATCCAAAGAACTCTGCAAACAACACAGTTAAGCAGTTTTCCAGGACATATCTGCACTTCAGCAAGTATAAAATCTTCCAAAAATAAAGTCCATGTTTATAATTGCCAATTATCTCCCGATAATGACCCTCATAAGAAAGAAAAGATCAGTCTACTGAATAGCTAACATCTATTATCCACTCACTTTTAAAGCTGCATTTTGCTTTCTCAATTCAGCCATATCAATGAGTTCCCTTTCCAAAGCAGATTTCTCTTTTCCTGACAGTTCCAATTGATTTTGCAGCGCTGCACTCTTGTTGCACTCATTAATTGTTGCCAATTTAGATGCGTCTAACTTGAGATTCAAAGATTCCACCACTTTTTGAAGCCTTGAAATTTCTACTGACTTAGCTTCTTCATTAGAAATCTGCATTCCAATAAGATATCAATGAGAAAGTAACTTCAAGGATCCGCATGAGCACAGTAGTTTTTCACATTGTAAAAGTTGATGGAGAGAAACAAGGTGAAACTAGTTGTTATATAAAAGTAGGCAGTCTTGACAACTTTATTGCCAGTACTATATCAAGTATTGAACTAAAAGATTTGCACGGTATAAATGTATACCCGCATTCTTTTCTCAAGCTGCAACCGCCATGTGAGATCTTCTAACTGCTTCTCAAGTTTATTCTTAGCCATACGTAGGGCACCACTTTCATTTGCCTCCTGCATATAGTCAACGAAGGATTAATGATATACAGATACTTTTTAGGAGATATTTGTATGTATGAGCAGGAAGACAGTTTCTCTCACTTGTTTTAGTTTTCGGAGCTCTCTCTTTGCCATCTTTCGTCTCCAAAGACATTGTATTGAGACAATACGAGCTTGGTGATGTTGAAAAGCTGCACGAACCTTGCGCATCCTCCACCGAGCCTAATAATTATAAAATTCTGTCAAAATAGAGTCCTTGCAATAGCAATGAAGCAGAAGCCAGCCAGATAACGCCACACAGAAGACATATATGAACTTTGAATAGAAGACATAAGTCCACACTGCTATTTTATTAGTGATATTTTGCTAACTCGATGCACGAGCACCAAACATTAAAAGCACACAAAATATCCAGATGCTATAAGACATGTATTTTTAGATACTATAAATATATATATTTATGGCAAAAGATATTGCAAGATATGCATCAAAAAAATGCAAGAGGAAAAACAAAAAGGAGAAGGGGCAGTGCTCAGTACAGACTACAACTTTGCAGCCTTGCAGAAGGCAACAAAGGAAATTTGTGTAGTTAAGTTTACCTGGATCACAGTTGCAGCTTTATGTTTTTTTCCATGCACAAATCTTTGGCGGGTTGAAAAGCCACGAATAATGGACTGTATTGTAGTAGCTGCTGAATAAAGTTCAGCATAGACATGCCTTAATAGCCACCTCCGAGCATGTTTCTGTATGAAAATAGCAGCAGCTGTCTCTCGTTTTACAGCATACATCGCTCTAGCAAGGGATCCTTCAGATATGAAAAACAAAAAAACGAAAGAACCTCAATATACTAAAGATCTCAAGAAAGTGTTGGAAATGTTTTGCATCCAAAATATGGCAGGAGATTGCAAGAACCTCTACAGTAAGCTTGAAGTGTGAAAGCAGCAACCCGAGTTGATATAAAATTCCTGTGAGCAACAAATGTTCGCAACTGACATTGGATACGCTTTGCAGCATTGTCCAAAACCTCAGCCCGTTTGGAGTCCAAAACACCAATTTGACCAGCCCTTAGAAACACTTTCGTCCGACCCAACTTCAAGATGAAGAACAGGTCATGTCAATTATCTACTATACATGAGAATTTGCAAACATTAACACATTTGTGTACACTGTACACAAACACACCAAATCTCAATGCTTTCATATGTAAATGAACGCATACAAGAGCAATAATGATACAAGGATACCCCTGTTATAGGATTATAGGACAAGTACCTGATAATTCTCGAGCTTCAAATTTTTCAGAATCTTTTCAGTCATAGATTTCTCATCATAGCTGCATGAAATGAGACTTGAGATACAAGTTTGAAAAATAACAGAAGGGAAACAGAATAAAAGTGCAAATAACTTTTAAACGACAAACAACGAGAAGCACAATAAACAGAATCTCTCGGAGCTTGTTTGCAAATTGCAACATACTACAATGTAAAGTGAGTATTTTGAAAGAAAAAAATAAAGGAGGTATCACTAACAAGAGCATCTTCAATAAGGAGGCAGACCATCGAGACTGAGGAAAGAATTTACCTTGTGCTCATAGATTCAGGAGCCAATAATCCAAAGCGATCTACAAATTCAGAGTAAGTTCTGCGTGTAGGATAACCTGCCAGACTTATCCGAACAGCCTCTAAAACACCCTGAAGTCAAATAAAAGGTTTTTTGATGATACAGCTTTACCAATGTGTCATTGATAAGAAAAGCTACTCTACGCTACGGAATTAAGGAAACTACAACCAAGTGCACAGTTGGTATAAATTTGTTCAATGTTCCATGGGAACAGATTAGGAACACATAAACTGTTATGCAAAAAGATCAATGGACTAACCCCACAGCGTAATTGATGTAAGATGCTCTGGTTCTCAAACTTTTGCGGTCGATTCAATGAGTTTGGCTTGACACAGCGTACATAATGAGGCTCTGTTGAATTGAGGGTTTCCATCAATGCTTGAAGTTGTTGCTAGAATTACAAAAATTGCGAGGAAATATTAGTAGCATGAATACTAGCAGCAACACAGTTTAATAAAGTATAAAAAAACTATCTATATAGTTCTAGAAGATACCTTAAATCTAGTAGATACAGAAGAAAATTTGTACGATGATCTTGAAGCTTCTTCAGGTAGTGAGCAGAAAAGATCAGCAACAAAAGGGCATTTGGAGGAAGACAATAGACTGCAATGCTCTACCACAACATAATCACGGTTTTTATCCAAAAAGTAATCTGTGTGATAAGTCACCTACAGTAGTAAAGAAGTGGAATCATTAGTAAAAATAAGTGGATAATGAGATTTACATATAGGTCGTGAAATGATATACCTTTCCAGCATAATGGGATAAGGTAAAATCTGTCTCCGAAAATTTGGCCTTCTCCCACCTTGGGTGGTCCCGGAAACTCTGCAATAACCTGGTTGAAAAGGTGTGATGTGTTGATTTTGGGAACATGCTGCAAGAATTAAAAATCAGGATGAGGATAAAAGTCCTGTAAAACATTTTAGAGACTAAAATTCACCAAAGTTCAGTTTACCAAGCTTCATCCAACAGAGCAATTATCCCAAGAGGTTTCTGCAAACCAAAGCAGGGTAAGATTAAGATCCACGGATAGGTTGCTAGAAATATAAAGACCAAACTTGAGAGGAAGGACGATAAACCTTCTCAATCAAATCTAGAACATCTTGGTTGTCTATGAATTCAATGTAGCTCCAATTGATTTCCTCTTTGCTATATTCCTCCTGCTCCATCTTGAATACATGCTGGAACCAGTGGGAGAGAAGTTCAGATAAAATTATTAACACACCTAATAACAGCATAGTAATTGAAATAACAGCCAGACACACCTCATTAAAATGTTGCTGCAGCTTCTCATTTGCAAAGTTAATGCAAAATTGCTCAAAACTGCAGAAGAGATTAACATAATTAATCATAGGAATAAAGGACAATCGCAATGATACACGATTCTAATAGCAACAATGGTACTAGACACAATGGGTTAGTGAGCATTGAGCGCAGGAGAAATAAAAAATCTCTAAGAGATAAAAGATTATGTAGTGCAGGCTCATTTGTGGACATGCTATTAACTATACTAACTTGCATTAGTACTTATACTCCAACTTCTTAGTGATAGCATATGCATAACTTAAACTGATGACTAAACAATCTTACCTGTTGTCTTTAAAACATTCAAATCCATAGATGTCCAGAACTCCTATCTGCATCTGCGAATTTAAGTCTTGCCCAACAGACCTGTTAATCTTCTCAACAAGCCTGTAAAAGTATCATAGTAAAATAAAAAAGAATACATCCACAAGGAAGTTGGCTAAATGATGCAGATCAGATCCGAATGAGGAAGTAGCATACCAATCAAACAGTCGTGCATAAACAGTCTTTGCCAATGCATCTCTACTGGAAACAGCACCATTACAGTCAAGAGCTTTAATGATAATTCCTTCACGAGTTTGGATTGTACGAGTAGACAGTGTGGCTAACAAGAGGTTTGCATCACACCTGATTATATAAAGTAACCCCATTAAATGATGAAAGACCAAATGCAGGTATTAGATGATTCTGAAACTTTTTGTACTGTTCCTATCTCTTTAAATATTCCAGAAATTCTAATGTTAATCTATAAAGAACAATACCCAAAAGAAGACTATGAGGCAATAAAATAACTCATCAGTCTGTTGAATACCAATTCAGAGAAGATTGATGTTCAACTTCAAGCTACATAAATCACTCACATGAAAAGATTAGCAGCCATCTGCATATGGAAGTTGGATTTCTGATCCTTTAGAACAGAAGAGTCGTGCTCTTTCCCAGGAGAAAATTCAACGTTTCCCAAATGCAGAATTGCAGCCAAGATGCGAAATATTGCTTCCTGTTAATATGAGTAAAGCAAATTAAATCAGTAACTTCCTACGGCAAACAAACTAGAGAGAAAAAACACAAATCATCCATCTTTAAGAACCATCTTCTTGGACAAAGTTTATAAAACCTGCTCTTCGTGGCTGATGCCAACAATATCCATTGCTGTTCTTGTCTTAATATATTCTTCTGCATTGCTTACTCCATCAAGTTCATACCTCTTGCTTTGATTTAAGTAGTGGAAGTGGCTTGGATGGCCTAACTTGTACTTTTCTGCATCCTACACATGAAAAGGCCGAATAGCAATATCATAAGCTTGAATATAAAAACACGACCTATCATCACATATACAAGGACACAAGCACAAGCAAAAGCAAATATATGAACAACAATGAATAACCTGAAACATACAATGAACACCAGCACTATTCCTTAAAATTGCTAATAAATGCATGCATGCAAACTTACATACACAGGGTAAACAGTTACACAAATACTTTCAAAACAGATTAATAAAGAGTACCTTTCCGGATGCGCATAAGTGGTAAAAACAATGGTAGTTCCTTTCAGGATCTGTTATTTGCACGACACGGGATCTTTCCAAAAGGTAAGTTCTGATTGCAGCTCCAGATATTCTCCCATTTGCGTCGAACTGAATCTCCACAAATTTGCCAAAACGACTTCCCGATAGAAGCGTGAAAATGAAGATAATATCAATGACATTAACTAAACCTCACAGAAAAAATGCATGACAGTATTGAATTCTCAAGTAAAACTTATTAAGCTACTGCTAGATTGACCGTACTGACTACAGTAACCTACTAGATTATTCAAATGAAATGTAGATTTCAAAGCTATCATGATGACATACTGTATTACAATAGGCAGATAAGTTTAATAGGGACATTCTATATTTCTTCTCCCATGGCTCACATGGTTGTTATAACATAGCAATAGATAGTGGTAAACATTTTCAAGCTTCTGCTAACTCAAAAAAGTGATAGTTTGGGAGAGAAATTAGCATATAACACACCTCGAATTGTCATTTCTAACGGTCCTCGCATTTCCAAATGCTTCCAGCAGGGGATTGGACTGAATCATGCACCAAAAAGTGTCAGTGACACATTTACGACGACATGATGGATGACAACACACTCAACACCACGAGTCCAAACATCAATTTTTTAGTATAGGTAAAAATCATCTCCTTTATTAAGCTTCAGGCCAACCTGACAACATCCCGAGTCCAAACAGAATAAAATTCATAAACCTCAACCCTACCTTTACTGAATTCAGTGGCATATATGGAAAAGCTTTATCAACAATGGAGTAAAACACTATGCCTATCTTTATCTAGAAAGAAAATAGCGGTTAAATAATTAAATAAAAAACAAAACGGTTTGGATCAGTGTGGGATCTTACTTCAAGAACTTGCTGCTCAACAGTTCTCTCATCACTAGCAGCTCGGCCTCCAACATAAGTAAGATACTGCATAATTAGTTTTGTTGTCTCTGTTTTTCCTGCTCCACTTTCACCACTAACGAGTATTGACTGACTTCGACCCTCAGTCATCATTGCTCTGAATTATGAGATCAAGAGAAGCTAGCTTGAGTCATGGAACAGGACAGCAATGTAGAACAGAGGTAAACATCAATTTCATACGAGAACAAAAAAGTAAACACACCTGTAAGACGCATCAGCAACAGCAAAAACATGGGGACTTAGCTCACCGAAAGGGGCTCCCTTGTATTGCTCCATCATATGTACATTGTACAGATGGGGAAGCTTGGTGAATGGATTGACAGCAATCAAAATTCCCCCTGTATATGTCTAACGACAAAGAAACAAAATTTATGTCAAGTGTCACAGCAATCCTGAAAAGTTAAAAACAGTACTGTGAATGCATAACCAAGTCGAGAAATAAAAAGAAAACCGCTATGGTATAAAATCTCATTCAAAATTATGGACGAATGCGCACTCATGGTCCCATCCACATTGATCAATAACGATATCTCTTCATCCTACTTCCAAACCGAGATAAATAGTCAAATAAGGGATGTTAATAACCAAATCTACTACAAACACCACAGATATATTAAATAAGTCAAACTGAACCTGATCAACTCCCAGAGGTAAAACTCAACCACTGTTTGGAATATCTTCAACATTTTATAGACTAAATCGGATTCAAAGTATTACCCTTATCTAGTGTAAGCCATCGAGATGCAATTACTAGTGCATTTCACACAACTAAACGCCGTCACAAGAATAGTACCATATAACCACATTTCATGCTAAACTTGGAAAGTAGGACATGAATTCCACAACTCCACCAAGTAGAAAGTCCAGAAATCATAAGTCAGTCCCCGAATTGACCATTATCAACAAAGAAATCGAGAAAGCCCTTTGATTAAGTAGCAGTAGCAGCCAAATTAACTACATTTAGTACACTGAAAACATCACTCACATAGATATCATTGAGACCGTATCTCCTCCGTAGATTGTACAGCACTCCCGGTTCGTTCAAATAGGTCAATTTCGTCATGTCGTCCACTCCGCCATGCTCGTCTTCGTCGGCGTCTCTCGGAAACAGCTTCTCCGGCGGCACCAAAACCTACACAAACCACTTGAATCAGCTCAAATTCAACTCAAAAATTACACACAGACATAGAGAGAAAAAATTGGGACCTTCTTTCCCGTAGCGGCGACGACTTGAACGAGCTTGTCTCGGCAGTCAGTGATCTCCGCCGGAGCCCAGGCCAAATCGCGGTCCTCGACCCAGACCTTGGATCCCTTCCGGAGACTCATCGTTGACTCGCCGGAGGGGATCGAACCAGAAACCCTAGAACCTAGAGCGGTTGACGAAACCGTAAACCAGAAAACCCGAGAATCCGAAAGAGAAAAGAGAGAGAAAAAAGACAAAGTGGTAAAGAGAGAGAAGGAGAAATGAGGTTTTAGTTTTTGGTTTTGAGTTCCCGCCCTAACAGGTGTGTAGAGTAGCGAGTCCAAAATGGCGAAGCACTTTGAAATCGTGTGCGACACGTCACCGGGCCCTGACCTGTAAGTAGCACTCGCAGATAGAGAGAAGAGATGAGAGAGAGAGAGGGCGGATGGTTCGTCGTGGGGTTTGGGCTTTTTTTGGGGGCTTGTATATTAATGCCGGTTTTATTTTGTTTAGAGGCAGCTAGCGAACAACACGGCACGTGCGACCTGATTTACCGCGTTTATTTTTGTAGATTTTAACTCTTTTAAGTTTCAAGGTGTAACAGTATTGATCGTGGTAATTAAATGGTCCGTTTGAATGTTGTTACGTACAGATTCTTCTTGTCTGTTGTATTTACCTGCCATTATTTTCATAAATTTTTTCACCTGCTTCACACGTCATTATGATCCCCTTCCATTCATCGTTGAATATCGAAAGAAAAAAAGTTCAAAAAATAATATCATATATTCCATTGGCAAAACCAAGAATTTGGATTTGGAGAACCAAAATTTCGGATAGAAGCCCTGCTGCCTGCTGGAGTCATCGGGGCATTGCAGTCATTTCGCAATGTGATGTGGATGTGGTGCGGGTCATCTTGTGTTACCGACAACACAAGGAATATGTGGTGATAGTACAAGCCCAAAATCAAACTGGATGGGCTTCAGAGACTATGGTACAAGCCCAAATAATATAATGGGCCTGAAGAGGCAGTCGACATAAAGTAGACCATAGAATTCAAACCATTATTACAAGGAGAGAGACAGACACATAAATGGTCCAACATAAGGCTCCACAGTAGTGCATTATTGCTTCTTGTTCTTCTTCAGTAGTGACAGTAGTGCATTATTGCTGATCACGTATACAATGCACCTCCCCTCCAGACCGACTACACCAATCTATCTCCAGAGCCTTACCCTGAACCAGTACAGTAGAACAACCCCACCAAGCCTACTGAGACCTTTATGCCAATGGGGTCCCACCTCAGTACATTACAAAGTTGCGTGGTAAAAAGATGGATGCATTTTCATAAATCTATTGTAAATTAATAATCTTTTCCTACTTCCACCTAGAATTACTCGTACTAGATTCTTTTGTACACATTTTCAATGAACTGAGCAACCTTCAGCTCTACTACTACCACTACTTACCATTACCATACTGATGAGATTGAATAACATATCATATAACATTACTGTTCTTCCTTCCTAATGCTGATTCTTCACTCGCTATTCTGAGAGATTACCTCGCCAAATTTGAGAAAGAGCTGAGCATCGGAGGTGCTCATGGACGGGCAGTTGAGCAGGTGCGGGGTTTTCAGGTTTGCGTACTCGTCCATGTAGCAAGGGGCTTTGACAGACGAGAGAGCACTAGATGGTGGGTTGAGGGTTGCTAGTTTCGGTGGTGTAGGTTGTGGCACTAGGCTCCCCAACACACGTGTTACTTCATGCATCGTTGGCCGGTCTAATGGCTGCCTCTTGGTGCATAGTAGTGCTAGCTGAAAAACCTTCTTCACTGCTCCCAGGTCCGTGCTTGCCGTGACCTCCGGATCAACGGTTTCCATCACAGCATTGTTCGCAGTCTTAGATAAGATCTGTGACATAAATATGAATCATTATGCAAGAACCTGGAGGTGGTTGAATATTTGTTCAACTCTGAAAACATTAAAACAAAAACAAAATGAAGAAAGGCTCACCAAATGATGGAGATTGCATTCGTTGTCTACAGCTTTCTTTCCTGTTACCAACTCCAGAAGGACAATCCCATAACTGTACACGTCCGACTTCTCAGTAAGGCGGGAAGTTCTGGCATACTCAGGGTCTATGTAGCCAATTGTGCCCATCACATAAGTAGAGGTATGGGTCTTTGAGGTGCATAAGCTCTTAGCAATGCCAAAATCAGTTAAATGAGCCTCAAAATCTCTGTCTAACAGAATGTTAGACGACTTCACATCCCTGTGTATGATGCGGGGACTGCAATCATGATGCAGATAGGCAAGTCCTTGTGCTGCTCCAAGTGCTATCTGGAGTCGAGTAATCCAGTCAAGCTTTTTCTTCTTGGTAGTAGGACCTACAAAGAGGATCGCAATACATGAATTTTATGAATCATGATCCTGAAGCCTACTTTACAAGGCACCCATATACAGGGACATAATCATATTGATTCATTTCCGGACTACTTCATATCCACAAGTCATGAACTTTTATTGCATTCTCTAGTAACCCAACTATTCTAGATGGCATAGAAAGTGTTTCCTCGCTAATTGCTACAGAAACGTAAAAGACACATTAGGAACGTGTTCACTTACCATGAAGAAGATCCCAGAGACTGCCATTTTCCATGTAGTCATAAAAGAGAAGGTTCCCAGAAGAAGACAAGGAGTATCCTTGAAGGCTGACCAGATTTCTATGCTTGATGCTCCCAACTGTTCCGAGTTCGGTCTCAAATTCTTTCAAGCACTGTGGATAATGAGAGTATAGTCTCTTGATTGCAACTGGCTTACAATTCTTTAGAACACATTTGTAAACTGTGCTTGATGCGCCATAACCAATTATATACTTCTCGCTCAAATTTTCAGTCATCCTCATGATATCCTCATACACATGAAGAGCCATATTCATATGAAGAATCACTAGCTTTGGTGTTGAGTAATTAACTGATTGCACAATTATAAAAATGATCAAATAATAGTGTCAAGCTGTTAGCAATAACCAAATATATAAGCTTCCAGATAAGAAAAAGTACCTGGTTTGTCAAGTGAACCATCTGGGAAAGGAGTTGGATGGTAAGGACGGCAAGCGACAATGAGGATCATGAGAAGAATCACTAGGGCACCAAGAGCAATTCCCAGGATAGCCGCTTTGGATAATGCAACTGCAAAGAGAATAAATTAACAGGACAAATTTTTAAAACTCTTAATGACCAACAATAATATATGGGCTGCAATGTCAAGTTTAAAACACAAAGATCTGCATTCACTGAAACCATATTTACCTTTCTCTGCTGGACGGGACTCGTGACACGGAGAATTGAGCCAATAGCCACAAAGATCAGGATTTCCAACAAAGCTGCATATAAAGGTTAGTTTAGCCATTAAATCACTAAAAAACATATGAAAATGAAGTAGTGATGAAGTAAGCTTAAACAGGAACGTTCAGCTACATGATCAAATTCTCTAACCTTTCAGGAGAAAACCGTGAGAAGTTATTCGATGTGGGAATGTCTCCTTCCAGGTTGTTGTAAGATACATTTCTGCAAAGATTAAGTTTCATAGTAGTGCTTTTACAAAATATATGGGTCATCTTGCACCAGGATATGCTAAAGAAATATTAAAATGAGAATATTCTATAAGTAGCTTACAGCACTGCAAGACTGAGGCAATTGATCAGCGACACCACATCTCCGGATATATTGTTGTGGTCTAGCCTCCTGTTATAATTTTCACATGTGACAACAATATCAATAACAAACCAAAAAATATAATGTTTCAGTACTTCACTAAACTTAGGTGGTCTACACAGACATGGGAGCTTACAATGAGAACAGATTCTGCAGCTGACTTAGCTCCTGAGGAATCAGTCCTGTGAGCTGATTATTTGAAAGATCTCTGCAACAGAAATTTTTTACAATTTCAAACAAGGACAAAAGAGAATATTGATATGAAATTGCTATTCAGAATCACAAGAACTTACATGTCCATAACACTCCTTAGATTACCAAACTCTGCTGGAATAAATCCTATCAAATGATTTCTACTCAAATTCCTACAAAAGTAAAGTGAAGGGATCAGAAAACTAGAAAAACACGAAAACCTTGAACTTTGAAAATTAGTAATAACGCACAGCTTTAGAAGATGTTCCAAATCGCCAAGCGAGGAAGGTATAGATCCACTAATCTTGTTATTAGAAATATCCCTGTGCAAAGTTTGCATACAAATCAATAAGAAAAAGTAACACAAGAGGAATAGACTATAATTGTTGTATACTCACAAAGTATCTAGATTTCCAATCCGAGAAAGCTCTATTGGTATTGAGCCGTGAAGATTGTTGGAGGACAAATTTCTGTGAATGTAGATATATACTTTGGTTAGCATGCTAGAAACCTTGCTTCCCATTATCATATGACCATGAACAATATAATATTTTAACCATTTATGAAGAAATTTGTGGAACTTACAAATAAGTCATACTCTCCAACCTCTGGAGAGCAGGCGGGATAGTCCCATTCAACTTGTTCCCATGCACATTGCTGATACAAACATCAATTAGAAATGAACACCATCAACTACATTTATCAAACAATATAAAAGTTCCTAAAAGGAAAAGTAATAGCTGAGGTTACATGCTTACAGGCTGTTGAGATTTTTACACGAACTAAGATTATCAGGGATGGGCCCTTGAAGATTGTTGTTCGCGACATTTCTGAGAGAATGTTAATGAGCAAATTAAAGCTTTAGACATGGCGCCAAAATTTTCAATATAAAAAATTCATGGCAAGAAGACCTACAGGTCATATAACTCAATAAGCTTCCCAAGTTCAGGAGGAATTTGTCCAGTAAGATGGTTATCATTCATTACCCTGGAAAGGAAAAATAATTTTTAGAGACCAGATGGAAATGCAAAAATCCTTTTTCTACATGCACATCACAAAATTAACTTGGAGAATTAATATTCCAATTGAGATGCATATGCAGTCTTCAAAAATATAGAAATGGAAATTCTCATACAAATAATGAAGTTTGGCCATTTGTCCGAGCTCTGGGGGAATTGATCCTGTAAGCTTATTACCATGCAAATACCTATATGGTCAAGAGATTAGTGTCAGTATTGAGAATACAAAAGGACATGCAATTGTTGTATGAATTTGTTAAGTTGTCTAGAAACAATTTCCTCTTCTTTTCATCTTTATTACAGCTAAAGCTCAACCCTTCCCGAATAAAAATATATACAAAAATAAAACCTTGGCAGTCTCTCAGCAAGCAAATTGATGTGATGTTACATTCTTGATTTAATGTTTGATGCATATATTAGTACATGAAACCTCAAATAAATTGAGGCCTCCATACACATACAAATTATAAAAGGTTGCTAGTGAGATGTTGCAGACTAAATGTATGTCTATAACTAAACTTTTAAGAAGCCACGCACACAATTTTCACTGATTTGTCACAAAGTTATCGTAACTTACAATTTCTCTGTGTAAGTCAAATTCCCCAGAATAGGAGGAATCGATCCACTTAGCCTGTTGCCGCTCAGATCTCTGAAATGGAGATGGGTATAAGACACAGAAGAGGTAGAACATGTTAAAAAATGTTTCTTTCAATGAAGTCCACAAGGTTCAGAGAGATATCGCTAAGGGACTTACAATACAGCAAGTGCCTGCATCAGGCCAAGCACAGAAGGGATGTGTCCAGAGAGTTGATTACCCTGCAATGATCTAGCAAAAAAGAAGAGTACATTGGTAAGGTGGCTACTTGCAGTAACTAAAGATTTATGTAGAAAAAAACAAGATGAAGACAATCTAAAAAAATCAAAGTTCATACAAGGTGGCGACTTGCAGGAACCCAATGTTAAAAGGAATCTCTCCAGTAAGCTGGTTATAGGACAGATCCCTGCCAATAAAAGTATGTCAAACATATGTTATTAATTGATCTATAGTCGTGCATTAGAAGATATTTCAATTCATAAGCTGGATGAATTACGTACAAGACTTGGAATGCAGTGCAGTTCCCTATACTTTCAGGAATGGTACCAGTCAGACTGTTGTTTCTCACATCACTGTAGCATGATACAAAACAATGTCATGGGTAGATAAGAAAATGTGATAAGTTTCAAGAATGGAGGAGTAAAAAGTTTAGAAATTTACTTACAAGTACCATAATCCAGTCAACTGGCACATATCTGGAGAAAGTTTCCCAACTAAATTGTTCCCTCGCAAACCACTACAATGGATATGAAATCAAATTAAATCAAAGATGACATAACATAACTGTATAAAATGGAAGATTCTATTGCAAAGTCATCAATTTACTCACAGATACTGTAGAACCTCATTCCAGTAAATAAGCCTTGGTATTTCTCCAGTGAGATTATTCTGAGCTAGGTCCCTATAACAAATATCAGATATTTGGTCAAGGAAAATAAACTTGATCAACTGTGTTAATGTTCTAAATGAGGATGAAAAAGAACTTACAATATCTTCAGATTTGGAATCTGGGACAACGTTGAAGGCAGTGGTCCAATCAACTGATTATTTTTCAAAACTCTGAAAATCATATCCAGAAGTCTGAATAATATGTAATATTAACTATAATTGTACATAAAGTTGAGCATCTTTCAAAAACTCACATCTTTTCCAGTTGCTTCAACTTGGATATTGAAAACGGTATGTCCCCATATATCTCATTAAAAGACAGGTCCCTAATCACACAGAAGCCCGTGAACATCAAATTGATTGGTGACAAGATTTTATCATTTAATCAATGTAAAGTGAAGCAAGCCTAATCCAGTTAGAGAAATTACAGGTTTCTCAACGAAGAACAGTCACCAATCTCATCAGGGATCTGGCCAGAAAGACGGTTTCCCCTCAAATCTCTGATCAAAGAAGACACAACAGAAATCATAAATGCTCTCTACATTGTGAGAGAATCTATCCAGAACCAGAAACTAAACAGCTATAAGATTGTGGTAGAAGAGTACATGGACTCCAGGCCCTTGAGATTTCCTATTGCAGGTGAGATTTCCCCATCTAGATTTAGACCTGAAAGATTGCTGCACAACGAATACAACAAGGGCAAAACATCAAAACCCCAAAATGAAACAAAAAGAGCAAGATTATGTTGAGAATTATAATAATGATAAGAATAATAATAATAATTAAGTCAACCACAAATACACATCCGAGGAAGGAAAAGGAGATTACAGTGCATTGACATTGAAGGTTACATTGTCGCATGTGACGCCTCTCCAAGCACAATAGTCTAAAGACGGCGAGTTTGTCCATTCATATAGAACATTGTCCACATCCCTAAACGACTTCTTTATCTCCAGCAGTGTTGCTCCTTCATATTATAATCAAAATCTCAGGCTCACATATCAATGGCTATAAAAAGCTCTAAAACCCCATTAAACAAAATTAAACCCCAGATAGCTGCCCTACATATCCATAAACCCAGTTTAAAATGACGGAAATTCCCCACCAAGTTAGCTTAAAACTGCATACTCCTTTAAGTTTTCTGGGCACCAAAGCTTCTGAAATTCCCATAAAACCCAGAAGTTTGAACTAATTTGCTTAAAGTTTGAAACTTTAAAGGTCTCAAGTTTAAACTCCCTTTCAAGTTTCTCTAAGCACATAAACACAAAGCTTCTGAAACTCACCGTCGTCTGACTCCACATTACCGAAGCTGGAACAGACAAGTAACCCCAGAAGCAGCACCAGCTCGAACCGAAATGCCATAACTGCCCTCTTACTAAAACCTGCTCATTTCACAAATTACCAATTTCAAAAGTGTTTCTTCTTCTTCTTCTTAAACTGATCTCTGAAAACACAGAGAAGCTAAAGCCCTCTTTTTCTTCTTCTTGTCTTGTTATACTGAAAAACCACTACCCCCCATATTGGGCTTGTGAAGAAGAAAAGCTTCTTCCTTTATCTTTGTTTATTTGAAAAGTCTTATCTGGGGGTGACGACTATATTCGACCTCTCTCTCTTTCTCTCTAAAACTTAAAAGCCTGTGTTCTCTCTCTCGTTCAATCACATCGCTCTGCCACATTGGGCTCTCTGTAAAATACAACTGTTAACAACTAGAGAGAGAAAGGCACACTCTCACACACACACAGAGAGAGTGATGATATGAGAGAGAGAGAGTTTAGCTGTGAAAGTACTGGAGAGAGATGGAGCTGAAATTATTTGGTGGAAAAAGTTAAAAAAGACCACATGGCAGAGGCTCTGGCAATAAAAACCTGCAAACATTACTGCTCAGCTCTCCATCGACTTTCTATCTCTATACATAAATTTTCAGTGTTTAGTTTTCTCTTTCGCTCTGTCTGAATGTCCATTGTGATATAAGCGGTCACTTTCCTTTTTTTCCGTTTTATCTTTTGCCAGAATCAATTTGTGTGTGGGTCAAGCTTCAGTCTTAGAGTATGGTCTGTTTATTTATTTCTTTCAAAAATTTTGCAGGATGATCCCCAAGTCACCCAGGTGTAAGCTTTCAAGTTATGAAAACCCTTCGCTGATGAATATCTTATAGATATGAGATCACTTATTTTTACCATTTAAGGCTTTGATACATTTTTAAAATCCAGAAATTTTTATTACAGTAATGTCATCTGAAAATTGTTAGCCGATATTATTCGTGTTCCATTGGAAAGAAATGGAGGAAGAAGGGTCTACAAGGAATGAATTTTAGTTACTTAGACATTTTTATGAGCTAATGAGATAGTTCATTAAATTATACCAGCACTAGCGAAATGTATTCTCACTTTGAACCGAAACTTGTTTGGAGGACACTCTTAGATGAATTATTGCACCTAGGTATGAACTATCACGTTTTCTAAATCTACGAGTCATACATTTTGTACAGATAATATGAGTTAGTATGAGTTACCTATCCGATATAGTTGTATTATTACATATAAGCAATCAATCGTAGAAGTTATATACACATATAATCTATACTATAATCTATACACATAAGGAAAGAGGTCTTTGTCAAGCATAATTTTTTTATACCGTTTTAACCTTTAAATATAGGTGTCAGTTAATAATTTAAGGACACGATTGTAATTAACAAAACACAAACAAAAAAGAAAAAAGAAAAAAAAAACAGAGCCTATTTTGTAGGAAATAATTCCTTCAAAAACTGAATAATTCAACCACTGTGCAGTTTGCACGCACGTCATTTTTTTAATAATTATTTATATCTCATTTTTTGTTTAAAAAACAGCTAAAAATTATAAAAATGTAAAATATATCGAGATTACATGTAGATCGCATGTGTGTCGTGTCTAGTGAAATCTAAAAATACAGATTCATAGAATAGTTTTGTTAATAATGGACGATTGGAGTAGCCACCAAACAAAATGATTGTAATGTGAATATCATACATCACATTCAAGCATTTAAGCATTTGTTTCTTAAAAATGGAAAAGCATAACAAATCCAGTACATGTTGAGGTTCTCTAAATTAGTATTACACCAAAACTAGTATTACCAATTCGACTAATCCTTACCCTAACCAGTCTCCTATTTTGGGGCCTTCCTCATAGATTTAGGACCACAATAGATCCAATGAGAACCCCAAAATCTTCAATTTCACTGCGTTAAAAGAAGAAAGTCATACCGCCTAATTGCAGTCCGAGAAGACCAACAGAAGTAAATATGGAAAGGTAAATCTCCCCAACCAGCAGGGTTAAAAAAGTTTCGAGGGGTGAAAAAGAAAGAAACAGAAAGAAACATGCATGCAGAGAGGCTCAGAGACTGAGCTGGGAAGGGCCCCACAGGTCCCATCGTACTGTGATTTTTACCGGAACCAAAGCAAGAAAGTTTTTACTCTGCTGCCGTTTTTTCACCTCGGGAAGGGAAGTATAGTACCGTCCTCTTATCTCTCTTCGGGTTTTTCTGACAGAGGCACGATGATTCCGGATGGGCCAAGCGGGTTATGGGCCCGAAAGGCTGACGTCTCCGTTAACGTCTATGTCAGACGCAGAGGAGTGAGGGCTCTCTTTTTCTCACTTCTCAGAGGTCGTTCTCACTCCTCCTGTCTTCTAACGCCTTGTCGAATTGAATTATTACTTTTTTTTTTTTTTCATTTCTCTTTTGAGAAATAGAAAGTGGTGTAGAGGGCCAGCGGGCAAGTAAATTACAGTTTCAGCTTTACCGTTAATCTTCGAATGTTTCCCGGATTAGGGGTATGCTCCTCCTAAAGCAACAATACCCGTTACCAGGATAATATACAAATCACACCCACCATTCAGGAGTTGCCACGTGGTTTGTGATCTCCGTACATTTGACATTGTTAATTGTAAGAGTCAAAAGAGCAATAATAATCATGCCCACAAAAATATTTGGTCACGTAGATCCTTTGCAAACAAGATCATAGCCAACTATCTTCACTAGTCGACATCTAGGCAAACAAAAATTTATCAATGGGAATTATGAGATTTTTGTTCGTGTTCAGTATCAAGACGATGAACATGAAACTGAAGATGAACATGATCAGAGGGCCGAAAATGTGCAATAATTCAAAAACTACGCGGGCCAGGTATTCAAGGAAAATTATAATGAAGAATCTTTTTTTTTTTTCAAAATTGATTTCACTCGAAAATCCTTTTTATGGAAAATTAATCTCAATAAATGAAAGTAATAGGATGACTAGCCACTTCACTACCAACGGTTGGTATAAAAAATCTAGTTATTATGGACAACAATGAAATGTTCATCAACACCAAGATCTTTTGAGATAAAACAATATCTGTTTTAACCACACAACAACCAAAACAAACAAGAAATTAAAAAAAGAGTCTGCTAGCACAAACTATAATGGCTGAAAAAAAAAACACAAAAATGAACAAACAATTTAAAAAAATAACTTAAATGATCAATCAAATTTGTCACAATCGACAATTTGATTACTGGGCCTTACAAAACATTAAAAAAATCACCAAACTTTAATTTTATTTAATTTTATTTATCATTGATCACTTTGTTTATTAAACATAATGACTAAATTAATTAAAAAAAAGTAAAAATTTAGTGACTTTTTTAATATTTTCAGTGACATTTTTAATATATTCTTAACTCTAATGATTAAATTGTCGATTTTGACAAAATTGAATGATCATTGTAACTATTTTCCCAAAAGATTTCGGGAACTCTCTTCATTCCCGGGTTATCCACGCAGCAAAAGAAAGAGGAGAAGGAGGATGTTGGGCCCAGATCACATGCAATGCGTTTCAGAATGAAAATCCCCTTCTGCAATTGTTCTCACTCACATGCCTATTAAATGTGTACAATAATGTCTCGAGGGGTCCATACATGTCATTCACCATTGTTCTTATGGTCTCCTATAACAGACTTCGCCTGTCCATTTTCCGGTAAGAGTTCGTCTACGATAGGACATAGGACGATACATCAAATAAGACACCTCCATTGAAAGGCAGACTACATTAAGCTAGTGAGTAGTTCTATCAGTGATGTGTTCTTATGTACCGTGCACCTTACCATCCCAAACCACAAACTCCCGAAGAGTATCCCAAGTGTGTACACATTGAGTTTCAGTGAAACACTATTACCAATCTCCAACCACAAAAACAAAGATCATAATCAGCAAACGAAAGGAGGAGGAAGATATGACGATAAAAAAGAACCTGTAATAAATTTTGATATCATTCATATCTAGTAATGAGCAGAGTACAGTGCTATTTCTTTGATCTAGTTTTGGTACAAGTAATTGAATGAGTGTTGGCTGTGGTGGGACGTCATGAACTGTGAGCAACAAGGACATCCATATCAATTATATCTGTACTAGCTGGTCTACCTCCTCAGATCCTCTATAATATGATCAGTGCAAAGAAGCGAACCATGATGTATAATGCAGATGAGAACATTTTTGGTATAGTAAGGTAAATATTGTGTATATATGAAGTTTATATAGACTAATTTCATATAAGGAAGCAATTACTTCCTTGATTAAATAGTTAGTGGGAAAAAATTAACCGAATTTTATAACTCATAAATCTTGGAAAATTGGGAGTCTCAGAATTACCGGCGTCAAGTCTTTCTAGTACTTTCAGACTTGTGAAGCTGTAGAAGCAATGAGTTGGTTACTACAAATATCGAACTCAAGGCCATCATCCCACCTGTCCAACCATATTGTGAGTTACTCGTTCAAGACATGGAACTAAAGTCTGGAGAAATCTGAATTTTATCCACATTCCAATTCTAACCATCTCATTCAATTACTAGAAGGAATTAGAAAATGAATTTTTCCTCACCAGAAAGTGATGGTGTCATGGCAAAATCATATTGAGGAAGCAGTACTCCAGCAGCAATGGGGATGGCGATTATATTATACGCAACTGCCCATGATAAATTTTGATAAACTTTTGCCATTGTTGCTTGTGCAAGTTCCAGTGCATCTACAACCTGCCAGAAGCACATTCTTTTAAGTATAACATCATAGAGAAGCTCTGAAGCTCCCTTAAGCCTTGTTTATGAAGATTCAAGAAATAACTTACTTGGGATAATTTGTTTCCAAGAAGTATAATTGATGCAGCATTTGAAGCTGCATTCTCTTGTCCTTCGATCTGAATAGCAATCCCAACGTCAGCAAGAGCCAAAGACGGTGCATCATTTATGCCATCACCAACCTTAAAAAAAGTATGTCAGTCTGACGTTCAACTCTGTATTTGCTCACAGAAGAGAATTCACATAATTTTAATGATCATTTTACAAGAATGGATGAAGAACCACGATACAAAGAAACCTATGCAAACAAGACCTTATAAAACTGAAATCTAGAGTTTAAACTGTATGTGAAGTGGTCACTACACATAGGTTTAGCATCATTATACAACAGCAGTGGCATAGCAAAAGCATATGGAAACAAAAAAATTAAAGGAATAAGTGATCAATTTGGAGATGGTTACCATTGCAACACGATGCCCTGCAGCTTTAAGACTAGAAATAGCTCCAGATTTTCCCTGTGGACTCAATGATGACTTGATAGATTCATTGTCTATTCCAGCTGCTTTTGCTATAGTTGAAACTGCCTCTTCCCTGTCCCCAGAAAAAAGGACGGTTTTGATACCCTTCTGCTGGAGTCTACCAGTCAAATCAACACAAAGTCAGCATACATGAAAGAAATGAACTTGATAAGTTGATAAGGAGTGTGTAGAGGAAGAAAATACAGTATATCACACCCTATGAATTCAAATTTAGGCTATAGCAAAGGAGTGATCCTTGGTCATTTCATTTACAATGTATGCTGTGATTCTATGAACAGATGAAGCATTGGATGGGGACAAAACTGAGCATTTCTATGGTTTCCATGGTGGAGTTTAATAATACCAATAAACATTATCATTGACACTGCACTCCAATTTTTTTATAATGTGATAGATAAATTACCTAGTTACAGTAAATTGAGCATCTTGCCGCAGGCTGTCGGATATTGCAATAGCACCAATGATGCCTTCTCCTTCACGTCCAACGTATACAATTGTTTTTGAATAATTTGAAGGTGTTATGCCTTCGGATGATTGACAGACAGCATTTTCTAGTTTCAAAATGTCAGATTGATCTGTACTTCTCTGGAACCGTTCATGAACCCATTCCAAGGAACCCACTGCAACCAAAAGGCCATCTACTTCTGCTAATGTTCCAAAACCTGGTTCTGTTAATTGCCTTCTCGTGACTGGGATACTCAAGTTCCTTGATTTTGCTTTGTTCAAGATTGCATTAGCAATTGGATGTGATGCTGTACTCTCGACCGCAGCAGCAATTTGAAGAATTTCCGACTCTTCGTACTTGAAAGAAGCAATGCTAGAAACAGCAGGTTTTCCTTCAGTGAGGGTTCCTGTCTGAAGGTTGAGTCTCAGTGTGAGATTGCAAATATAACTTCGCATATAAACTAGTACATGTGCATGAATAAGCCCGACTTTCTAGATGTAAGTCTACCTTGTCCAAAGCAATGTGATCTATACTAGCCAATCGTTCCAATACATCTGCACCTCTCACAAGGAGTCCTTGCCTTGCTCCTGATAGATTCCAGTGCAACAAAATAAACTTAGAACTTTCTATCAGTACCTTACTATCATGACAAGAAAGAAGTTTAAGCATGTATGAACGACTCGACAACTAAGTAGAGCTCCCATTCCACCAAGCACAGATCTCAAACTCCAACTTAAGAAGAACAGAAGATTACTTGTAACATTCCAACACCCAGCATGATTTTCTCAGAGATATACAGAATATAAAGTGATTCTAAATTAACATGTTAGATGGTATACCAAGGGAAGTGCCAACTAGAATTGCTGTGGGTGTGGCAAGTCCCAGTGCACAAGGGCAAGATACTACCTGCAGAAGAACATGAACGTTTCGATGAGACACCAAGGAGATTCAATACAAGTTTTTTTTTTCCTTCCTTTTTTCGGTTTCTAAAGGTAATAATATGATACCTATGATATTCACATATTAGGATATATGTTGGATGAAACTCACCAAGACATCCACAGCTAGTTTCAAGCTCAACAGCAATGGGTCTCCGTCAGGCCCTGCAATATCATTGAGCAAAACATCTGGAAAAATATGTGTTCCAATGTAGTACCTGCAATGAATACTAAGCATAAACATGGATAGTTGGAACAAATTCATGACATCAATGCATATAATCACCACGCCACCACCTACCAGAAAGCAAACGTTGTGGCTGACAGAGTCATTATACTGTATACAAAAGGTCCAGCTATTGAATCAGCAAGCCGTTGTATAGGTGCTTCATGGCTTTGAGCATCCTCAACCTGACAAATGGAATGCATGCACTGACTAATGAGTAAGAGGTGCTAAAATACAGCAAATATATCAAATGAAAGGCTTCCCCTCAATTGTCAACCCCCCTCTCATTATGACCAAAAGAAACATAATTAATAAAATAATTGATATATCATCCAAAACGCAACAAAAATACTTGCTTTGCACTGATGAAATAATATTTCTGAAAAATAAAATGCAAGCAGCAAGCTTGCTTAAGAATGGTCTGTGTCTTCACTAGTAAAGATAGTCTTACTGACCATGCGAACAATCTTGGAAATCATTGAATTGGAGCCGGTTGAAGATGCTTTAATCCTCAAGGGGCCATCCTGAAAACATAACCAATTCCTCTCAGAAACAAAATGTCAAGTGAATTACCTACTGAAAATTACACAAGCGACTTATGCAGAATGTATGTGAACATAAACTGGCAACTCCTGATCTCATCCAGTATGGCCAACTGAATGCCCAAATATATTACAAATTTACCTGAATAGTTTGGGAAGTCAAGATTTGTAAAACATGACTTAGAAATGTCAGTGCTATAAGAGACAACATATCCGTATTCAGTTACACAAGCATACCCAGTTTATTGTTCCAGCGGAGACATTAAGGTCTTTTTCTTTAAATACAGGAAGTGATTCCCCAGTGAGCATGGATTCATCCACAACACTTCTTCCAGCAACAACTATTCCCTGTGGAAGCAGTTTATTTTTAGGACTCATGGGCATTTGCTCAAATTTTTACAAGCCATGCCAGTGTAATATATTGGAGTAATACTGACTAAAAATGCTTACATCCACAGGTATGGTTTCTCCCGGCAAAACCAACACAGAATCTCCCACACGGACATCATCAGTTGGGACCTCAATACAAATTGCATCAGAGCAAAGTACACTGTCGCTGGTGGAATCATCTTCAGAGGAGGCAATAACAAGTCTTGATTGAGTGTTTATCAGTGACTGCCAAGAAAAATCGAATCCAACAAGTCAGTTGTCCATACTATCATATGGGGCAGGGAAAGAAACCTACCATGCATATGTGATACATTTGTGTAATTTTGTTTTAAGTTTATACATATGAACCATAAATATGAATTAAATTCTATTACCAAGAGCTCATTCATATCGCTAGATGCCCTAATCCTTGCCCTTTCTTCAAGTGAACGTCCTAGGAGCACAAACCCAAGAAGCATGACCTGCATACTAGAAAAAAGGAGTTCTTAATGAAATCTTTCATAATCAACCAGATCTTTAAAATGGCGCAAATATCAGGAACTCCAGAAAGGATAAAGATGCAGAAGTCGAAAGCAAATCCACTCACTGGCTCATCAAAGAAAGATGCATCCCACTGAAGCTCAGGGTTAAGAAGAGAGACCTATAAGATTGAAGAAATCAAAAGTAAACAACATTTGTAATAAACAATCGGAACCACATTACAACGAAATGAAAAAGAGACCAACCGCACTAATTGTAAAAGCAGCAAGAGATCCAAATCCAACAAGAGAGTTCATATTGGGCGATCCTTTTCTAAACGCTCTAAGACCATCAAAGAGCAAATCTACAACAGAATATTATCACAATGTTTAGCTCAGGCAAGTGCACAAATGCTGTAACTAACGCAAGCGAAAGCAGTTAGTTAGCTTCTCCTAAATTTAAACCAACCTCGTCCAGGTCCCAACAAAGCTCCCAAAGCCAAACCTCCCTTCACATACGAATTATGGAGCACATCCATATACAATCCTAAAACCAATAACACATACACATGCACAAATGCAAATTTAGTATCACAATTTCAAATTAGAAGTGAAATTCAGCAGCAGCACTGTCAGTATTTACCATGAGCAATGTGAATCCCTAGAGAATGCAAAATGTGCGAAGCGTGTGATCCGCAGCACAATGCAACGAGAGTCCAAGCCAAAATGACTCGGTTCCTACTCTTGACAAGCATCTCCTCTTTCTTCTTCGCCGTCTCCTTCCACTTCTTCACACTCTCCGCCACTCCCATCCCGGAGCTCCTCCTCTTCACCGCAAACCCGCACTCCGTCAGCCTCCCCGCCAAGCTCTCCGCCACCTCCTCTGCCGCTTTATCTCCGACTTCCGGCCTCAGCTTGACCGCCGCCGTCTCGGTCAACATGTTGACCGCCACCGAGTGGACCCGGTCGTCCGCAGACAGCACCGACTTGACTCGCGACACGCATCCGCCGCACATCATCCCGGAGACGTCGAGCAGAACCGAGGCGGCGGCGCTGGACTCGTTGACCGGAATCTCCGCCGCCTCCGCCGCGAGTTGATTTGGGGTGGCGACTTGGAGGCAGTTGAATAGAGTGAAATTATTATGATTCGATTGGAGGCGGCGTCTGCGGTGAGTGAAACGGCGGCGTTTGGGGAGATGAGGCTTGAAGTTGATGAAGGCGGAAGCGCGGTCGACATTTGAGTTGGTGGAGTAGCTGAAGTGGAGGAGCTTTGGGTCAGGTGAGAGAGAGGCTCTGAGAATAATACTGTTCATCATTGAGAGAGAGAGAGAGAGATTAGAGAACGTGGTGATGGTGGAGGAGAGCCTGGAGAGGAGAAGACTGACCGGGGAAGAAGGTAGAGGTGGTCGTTGAATTCTAAAAAGATTATTTGGCGGTCTATGGGAATTGAATTATATATTAGTTTGACACGTCAGATTATTACCAAACTCACTAAACGAGTTTTGTGGGGGTGTGCCAGCGGTCGTGTTGGACCTTGTTTAAAAGGAGGTCTATTAGGAAAAATATATATTTAAATAGCAATGTAGCACTTTTAATTTGGGTACAAATTTGACAAATGATTGTGAACGTGAATGAATTTGAAGTGTTAGAGTATCTCCAACAGCTTCTCCATTTTCTTGATATTCTCAAATTTGAAGAATATTAGCCTTGTTTTTGGTCCAACAGTTTCCCCATCTCATTCCCCAAAATAAAGAAGGAGAGCAAAACATAGAGTGGCTTCCCCAAATCTGCAGCAAAGCCTTCCTTCCCCAAATTTCTTAAAATTAGCATTATCATAAATATTTCACATTCTTCAAAAAAGAAAACAATATATATTGAATATTATATGGCAATAATAGAAGATAAAACATTTATTTTACTATAATTAGTATATATGTAGGATATTTTATTGTTGTAATTAATGTCAAAGTCTCTAAAATGGGGAACCTGTTGGATTTGGAGCAAAAAAAATTTGGAGAATTTGGCTTTTGCTTTCCCCATTTTAGAAAAAGTTTGGAGAAGCTATTGGAGATGGTCTTAGGCATCTCTAATTATGAAGTTTTATAATGGTCTTATATTTATTTTGAGATTTTAATTAGACATTATTTATATAACACTTTAATCATCTTTAATGGTAGAAGTTTTAAGTCAAAGTTTTAACTTTATATATTTGATTTTTCTTTATTTTGTGTTGTAATTAATAATAATTTATGTAAACTATTCTTTTTGTACATGATAAATAAATATTATCATATTAATTTTTTAGAAAAAATTGAATTTTGTCCACTTGCGTCTTTTCTCTCCAATTTCGTCTTTTTTCGTGTCTTCTCTCCACTCTCGTCTCTTCTCGCGTCTTCTCCCTCTAATTTCTCTTCCTTTTGCCAAGTGGCCCCAGCCCAAAATTATAAGATCAAGTCTCATATGGAGTCTCAAAATAAGACTTGGGTTGAGACCAAGTCTTATAAATATAGGGTTTAGGACTTCACAGAACTATCATTGGAGTCCAATTTTTTTTAGTACCCCAAAATTATAGGATTTAGGACCTCCTATTGGAGATGCCCTTAGGTTTCTTCTCAAATTTTTGCAATGTTGATTAGGGTTGAAGAATTGAATATGGTTGTTATCGATGAAGAAATGTTTTGACAAATCATTAATTTTGATCTAACTAATGTTATGACTCTATACTAACGATCATAGAATTTGTGTTCAATTGAAATAGATCCATATTTTGAATATATTATAATTGTTTACAAGTTCACTATTTGTTACAAATTCAAGATAGTGTTATTGTCCGTTTTTATCATTCGTAATTTGGGTTTGTCAACTCATTTTAGTATTCTCCACAAAACTCGACAAAACGAGATGGTTCACATCAATGCATCTCTCTAAACCCTAGTAATGTGCATTCTCCTTTAACTTTTTAATGAGGCTTCAAGAAGTTCATCGATGCTCTCAACAACCCCAACGACTAAGTGAGACGTTTTAGAGAATTCAATGACATAAGGTGATTGGTTCACCTTTATCGGAAATAATGTTTAAACATGTGGAGGTGGCAGATATAGTTTAGAGAGGCAAATTTATGGCAAATATATCTATGACAGATGAAAACTCGAGTTTTGCAGTCTATTTAGAGATAATTTTCAATGTATCTTATATAATTTTTATTTTTGTCCAAAGATTTGTTAAGCTTAGGAAAAGATTTTCGGTCAATGTGAAATAGTTCCACTGTATCTTACAGCACAGTGATGGACCACTTTGACGACCTCATAATTATAATCTAGACTGAAAAGCATACAATAACCATCAAACCACTTACGGTGGAATCATCGAACATTCCGATGCACTTATGGATGGAATGATCAAATTAACCTAGTTTATAAAATTTAAGTGATTTAATCCTAATTCCTAACGACCAGGGAAAAACGAGTGGAGAGCAAACGTCGTCGTATGTAGCAGAAACCCTGAGAAACATTACATTACATCACAGTTATCCAAATCTGGTCACCTGTTTTCCTGATCCACACTTCCTTCTGCTTTCTTCTTCTTCTTCTTCTTCTCAGCTTTCCATTTCCGGAAGAATGGCTCATCACAGCGACCTGCACTCGGCCACCGAAACTCCTAAACCATTAACACCCACTTCAAATTTCTCTCCAAACTTCGCAATGCTTCTCTCTCCAACCAACTTCACACCATTTCTCAGATCACCATCGCCCACATCATCATCATCCTCCTCCTGCAGAAAACCCAATTTCACCCTTCCTGATATTCAATCCACAATCGCATCAGCCACCGATAACTGCCTCAACTTGCTCCACTCATTGGCCGCGCACAACCCATTTCTCAACAAACTAGTTTCACTCCACGGCGACTACAAGAATTTCTGCCACCAGGTAGGCCGCCGCATTTTGAAACCGCGAAAAATGTAACAGGAGGTTGAAAACGTAATTTGCAATTGTAATTTCAGGTTCAGTGCACGAGGTACAGGAACTCGAAGAAGACTTTATCTAGTCATCACAATTTCGCGGCGGTTATACCGGGAGACTCGGTGGCCGGACTCGTCGTCGCAAATGGCGTCTCCAACTTCTTGAACTTGTACAACACTCTCTTGGTCTGCAGGCTTGTCTTGACATGGTTCCCTAACTCCCCTCCCGCCATTGTTGGACCGCTCAGGTGTGTAAACACACACACACACACACACGTTCGATTAAAATCAGTCAAATTGATTAGCATCATAATTTAATGTTACATTGTGCCATTTTGGTGGTGATGATGTCATTGTGGGTGCAGCACAATATGTGACCCTTACTTGAACATTTTCCGCGGGCTAATTCCGCCGCTAGGAGGGACATTGGACCTGTCTCCCATTCTGGCCTTCTTGGTTCTGAATGCGTTTACGAGCACGGCTGCCGCACTACCGGCTGAGCTTCCGGTAGCTTGGCGAGAGATCGGTGCTACGTCTAGAGCAGGAGTTTCTTACCTCACAACGCCGCAGCAGAAATGGATGACTAGGCTTCAGGGGAGTAACACAAAGAGGTGAGACAGACAGAGTTTAGGGTTGGTTGCCCGCCCTTACTTTTTGTAATATTTGGAGAACTTTGACGCCAAAACTTGGGCCAATTTCTTTTACTTGGCTGAAGCTGGAGAGTTTTTTTTGCCTTGCAACATCATATAGGGTAGTGATGCTTTCGGTTGGTGCTGTCTGTTTTGTAAGTGTAAGCATTAAGCTTGAAATGAATATGTCAAGTTTATATAGATTTCCTTTACACAACCAACTGCAATTCTGTTGAGGCTATGAAGCTGATAGTATATATAAGTCATGCTCATTTGATGGACAGTTTTAGTATTAACTTGGAGAGTCATGAATCTGAGGTTTGACGTTATTAGCTTCTCTAGTTTTATTGGTTTAGAGGACTTTGTCGAGGGACCAAAGCACCCACGACCCACGGTGTTCAATGTGCCTAAGAACCTAAACAATATTCGTTTGCTTAATAGATTATTCTATCTTTAATTGTGATTTCAACCATATGGTTCATGTGGTAAGACTTAAGAGAGCTATACAGCATCTGATTCCAAATAGTTATGCAGGTATAGTCCACACTAGTATCAATCGTAAATTTTTGCTAATGGAGAATATAATCTATCCCACTCAATCTGACACCGAAACCTTCTTGTTTACGCCTCTGACTCCTAGTCTTGAAGGGAACATTATCTCTTGGTTTCTGGATGGATTCCCTTCAGTGTCCTTTTCCTCAGGCTCTCCGTTACAACCATTAAATTTGGACATCTGCACTGACAAATATACAAGATAGAGAGAGTAGAGCAAAGAAGTAAAAGTCTTGCATTCTCACATTCGTGAATGGAGCTTGGAGCTACAAGGAGGACGAGCAGGGTTTCCTCATATGAGAAGTTGGTGGCCATCGGGTTGGCGTTTCTAGCTGTGCTTTCTCCTCTCTATATAGACCGCAGAACAGTAGAGGATCCAGAAGTTGACTTGCAGGAGCCCATCAACTTTGCTGCTTGGCTGCCTCTGATGGTGGTGGTGCTGATCTTGGCAATCACTTTGTCATTTTACTTGGACCGAAGCTTTACCAGGTTTGATCCTTACTGGATTTACAGACTTGGCGGTTCTTCTAGCGGTATTATGTCAACTCTTATGGTTCTGGCTTTGGTTTTGAAGTGTAAATCTTCTATTTGGAACTGGGAGGCTTAACTCAACTCTTCCTTCACCAGTGCTTAGTTCTCTGCTATCTAATTTGACTAAGTTCATGCATCTCCCTGTGGAGAAATGTAGCAGCCTTTCTTATGTAGGTCAAAAAGTCTATTCATCTCTGAAATTTACAGTAGTGGTTTCCTTTTATGAACAGCTGCACACTGGTGATCTTTAGGCAGAGATAGAAACCGAGATGAATCGCACTAATCTTGCAGTTACACTCTCACATACAATGAAACCGAGAAACATAGAACAAAACTAAGGCCAAGCAAACATAGAACAATACAGCAGAGCGGCAAAAAGGCCGCGATTTCTAAGTGGAAAAGCATTCCGGATTCTGATACAACATACAATCCAAACACAAAACCCATTGCAACCACAGCTGTGGTGAAAAGTGCCCACAGGCGACTACTTCTAGACCAATCATAAGCACCACCGCACTCGTCATTCGCACCACTAAAGCACCCGGGTCTAGTTGTCGTAACTACACCATCCTCAGGGACAAAGCTACTGTTAGTCTTGCCGCTGCTGAACAAAACACACCAGAAATATGGAGAACCACCATCACTGCCGCTCACAGCAGCTCCCACTTCAGTGTGATTTTTGTAGTAGAGTATGTCCAAGCTCTTGCTGCTTTCAATCAAGATGTTGGAAAATGCTTCGGCAGCATGGACATATTTAGTCTCGCAGCCAAGTAAACGGCCGGTGATTGGAGAGAGGGTAGAGACTTCAACACCACAATTTGGAGCAAACGTTTCAGCAAATTGCGAATCTGCTGGCTTCTTGGCATCAGGACCTCCTACAGCGCCAAAATCACCTGCATACGCTTTTATGTACTGCAAGGCATGCAGGCCAACCCCGGGTTGTCATAGAGTGACGGTGACTTGAGTGCAGTTCTGTTCTCATTGATCAAAACCACCAAGTTATAGTAACTTTTGCTGCAATGTTCATCCACGATTAATCTCATTGCTATGACTCGTATCATTGATTCAGAACCACAGCAGTAACAATAAAGAATTACGACTCCAACAGAAAATCAAGCAAAATGGATAGGCACGGCATAGCTGATAAAGTCGATGAATCCAATGAAGCAATAAAGTCACTTTTTGGTGCGAGCTTTACTAAAATGGATATATAAAAAGTATTATAAGTAGTCTGATAAATAAAAAATAAATAAAAGGAACAACGATATATTGTCCCTTGCGAGAGATTCTTTTGTATTACTAGCCGTGGCCAACACCGAAGTGCCTAGAAAATTATTGAATAACAAACACTTTATTGTGATATTACATAAGAAAAAAACAACTATAATACACCCTATACAAACACACACAGAATTCAGGTTGTTAATTTCACCCGTTCTAAGAATTTTGAATACAGAGAAACAGTCATAAAACCCAGGTATACTTATTGTACGGCTACATAAGAATACCATAACTGCTACCTATATTCTCAATGCAAATGCAACCGAAATAGATTAAACCATTTACAAGAAAGTTCACTTATAGATAACCAAATATGTTGTCAAAATTCCTAAACAAGAGAGCAGTACTTGCTCTAATCAAGTATGTGGTGACAGGCTGCTAAAAATACGCTTCAAACTTGGGCAAGCTGCACGTAATCTCCCCATGCTCAACGGACATATCTGTCAATGGCCGCGGAGAGACAATATTCAGAATTTGATGTCAAAAACAGATTTGTTTAAGGGAGAGAAAACAAGAGCTGAAGTCTGAACATACCTTGGGACAAAAACGAACATCAAGGGTCTCCAACACGCAGCATTTGGATATCGCAGCTTCCACTGCTGCTACATCCATGTTGCAAGACTAACAAAAATTCCAAGCAAGAAATGAAATTAAAAACAAAGCAGTAGTGGAAGCTGTTTGCGGTGCTCTTAAATATTGTTGGGTGAAAACAAATTTCCAAGCTGAACATAATGTGCATATGTTTGATTTGCACATTCTGCGAGTGCGGCCAGACACATGACATACAGAATAAGGTGGTCAACCTAATATGAGTCACATAAGAAAGAATAAGCATACCTGAAGAAAGAGACTAGTCAATTTTGGACACTCAAGCTTTAACACTTCCAAAGAATAGCAATTGCTGAATAAAGATAAAAATGTTAGTAAAATAGCTATAAATCATTAATAAAAATTAATAAAGAATAATCATATAACTCCTTAAAGAACATACCTCAGATTAAGATAGCATAGATTGAAACAAGCCACTTCAACATCCTTCAAATTCGCTGAGAGAGAAAGGTTCAATGAAGACAACTGGAAACAACCTGCTCCTACTGGAATGTGAACTTTCCTGATATTTGGACACCCCACACAGTTGAGATTCTGCAGTAGCCGGCTTCCATACTCAACTGGCTCCTGGGCATACCCAGGTGAAAATACGCCTAAAGGAATTACGGCAGGCTGCCCACCATTGCTACCCCAGTTCAGATCATGCAAGTTTGCACAGCCATTCAAGCTCACATGAGTTAAGTGAGTACAAAAAGATAAAAGCTCTTCTATGGCAGACTGACAGAGGCTTCCATAAGACAAGTCCAATTCCTGGAGAGCAGGAAGAGCCCCTTCCTTGTAAAGTGGCTCCAGGGATGAATCAGAAAGATATTTGCACGCTTGTAATTTCAAAACCTGGAGGTAGATGAGGAAAAAGAAAGCGAAATGATAAGATGATTTAACCAGATGCATCAAATCAAGATTTAAAGAAAAATATGTTAAGACATGAAAATCAATTTTCATACTGATAGCCAAAATTAGATATATGGGCATATAAACTCTGGACCTCAACAAATAACTCCAACTATTTTATGATACGTCAGGTTGCATCGAATCTATAGCTTAAGATAGATTACCTTTAGTTTACTGCAAGACTCAAAAACTGGCTTCAAGCTCATTAAGAAAGTATATGACAAATCAAGCACAATCAAATTTGGAAGCCAGCGCAAAGAATATAGCCCATCAGGACCAACAGACGGACATGACATCAAAATCAAAGACTCAATTAGTGGGCATGAAGCAGCTGTCGCGGACAAGCAATCATCCCTAAGCTGGCTGCACGACATAAAATACATAAAGCTTTTAGTTTGTCTTCAAAGATAGGAAGGGGATTAGTTAGGTAAGTATACCAAACCTGCAAAAGGAAGCATCCAAAGAAGTTAAGAGTGGACAATTAATAGCTGCTTCAGCTAACACACCACATCCCTTCAACTCAAGCAGTCCCATGTTTGGCGCATTGATACTGAGGGCATTCAGTTTGGGACATATTCCCAAATTTAGTGACGTAAGGCCAACCTGAAGAAACATGATTAGTAAATTATGTTCTACTCTGGATGCTTAATGAAATATTTACATACAATAGAAAGAGTGCACCAAAACAATTACATTCTATAATTTTAGCAACTTACTGGAGAAAATGCTGTGCTTTCAAGATGATCACAACCATCCAAAGAAACTTGCTCAAGATAGGGGCATGTCAGTTCGATGGAAGTGGTTGCCCGACAACCAACAAGTGATAAACTGACTAAAGAAGTGCTACAGAATTGAACTGTGGTTAAGCTCTGAAAGGAGTACAAGTTTCAAGTGAGCTGAAAGATAATAACACATCCAAAACAAAACTCAAATGCCACAAAACCAGTCAACACAACAGTATTGAACTGAACCAATGAAGAGAAAAAGGGACAAACCTCACAGTTTTCAAGAACTAAAATTTTGAGCTTAGGGCACCCACCACCATTACTGAAGACGTTGCATATTGAATTCGTTAAAGATTCACAATCTGTGAGGTCCACTTCTTCCAAACTTGGGCATTGCAGTGCCAAAGTGGTTAAGCTCTCTTGCTTCTGCAATGATAGTTTCTGCAAGTCCGAAAGCCCATTCAAGGTTTAGAAGACTGAGAATGAGCAATGTATTTATTACACAAGCAGAATCTGATTTTTTAATAAAAGACATACTTGAAGTGAATTCGAAGTGATGCTGATACGGTGGAGCACAGGGCAATTAGACACCATTATAGACGACAGCATGAGAGTTCGAAGATTGAGATCAGCAAATCTGTAGAGGATACACAAAATTACACGCTTTATAATTGAAAGGAAAGTACCAAGGAAATCACAAACTTTCTTCAGGGAGGGGGGACTGGGGAACAAGGAGGTAATGGAAACAAAAGCTTACTTGCGACAATGTACTAGTCTAATATTCTGCAAGCGTGGAAGATCCAGGTTCACAGAGGTAAGTAGGCTGCAATTGTCAAGCTCTAAAACCTGAAACAGGTCATAATTTCAGATATGATTGAGTCAAAACATTTTGTGCAACAACAATCATAATACCAACAATGGGCTCAATATTCATACCTCCAGCATGTTACTATGGGCTATTGCAACCATTGAAGCGGAAGTGATGCCCTCGCAACTATGTAGCTTGAGAACTGTCAACATATTCAGTCTAACAGACTTCAAAGATAAAAGCAAGGTAGCCTGTCAGAAAACAAATCCATACCAATAATGCTACAACAAAGATGACTGCAACCACTGAAATCTCACCTCAAGGGATACATTTGGACAGTATGATGCATTGAGAACATGGAGATTTGCACAAGCAGCAGCTATCTCACGTAGTGTTTCATCACTAACACACGAACAATTGGTCATATCTAATGACTCTAACTGAGAACATGATGTCGCTGCTGAACGAATTGCAGCATCTGAAAGCTTGTGGCAAGAGGCTAGATCAAGATCACGCAAAAGAGGGCTAATAAGAACAGCCTGAGCCATGCTACTGCGCTTCATGGATAGCGTCTCAAGTTGTGGACACCTGCAAAAAAATCAGAGTTATCACAAAGTTCAAAGCAACTAAACAACCTGAAATAGTTTCATTAAAACCTTTTAACTTTTTCACCTTATAGATATGCGCATGACACGACATTTTGTGAGTTCAAGATGACTCAGCCTATCATGGTTTATAAGTATCTCCTGGATACCATTACCAAGAGTAGAATCATTGATGGTCAAACTTCTCAACATTTGACAATCTGCCAAGGAGTGGAAAAATAGATCCCCTATTATCCCTTTGCCTAATGTTAATACTTCAAGATTCCTGAAAAAAAAGAGGATATGCCAACAGGAAAATACAAGAGTGGAAATCATCATAGGTAGAACTATTAGAAAAACAGTAATGCAAGATTTAGATACAATATAAAATTATAATTTACCTTAATGATGAGATTGCTGTCATGACAAGCAAGTGGATAGCTGGAGTACCAGAAATATTCAACTCTGTGGCATTTGGATACCGCCAGCATATATCTTCAACTGCAATTGCACCAAGTGATTAGCTACAAAGTAAAATTGGACAAAGTTTAGATGCACTGCAGCTAAAATTGGACAAAGTATAAATGCACGACAAAGGTAATTAATAGTCATAGTAGACAAAGTCTAGACTCTAGAGGCACTACAACTAAAACTCAATATTTCCAATACTGCAAATATTGCAAGCAGCTCACGACCAACAAAGGCAAAAAACAATAAAAATTATTGATGGGAGGAAGGATATATTTTCTTTCTTTTTTTTAAACAAGGACATCAGTAACCAGTAATTTGACAGAGTTCTCCAGTAATATGGCACAGGTCAATCTCTGATTGTTTTAGATGAGTAGAAAGACTTTGCCTAAATAATAAATAAAAGAGCTAGAAGCTAATACTCACATTGCTCTACTGATATGTTCCGATTCTCAAAATTCAAACACCTCCAGAAATCTTCATGAGCACTAGCAGCTCGCCATTGCCTGCAGACTATTGCAGCTTGGCATAGATTGATGTGGTCCAAGAAAGAGAAGACCTAACAAGGAGAACAATATGATAGTCACAACAATAATCAAATTTGAGTGATAAACCAATTGTAGCTCCTTATATAGTACATTTATATATATATATACATATATATATACACACACATGGGAGAAAATGGTTACCATATGCAAGAGGTCATCTGTAAGATCCATACGAACTTCAAAATCTTCAGCTTTTGAACTGCCACCATTGTCTTCATCATCTTTCCCATTTCCAGAATCAAATGGATTCTCCTCATCACCATGGTTTGGTGAAAAATCGTGAAAAAATGTTTCACTCGTGTATGGAACATTGCCTTGATTTCTGCTGTAGTCTCTGCCTGCAGATGAACTGGAATTTCCAGCACCCGAAGACATTGCCATTGTATACTGGATATCACTGCAAAATGAAATTCTGTCAAAACACCAATCATAAGTATAGAAGAATCAACTCAGTAAAATCACCATCTGGTCCAAATACTAAACAACCTAATAGCCGCAGAATTGTTACGAAATGTAGAAGTCGATAATCACACTATAAACCATGTTCAAAATCCTATAGCCCCCCACTGATTAAAACCTGACACTTACTAAAGATTAAGCTTACTCAACCTCTAGACCAGAAATTAACAGTCAAGAAGAAATCAAAAACGAAGCGAGTAGATGACAATAGTTAAAAGCCAAGAAACTCACTGAGAAATGGAGTGAAGTTTGGCTCGCTTATGGTGTGAATCGTAATCCCCGACCTCCTCAGCAGGCGAGCTACTCTCGCCCTCCCACAACCGCAATGGCGGCTTCTTCCTAATCGCCGCCCTCAGAGTGTCGAGAGAGCCGACGCACACCGACTCATCCCAGAGTGTTCCGCCGCACATTGCCTGGACCATCCCTTCGAACATTCTCAGCTGCTCGCCGCGTCCACCACTCTGATTAGCCTCCAACCGCGGCCCAGCCTCATCCACCACCGCCGCCTCCTCCTCCTCGTCCTCCTCATTTTCCATAACCCCCTCGGAATTGTCCTTATTTACGAAATAGTCCATGGCCTCTGGTTCTTCTGCTACGGTGATGCACATGCAGCGCCAAATCCTCATACATCCGGCGCCCAAGCTCAGACCAAAACCCTAGGCCGCGATCCGATACATTTCTATATCATCCGAAACCCTAATTGCCGCCAAATCCAAAAAGAGTAAAGCAATTACCGAAACCCTAGAAATGAGGGCGGCGACTGGGTTTGGGAATTTGATTTGTTTAGTATAATACAAATGAATTGATCAACAGGCAGAGATAAAATACAGAAATGAAATTGAAGAATTTGAAGAGAGAGAGAGAGAGAGAGAGAGAGAGACTTATGAGTGGAGCTGAATGGATCCTGTGAGCTGATTCGCCGAGGATGCTTTTACAGTACCTTTGTCTAGTTTTCTCTCATTTCTACTTGAAACGGAAAACTGCAGGTCTATAATAGACTCGAGAGTCTCGACCTCTTTGACAATTCTAACAGCGCGACGCCATTTTCTATACGTCATTTCATTTTCTGATTTTCCGTTTTGTTTAGCTACTGATTTTCTCCGTTAAAGTAACAATAATAATAATAATATCTTATGAAAAAACCATAATATTATGCTAGTTAGTCGATAATATTCATAACAGTCCTGTTCTGATTATAAGTTTATATTTGATTTGTGATTAACAAATTGTAATTGTTTTTAGTAGTTGACTAAAATAGAGCAGAACGCGCTTAGTCACGCGCGATAGGGAAATTTTTTGAGGGGTAGGGTTTTGTATTTTCAGCTTGTATGGCGACTCGCCTTGGCGGCAACGGCCCTTGGACGCGTCGCTGCTTAGTGAGTGCGGCCGGTCGGGCTTCGTTGTCGATCCGTTTTCAGCAGTCATGGTGCAACTTGGTGATTAATGGATGTTGGGTTCAGCCTTTGGGTCTATGTGTTATGTCCGAGGAAGGTGTGTTTCGAAGGTGGTTGGCATCGTGGTCGACACGAAGGGTCGCCAGGTTTCTGGTCGAGATGACTGCGGCAAGAGTTATGGTCTCGATGAACTCAGATATGGACTGTTTGGATTGGATTTCATCGGGGTTCGTTGCTACTTCTCGTGGATGGTATACGCGCGATCTGAGACGAGGAACAAGTGCTCTTGTCACATCCCTAAATTTGGGGTCAATATTATACTGAAATATGGTGTTATGATTTGTGATGTAAATAAGAAACCCAAATAATTTTAAAAGTTAAGATATCTGAATAGTACATTTATTAAAGAGTGAAAACGCCACTATTACAATACCAGAGTTTATGGAGATAATAGTCATTACATTTATTCAATTCAAAATGCAAGTAGAAAACAATTCGTTTATTTAGTAAGCGACACATCTCATTTTCCCCAAGCATTCTACTCATCACCTGAAAACATAAAAGTGTAGCATCATGAGTTGCACTGACCCAGTAAGTACAGCATACAAGCATATATTAAATTATCTCTAAGAAACATCAAACTGAACAACTAATTCAAAAAGGTGGAATAATCAAAATCGGTTATATTCTCTCATGCTTATACTTGCGTCTTTATGATATATACATATAGGTATATATAATATACGTAGTTGCACAAATGCACATCTACTTACAAACACGCCAATACTTCCGAAGTGAGTTCTTTTGGATTAACTGGTAATTAGTCAAAAAAATTCATGTGCTTAGTCTCATAATACCAACACACATGTAAAATCACAACATACTAAGACCACCTACCAAAGCATGTATACTCTCAGTTTGACACGATTCATTTTTAAGAGTATAATAGTGCACTATATGTAAGGACTAGGGCCATTGGCTAACACCCACAATCACAACACTTTACCAGCAATTTACTTAAGCATGAGTTAATTCGTACTTTACACCCGACTTCAAACCTCAATCATACCACAAACAAGTCTTTAGTTAAGACTATATATATATATATATAGATCATTGATTATATCTTTATATCATAATCTTGTAATAAATATATACGTAATAGAATTCGTAAAGAAAGATTATCAAACTTAAACGCATTTAGATAATTAACAATTTTGGTCCAAAAGTTTCATTCGGTGGTAATCCGCCTGAAATCCTCTATTTGTTCCGAATTATACTTAAGTAAATAGAGCTATCAAATAAATAAACTTGAAGTAAATTAAGTAAATTAGTTACCATCGGTCCAAAAGTTTCATTCGGCGGTAGTCCACCCGAAATCCTCTATTAGTCTAAAATCAAACGTAAGAAGTAAATAATACGAGTAAGTAAATGAAATCAAAGTAAAAAATATATAGAAGATAAAATTATTAATCCTTGGACCAAAAGTATCATTCGGCAGTAGTCCGCCCGAAATTCTCCATTTGATCCGTTTTTAAAATCAATCCATATTATGTCTAAATTTGGAAAGTGAGTACACCAACTTGAAGTGTTTTTCGAGAGGAATCTAACGATAATAGTCATAAGGTCATGTAGAGTGTTCTCAAGTCCAGAAACAAAAATGTTTAACAACTGTCCAGAAATAGTTACGATTGATATTAAGCTCATTTGTATGGATTAATTAGTTATTAAAACTTAGTCAATGTCATTTAAACTTTTCATTTTGATAGTTGAACTCCTAAGTTTGTATTGATATAAAGAACACTAAATTTGATTAAGATATGAGTGAGATATGAATATTTCAAGTTAAGAGCACTTTAAGAGTTTTCGAACAAGATTAAGGAAAAGATTAACAAAAGTTGTTTTAGCCATAACTTTCTCATTACTAAGCTTTTTTAAGTGATTCAAAAGCCAAAATTGAATAACTTTTTGTGCAGAATCTAATTACGCAAAAAAAAAGTAATTAGAACTTTACTAGAAATGAAAATATTAAGCTACACTAATGATCATTATTTCCCTTTTATTCTTAGCTATGCACTTTGATGTGTGATCAGATTGAACTCAAAGGGGTATAAATATAGGCATGAGAGAAGACATGAGAAATAAATTTATACTTATTTTTATTTACTTTGCAAGGCAAGTTGATAATGGAATAGTTGGACTACTAATTCTACGGTAAATGTGCACTTGTAAAATAATAATAATAATGTGGTTGAAAATCTGATTGAAATATGCAATTGATGCTATAGACATGTACGCAGAGATATGTGAATATGAAAGTAGAATAAATTGGTGAATAAAATGTGTGTTTTTACTAATAAGGTGTAATATAGTGTAAAAATGAAAAACACATAAACCAATAATAATTAGCACCAAATTGATATATAAGCATGACCATTAAAAGTATTAATTGTGATCTTAAAACACAAAGTTTAGTTCGGAGAACAAATACAAATAAAGGGAATTAGGTCATTTCGCTAAAATTTCATTTATGAAAATCGGCTATTTGAAATTAATGTTATCTTACCGTTTCTAGTTGGAGTAAAAATATTTTTATTATTTTTACTAACCTACAACGTGGAATATTTCGTGAATCCAGCTTCATTGTCTCGAACCCAAGACCAAGGAGTACCTAACTTGAACTTGAGTATCCACTGGACCATTTGCTTCATTATGTTAATGTTTCTCTAAAGCTTGTTTTCACTTATTGTCTTCGCCAGACAATTTGTTATCAAATTTTTAAAGACTCTAAGGTTAAATTAAATTATAATAATTTTTAAGTTTAACAGTCTACCCACCTTTAAAAAAATTGTCCTTGAATTTTATGTACCTAATTCTGTGAATAAGTATGGGTATTTCTTCCTCATCTCCGACTCTAACTCCCAATAAGCCTCATTCTCATCGTGTTGATTCCATTGTATCTTTACAACTGGAATCTCTTTTGTGCGGAGCTTTCTCACCTCTCGGCCCAAGATGTGCACAGGTGCTTCGTTGTAAGTGGCATCTTCTGAGACTTTAAAGGTGATGATTTGTGATCTATAATATGTGACTTGTCTGGCTTGTATTCTAGCAACATAGATTCATGAAAGACGTTATGTACATTGGACATGTTTGGTGGTAAATCTAATCGGTAAGCTAGATTACCAATTTTCTCGACGATCGGGAAAGGCCCAATAAATCGTGGAGATAACTTAGCGTTCTTCATCCCAAAATGGATAATTCCTCGCATGGGTGAGACTTTCATCAAGACTTGGTCTGAGAGGACCCAACCCTAGATTACTAGTAAACTAGATAGTTTAGCTAGTAATCTAGAATTAAATCCTAACGACTAACTAAATTACGAGAAATTCTATGAAAATTTTAACATAACTCCCTTTGAAAACTAGACAACCCAAAAACATGCAGAAAGATAACACTTCACACATAATTCCACAGACACACCGTTGGCCATTAATGTCCACCCGGATTTATCAACAAATGACATAAACTAAAAACCAACAACTAAACTCATAAATATATATATAAAAAACTTATTGACAACATGCTGGTTCGGCATACAAAGGAAGTAACTCTGCAACTTAAAAGTAGCTGACGCAGCTGTTTACAGAAACATTTTTATTAACAAGAGTACTACTAAAATGATATAGTAAACTGATATCTTGAGCGACCCCTATATACAAACTGACAGTGAACTGAAACATACTGTTGATAGAAGACTGGTGGACTCGAAGCCTGCTACGACACCAAGCACACTCTCGGGGAATAAACTACAGCATGGGCAACAGAAACTGAAAAGTCCAGGGAAATGCAATAAAATATAAAACGTTAGCGTGAGTGGACAAAATACGATGATATGTATAAAACTGATTTAACATGCCTTTCCGCTAATTTATGTGAAATAATGCGAGTTCAAAATAAATAAACTGAAATGCAATGGAAGTGGTCGTTCAGGGCTCCTGACCCGGTACGATTATGAACAGAAGATATAGGTGATGAGAGCATCTAGGGTGTTGTCTGACCCGAGACGAATCAGGGTCGGGTAGGGATCCTAAACGGGTCTGACCAACTATTCAGTGATCAGCCAAATAGCTAGAACATCGATGCAACTAAATAAACCATCACAAACAAACCTCTAAATAAACGCTCGAAAAACATACTGTAAAGTGTAATGCATAAAAACCATGAACTCGCAATCAACTATGAAAATAAAGATGTCCACTCACAAGTCAACGACTACTGCTGGGATCCAATGGAATTTCCTTCGCTGCTAGGGTCACGATCTCGATGTCCTGAAATATGGATCATACTATATCAAAATATGTAAATATCATGAAAATCGACCCTAAAAATAACCTCGAAAGTCCTGACGAATAATCCCTCAACTTTCCTTGTCGGAGCTTCGTCGTAGATGACGGAGTGTGGCCATCATGCGCCGCCACAGGCAGCGGCGTGTGAGCCACACACCCTCTGGCTGAAGTTCTCTGATGCCGAAGTTTGACACCTCGAAAAATTCCCCGAAAATTTGCACGAGCACAAAATTAAATACTCTACAAATTTCACGAATAAAGTGACAAAAAATTATTGCTCGATGAAAAAGTCGTTAACAAACTCACATATGCGACTAATTGGCAATAAAGCTTACGACGTCACGATAAGCGCGTAATTTCAGTTCGGATCGTAACATGGTCTCCATTCTTGAATTCAACAGGTTTCCTATGTTGATCAGCATATCTCTTTTGTCGACTTTGTGCTGTTTTCAGACGCTCTTTAATTAGAGTGATAGTCTGTGCAGACTGCTTGATAATGTCAGGTTCTGGAAGAACTTCTTCTCCAACTTCAACCCAACATATTGGGGTACGACATGGTCTCCCATAAGGAGCTTCAAATGGTGACATTCCTATGCTCGAGTGATGACTATTATTGTATGCAAACTCGATCAAATACAGGTGATCTTCCCAAGTTCCTCCGAAGTCTAAGATGCATGATCTAAGCATATCTTCGATCACTTGATATACTATTTCGATTTGTCCATCCGTCTGAGGGTGAAATGCAATGCTCATATCTAGCTTTGTTTACATAGCTTCTTATAAGCTAACCCAAAATCTAGAGGTAAATCGGGCATCGCAATCAGAGACAATTGAGACAGGAACCCCATAAAGACGTACTATCTATTTTAAGTACATCTTGCTTAAGACATCAATGAAATATGTTACTTTAATGGGTAGGAAATGTGCTGACTTTGTGAGGTGATTAACGATAACCCATATTGCATAATTTTCCTTTTGTGTCTTTGGCAATCCTATGATGAAATCCACGGCAATGTTCTCCTATTTCTACTCTAGAACCTTAAGGGGTTGCAATAGTCCTCCTTTCCGCACGCGCTATGCTTTTACTAGTTGGCATGTGAGACATTTAGAGACGTATTTTGCAATGTTCCTCTTCATGTTGTTCCACCAAAAGTGTCTTCGTAGATCCTTGTACATTTTCACTCTTCCAGGTTGAACTGTGAACTTCGAACAATGCGCTTCATCTAGTATTTTCTTCTTTAATGGTACAAAGTCTCCTTCTAAAGCGCATTCCTTCTCCGTCTCGTATGTTCCAATCCTCAGGGTATTTTCTTTTATTTCTCGAACCTACTTCACAAGTTCTTCATTATCTCCTCGTGCTTGGATGATTCGGGTAATAATAGCAGGTTGCACTACTATATTTCCAATGAAAGTTCTACCTGAAGTTTGCGATGGACTAAGATTGTAGTCAATAAGAGTTTCTAGAATGCTCCAATTTTTCTTCAAAAACAAGACAAGGTGACTATTAGGTTTTTGACTTAAAGTGTCGGTTACTACATTTGCTTTCCCTGGGTGGTATTGTAGGTTGAAATCATAATCTTTAATCAGCTTCATCCATTGTCATTGTCATTGTCACATTCAAATATTTTTTAGAGAAGATGTACTTGAGGCTTTTGTGGTCAGAGAATAGATCAAACCGTTCTCCATACAAATGATGCCTTCAAACCTTTAAGGCAAAGATCACAACAACAAGCTCAAGATCATGCGTGGGATAATTCTTCTCGTGTGGCTTCAACTGTCGAGAAGCATAAATTACCACCTTTCCATTTTGCATAAGGACACAATCGAGCCCTTGATGTGATGCATCGCTATAGATTACAAGTGGGACTCCACTTTAGGGGATTGTGAGAATTGGTGTCATTGTCAGCTTCTCCTTCAGTTTCTGGAAGGGTCACTCACAATTGTCATCCCATACATACTTAACATTTTTTCGTGTCAACCTCGTAAGTGGGAGAGCAATTTTTTAAAAACCTTCTATGAAATCTTCGATAGTATCCAGCAAGGCCAAGAAAGCTTCGTACTTCAGTTGGGGTGGTTAGAGTTTTCCATTCTAAGACTGATTCAATCTTAGCAGGATCCATTGCTATGCCTGATTGAGAGACTACGTGGCCTAATAACTTGACTTTGTGCTTCTATAAATCACACTCCTCGAACTTGGCATATAATTTGTGTGATCTAAGAAGATTTAATGTCAGCTCCAAGTGTTATGCATGATTTGCTTCAGTTTTAGAATAGATCAAGATATTATCAATGAAGACAATAATAAATTGATCCAAAAAATGGGATGAAGACTTGGTTCATCAGGTCCATGAATATGGCAGGTGCATTAGTCAAGCCAAAGGACATTATTAACCACTCATACTGACCATATCGCGTGTTAAATGCGGTTTTGTAGATGTCTTCCTTTTTCACTAGGAGTTGATGGTACCCGGAGCATAAATCAATCTTCAAGAATATTTGAGCACCTCGTAGTTGATCAAACAAATTTTTTATTCAAGGTATTGAGTACTTGTTCCTAATGGCCACCTTGTTCAGTTGCCGGTAGTCGATGCGTAGTCGGAGAGACCCATCTTTCTTCTTCACAAATAAAACAGGTGCTCCCCAACTAGAAGAACTTTGGCGGATGAATCCAAGATCGAGTAACTCCTTAATTTATACTTGCAACTCCTTTAACTCCTTTGGTGTCGTTCTATATGGTGTAACAGAAATTGGCCTGGCTTCAGGTATTAAATTGATACTGAACTCAACATCATGTTTTGGAGGTAAACGAGTTATCTCTTGAAAAACATCTTTGAAATAATTGACCACATATATTTGGTCAATTAATGACTTGGATTTTTCTATCTTAAGATGGGCAAGAAACTTGGAAGGTAGAGACTCACCATGCAAATCACCCTGAATTTTTCGAATAGATTGACCAGGAATTGAGAAAGTGATTGTTTTCTCAAAGCAATCTACAAGGGCATGATATTTGACTAACCAATCAAATCTTAGGATTATGTCAATAGATCTCATGTATAAAACTATCAAATTTGCATCTAATACATTTATGGGACATGATTTACAAACTTTGGTTAGAATGGTTGATTTTTCTAATTATGTAGTGACCATAAAAAATTCATCTAGTTTGGAAGGTATCAAACCCAAACTAGTAACAAATGTGGAACATATGAAAGAATCATATGCGTCATTATCAAATAGTATGTGAGCATTAATACTGTATACTGTAAGCGTACATTCCATGACAAGTTTCTCGAAGACTATAACATTCAGTTGAACAATGCAAATTGGTGGATTATGGGCTTGTTTTGGAACATCACACTTGTTTGCAAAATGCCCCATCTTGCCACAATTGTAATAAGACCCAGGAAGACAACAAGGCTTTGGACATGCATTAAGCATGTGTCCAATTTCTCCACAATTGTAGCATCGAACTGGTGGTTTCGCCAACTCTTTTCCTTTGCCAGCCGGTGCCGTCAAGTTCTTGAATGCACATTTTCCTTGCTGTTGCTTCCATGGTTGATCACTTTTCTGGTTAGACATTGGATGACTTCTCTTCCCTCGTTCTTTCTCCCATCTCTCGTTCTTTCTCCATGCGGTGCTTATGATTCCCTTCCTCTTGAGTTAGTCCTTTGTCCACAACTTCCTCGTAGGTGATCCTTCGTTAAGTGACCAATCTCCTTATGTTGGAGTTCAACCTTCCGATGAAATGTCTCGCCTTCTTATCATTTATATCCACCATGTTTATGGCGAAACGAGAAAGTTTAGTGAACTTGGTTTCATACTCAAGGACATTCATTTTACCTAGAGTAAGTTGTATGAACTCAAGCTCTTTCTTGTCTTTCTCAACTTGTGAAAAATATTTTTCCAGAAATTTTCTTTAAAGGTTGCCCACTCCATGAGTTCCATTGATGTAGGTGGTGTTACACGTTTGATTGTGTCCCAGCAGTAACGAGCATCCCCTTCTAAGAGACAAGTAGTCACTTTCAGTAACTCTACTTGTGTGCATTCCAACATTTCAAAATGGATTTTCAGATTGTAAATCCATTCTCCAGCCTCGTGAGGTTTGCCTCCAACGAACCTCTTCACTCCTAGGTTCCTTAAATGTGACATTAGTCGTCCTAGTCTTCCACCTACTTGATTTACCTTCATCCTTCTTGTGAAGGCTTCGACAAAGTCCTCAACATCGACAAGTGAGTTTCTCTTATCAATCATAGTCCTATTTTAAGAGACGAATCCAAATGGTTAGAATTTATCGAAAATACTTTTACGCAAAATATATTGTACTAACGTACATTTGAAGTACCAAAAAATGTAATACTAAAGATTTTCTTTAGCTACTATCTTGACTCAAACCATATTCAAGACACAATGTTGGGTTTTGGAGTGCTAAGTTGATAGTGGAATAGTTGGGCTACTAATTCTAGGGTAAATGTGCACTTGTAAAATAATAATAATTTGGTTAAAAATTTGATTGAAATGTGCACTTGATGCTATAGACATGTACGTAGAAATATGTGAAAGTGAAAGTAGAATAAATGAGCGAAGAACATGTGTGATTTTACTAATAAAGTGTAATATAGTGTAAAAATTAAAAACACATAAACCAATAATAATTAACACCAAATTGATATATAAGCATGACCACTAAAAATATTAATTGTGATCCTAAAACACAAAGTCCAATTCGGAGAACAAATACGAACAAAGGGAATTAGGACATTTCGCTAAAATTTCATTTCTGAAAATCGGCTATTTGAAATTAATATTTTCTTACCTTTTCTAGCTCAAGTAAAAATATTTTTATTATTTTTACTAACCTACAACATGGAATATTTCGCGAATCTAGTTTCATTGTCTTGAACCCAAGACTAGGGAGTACCTGACTTGAACTTGAGTATCCACTGGACCATTTACTTCATTCCTTTAATATTTTTTTAAAACTTGTTTTCACACATTGTCTTCGCCAGACAATTTGTTATCTAATTTTTAAAGGCTCTAATGTTAAACTAAGTTATAATAATTTCTAAGTTTAACGAATTGTATAATAAATCTAAATAATTATACTAATTTTTGGGGTATTACAGCAACGACGGTGGACAGTTGTGTGGAGCCAGAGGTTGGTCACTGGTATCAATATTGGGCCTGGTTTACAACTGTGACTGGTGGGTCGGGTCGTAGGTGGGCATGGGGCTTAACCCTAAGCCCCATTTTTATTTTGTTATGTTTTGTCTCTTGTTTATGTATTTTCTGTTGCAATAAATCTTCAAGTAGTGAGGTATGTTGCACATAAGTCCTCATCTAGTGAGGATTGTGTTGAGTTTATATCCTCGTGTAACGAGGATTGTGTTGAGTTGTTGAAAGACTTTAGGGTCTTTGTTCTAGGTAGGTAACTTGATTAGGGACTGAAGCACCAATTTTTTTAATCAGAGGTTTGGGACCCTCGTCGCCTTACTCTTGTTTGTCAAGTTACATGAGTTAAACGTAATTGGTCTTATGATAATTTACTCTAGGGGATCGTTTATATCGTATCGGTAATCGATAGATTCCTTATAAATTACTACTTCAATAAAATTCTACCATCTACATAAAAAAAATTTACATATGAATCCAAAATTCCAAATCATATATATGAGAATAACAAATTAATTAAAATAGAAGAGAAAGATCCAACGCTAATTAACTATAACTAATCACGAGAAAATTGTCAACTACTTATAACCGTTTAGGATAATATTGGAGGTAGGTAGTGGTTAATTTTGATATTTAAAATAACTTTGGACGGTTGGCAAATAAGGTAACTAACTATGTGGTTGATCGCTTAGTCAATTATAGTGCAGTAAATGAAAGTGTCATTAGGCGGCGTCCCTCTTCCTTGTCTTCTTAAACATGGGTATAGTAGGGACGTGCCAATGGTGTCAGTTTTTTAAAGTCGGTAATTTGTTAAATTTAGGGTATATTTTTAGTTGTAGTATTCTATTTGTGTGGGTTTCTCTCTCAAGATTGATTACTTCAAATAGTAAGGTGATCAAAACTTATATCGTCATGTTCGGTCTGTTTAGACTAAACTGGTCTGTTTATGTTAAGCTTATTAAGTAAGAAAAAAAGTTGGTATGGTAAAGAACTAAAGATAATTAGGAATGATTAAGCTTGTTCACCTTCGGCATTAGACAGAGTTATCAACCCCAAATAGGAGAACACGGAGATCCCACTGATATATTATAATGGTGACAAAGAAGATGTTGATGAATACGCACAATCTTATACAGTGCCCAGAACTAAGCTAGCTTCTCGTACACACTGCACTACACCACTACCAGTTTACCACACTACATGCTCGACACCATTCCCCATCAAGTCAACACTCACTGTGGCCCAACTTCTGTGCTTCAATTATGCTCGACACGAATCAATTTTGGGCCGACATACCCGGTTACGGTTATATGGGTTGCCTCACGCTCAACTGGACTTAGACAGGCAGCTCAATTGGGGCCTCGTCATCCAAACTTAACTTTATCGATGCGGTTGCCTTTGTTTGAAAGCTTTCGAAATGGGACCTTCTACGTTAGGAAAGTCCAAATTCTGATGCCCAACTTTTGTAGACAAGTTATCCGCTGGGCCCATTTTTCATGTTTATGCTCTATTATTATTTTCGACTATAGAGTAGAGTAGTGAGTACTTTGGCCTTCATCGAGAGTTAGGCACTTAAGTGCTGAGTTAACTAGTTAAGTACCATTGACGGCATTGGGAATAGTTGATTTGACGAGTCTCTCTACCTTAGTAGCTAGTCTCTACAACACGGTGAAGTTTTGGACTTTTGGCATCAAATGAATACTTCGCCACCGCCGAGGCATCATGATCATCTAAGTGAAGTTAGCCGCCGATTGCGACTGCGCTGCAGCCTTCTGAGTCCCAGGTTTGATCATCCAAAATTCTAATCGGAATCCGCCCTTAATTTTATCGGTGTATTTCTGAAGCAAAAAGTTTTGGTCACAGTGCGTGACAGTGGTGGTACTCGGACATCAGAAGTGGAAAACTACTATTTCTTTCATCGTGTGCATCAAGACACCGAGTATGAATATATGATATATATAGATACGAGAAATTCTCTAATGGGATCCTCTGTATGAGTATTTTTGATGAATACTTTCTTACAAAATATGTTTTATAATTATATTTTAAAATATCAACGGTTAAATATCTTGATATATATAAATAGATTAATTTTTATAATTTAATTTAAAAATCGTTAAGGTGTCGAATAAGATCAAATCAATGAACGTAACAAATTTATAAGAGTATCTTCAACAGATACTCTAAACTTGAAATTATTTTTAATTTAGAGTAAAAATACCATGATTTTGCTCCAACAATCTCTCTAAATTTTTTCTATAATAGAGAAAATTGTAGGTGAAAGAGGAAAAATTTTATATTTGTAAAAAAACAAAAAATTCTAAACATTTATACAAATCTCTAAAATTTTATGCAACTTCTCAATTTTTACACTTTCTCTCTTTCTCTCTCTCTCCATTATTTTTCTATTGCTATTCTCTTTCATAATTAATACCTTAATTATATAATTATTTTATTATATTCATTCAATTACAATTATAAGAAAAAGAAAATTCATTAAATTATATGATATAAGATAAAAAAAATATTGAAGTTAAAGATAAAATATTTTAGAGTTTTTTATTGTTATTTTCGTATAAGAGATAATTTATTGAGAAACTGATAAAGATGCTCTAAATATGTATCCTAGTTTAATATTCAAACTTCAAAGAGGAGAGATAAAGAGAGAGTAGCTAGCTTTTACCTTCTCAATGCCGTTCATAGCCTCAGTTTCTTTTGCAGCCTTTCCCCATACAAAGCACAAATGCCACCAAAACCAGAGATACGTTAAGCTTTTATATGACTATATAATTTGCATGACACGTTTACAGAGAACGTAACCATGCTTAATTAACTTGCATGGGATTAAACGATCGAGACCAGTTAGGAAAACACCATCCCTCAATATATTACTTTAACCTTCTTCGAACACCACACAAGAAATCATGTTCTTATAATTGCCTTCTAAAGCCAAGTACGTGCCTCCATTCTACTCCGATCCAGCTTTTCTCTACTTTTCACATATACCAGAATTATATTAAATTATTTATAGAGATTTATTCTTTATTAATTCTGGTATGTGTCTTGTTTTAGTTAGATATAGATATTGATTAGATAGATACAGAAAATCTCTGTTATATCGGGATAATTATTGTAACAGATTGTATCAGCCTGTATATAAGGCATTCTATCGATGAAAATGAAAACTATTTTCTGTATATTCTACTTTCTCCTGTAACACGTTATCAGCACGACTCTCAGAGTTAATAGGAAAACCTAAAATTAGGAGAAAGTCACCGACCACTACCGCCGTCGTCGATCACCTTGCCCCACCATCGGTCTCTCTCCCTCATCTCGACATCCCTAACTCAAGCACAAGTTCTTCAAATTGTTTCAAGATTGCTCGTCTTTTGAGAAATCGTTTCAGAATGGCTTCTACTTCAAATCAATCAACAAGTGCAGCGGTCATACCGAGCATAACACTCATCGAGGTAAACTTTTCTAAAATGTCAATCTCTAGATCTAGCAAACTTACTTACTACAAAACCCTAGATCTAAGTTGATGATAACTGTGATAAAAGTTGTGAATATTACATGTTTTTACCCTAGCTCCCATGGACATATATCCATAGAGTATACGTGACGGTTCTGAGGAAGTCACGGTTTGGAAAAGAAAAGAAATGAAAAAGAAAATCGATTCTATGTGACTGCTGTGTCACGGTCGCTGGGTGTGGTTTTTACCACCGTTTTACAATTGATTTTGTGACCATGCACCATGGATCACGTTCTTATTCAATTAAACTTGAAAGTTTTATGATTGTAGTACTCGATCGTTTCTAATAAAATATCTCTGTGTATTTTTGTAGATGAGTTCGAATGAGCCTGCACGGCCGGAATTCGAGATCCTTGACCTGGAAGGCAAAAAGTACCATCGTTGGGTCTCTGATGTAAAGAACACATTCATCAGAAAGAGACTGACCAACACCATCAAACCCACTAGGCCTGGAACAACCCTCCTCCCACCTACTGAAGAGACAAAAACTCAAGCCCTCATATTTTTGAGGCGTCATATTCACTAATCTATGAAGAAGAATTACTTGAACTAGACAGATCCCATGATTTTGTGGGATGTTTTAAAAAAAAGGTTTATTAATGTGCATAATGCACAGCTTCTTGAGCTGATTGCGAAATGGAACAACACCAGAATGATGGATTTTTGAAAGATCAATGTTTTTAACCAAGTTATGCTTGATCTGCAGTCTAAACTAAGCTTTTGTGGTGTGGAAAGATCTGAGGAAGACATGATTGAGAAGGCATTACAAACCTTCCCCACATCTATGAGTCTTCTAGCTCATCAGTACCGAATTGAGTACGAGCAAGGGAGGATTACTGAATTCAGTGATCTCATTAACAGTCTCGTGACTAAAGAAAAGCATCATGAGATCATCTTGAATAATAACTCAAGAACGGCTGGTACCAAAAAGCCTGAGAGTTATAATACGGGAGGAAAGGCTTGAAAAGATAAGAAGGTTACTTGTTCAGAACCTTATAATCGTGGTGGACATGCTCTACGTGAGGGAAGATGAGGGCGTGGGTGTGGCCAAGGCCGCAGCCAAAATATGACTTGGCATAGAGATCATAACGCCCATTCTCAAAAGAACTAGCCTGATTCAGTTCCTGATGGACAACGGTATCAACAATCTGGTAAACTTGGTTGTTTCAAGTGTGGCACTACTAGACATATGCACAAACAGTGCCATGCTAGTAGAGAAATTCAGAATATCTACAAGAAGCACAAACAATATTTGGCTCAAGGGTCGAATTACACTGGAGAATATGAGATGGAGGTTGACACCAACCTAGTTTTAGCAGATGACAAGGGAAAAGAACTTGCTACCTCGTATTTTGATTAAACGTATGTAAAAAGCAGTTGTCTCTGTAATCTTTCAAGTTTTAGTTTTGTTTTTGGCTTACTTTTCGGTCAAGAATTTTTAAAGACATTCGTATTTGTTTTATGAATAAGAACACATCTATGATGTAATTTTTGTTGGCAAGTGATGAATATTTCTCTATTTTTGGTATATGAAAGTGTTTGAGAATGTTCTATTCTATATGATTCTTATGTATGGTTCGATATTTACACATATGGCAAAATGCGAGCCAAGATACCATTTTGACAAAGAAAAAAAGAGAGAAAAAAAAAACGTTGAATTTTTTTTGAAGCAGTGCACAGAGCAGCTTTAACCCGTCGAAAAATTGAACTGAACAATTTTCGACCGGTCGATGTCTCACTTCTATCTGAAAGTGGCTCGAATTTGACCTGTCGAAAAATTGAACCGAACAATTTTTGATCGGTCGATGCCACGCTTCTGTCCGACATTGGTCTGAATTCGTCCCGTCGAAAAATTGAACTGAACAATTTTCAACCGGTCGATGCCACGACTCTGTTCTAAAATTGGACCATTTTCGACCTGTCAAATTTTTTTTACGCCCGGTCGAAATCTGGTATCGGAAAATCACAAGTTCATTTTGGGTTTTGTCGACCGGTCGAGGCCTTTCTTCGACCCGTTGAAAATTCAATCCGAATGTGATGTTTTTAGAGGAGTTTTTCATATGTTTCATTGGCTTATGATGTTGTCTATACATCAGTTCTATTGGAAAACATAAAAAAAAGTGGATTTCAACACTAGATGTTGTTATTACATCGGTTTACTCCATGCCATATCAGCACTCAACAAGGGTCACACCCTTCTCAAATCTTCGAGTGTATACTTGAAGTGTGCTCCTCGTCTTTGCTATAAAGACTTACTTGTTTACATTTATTTTGTAGATATATCAAGGCAAAATTGAGTGTATAGCAGATAGTGGTACTACTCATACCATTCTGCGGAATAGGCAATTGTTTGTGGATCTTTTCCCATACAAATCCTCAGTGACAACCATGATTGGTGCAACGCCCGTTATTCAGAGGCGTGGTAGTGCAGAGTTTCGGCTGCCCCATGGTACAAAATTATATATCACAGATGCCTTATATGCGCCAAAGGTCAATCGAACCTTGCTAAGTTTCAAGGATATTCGTGCCAACGGATTTCACTTGGAAACCTATTGTGAGAATGGAAAATAATTTTTGTGTATAACCTTTGTTAAATGTGGCCGCAAGCATATTCTAGAGAAGTTTCCGGCAATTCGTAGTGGTTTGTACTTAACTACAGTTCAGATAATTGAATCCAATGCCGTGACTCACACTACTACGTGTGATTCTGATTCAGATAAGTTTTGGCATGTACGACTGGGACACCCAGGTCGTGATATGCTGATCAAAATCTTAAAAAATACTCATGTTCATCCGTTCTTTAGAGCCAAGAAACATGTGGGATTACCTATTTCTATCAATTTAGATGGTAAGGATGAGACTACCCATCTCCATCCTAACTTGGTCTCCACGACAAGTATAGCACTTTCCCAACAACATACTGTTGGAGCATCGTGCGTTATCCCACCAGATTCTTATGTTGCCATCTCTGATGCGCATCGCCTGTTTTGTAAAGCTTGTTCCTTAGCAAAATTGACGGCTCGTCCTTCTTTTGCTGTTGAAAACAATGAAAATATTTCATTCTTACAAATGATCAAAGGTGATATTTATGGACTTATCAAACCTGAATGCAAACCACTTAAATATTTCATGGTTTTGATACACGCATCAACGCGATGGTCACACATTGCTTTGCTATCCACAAGGAATGCTGCGTTTGCAAAACTCCTAGTTTAAATCATTAAGCTCCAGGCTCACCACCTGGACCATCCAATCAAGTCTATTCGATTGGATAATGTAGGAGAGTTTACATCAAAGTCTTTTGATGATTACTGCATGTCTCTTGGGAGAACATCCTGCTCCCCATGTCCATTCTCAGAATGGTTTAGCAGAGGCTCATATCAAGCGGTTACAGTTTGTGTCTAGAGCTTTGGTAATGCATACAAATTTACTGGTCTCTGCTTGAGGTTATGCAGTGTTACACACAACAATGCTCCTTCATTTTAGACCTATTGCCCGTCAACCATTCAGTGAGTACCAATTGGTAACTGGATATGAGCCTAATATTTCACATTTACGCATTTTTGGTTGCGCGGTCTATGTGCCTATTGCACATCCACATCGTACTAAGATGGGTCCTCAACGAAGATGGGCATTTATGTTGTCTTCGAATCACCCAAGATAATCCGTTATCTTGAACCTTCGACAAGAGATCTTTTTACTCTTAGATTTGTAGATTGTCAATATGATGAGACATATTTCCCGTCGTTAGGGGGAGATAGAAATAATTCTATTCCAGTTCAACGTCAGGAATTGACGTGATTTCAGCCCACTATGTCTCATCATGATCCACGCACATCTCAGAGTGAGATGGAAGTGCGAAGGATACTCGATCTTCAGCAAGTGGCAGACTCCATGCCTGATTCATTTACTGATATCGCTAAAGTGATAAGATCAGATATACCTGCTGCTAATGTTCCTGCAAGGTTGGAAATCCCGGTAAAGGTATTTGTTAATTGCAACACTGGGCAAGAAGGCGTACTTTCTGCTCATATGGATGATGTTTCTTCGGCCTCGGCTCCCACTAGAAAGTGGGGGAGACCAAGAAAATTCACAGATGAGCCACCGGTTAAAAGCCAGGACATCAAGGCACCAAAAGATCCACTTATCATCAACGTTGTGAATCTTTCAAATGAGATTGTCTCTGATTATAGTTATGTCCTTGAATCACAATTGACATCTCTGGGGGATGCTCCAAAACCTTTTGTGATATCAGAGAACTCAAAAATCTCACTTAGAACAAATGATGCGCATGTTCTTATGGATAGATCTTCCATGTTAGTTGATGATGTGTTTGCTTATTCCGTCGCTCAGGAGATTATTGACGACGATGAAGTGGAACCCCGCTCAGTTGATGAATGTCAACGTAGAGCAGATTGGCCGAAATGGAAGGAAGCAATCCAGGCTGAACTTGACTCTTTGAATAAAAGGCAAGTTTTCGGTCTAGTTGTGCTATGCCCACCGAATGTTAAGCAAGTTGGACATAAATGGGTCTTTGTTTAGAAGCGTAATGAGAAGAATGAGATCTTGCGTTATAAAGCTAGACTTGTAGCGTATGGTTTCTCTCAGCTCTCTGGACTTGTAGCGTATTCTCTAGTTATGGACATCATCACCTTCCACTACCTGATAAGCTTGGTAGTTTCCGAAAAGCTTAGTTTGCAGTTGATGGATGTGGTTACTGCATATCTCTATGGGAATCTTGATTCAGAGATATACATGAGAGTGCCAGATGACATTGCTATACCCAAATCAAGTAACTCTAAACCACAGAGTGCTCATGTTATAAAATTGAGACGTTCACTGTATGGATTGAAGCAATCCGATAGGATGTGGTATACACATCTCAGTGACTACTTGATTGGGAAGAGATATAAGAATGATGATTTATGCCCTTGCGTGTTCATTAAAAGAACAAGTTCAGGATTTGCTATAGTAGCTGTCTATGTTGATGATATAAATATCATTGGAACTCTTGAAGAGATCAATGAGACTGTTTCCTACTTGAAATCTGAATTTGAGATGAAAGACCTTAGTAGGATTCGATTTTGTCTCGAATTAGATCTAAAACATCGAGTTGGTGGAATTCTTATTCACCAGTCTGCTTATGTCCAAAAGATGCTCAGGCGATTCAATATGGACAATGCACACCCTGTTAGCACACCAATGGTTGTTCGCAGTCTGGACCCCAAGAAAGATCCATTTCGTCTGTTAGATGATGAGGATGAGATCTTGGGAGCTGAAATTCTATATCTTAGTGCTATTGGAGCTTTGTTGTATTTAGCTCAGTGCACACGTCCAGATATTGCATTCTCAGTAAACTTGTTGGTAAGATTTAGCTCTGCACCCACGCAATGTCATTGGAACGGAGTGAAACAACTCTTTAGATACTTGAAAGGTTCTATTGACATGAGTTTATTCTTCCCTTACAAAGCATGAGATTCTCGGAAAAGAGAATGTTGAGACAAATTCTGGGGATTTCAACCCGTCGAGGATTTTCCACAACTCGTCAAAACCTACACCCAAGATCGACCGTAGTCATCTCATTGACTGGTCGAGGAATTCTCTCGACCCGTCGAAAATTGGTCCTGTTTCGAAAAGTTTTCATGCTATCCTCTATTCCAAAACACCAGTTGATGTGTTAAGTGGATTTATTGATGCTGAGTACCTCTCTGACCCACACAAAGGTCGTTTATAGACTGGTTATGTTTTCACTATGGGAAACATGGTGATCTCTTGGAGATTAACAAAGCAAACCCTTGTTGCTACTTCCTCGAATCATTCTGAGATAATTGCTTTGCATGAAGCAGTTAGGGAATGTGTTTGGCTTAGGTCAATCATTGGTCATATTCGAGGCTCTAGTGGATTGAAATCTACTATTACTAATCCTCTTGCATCTTTGAGGATAATGTTGCATGCATTGAACAGATGAAGTTGAGGTTCATTAAGGGTGACAATACAAAACATATATCGCCGAAGTTTTTCTTTAATCAGCAACAACAGCAGCTATTGAATATTTATGTGAGCCAGATAGGTTCTGTTGATAATGCTGCGGACTTGTTTACCAAGTCACTTCCTAAATCTACTTTTGTGAAACATGTGAGAAGCATTTGTATACGCAGGTTATTAGAACTCCTAGACTGAGTTTACAGTCAGAGGGTGTTAGTACGTGATCCTGTAAAAACATAATTGTCGCACACTTAGTCACTCCAAACGGGTCAACATAGCTCGGACCAAACGCAAGACAACAATACATGCTTCAACTTTAAACCAGGAAGCAACACCATCCGAAAGCCCACGCGCTCGGAACAACAAACGGAAGGTACCGGGACAGAACATGAACAAACAAGCAGGATCCCACATCGAAGAGCAACAAAATACCCCATACTCAACCGCCAATATATACAACACATTTATGACAGTTACAAGGTACGCCCGTTACTCAACCAATACTATTGTTACTCTTCATACACTAACTTGAGCATCGGAGAGTCGAAGGCGGGAACAACTCGTCAAGGTTTCTAACGACCGTTTGGCGTATTACTCTTAACAGCAGGTAAATGACGACATATGTGCGACAGCTCAGATCATCCGAATTGACCTCATATGCACTTCTACTGAAATTCCTACGGAGTTTGGTAGAAAAAATTGGCGCCATCTGTGAGAAGCGAGCAATTGTAAACCACCCGAAACCATAGCAGAAAAGATGGCAACATACCATGTTACACCGGAAAGCCGAAAGACGAGAGACGTGCCCGTCAATGTGATCAGCAGCATTAACGACCTAATGGAGGACGAAGCAGCAACCCACCTTGTGAAAGAACTCCAAACGGCCCGAACCGAAGGAGACCAGGAACGCCAAGCCCGACAGCGCTTGGAGGATCTGCTTGACGCGTTCATCCGAAGCCAAGAGACCCAACAAGAGGAATCTGGACCAACGGAGGAGTCAGGAACGAGCAGGCAAGCCGCCAGGATACACCCACCGTGGGGACAGCGAAACAGCCGACTCCCAGAACCTCCGCCACCACCCGAAAAGATACAGGAGTACGATAACGAGGAACCTACCACGACAGTTGGGAACGCCATGCTCAGGCGAATGGAGGCTGAAATCATGTCACTCAAGAAAAGCATGCACATCGGGCCAAAAGGAATGTACACTCCCCGTGTGAGCCCCTTATCGAACGATATCCTGGCGCAGGGCAGGGATCTGTATTCCAAAACCGTCAAGATCAGCAGGTTCGACGAGAAGGGAGACCCGCAAAGACACATTGACGAGTATCAATCCGCCACCGTAGGTACCCGGTACTCGGATGCAATCCTCTGTTTCCTGTTCCAGGAGACACTGGCGCAAGAAGCACGAAACTGGTTCTACGAGGTGCCGACGGGATCCATCCACTCGTTCGATGAACTCACAGAATGTTTCCTCAAGCGATACTGGCTACAGGGCGAGTACAACACCACCAACATGCTACTAAAGGTTCGTTAGAGGGACAATGAAAACCTATTCGGCTTCATCAACCAGTGGAGGGCCCTTGCGAACACGTGCAAGAACCTCGATAAGAACGTAGCAAAAACGGCGCTACTAGAGAACCTGACGGGAACCCCGTTCGTGGAGAAGATAATCAGAAAGGACCACATTGGGTACGACGAGATCATCGACCTGATCGTCCAAAAGGCACAGATGGAAACCCACATATACGGAGCGCAAGGATCAAGCACGACGTCGACCTCGAAGACACACGGCTACACACAAGATCGCCCATCATCCCCCCATACAGCCAAGAATCTGCCACCGAAAACACAGTCCACCGCGTCCCGCAAGCACGATGACCACTATTGCGAACATAGGAACCACAAGCAGTATCAGTAGACGCATCGCGAGCGCTGACCACCGCCAAATCCACCACCCAGAGATCCCCACCAGCGACGTGCAGTCTTCTCCATTAACCAGGGCACCAACGAGGAAGTTCTCAAGCAGAACAAACGACAAATCTGCCCGCCCAGGCCTAGGGCGCCCGGGATAGCCCTTATGCGGAACAACAGGGGAACGTGGTGTATGTATCATGATTCGAATACCCACAACACTAATGATTGCGAAATCTTGGCCAAGGAAATCAAACGACTGCACATGGAGGGAACGCTGATCTTCCGAGCAATGAACACGGAACGCCCGACGACGAATATACGAACGAGGGGCACCATCAACAACATAACGGGCGGGAAGCAAAAATTCGAATGCCCACGGGAACAGGAAGAACCCCGACCTAGGGACGTATTTGCTGTACATCCCGGAAATCCACCAAAGGCTGTCAAGAAGGATTGGCCCCCAATCACCTTCACCTACGAGGAAGAAGGCAACCAGAACAGCACGCTCCCGTTCGTCATTGACGGAATGATGGACTGATACCTAGTCAAGCGCATCCTCATCGATAACGGAGCCTCCGTCAACATCATATTTTGAGAGGCATACGAAGGCCTCAAGTGCCCGAAATGCAAGATGACGCAGGACCACGAGAGCATCGCCAGCTTCTCAGGTGAGACCACTTACCCCCTCGGTAGCGACTACATGTGATTCAGCATCGGTGCACCAGGAACCCCCCAGAGCAAAATTAGAACAGACTTCGTTGTCATAGACCTCCACATGTCAACATGAACCTCGGACAATCGGGTATCTCGAAGCTGAGGCTGATCATCGTAGGCCACATGCTCATGGAAAAGTTCCCGACAGACTACGGAATCGGCACGATCAGAGGGTATGATTTCGTGGAAAAAACTGTTCGACCAGACAAAGACAACATGCGATTGGAAGTACTCGCAGTGGCGGAGTGTTCCCCTGAAGAGCAGCAACCTGATGACTCGCGTGACAGACTGAACACTATCCGGCCCGCCGAAGAACAGGAGGGGCAACGCATGATACAACTATCCCGTGAACACCCGGAGCGCACGATCTGCATCAGCGCACAATTAGAGCCCGGCATGGCAGCTCGGCTAACCGAGGTTTTAACGGACTACCAACAGGTATTTGCATGGTCCTACACGGTTATGCCTGGAATCACCCCAAGCATCATCTCCCACAAACTCAGCATCACCTCACTTGCAAAGCCGATAAAGCAAAAACAGCGGGCGTATGATTAAGAACGAAATGCGGCTATGCACGCAGAGGTCGACATACTGCAGAAAATCAGTTTCATCCGAAAAGTCGACTACTCGAAATGGATCTCCAATGCCGTTATTGTCAAGAAACAAAAAATGGATCTTGGTGTATGTGCATAGATTACATCAATTTGAACAAGGCCTGTCCGAAAGATAGTTTCCCGTTACCCCAGATTGATCAGCTCGTAAACGCCACTGCCGAGCACGAACTACTGTGCATGATGGACGCATACTCAGGGTACAACCAGATCCTCATGAACCCCGAAGACCAGAAGGCCACGTGTTTCACAACAAACAAATGGCTCTACTGTTACGTAGTCTTGTCGCTTGGCCTGAAGAATGCGGGATCCACGTACCAAAGATTGATGAACATCATATTTGACGGGTTGACATGCGAAATTTTAGAAGTCTACATCGATGACATACTGGTCAAGAGCACCAAGGCAACAGATCACCCCGAACACCTATGAACCGTGCTCGAACTCCAGATCAAGAAAGGCATGTGATTGAACCCGGCCAAATGCACGTTCGGCGTGACAACAAGCAAGTTTCTAGGATACATCATCAGCAAGGGGGGCATCGAGGCCTCAGCAACAAAGGTCAAGGCAATACTAGACATGCAACCCCCCACGACTAAGGCCAAACTCCAAAGCCTAACAGGAAAACTGGCATCCCTCAATCGCTTCATCTCCCGTTACTCTGACAAGTGTGCACCATTCTTCAAAGCACTCCGAATGACGAACAAGCGAAACGTCGTTTGGACAACCGACTGTGAAGCAGTGTTTGCATCAATCAAGCAGTATCTCGCCTCAATCCCCCTCCTGTCCAGACCCGTGAAGGGAGAAGCCCTCTACTTGTACCTATATGCTTCCTTAATGGCCGTCAGTTCGGCCCTGGTCCGAAGAGAAATGAATTCCGAATTGCCAGTCGTCTTTACCAAAAAGGGCATGACACCTCCAGAGACCCGTTACCCTATAATCAAGAAGGTGACACTTGTACTCGTCTCAACAGCAAGGCGACTCAGGCCATACTTCCAGGATCATAGCATCCATGTCCTCACCAATGTCCCATTGTGACAGGTATTGCAGTCGCCCGACCACAGTGGTCGTCTGGCAAAGTGGGTTGTCGAGCTAAGTGAATACGACATCCACTACGCGCCTTGAACATCAATAAAGGGCCAGGCTATCGCAGACTTCATAGCCGAGTACATGGAGGCCGAATGGCCAATAGTGATAGTGGCAAGATGAGGCATTTTGCAAACAAGTGTGATGTTCCAAAACAAGTCAACAATCCACCAAATCGCACTGTCCAGCTGAACTCTATAGCCTTTGAGAAACCTGTCATGGAAGGTATGCTTACAGTATACAGTACTCATGCTCGCATACTGTTTGATACTGGAGCATCTGATTCTTTCATATGTTCCACATTTGTTGCTAGTTTAGGTTTAATACCATCCAAACTAGGTGAATTTTTTATGGTCACAACACCGTTAGAAAAATAAGCCATTCTAACCCAAGTTTGCAAATCATGTCCTATAAATGTATTAGATGCAAATTTTCCTGCAAATTTGATAGTCTTATACATGGGACAATTTGACATAATCTTAGGATTTGATTGGTTAGTCAAATATCATGCCCTTATAAGTTACTTTGAGAAAACAATCACTTTCTCAATTCCTGGCCAACCCATTCGAAAAATTCAAGGTGATTCACATCATGAATCTCTACCTTCCAAGTTTCTTGCCCATCTCAAGATAGAAAAGTCCAAGCCATTGATTGACAAAATATCTGTTGTCAATTCTTTCAAAGACGTTTTCCAAGAGATCACTCGTTTACCTCCAAAACGTGATGTTGAGTTCAGTATCGATTTAATACCTGAAGCCAGACCAATTTCTGTTACACCATATAGAATGGCACCAAAAGAGTTGAAGGAGTTGCAAGTACAAATTAAGGAGTTACTCGATCTTGGATTCATCCGCTCAAGTTCTTCTAGTTGGGGAGCACCTGTTTTATTCGTGAAGAAGAAAGATGGGTCTCTTCGGCTATGCATCGACTACCGACAACTGAACAAGGTGACCATTAAGAACAAGTACCCATTACCTCGAATCGATGATTGATCAACTACGAGGTGCTAAAATATTCTCGAAGATTGATTTACGTTCCGGGTACCATCAACTCCTAGTAAAAAAAGAAGACATCCACAAAACCGCATTTAACACACGGTATGGCCAGTATGAGTGGTTAGTAATGTCCTTTGGATTGACCAATGCACCTGCCATATTCATGGACCTGATGAATCGAGTCTTCAGCCCGTTTTTAGATCAATTTATTATCGTCTTCATTGATGATATCCTGATCTATTCCAAAACTGAAGCAGACCATGCACAACACTTGGAGCAGACATTAAATCTTCTTAGATCACACCAACTATATGCCAAATTCGAGAAGTGCGAATTCTGGCAGCACGAAGTCAAGTTCTTAGGCCATGTAGTCTCTCGATTAGGAATAGCAATGGATCCTGCTAAGATTGAATCAGTCTTAGAATGGAAAGCTCCTACCACCCCAACCGAAGTACGAAGCTTTCTTGGCCTTGCTGGATACTACCGAAGATTCATAGAAGGTTTTTCAAAAATTGCTCTCCCACTTACAAGGTTGACGCGGAAGAATGTTAAGTACGTATGGGACGACAATTGCGAACGAGCCTTCCAAAAACTGAAGAAGAAGCGGACAACGGCACCAATCCTCACAATTCCCGAAAGTGGAGTCCCTTTTGTAATCTATAGTGATGTATCACATCAAGGGCTCGGTTGTGTGCTTATGCAAAATGAGAAGGTGGTAGCTTATGCTTCTCGACAGTTGAAGCCACACGAGAAGAATTATCCCACACATGATCTTGAGCTTGCTGCTGTGGTATTTGCCTTAAAGGTTTGGAGGCATCATTTATACGGAGAGCAGTTTGATCTATTTTCTGACCACAAAAGCCTGAAGTACATCTTTTCTCAAAAAGATTTGAACATGCGACAACGACGATGGATGGAGCTGATCAAGGACTATGATTTTACCATACAGTACCACCCAGGGAAAGAAAATGTAGTGGCTGACGCTCTAAGCCGAAAACCTAATAGCCACATTGCCTTGCTTTTAAAGGAAAATTGGAGTATGCTGGAAACTCTTATTGAGTACAATCTTAGTCCATCGCCAATTACGGGTAGAACCTTCATTGGAAATATAGTAGTGCAACCTACTATTATTACCCGTATCATCCAAGCACAACAAGATGATGAAGAGCTTGTGAAGTATGTTCGAGAAATGAAGGAAAAATACCCCGAGGATTGGAGCATACAAGATGGAGAAGGAATGCGCTTTCGAGGGAGACTTTGTGTGCCAAACCTTGTACCATTAAAGGAAGAGGTATTGGATGAAGCACATCGCTCGAAGTTCACAATTCACCCTAGAGGAGTGAAAATGTACAAGGATCTACGAAGACACTTTTGGTGGAACAACATGAAGAGGGACATAGCAAAATACATCTCTAAATGTCTTACCTGCCAACTAGTGAAAGCGGAGCGCGTGTAGAAAGGAGGACTTCTGCAACCTCTCAAAGTTCCGGAGTGGAAATGGGAGAACATCACTATGGATTTCATTACGGGATTGCCAAAGACACAAAAAGGAAACGATGCAATATGGGTTATTGTCAATCGCCTCACAAAGTCAGCTCATTTTCTACCTATTAAAATAACATACTCCATCGATGTCTTAAGCAAGATGTACTTAAAAGAAATTGTACGTCTTTATGGGGTTCCTGTCTCAATTGTCTCTGATCGCGATGCCCGATTCACCTCCAGATTTTGGGTTAGTTTACAAGAAGCTATGTAAACAAAGCTAGATATGAGCACTGCCTTTCACCCTCAAACGGATGGACAAACCGAAAGAGTCAATCAAGTGATCGAAGACATGCTTAGATCGTGCATCTTAGACTTCGGAGGAAGTTGGGAAGAGCACTTATATTTGATCGAGTTTGCGTACAACAATAGTTATCACTCAAGCATAGGAATGGCACCATTTGAAGCTCTTTATGGGAAACCATGTCGTACCCCAATGTGTTGGGCTGAAGTTGGAGAAGAAGTTCTGCCAGGACCTGACATTATCAAGCAGTCTACAGAGACTATCACTCTTATTAAGGAGCGCCTGAAAACAGCACAAAGCCGACAAAAGAGCTATGGGGATCAACATAGGAGGCATATCGAATTCAAGGATGGAGACCAAGTCTTGCTGAAACTCTCACCCATGCGAGGAGTTATTCGTTTTGGGAAGAAGAATGCCAAGTTATCTCCACGATTTATTGGGCCTTTCTCAATCGTCGAGAAAATTGGTAATCTAGCTTACCGATTAGATCTACCACCAAACTTGTCCAGTGTATAAAGTCTTTCATGTTTCTATGTTACGTGAATACAAGCCAGACAAGTCGCATGTCATAGATCATAGTACCTTGGATGTCTCGGAAGATGCCACTTACGACGAGGCACCTGTGCGGATCATAGGCCGGGAGGTGAGGAAGCTCCGCACAAAGGAGATTCCAGTTGTAAAAATACAATGGAATCGGCATGATGAGAATGAAGCTTCTTGGGAGTTAGAGTCTGAGATGAGGAAGAAGTATCCACACTTATTCACAGAATTAGGTACATAAAATTCGAGGACGAATTGTCTTTTAAGGTGGGTAGACTGTAATACCCCAAAAATTAGTTTAATAGTTTAGATTATCGTATGACTCATTAAACTTTGAAATGACCATAATTTAGTTTGACCTTAGAAGTTCTAGAAATTCGATAAAATAATTGTCCGGCGAAGACAATGTATAAAAACGAGGTTTAGAGAAATATTAACGGAGTGGGGCAAATAGTCCAGTGGATACTCAAGTTCAAGTCAGGTACTCCCTGGTCTTGGGTTCGAGGCCACGAGCTGGAATCGTGAAACATTCCATTTTATAGGTTAGTAAAAATAATAAAAATATTTGTACTCCAGTTAGAAACGGTAAGAAACTCTAATTCCAACTAGCCGATTTTTCAGAAATGGAATTTTAGCAAAACGACCAAATTTTCCTTATTCGAATCTCTTCTCCGAATCGAACTTTGTATTTTAAGATTGCAATTCATACATTTAGAGGTCATGCTCATATATCAATTTGGTGCTAATTATTATTGGTTGATATATATATATATATTACACTACACTACACTTTATTAGTAAAACCATACATTTTCACACATCACATTACATATTACATTCACATGCATATATAATCACATTTCAACATTTCAATCAGATTTCCAACCACATTACTATTGTTTTTACAAGTGCATTTTAACACTAGAATTAGTAGCCCAACTATTCCATTGTCAACTTGTCTACAAAAGTCTACAAAAATAGTTATGAATTTATTTCCCATGTCTCCTCCCATTTCTATATAAATCACCCTTGAGTTCAATCTGATTTTTGCACCACTTCAATCTTCCCCTTACGTACTGATTTGAAGTCCTCCCAAAAGTTGCAATGCAACTCCCCTAAAATCCCACACCAAATTACATTTCTTCCAAATACTTTAGTAGTCAAATCATTTGCTTCAAGAGGGTCACTTGAGTTAATCAAATACCTTCGTCACCTACTGAAATTCTTAAGTAAGTACATGAGTACATTCCTATACTTCTTTATCTTTAAGATTACATCAAAGTGCATGGCTAAGAATAAAAGAGAAATAATGAGCCTTAGTGTAACTTTAATATTTTCATTTCTGTTAAAGTTTTAATTAGTCAAATATTTTTACATATTCAGATTCTAAACAAAAAGTTATTCAACTTTGGCTTTTGAATCACTCAAAAAGGTTAAGTAATGAGAAAGTTATGACTAAAACAAGTTTTGCTAATCTTTTTCTTAATTATGTTCGAAAACTCTTAATGTGCTCTTAACTTGAAATATTCATATCTCACTCATTTCTTAACCAAATTTAGTGTTCTTTATATCAAAACGAAGCTTAGGAGTTCAACTATCAATCTGGAAAGTTTGAAAGGCATTGATTAATAATTAATAACTAATTAATTCGTGCAAATGAGCTTAATAGCAAGTGTAACCATTTCTGGACAGTTGCTAAACATTTTTATTTCTGGACTTGAGAACTCCCTACCGAACTTTTTGATCATTACCATTGGATTCCTCTCGAAAAACACTTCGAGATAGTGTACTCACTTCTTTGATTTGGACATAATATAGATTAATTATAAAACGGATCAAATGGAGGATTTCGGACGGACTACCGCCGAATGATACTTTTGGTCCAAGGATTAATAATTTTATTTTCTGCATTTGTACTTTATTTTTATTTACTTACTCGCATTATTTACTTCTTAAGTTTGATTTGGGACTAATGGAGGATTTCGGACGGACTACCGCCGAATGAAACTTTTGAACCAATGATAACTAATTTTTATTTCAAGTTTATCTACTTAATCGCTCTATCTATTTACTCTCAAATATAATTTGGAACAAATGGAGGATTTCGAGTGGACTACCGCCGAATGAAACGTTTGGACCAAAATTGTTAATTAATGAAATACGTTTAAGTTTGATCTTTCTTATTTTACAAATTCTATTACGTATATATTCATTACAAAATTATGATGTAAATATATACTCTATGATCTATATACATAGTCTTAATTAAAGACTTGTTGTGATCGTTATGGTTGAAGTGTGAAGTCGGGTGTATAGTACGAATTAACTCGTGCTTAAGTGAATTGCTGATAAATTGTTTTGTTATTGTGGGAGTTAGCCAATGGCCCTAGTCCCTTACAGATAGTGCACTATTATACTCTAAGGAATGAATTGTGTCAAACCGGGAGTATACATGCTTGGGCAGGTGGCCTTAGAATGCTGTGGCTTTATATGTGTACTGGTGTTGTGAGACTAAGCACATGATTTCTTTTGAGTAATTACCAGTTAATCTAAAAGAATTCACTTCGGAAGTATTGGCGTGTTTATGTGTAGATGTGAAGTTATACAAGTATGTGTGTATATATATATATATATATTATGTACCTGATTGTATATATTACAAAGACGCAAGTATAAGTATGGAAGAATAACCGGTTTCAATATTTCATCTTTTTGAATTGGTTGTTCGATTTGATGTTTCTTAAAAATAATTTAGTAAATGCTTGTAAGCTGTACTTACTGGGTCAGTGTGACTCATGGTACTACATCTTTCTCATTTTCAGGTGATGAGTAGAATGCTTGGGGAAAATGGGATACGTCGCCTACTAAATAAACGAATTATTTTCTACTTGTATTTTGAATTGAATAAATGTAATGACTATTATTTTCAAAAACTTCGGTATTGTAATATTAGCACTTTCTCTTTTCAATAAATGTACTATTCAGACACCTTGATTTTTGAAATTATTTGGGTTTCTTATTCACATCACAAATCCTTACACCATATTTCAGTATAATACTGGCTCCGGATTTGGGGGTGTGACAGAACCTTTACGTGGACGGGTCATGCACTAAGAACACCAGTGGGGCTGGGATCATCCTCACCAGGCCCAGGGGCGTACGAGCCGAGTACGTGCTAAGATTCGAATTCAAAGCAACAAACAACGAAGCTGAATACGAAGCTTTTATCACCGATCTAGAGCTGGCTCGAAACTCGGAATCCCCGAGCATCAACATCTTCAGCGATTCACAGCTAGTCGTCAACCAAATCCGGGGCGACTTCAAGATAAATGGTGATACGATGACGGTATACCATGACCACATGTGCACAATGTTAAGTAAGCTCAAGTACTTCAACATCAACCACATCCCAAGGGGAAGAAACGCCAAGGCAGACACACTCACCCGTATATACGGAGCCAGGGAAACGAGTAGTGGAAGTGCTGAAGAGGCCAAGCATCACGAAAACCCCAGAAATAATCTTCACGGTCGAACCACACATAGCTAGCAGGATGGACGCGATCATCAAATACAAGACAAAGGGCGAACTACCAGCACACCGGGCCCAAGCGTGAAACATCATAGCCCAAGCAGTCAGCTTCAGCATCCGACACGATAGCCTATACAGACAAGGGAAGACGTGGGCCAACCTCAAATGCATTATACCGGAGCAAGGCGACAAGATACTCAGGGAAATCTATTCGGGCGTATGTGGCCACCACGCGGGAGCACGATCCATCGCACAGAAGGCACTCCGTTGCGAATTCTGGTGGCCCACCATCCACGCGGATGCAACTGCAATCACTACGACCTGCCATCAGTGCCAACTGTACACACACAAGAATCACGCGCCCGCGGAACCCCTATCGATCCTCACCCTCTCCTGTTTCGTTTGCACAGTGGGGACTGGATCTCATCGGAGAGCTTCCGAAATCCAAGGGCCAGTATCCATACATCATAGTGATCATTGAATACCACACAAAGTTTATCGAGGCGGAGCCGATAGTTAAGATCACAACCGAAAATGTGAAGGGATTCCTATGGCGTTTCCTCTACTGTCGCTACGGCACCCCGCTTAACATCATCATCGATAACGGGCCGCAATTCCACAACGACGAGCTCAAGGCATTCTGCAAAAGGCAAGGTACCAATCTGATATTCGCATCGCCAGCACACCCACAAACAAACGGACAGGTAGAAGCAGCAAACAAAATCATCAAGGAAGGAATCAAGAAGAAGATTGAACTCATCGAGAAAGGAGACGTTTGGTACGGATGATGGCCCACTTTACTCCCTGAAATACTATGATCAATCCGAACTACCGCAACGGTAGCAACAGGAGAAACCCCGTTCAACCTCACATTCGGAACGGAGGCCGTACTACCACTCGAGCTCACGTACAGAAGCCCAAGAATCGAAAGCTACGACCCCACCACCAATGGCGAAGGACTCAGACTCGACAACAACCTCCTTGAAGAAAGGCGCGACATGGCACACCTTCACAACACCGCGAACAAGCAGCGAGTTGCTCGACTATTCAACTAGCGTGTGAAGGAGTGCCCGCTTCAACTGAGGGACAGGGTCATGAAAGCAATTCAAACGAAGCCCAAGGGATTACGCCCGTCATGGGAAGGTCCATACGTCATCGACGCAGTCGTAAGTCCGGGTATGTTTTACATCAAAGACATGTTCGAAAGAAGGATATGCAATCCCTGGAACACACAGCACCTAAGGAAGTATTTTCACTAAGTGTTCATCTACCTGCGTTTGAGCACGTTTCGTAATCTAAACGCACATTAATCTAGTGATTGTAAACTTTTGCATATGTACGTTGTGCTGTGTGCCAGTAGCAATATAAGTATACATCAAACGCACTCAGACAAGCAATGTAAATGAAACAAAAGGTACTTAGATATATTTCCCAAAAGCTGTACAGTTCATTAAAGGCACGCATGCGTAAGAGTACAAAGCAAAAGCAAAAGAAAGCAAAAAATACAAGATAAACTAGCTAGCCCTAGCAGCAGCATCAGCCCCACCCCCCTCTGGTACCGGCCCGTCACCCCCACCTGGCGCCTCGACATCCGGCTCTTTGAGCAAGTGCTTCAGCTTCTCAGCCTCAGCAGCTTGCCATGCCTCAAACTCGTCCACCTTAACGAACGACAGCACGAGTGAGGGAAAGTCCTCACACTGGACATTGGCCTTAGCAGCAACCAAGTCCTCGAACTCCTTCGAATCCTTGAAAGCCTGGACCGCGTCAGCCCTGACCTTCTCAAACTCGGAATAGGCCTTGTACTCGGCCACTGCCTCCTCCGCAATCCTCTGATGGACTTCCTCCGTCACGGCATGAGTTCGGGCCTCCACTATCTCGCGCTCCAGCTCCGCTATTCGCACACTGCTGGATGACCGGAGGGTGGCCAGGTCGGTCTCCAGGATGGCAACCCCGGATTGTGCCTCCCCCAAATCCTTCCTCAGCTCGTCGGCCTCACGCACAAGCTTGTTTACTCGTGCAATCTTCTGATTGGCTATGTCAGTGGACTTGGTCAGAGCCTGCTGTAGCTTGCCCACGTCAGCCTGAAGCTTCCAGTTTTCGGCCTTCGCTTCGAGAGCATGGTGGTCTACAACATCGACCCCTCGAGCCCCTCAATGAGGAAGAGCTGATGCTGGAGCTGCGTGTAGGTGTCAAACGCTGCACTAAGGGATTTGCTCGGGTCGGCGCCCAGCTGACCCCACTTCTGAAGGGATTTAATGCCCGCACCCATGGAGCTCTGGATACGAGCAATGAACTCTGATGAGAGCACTGTTTCACCCACCATTGCAACAGTAATGGCAGGGGAGGCCTTGTTGGACGGACCCCCAGAGCGCTTCAACGGGCGGTTGAAGGTGCCTTGGCTATCTGGCCTTCTAGTCGAGGTCTGGGACCGGCGGCCATCCGCCTCTCCAGGCTGACGGATGGGGGAGATCTCGAACGAACTCCTCGAGGAGCCAGTATGGGTGGAGGGAGACTTGCCCGAGCTGACGCGCCTGTCCATGCATTCAACGCGACGCTCGCCGTGCTCCCTATTGCGCGTCTCCTTCTCCTGCCGGAGGCGCTCTCTTCGGGCCTGCTCGCCCTTTTCCCTTTGATCATCGGGGGCAGCCTCTCCAGCCCGTCCCTCCGGAATGACGGCTGGGGCTCTGCGCGCGTCCTCGACGACCATGCGGGCCTGCCGGGCCCTCTCCATAAGCATCAACATGCATTGGTGGGCTGCGTCCTGCTTGGTAGAGGATATGGACTTCTTCATCTTAGCTGTAACAAAACACAAGGGTTAGCCCGACAACCTACACAAACGGAATAATCAAACGCACTGGACAGAAAGGATACGTACCAGGAGGGCGTGAGAGACCACAACGTTCGACAAGCTCCCAGTGGTTGGTTACCCATAAATTTCGCGCGTTTGTGTGGGGGTCGAAAGCAAACTTGATACACGCCATCCGCTTCTCCTCCAAACGGGTGAGGGGATACGAACTTTGGTTTGCAAATGCACAAACGTATTAGCAAGTACGGATACAAACTTCAAACAAAGCAAACGCCGTTAGTCTACACTATATCACACCTAGCGGTTGAAAAGACTCGGGGACTCGGTGTATCTGATCGCGTCTGTGCGATAGAGCACCATCCGGCTTGTCGAATTCCCACTCGCCTCCGACAAGGCAGTGATACCTGCGCCAGGCGGTGGAAGAGGAAGAGGGCTTCGTTAGCCACCACTTCGTCCGGGGCTCGACCGTCATCTTACCCTTATCCTTCATACAAGGAGAATACTTCAAACGGAAGAAGTGCTCGATCTCCGCCCGTGTGGGGAACAGCAGCCCACTTAGCTTCCAGATATTGTGGAATGCAATCAGTACGCGTGTCAACGTTGGCCTGCATTGGCCTAACGTGATATTGAACAGCGTGAGCGCATACGGGAAGAAAGGATGGAGGGGAAGCTTCAGCCCGACCTTCAGCTGGAACTCGCTCACGCACACATAGCCGCGCGAAGGGTGTGAACGACTTGCCCTGATGGAATGCCCTCAGCTTCACCGTACGTGGGATGTGGTAGTCTCGGTACCACCGCTTGATCTCGCGCACCAACGGGGGCCCCTCCGGCTCCTGCACCACTTGGCCGTCCGCCAATTGCCACAATACGAGCCCGCCCTGAGGAAGTACGGGAAGGGCAGCCCCAGATGCCCGCTCACCGCATGGGAGCACGACATATCCGTCTGACCCCTCTGAAGAAGAGGACGCTTCACCACTCAGCACGATCGGCTCCATGTTCGGCACTGACGACTTACGCAAAGCACTACTGGCGTTAACGGACAATGGGCAGACACTCAGTACGCTATCAGACGAAGAGTCTGAAACACTATGGGATGAAACCCGGGACCCTATACGGAACCTAGGGGTTGACGAATGTGACTCATCACTAGATACAGCTACCAATTCCATGATCCTAAAAGAAAAGCAAACGGGCCATAAGCCAAACGGCGAACGTGTAGACTGTCGCAACCCCAATCGATCAAAAAACCCAAAAGCAACAAAAATAAGTACCAACTTTTCACAATACCCAAAAATCGATCAAAAAACCCAAAAGCAACAAAAATCCCAAGAACTCGAAGCTGTTCTTTCCAATACCTAGAAAAGCCTAGAAATTCTCTTTACATTCCAACACAAAGCAACACAAACCCAGAAATTTATCCCAAAAACAGTAACCAAAACAAGTACAAAAGCAATACACCACAAAACAATTTTCGAAAAGCAACAAGAACAAAGACACTACCTTTGAAGAGATGAGGTGAAGATTCACGAGATAGCAAGCAACACTCCAAGATTGATAGCAAGCAAATCGGAAAGCACGTTTACGCAGAGTTTTAGTTTAAACAAGCAAAGTATAAAAAGGTGAAAGTGAGAACACCACTATTTATAGGCAGCGAAACTAACCCTAGAAAAATGCCTACCGTTTATTTTCAGCGTTTCCAATCGCAGGATTACGACACGTGTCTCACGCGCCTCACGCGCTCCCGCCAAAATTAATTACTCTACCGCTTCGAATTCGGCACGCCACGCATCATGCATAAAGCAAACAACTGAAATAAACCGTCTGACACACGATCACCTCAAGCGACAGATAATCATTATGAAGTCGAATAGGTCGGAATACGAAAAGATAAGAGGGGCCCACTTCGGAAACAGCAATACCGTTTCGGAGTCCACCCGATAGAGCAATACCCGATAGGCAAGTGGCAATTATGCTTGCGCTATCATGGGCACGGTTGATACCATCATGATCTGCACCATCGATTGGGGCTAACGGACTGAGGTCTGGGACCTCCCGTTACACATCCACTCGACAGAGCAATACCCAACATATAAGCAGCTCCAAACAGCAACATCAGGTTTCAGAGTACAACCCGATAGCCGAACAGCAACAACGTTCGCGCTATCGTGGGATGAGTAGCAACATCACTTGTCACCACATAAGCGGCTCTAAATAGCAACATCAGGTTTTAGAGTCCAACCCGATAACCAAACAGCAACAACGTTCGTGCTATCGTGGGACGAGTAGCAATATCACTTGTCGCCACATAAGCGGCTCTAAACAGCAACATCAGGTTTCAGGGTCCACCCTAATAGCGGAACAGCAACAAACGACCGCACCATCGTGGAACGAGACCCCACGACACGACACTTCGACTTTCGACCTCAAAATCAGCTCTTTATCGGAGAGTTGGGGGACTTGGGGTTATCAGGGTGCCCCCCCCCTTTCTCGACTGATCACGTGTGCAAAATCCGGATAAAGCCTTGCAACTCCCCAATTAAGAGCTGATTCCCTTGATTTGGGGACTTGAGGGACTTGTTAGTACGTGATTCTGTAAACACACAATTGTCGCACACTTAGTCACTCCAAACGGGTCAACACAGCTCGGACCAAACGTAAGACAATAATACAGGCTTCAACTTTAAACAAGGAAGCAACATCATCCAAAAGCCTACGCGCTCGGAACAACAAACAGAATGTACCATGATAGAACATCAACAAACAAGCAGGATCCCACATCGAAGAGCAACAAAAGACCCCATACTCAACCGCCATTATATACAACACATTTATGACGGTTACAAGGTGCGCCCGTTACTCAACCAATACTATTGTTACGCTTCATACACTAACTTGAGCGTCGGAGAGTCGAAGGCGGGAATAACCCGTCAAGGCTTTTAACGACCGTTTGGCATATTACTCTTAACAACAGGTAAATGACGACATACGCGCGACAGCTCAGATCATCCGAATTGACCTCATCCGCACTTCTACTGGAATTCCTACGGAGTTTGGTAGAAACAGAGGGAGTTACATTTCTGTAGACATCAAGGGGAGTCTACCTCACATGTAGTAGTTTTAGTAGTTGGTGCGTTATACTCTTTTTCCCTTAGACCAAACTTTTGTTTTACCCATGAGATTTTTGTTTGCTTGGCGAGGTTTTTAATGAGACAACAGGTCATGCATCATTCTTATGGCCATCGACACAAGGAAAAGTGTTTAAGGAGATTTATTCTCCATTAATCCATGTGTGTGTCTTGTCCTAGTTAGACATGGATATTGATTAGATAGATACAGAGAATCCCGGTTATATCGGGATAGTTATTGTAACAGATTGTATCAGCCTGTATATAAGACATTCTATCAATAAAAAGGAAAACTACTTTATATCTGTTCTACTTTCTCCTGCAACATACACATGATAAAAAGATAAAATAAAAAGGAAAGACGCTAACGCTGTAGCAAGTTTGAAACGGTGATATAAAGTGAGATGTGATCTACGCATTTTATGTTTGATTATTAATGTCTTTCTCTCTATATTTAACTTTGTTTTATGCTTAGTAAATATGTTTCTAACTTACTTTATGTTTTTAGGTAGAAATAAAGGAGGAAATAATAAAGGAGGCGTTTCGGAGCTAAAAGTTGGCTAAGGAGAAAAGTTCCTAATTCCAGAGAAGAAATGGTCCGAGAAATGGTCCGAGAAATGGTTACTAAAATGCTTTCCCACATGGTGTCAAGAATTGAAGACCAAAAGCATGTCCAAAGAAGCCCAAAGAAAGAAGATGGATTAAAATGAATTATCAGAAATCAGCCTTTGAGCCACTTCGAAAGACCACTGTGAACAGATCCGGATGAATCTAGATGCGATTAGCATATGGTTGGAAAGATCTAGAAGTCTAGTTTCCAACGCAACTGGAATCAAGCGATTTGGAGTCCTATAAAGAGAGAAATTCTTATTTTAGTGGAGAAGGGTTCAGGTTACCCGGGTGGAGTAGTTAGAGTTCTAAAAGGAGTCGAACTAGGCTTTGCTTGGCCTATATAAAAGAGGGCTCGACTAGGGTTTCATGATCACACATCATAGACAGCAAAGCTCTGCCCAAAACATCTCCCAAGTCATCCTAAGCCTAATTCTCTCCAAGGCCGAAGCTCCCTCCTCACGGATCAAGAATAATCGGCGCTCTTCGTCTTGTTCTTGATAATCCATCCACTCGAGGCATTGTTAGTGCTCTTCACAGACTCCAAAAGTGTAACCATAAACCTTCTATCTCATATTTTGTTTTGTAAAGAATTCGGTTTACGACTTGTGATTTGTTTAATAAAGGCTATACGTTTTTACTTACTTATGTTACCTTCCATGTGTTCTTAGTTTTTGGTCTTTGCTTGTATGCATGCTTGTATGCTTGAAGCTTCTTAATGTGTTGGGTGATACGCTCTTCGTTCCTCTCTAGTATGTTTTGTATGAATCTTAGATAAATTAAGGTGTAGGCACTCTTCGTCGCACTCTTAAAAGCATGTGTATAAATTGCAGGTTGAAAGGTAAGAATTTCGTTGATATTGGGTAAGTGAAGCATGAAAACGGTGGAGGTAGACATGATGTGATGATCACGTGTACATAGTAGAATTATGTTTAAATTTCGTAGGTTATTAGTTAAACAAACCAAATCTCGCACCCCCATAAACAAACCTAGCATAGTTATGCATGCACCATCAATCCCCGGTTAAGAACGATCCCTATTTACCAATGCTACATCTACTAAAAAGGGTTTCACTACAACATTTTTTAGTATTGCCGGCGATTTTAAATCGCCGGCAATAGTTTTTCAAGTATTGCCGGCGATTTTTCCCCCAAAAATCGCCGGCAATACTTTTTTTTATTTTATTATTATTGCCGGCGATTTTTCCTCCAAATCGCCGGCAATAATTGGCCGGTAATAAAAAAAAAAAAAATATTGCCGGCGCTGGCAATAATTAAAAAAAAAAAAGTATTGCCGGAGACTTGCATGGAAGTCACCGGCAATATTTTTTATTTTTTTTTATTACTGGCCAATTATTGCCGGCGATTTGGAAGAAAAATCGCCGGCAATAATAAAATAATAATAAAATGTGGTAGTGTTTTAATTGACTCATTGTTGTTGAGTGTTAAATGTTAATTTAGTACTTAGTGATGGTGAGTATCAAGATGCATGGAAGATGATAAAGAAACCAAACAAATTAAAGCCCAGAAAAAGCAAAGCTAGCTCGAGGCTGTAAAAAACAAGCTGGATAAAAGTGAAAGCGAAGCCTTTATGCATGGTGTTTCGCTTTAGTGCATACATTGGAGTTAATCTTTTTGCATGAAAAGAGAGAATCAGATGCATATTTAGAGCATATGTTATGAGTTTTGCTCTGGTAGATGGAAGAGCACGAGTAAAATCAGCATATGCAGCGGTGGATGCAGGAGTAAGGGAAAAATCAGTAGAATTTCTGTGGGTTCCGCCAATTGCTATTTTGTTCCTCTTCTTGTTTGAGTAAAGCAAAATTTGGTTGGCTTCACCAACTGCTAAAACAAATTTCATGCCGGTGCAGATGCTCTTAACAAACACTTCTTTTCCAAGTCGAAAAGAACAACTCTCTCATCGAGTTGAAGTCAAATCATCTCGAACTACTGGAGCTCAGAGCAAGCAAGCTAGCCAGTTAAGATTCACTATCGATCTGCTATACGATAAACTAAGATAAGAT